>CM062816.1:30778700-31997034 GCA_031772625.1 Pinus tabuliformis
ACATGGGATCTTGTTCCTCTTCCAAAGGGACGAAAACTTGTTAGATGCAAATGGGTTTACAAAACCAAGTATGGACCAGATGGAAAAGTTGATAAACATAAAGCTTGTCTTGTTGCTAAGGGTTTTTCACAAGTTGAAGGCATTGACTATACTGAAACCTTCTCCCTTGTTTCCAAAATGAACTCTATCCGCCTTGTTCTTTCCCTTACTGCCTCTTTCAAATGGGAAGTCTATCAGATGGATGCTAAATCTGCCTTCTTGCATGGGGACTTGCATGAAGAAATCTATATGGAACAACCTACTGGCTTTATACAAACAGACTCCAGTCTTGTATGTCGACTTAAGAAATCCCTTTATGGTCTCAAGCAAGCCCCTCGGGCTTGGTATGCCAAAATTGATAGCTTTGTTTTAGAAACTGGCTTTTCTAAGTGTCATTCTGACAATACTATCTACACCAAGAAAGTGGGCAAGTCTCTTATCATTCTTGTTCTTTATGTTGATGATCTTATCCTTAATGGTAGTGATCCCAAACTTATAAACCATGTGAAGTCCAGCCTTACAAAAGAAGTTTGAAATGACAAACTTAGGACACTTGCATTATTTTCTTGGTCTTCAAGTCTTGCAATCCAAGGAAGGTATTTCCCTTTCCCAGTCCAAGTATGCTTGTGATCTTCTATGCCATTTTCACATGGAATACTGTAAGCTAGCCCCTTCTCCCTTTCAGTCTAGAGCCAAACTTTCAGTTACTTGTACTTCCCCTGAAGTTGATGCTACCTTATACCATCAACTTGTAGGAAAAATTTTGTATCTGACCTATACTTGTCCTGACCTTTCCTTTGTTGTTGGCCTTATTGCTTGGTTTATGCAAAACCCACATGAAAGTCATTAGAAAGCAGCTAAAAGAATACTTCGTTATGTTCAAGGTATAGTTCAGTTTGGGATTCATTACAATGCAGAACATCTCCTCTATTGGTTGGTTTCACTGATTCTGATTGGGTTGGTGACCCTGATGATCGGAAGTCTACTGCAACTTATGCGTTCACTCTTGGTTCAGGACCTATTACATGGGATTGCAAGAAACAAAGTGCCATTTCTCATTCTTCAGCAGAACTAGAGTATCGTGGTGCCGTAGAAGCTAGTAAGGAAGCCCTGTGGCTTCGTTAGATCCTGTCAGAGTTTGGCTTTCAGTAGCAGCATCCAACTACACTTTGGTGTGATAATCAAAGTGCCATTCAACTATGCAAAGATGCAGTCCAACATCAGCGTAGCAAACACATTGAACTGCACATGCACTTCGTCAAAAAGCTCATTCATGACCATGTTCTTGAAGTGCAATATTGTTCAACATATGATCAAGTTGCAGACATCTTTACAAAGGCTCTCATGGAGGCAATGTTTACTAAACTTCGATTTATGGTTGGAGTTCAGGAAGTTGTCACTAAGGGGGGATAGGCTCTAATGCCTCCTTCCTTCTCCTATTGTGTCATATTTGTACATCCTTCAATCTTATCCCAAGTTGTTCTTAAGGGGGGATGTTAGGATATTCCGACACATAGGAAATTGTTAAGCATAACTTGGTCTAGTGTAGAGTTAGGTAAAGTGTGTTTCTTTACTATGTACTTTTGTAACTTACAATCTGACGGTCACGATATGTAGTGATCTGACGGTTCATTCTCTCCTATGTATTACCGACACTTGGTTTGTGGTTTAACACCCGATTGGTCCATGATCTCTATTTAAAGAGCATGGAGGGTCATTTGTAGGGTAACCGTTCATGAGAGAAGCTTATGTAAATTTTCATTCTTTTATTAATAAATTGCATGAAGTGGCCGCGTTGGCTCAGGCCATGGACTGTTTCCCTCTTTGAGGATTTTAACCACGTCAATAATATTGGTGTATTGATCTATGATCTGTTTGTGAGCGATGTCCTTTGGTGTTCTGTCTAAGGAACTTACCCTATAAATTCCTACACTTCCTACTTGCAAACGCTATAGGATGATCCAGTTCTCCATCACCGGCTTGTGTCAGTACGATTCCTAATGAAATACATGATGTGTCCACGTGCAATGAAATTCCTTCTTCCAATCTGGGAAGACTAGGATCGGCATGATGACCATTTTCTCTTTCAGCACATCCAAGCTCTTCTGACATTCATCATTCCAACAGAACATAGCATCCTTTTTCAACAATTTCTCCATAGGTGCAGTGATTTGGGCATATCTCTTGATGAACTTCCTATAGTATCTGGTATGCCCCAGATTTGCGTGTAGTTGTTTCACACTCCTCGACGCCTCCAAGTAGATGATCATCGCGATCTTTGTAGGGTCTACCATCAATCCTTATCTGCATACCACATGACCCAGCAAGATCCCAAAAGGGACACAAAACAAACACTTCTTTAGATTGAGCGTGATTTGGTATCTCCTACATGTATCTAGCATCAAGCGCAAACTTGCCACATGACGCTTGACCAATCCAAACACTATCCAATTGTCAAAGTATACCTCCAGAAATTTATGAATGAAGTCTTCAAATGCCGCAATGACTATGCGTGAAAAGATCATTGGCACATTCTTCATCCCAAAAGGCATTGCGAGGTATTGAAAACATCCCCATTTAGTCGCGAAGGTCATCTTGCTTTTATCCTCAAGTGCAATTTTGATGTGATGGTACCCAGAGAACCCATCAGTGAAAGAGTATGCTTCTTGGCTACCTACATTATCCAGGACCTCGTCGATGAACGGGGTCATGAAAGGATCATGCACACAAGCATCATTCAATTTCCTGAGGTCTACGCATATCCTTATTTATTCATTCTGTTTCTTTCCCTGAACCACTATTGGGCTTACCAATCAGATTCTTCCATCGATTCAATAATACTTGCCGCGAGCATCTTATTTAACTCAACGCGGACCCTTTCCTTATACTTCAGATTGAGGCGGTAAGGTCTTTGTTTCATGGGTTTCGTGTTTGGTTTCAGGGTGATCCTCAGGACACCCACGTCTCCTATTATCCCTTTCGGGTCAGAAAACTTCGTGGGGAACAAATCCTGATATTTGTGGAGTAGTTTGGTGACCTTATCTACTGTCGCGTCATCCCAATAGTCCCCAATCTTTGCAAACTTTGGCTCTGCTTCTGTGCCAATGTTCACCTACCTAGTTTTGAGCGGTGTAGTTATGTCTGGGTTTTCTATCTATGGTCCTTCAACTTTGCAGTGACCTTTAGTTTCTGGAATATTAATTTTCCTGGGATCCTCGTCTTCTTCTTCAATGGTCACGTTATAGCATTCCAATGTGTGGCTCAGCTGAGTGGTCCAATCAGGTTGAATTAGATCTAAAGGATCCTGTGGTATCCTAAAGATCGTTGCTTTAACCTCTTGTAGTGCTTCGTCAATACAGTCAAACTCGTCTTCAAATTTGAACGTCATTACGAACCCCTGGTGCAAAATATCCCATTCTTCAGTGCCATGGTAGAGCTCTGTCTCTAGGTACCAATTCATTGGTATGACATCTAGGGTATGACAAAACAAATGCACCCATTCAGGCTGAGGCTCCGCTCCATAAGCTTTAGTCCATTTGGCCAAGTGATTGCGTGGATCATCCCTCCCATCATACTTGTTTGTCATCCGTACTTTCAGCTATCCAAAGCGTATTCTCATCATCCTCCTATATTCGCACCAATCATCAAAACTACCCTTGTGCGTACCCCACCATCTTGCGGGTGTAGCGCGCAGTGCCCAATCCAAGGCCTAGAAGCGATGCGTTCTGGCACTTCCCTTTCAAATGCATCCAAAAATATATCCACATCAGTCAACCCATCATAAGAAGGTAGATTCCTTACCTCTGATGACACATAGTGCAACGTTTTAGTCATCATATTACAACGCAGCGTAGATACTTCATGTAATCAATTCTGCCAGTGCTCTAATTCTTCATCCGAGTTTGATGTGTAGGAACTTTCGCGGTCCCATGCAATACGACCATCCGCTGTTGGATTCACCCAATCTTGATCTCGCGTTGTTATCTTATATATATGGTCCAAATCGTCATCGCTTTCATAATCACGGATCGGTTCAGTATAGCACGGTCCTTCTGCAGGATCCATGGGTACTACTACACGAAGCAATTTCTTTTCAAATGTCATATTTCACTTCTTCAGGTTGATCACCCCATTCATGTCAGTAGCCCAATCAATCCCAAGGAGCGCAGGGTAGGGGTTGATGTCATCCACAATTTCTATTACTTCAAAATCAGCCAATGTGCTCGCGCCTTCAATATCTACAATTACTCCCTACAATCATCCCATGGGGATGATCTTCTGCTGATTTTCCATTCTTAACTGAATCAGAGACCACTGCAGTGCAGGTCTCCCCATTCGCTCCCATGTCTTCTTAGGCAGAACATTCGTGTCTGACCCTATATCCAGAATAACTTGATCCATCTCATATTCTCCTATCTACGCAGTGAGTCTCATCTTATGCGCCTTCCTTGCCTTATGCTTACCAAGATTTTTGACTACATGCGGTTCGCCAGTAGCACTGTCTTTGTCGGTGCACCGATTGATCAGTTCCTGCAGTCCCTTCATAGCCTTACTATCGCAGAGTAGTTTCATGCAGGTCTCCAAGAACGTGGCAATCATGGATGGGTCCATTTCTTCAACCGGTTTCTCCTGACTTCCTGAGGTAGAGGCCTCAGTGAAGCTTTTCTTTGCTTCCACAAATGTTTCTTTTGCGCGCTCTAGATCAAACCAGTGTCCTTTTCTGGTGTTGTGCGGACCCACTCACCTTCTGCAAGCTGCTTCCCTTTATCCTCACTAGTCATCGTTCCACTTCGCAACATAATGTTTACCTTAGGGTCTTCCTCGTGAGGCTCAACCCTCATCATCTAGAGGTTCTACGTTGGCTGCGGAGGCTACGCCCCATTTTCGTGAATCTTAGCCAACAACATAGGGCAATCCTCTGTCGCATGGTCAAACTGAGTATAATAGCGGCATGACAGTCGCATCGAATTCAGGAAGTCTCTCGCGTAGTGTTTTGGACCTCCACAATTGTAACAAATGAACTACCCTTGACCTCTACCAGACCCTCCTCCACCTCGGCCTCGTCCGCGCCCTTAATACTCACCTCGTGCTCCTTCGGCATCTTGGTTCGTAGGTCGCATTTCTTCCTGCAACCTGTATGTAGGTATTGTTAGAGTCGGTCTAGTAGCCCTCCACCAGAGATCAAAGCTCTTTGCATTTCATGATTAGGTGTCCCATCAGTGTGATCATGTTGCATTCCGTTAGGCATGCCATAACCCTGGTGGAGGGAGTTTGTGTCTTTTATTCCCCTCCTGTTTGGCACTGCTGGTTCAGGTTTGTTTAAGTAAATAAAATCTTCAAAGGGTCATTCATCTTATTTTAAATTTCGAAGTCTTATTAGGTCTAGGGTTGAGTCAATTTTTGTCTTGAAAGGTCATAAAGGACCAGCAGGCCAGAGGGATGTCCTTCATAAAGCATCATTTCAATAATTCTCATCATTGTACAGTTAAATTATCACCTTGTTTTCAAAACTCTGTTTTTGAAAAACAAAGGTCATTATCTCGTTTTTGTAAAAATTGTCAAAATTTCAAATTCTCCAAATGTTGAAGCGCAGCCTTGGTCTCCTTTGCCAAAGCATCTTAGAAGCCATCCCTGCAAAAATTTTCAGAAGAAATCATCATTTCAACCAATTTTTTTCAAAAAAAGGAAACCAGAAGTCAGAGCCAATTAATTCAAAAAGTGTTAACACTCAAACATTATAAAGTGGGTTTTGAGCAAATAAAAAATCTAAAGGGAGCCTATAAAAGCACATCACTCTTCATTAGCAACTCATTTGCCTCTCACAAGCCAAGTGAATCCTTGCAAAGGCGATTTCAAGAGTCATTGAGCAAATTGGGCAGTTTCAGGGGCGCGCTACGCATCAGGGTGGGCGCGCTACGCGTCAGGGGCGCGCTACGCATCAGCGCGATTTTCTCAGTGTAATTTTGTTCAGGCGCTACGCACCAGAGGGGTGCTACGCGTTGGGCAAGGCGCGCTACGCGTTGGGTTTTTCGCCCAATAAACTGCCAGCAAGCTACCAAATCCTCTTTTCTCTCAAGCAAATTTCAGGTAGGCCTCTCCTCCATGGCTAGTTTTGGTTTTGCAAGATAAATGAGAAATTAATATGTTAAAATGCCATGAAAATGAGAAGTCAAAACCCTACATTGCTGTGGAAGATTTAAAGACTTAATGGTGCTAGGGTTTCAAAATATTTTGCTGTCCAAGGTTGCCCATTTTTTATCCCTCTTTTCCCTCATCTTCATCAACATTCTCCTTCAAATTTTCCCATAAAATTTTATAATCTTCCTCTCTAAAATCCTTAAAACCTACTAAATTCCCAAACCCTACTTCCACCTTAAAGTCCCACAATATTATGATTTCCCATGTTGCCTTCCCTAAATTCCTTATTTTTGTTTATTGTCCCTAATTCCCTCATGTTCCCCTATCCCTAACAATCCCCTTGTATTTATGTCCCATTGGTAACAGCATTTGAAAAAGTCAAATAGCAATCAATTGTGTGCACAGTCAGCATATACATTTCAGCCATCCTGTCTTCAAAACTATGTCAGAAACCGAATCAGATTATGAGCAGAGTTATGACAGTGATTCAACACCGGAGGTAGAAGTGCCAAGGAGGCATCACAAGGGTGGTAAAGGTGGTCGGCATGTCAGGGAGGAGCCCACTTCTTTGGCTCATTTGCAAGCTTGTCCACTTGCAATGACATGTTTTCAATATCAATCATGCTTTGGATATTGTGAGCGGATCTCACAAATTCAACATCACAGAGAACTAGTCCGCTTGTTTGTCCTACATTTACACAATGGTCATGTAAACCTTGCAGGAGTGGATTTCACCCTATCACCCGAAATTGTTGCTCAAACCACTGGGATACCAAATGTTGGGGAGGAGTGGAACAAGCGCCAGCAGCTAGACAGATTTCATTATCAACCATATATCAAACCCGGGTGTATGAGACACCTAACTGCTGTTTTTCCCTTCAGATTCCTAAGGGATGAGTATGCACCCTTGATGAGGCTCATTATGCGCTATTTCACTTGTGAGGGCAGATTTTCACGTTTATATTCGTACCATATCCATTTGTTGATGCATTTCACCCGTGTATGAATGATGAACATTCCATTTTTCATGTGCCGAAATATAGAGAGGATGGTGCCCTTAGTGCAAAGGAAGAACCCCACACAGCAACACAAGAGTATATATCATTATGCATTAATCGAGATCATAGTGATGCATCAGTTGGCACAACAGGGTATTGCTTGGGAGGATTTCATCTCTCGCGACTTCTTCACGGTGCCACAGCCACCCCCTGAGATTGTCCATGATGAGGGAGGGCCTTCACATCAGTTTCACATTCCAGAGCCTGAGCATGTCAGCACTCCAGCATGTTTTACATATCAGAGAGGCCACAGGGCCTTATTTGCATCTGCACGACGAGTATTATCTCCACACCAGGTGGAAGGGGTCTCGCCTTCTTCGTCAGCATAGTGAGTGTTATCTCCACATTAGGTGGAAGGGGCCTCGCTTTCGACAGCAGCACAGGTACAGGAGAGAGGCAAGCAGCCCATGATTGATGAGGGGCCATCAGGTGATCCAGACATAGACATTATTGACTTTGACATCAGTTCTCCTAGCTCGGAGCTAAAGGAGATCATTCAGCAACAAAAGGCTGAAAATCACTTGTTGCAGCAGAAGTTGGAAATGGAAAATTGGACAATCAACTACTTAGAGCAGCGCAACAAACAGTTAGAGGATGAACACACTCTTGATGAGTTGCGGAGGATCCGAGAAGACCGGAACTTGGCTCGCAAGAGACCCGGTGATTTGACACCTATTGAGCAAGGGTCTATGCTCATTCGGGTGAACACTCATTTAGAGAAGTTGCTAGCCAAGGCAAACGGGGACAAAGATATGCTCCGCCACATGAAGAATCATTATTGGGCTCGCATGCATGTGTGCAAAGCGAAAATGAAGGTACTCAAAGGACGATTGGCCAAGGCACTAAAACGGAGAAAAAGGCCCGATCCACTTCAGATTTTGGCTGAAGCCTCTTTGAAGGAGCATGGTGCTCAATGATACACCCCCAGCTCAAAATTCAGAAAATTTGGAGCAATTTTGGTCAATTTTGAATTTTGTTTTGCTAAAAACAGGTTTTTGCCCTCAACGCGTAGCGCGCTGCGTGCTACCCTGAAGATGGGGAGGTCCATTTCACAAAAAATCTACATTTTGGGATTTTTCATGACAAACTACACTTGCTCAGCCACTGCCAAGACATTTCATTGAGGTTTGGGCCCCCAAAAGGTCAATAAACAAGCAAAAAATGACCTTTTGCCACTTTTTGGACACACAGGAAGCAGTCTTGGGAGATTGCATTTTTGGAGGGACAAATGAGCACCAAATTGAGAAATTCTACTTGGACTGGAGAGTAGACATCCAGACCTTTCCAACAAGCCCACTTGAGCCTCATTTGGATGCCGGGAAGTGCCCCAAAAGTGGGCTCAAAGGCGCGCTACGCGTTGAGAAATGGCGCGCTACGCATCAGGGAAATTTGCCAGTTTTTCATCTACAGCTCAGGACAATGCAACTTTTGACTAGTTTTGACTTTTCATGGGATTTTTCACCCTCTTTGATGTAACTAATGTATTTTCATGATGACATGACACTTTTTTACCTATTCTAGAAGATTCATTCATAAAATAGCAAAAAATTAATGAATGAATTGGTTTCCTAACTTATAGAGGCAAGTTGTTTTGATTGCCTAGATTGTAGTGTTCAGTTTAGAATTGGTTGAAACAGCTCCTAGGATGATGAGCTCGACCCCTAGAGGCAAGGGAATGTGTTAGCTTGCCTATATTATGTATTTTCTTAGTCATTTTCATGGTTGGACTCTTGAGGGATAAGCTTAGACTGTATTACTCTTTGTATCTCTACAATTTTGGCAAAGGAAAGACCAGGGTTTTGCAGCACTATTTGGGATTCCTGTGGTGATTTGTGTTGATGGTGTGTTTCTCTCATGTACTTGTAAGTTTGTTATGTGTATCATTTTCCTACTCTTCTCTTCTGCAAATTAAGTAAATGAAGTGTTAAGGTAGAATTCATGGTTTCTATGCTCCGCCTTTAAGTTTGCTTAATATATATGTTTTCATCTGTTTAAGGAGAACTCCTGATGGTTTCTTGCTCTCCTTAGCTCCTCACCAGTCATACCTATCCATTCACTTCCTTCAAAGGCATCAAGACAATCTCCTACCTTGCCCCAAAAAGACCTCTGCAAAAACTGTGTCTCATCCCCGCACCCAAAATTGTCGTGCTCAGTTTTCCAACAAAACCCTAAAAATTTGAAATCAAACTTTCCCTATCAGTATACTAGCCTAAAATCAGTGTTCTTTATTGGTCATCTCATCCCTTTGAAGACCTTTTGCCGAGATAGACCCGGAGAGAGCCCTCTCCTGTCCTCGTAGGGCTAGCTACGAGGCTAAGTGGTTTGATGTTGCCTTGGATTTTGCCTTCTTCAGCCTGAGGCCAAATTCGAGCGCTAACAGGTATCATGTCCATCATTAATTTGTACCTATATAAATTGCACTCGTCATGACCCACTAATTGACAGAAATTGCAGAACAACTGTTGTGGTGTCTGTACAAACTTCTACAGCAAATGGAAATTGTTGGTTGCATGTTTCCCAGCTACCTGGAAGATAGCACACCATAGTGCAAGCCCTATACTTGGCCCTACTGCAGCCTCTGGCCTCAGAGGCATTGGTCCCCATGCTGCAACATAATTCGCGAAGACTGGACAGTGATCTTTGTCGTGCCCTTGACCTTTGCATTTCAGGCACCAGACCTCTTCACGCACTTATGGCTGGGCTGCTCTATCTTTCTTCGGACTTTGCAGTTCGATGCAAAGGTTCTGCAACTACGCGTGAATCTGCTGCACCCCTAGATTAACATCCTGCATTGGTGTCTCGTGCAATCTCATCGTGATTTCCAAAGCTTCTGCCTGGGTCCCAATCTTCTGCTGTGATAGCGCAACCCTTAGGTGGGGCAGGAGCGAGGCCACAAACCATTCATGGTGCTGCCCATCAGTCAAATTCATGTTAGCTTCATGGATTGTACACTTCAATCTTTGATCCAACTCCCAGGGTGTCTCACCAGGTTTCATCATGATCTCCTTGAATTCCACAATGGATTGTGCTTCAGACTTAGGTCTACTGAATTCTTTATTCAACGTAGTTTGGATATCTGCTAATGAGGACATCAGATTATCAGTGCAGTACTTAATGTACCATGTTAGTGCGTGGTCTTGCAAGGCACTAACCAATGTCGCTTTCTTCATTTGATCATCCGTGATACCCTGAGCTTCCCATACAGACTTCGTGACAAACCAAAATTGGTCTGGATTTTCATTTCCCAGGCCCTTGAACACCAGAAGCTTTATTGAATTTGCCATACTGAATGTTGGTGGAGGTGGCAGTGGTGTGGGCAAAGGTGTAAGTGGTGGAGGCAAAGATGGAGGTAGTGTGGGTGGATGTGGTATTTGTGGTGTTAGCGGTTGAAATTCACCTCAGGCTGAGAAAGGTAAACCTCAAGGCAACATCAAACCACTTAGCCTCGTAGCTAGCCCTACGGGGCTGGAGAGAGCTCTCTCCGGTCTATCTCGGTGAAATCTTCAATGGATGAGATGACCAATAGGGTAACACTGATTTTAGGCTAGTAAACTGATCAAAAGGGTTGATTTGGGATTTTTAGAGTTTTTGGTGGCAAATTGAGGAATGGCAATTTTGGGTGTGGGGATAGGACACAGTGTCTAAAGGGGGTTCTTTGGGGCGAGATAGGATACAGTATTGATGCCCTAGATTGAGGTGAATGGATGGGAAAGACAGGTGAGGAGCTAAGGAGAGCAAACAATAACTTTGAATTCTCCTTAAACAGTAAAAAACATTGAAATTAAACAAACTTAAAAGCAGAGCATGACTGTCATGAATTCTACTTTAACACTTCATTTGTTTAATGTGCAGAAGGAAAAGAAAGGAAATGATTCACATAACACACTTACAAGTACATAGAGAAACACACCATCAATACATGTAACCACAAGAATCCCAAAAAGGACTGCAAAACCCTGGTCTTCCTTAGCCAAAAATTGCAGAGATACAGTGAATAATACAATGATAGCTTATCCCTCAAGAGTCCAACCATGAAAATGAGCAAGAAAGTACATAATATAGATCATCTAACCTCTTTCCCTGCCTCCATGGGTCGAGCTCACTATCCTAGGAGCTGTTTCAACCACTTCTAAACTAAGCACTAAAAACTAGGCAGTCAAAACAACTTGCCTCTATAAGCTAGGAAACCAATTCATTCATTTAATTTTCACCTTTTTCATAAATGAATCTTCTAGAAGAGGTACATAAGTGTAAAAGTGTCATAAAAGTACATTCATTACATCAAAGAGCATAATAATCCACCCCAAAAAGTCAAACAGGGTCAAACTGCGTTTTTCTGAGCTGTACACTGAAATTTGGAGAAGTTTGCCTGACGGGTCGCGCGCCTCTGCCTGACGGGTTGCGCGCCTTTGGGACCACATTTGGGGCACTTCCCGGTGGCCAAATTGAGCAAGAGTAGGCTTGTTGGAAAGGACTGTGAGTCTACTTTCCAACCCAACTGGAATTTCTGAATTTGGTGGTCATTTGCCCCTCCAAAATTGCAATCTCCCAAGACTGCTTTCTGTGTCTCAAAAATGTGGCAGAAAGTCATTTTTTGCTCCTATTTTGACTTTCTGGAGGCCCAAAACCTCATAAAATCTCAAGTCCATTGATGAGCATATGTAACTTCTCATGACAAATTTGGAAATGCTGAGTTTTTGCAAAATGGAGTTGCCAGGATGAAGGGTCGCGCGGGGGGTGAGACCCGTTAATGGACAAAAACCTGTAAATTGCCTGAAAAATCAAAATTGACCCAAAATGTTCAAAATTTCTTGGGATTTGTGCTGTGGCTGGGCTATTTAGTGCCTTGGTCCTTCAGTGAAGCCTCGGCCAAGATATGGAGGGGATCGGGCCTCTTTCTCCTTTTTTGTGCCTTGGCCAACCGCCTTTGGAACATCTTCATCTTTGCCTTGCACACGTGCATTCTTGCCCAATAATGGTTCTTCATGTTCCTCAGCAATTTCTTCTCTTGGTTGGCCTTAGCCAACAGCCTCTCCAAGTGAGCATTAAGCTGGATAAGCATGGACTCTCGCTCAGCGGGCAATAGATCACCGGGTCTTCTCCGGTTCAAGTTGCGGTCACTACGAATCCTCCACAACTCATCAATAGCTTGCTCATCCTCCAACTGTTTGTTGCGCTGCTCCAAGTATGAGATTGTCCATTGTGCCCCCTCTAACCTCCTCTGCAATGCATCATTTTTAGCTATAAGGTGTTGAATGATCTCCTTTGACTCTCGGCTAGGAGAACTGACATCAAGATCAATAAGCTCTATATCCAGAACACCTGATGGTCTCTCATCAATCTCGGGCTGTTTGCCCCTCCCTGGTACCTGTGCTGCTGAAGAAAGCAAGGCCCCTTCCACCTGATGTGGAGATAACACTCGCTGAGCCGATGAAGAAGGCGAGACCCCTTCCACATGGTGTGGAGAAAGTACTCGCCGAGCTGCTGCAAATAAGGCCCTCTGGCCTCTCTGATAAGTAACCAAAGGTGAAGAGCTGACATGTCTAGGGACGGGGATGTCATGCTGCTGTGATGGTCCTCCCTCCTCGTGAATAACCTCAGGATGTGGTGGTGGTGGTACTGTGAAAAGCTCACGAGAGATGAACTCCTCCCATGAGATGCCCTGCTGAGCCAACTGATGTAATACTACAAGCTGAATCAAACCATAATGGTAAAGGATCCTATACTGCTGTGCCGGGCTCTTCCTCTGCATCATGGACATCATCCTCTCAATGTTCTGATAGAAGAAAACAAGGATGTTCATCATCCGTACCCGTGTGAAGTGCATCAAGAGGCGAATATGGTATGAGTATACCTGTGAAAATCTACCCTCACAGGTAAAATAGAGCATGATGAGCCTCATCATGGGAGCATACTCACTCCTAAGAAATCTGAAGGGAAACACTCATGTCAAGTGTCTCATGAGTGCTGGTCTAACGAAAGGCTCAAAATGAACACTGTCCAGCACCTTGCGCTTATTCCATACCTCTCCGACATTAGGTATCCCTGTGGCCTGTGAAATCACCTCGGATGTCAATGTAAAGTCCACCCGGCAAGGTTGACATGTCCATCATGCAATTGTAAAACAAATAGGCGAGCCAACTCTCTGTGGTGCTGAATCCTAGAGATCCTCTCACAAAACTCATAGCAAGACATGTACTGGAAACATGAAACTGCCATAGGACAAGCCTGTAAATCTGCCAAAGAAATGGGCTCCTCTCTCCTATGATGACCACCCTTTCCTCCCTTATGAGGCCTCCTCTGTATCTCAATCTCTGAAGCTGATGCTTGGTCATCACTCTGCTCATAGGTTTCGGTTTCTGACATTGTTTAAGGAGCAGAGTGGCCAAAATGTTCTGCTGTTTCTGCCTTGTAAAATGTTGATTTATATGCTGTTTCAAGGGGACAAGGAGCACGGGGGAAATGTTAGGGGAGGGACATTTTTAAAGGGAAAATGGGAATAAATATATAAAACAGGGATTCAAGGGAAAAAACATTGCAAAAAATCATTGCATATGCATCATTATATACATTGTTTACATGGGTAATGAGAGGTAGGGTTAGGGCTTAATTTTGCATTTTTTAGGGAAGAGGGGTAGGATTTGGATTTTTCTTTACAAATAAAAGGGAAATTTATATAGAAAGACAAGGAAAATGACATGGGAAATGGGGAAAATGATTACAAGGGAAATACCTTTCAAACAGCATAAAACCCTAGGCATATTTTACAAATTTAAAATGCAGCAACATGGAGCTTTTCTCTTGCACATGGAGATCCTTTAAAAATGCAATTAAGATTCCCATTGACCATAACAAGCAACCATTCTTAAGTTGGAGAGCCTACCTTAGGCAATTTGGCGATTTCGGAGGGTCCTTGGATAAATTTGCAGTCGGTTTGGTAAGCAGGGCGCTGACGGGTCGCGCGCCACTGACGGGTCGCGCCCGTTGAAAAATTACACTGCCGGAACGCGCTTGACGGGTCGCGCGCCTCTGACGGGTCGCGCACCTGGTCTGACGGGTCGCGCGCCTGTCCAGCTCTCAAATTCGCTCAAACACTCGCCCAATCTCTCTTGCAAGTGAGTTAGATGCACAATGAGGGTGAATGGAGGGAGATTGGGCTTTTATAGCTTTGATTTGAAATAATTTCATGCCCAAACCCACTTTCTAATGTTTTTCTTTGACACTTTATAAAATTGACTTTTCTTGGTTTCCTTTGTCCTGAAATTGACTCATTTAATGCTTTTGCTCGATACTTTTTGCAGGGATATCATCTGAGGGATCTTGGCAAGGGAACCAGGGTTACATGCTGTCCTTGGAAGCTTTTTGAAATTTCATCACTTTTTACAAAAATTTGAAAAATGACCTTGGCTTTAAAAACAGAGTTTTTAAATCCAAGGTGAAAATTTACTGTTCAAGATAGAAATTTGCGAAGAAACACCTTTGAAATCATCCCTCTGGCTTGCTGGGCACTTATTGACCTTCAGAGACATGACCTTGTAAACAAACTTGACCAAAACCCTAGACCTAGGAATTTGACCTCAAGCCAAGACAAGACAAGCTTGAAAGTGACTAAGGACTGAAATGACTTGATTCAGCAATGCCAAGAGGGGGACAAAGACACCAGCTCCTCCATCAGGGTTATGGCATGCCTAATGGGATGCAAAAATTGACACTGATGAGACACCTACTTATGCAAATGCAAAGAGCTTTGATCACCGATGGAGGGATACAAGACCGACTCTAACATGTGGGAACCCCTGTTTTATCAGGTGAATAGCACTCTACAGAGACGCTTGTGCTAATTCCTCACTCAAAGGGGGTTCAATCAGCGAGCTATACTCAGGGCCTCTTCTTCCTCCAACCCTGAAAGTTCTTCCACTTCACGTAGCTCCAAACATCAAGGCAATTGCATAACCCACTTTTCACACAAGAGCATCTTAATCCAAGTTTTTAACGATTTCAAATACTTACCTTGCGGCCCCTTGAATACGCATCGCTCTACTTCGCTATACTAACCGAAGTATCGATCGCGAACTCTGTCACAAATCCTCCTATTATGTGATCGAGTCAATGATCAACAACGCGCGCGATCTTATCTTCAGAGGCTTCCAATCTTTGCACCAACTTTGGTGTCCAGACAATTGGACCGTCAAGCCTCCACCTCCCTTGGTCGTCTGCCAACTTTGCAATCCACTCGTACAGTTCGACTGGGAAGGAACAGAAGAATATTTCATGTATCTCTATGTACAGATATCTGTCCAACCACTATTTTTTCGTCAATCACAGATTCTTGGTCTCCTGCACCGTGAATTCGTGGATCTTCCTATCCAACCAGCTCTCAATCTCTTTCTTAGTTGGATTCCAGTGATACGACATCACACATCTCTAATGCAGATTCCGGTCCCGACAACGGAACCATTTGTTGGCTTGATAGGCCCTGACCCAGGTTCAGCACTAGTCAACAAGCAAATCCCTACACTACTGGCCCTTTCGGCATCAGTCCGTGGAGCACGAAACGAAGTCTCACCTGGAACAGTATGGGGGGATGCAGGAATCAAGTTTTTGCACCCTGAGATGGTTGTGATGTCGTTTTTATACCATAAACCCTTCCTTCACGCAGATCGATAAGCCCTTAGGGCTTATCAATGTACTTTCACTTCCATCTCTTAAAACCTCTGCGAAGGTATACGATCGTCCTTCGTGCAACCCTAACCAACGACTCAGGCACTTACGCGCCTTTATTACTGCATTATTGTATAATTTCCCGAATTATCTTAAGTGTTTGCCAATTTTACCATGCAAATAAGATTATCTTCGTGTAAACATATATCCTTATTTGTGTTCATATAGCAGATAGACACATATATATATTCATGCATCAAATTAGCATTATAACATAAACCCATAACTTAACATAACATAATCACATGCAATCCACATAGGCAAAATACATAGCAATTTCATAATACTTCTCTTTATTGATGATTCATATTTCCAATACAGACTCTATCTTCCCTGTGCATATAGTTGCAGGGGTCCGCGCACTCAGCTGCAGGCTTCTACCCTAGCTCTCTGCGCACTCTGCTGCAGAGCCTCTTCCTACGCTAAGACTCTTGCTCTTAACTCTTCATAGACTCATCAAGAACTCCAACTTATTTAGAACTCTACCTCACTTTCCTTAGACTCTTCTAAGACTCCCTTTTTATATAATTCCATGGTCCGCGGACCAAGGGAAAATCTCTAAAGCTAACACAACCTATCTAAACTAAGGGCAAAAACCCTTTTTGACTCTTGATATCTTCGCATTCCGTGGCCACAAAATGTGGATACTTTACATTCCTTTATACAAAATTCAGGCTTTCTGCCCCAAACTTAGGCTTTTAGTCCCAAAAATGATCTCAAGGGACCTGTTCCCAACATTCATCCCCGCCAATGGTGCTAGAAGATGTAGCTCCTAGAGACAATCCCTGGGTTGAGGAGAGGTCAGTGCCTACGACATCTTGGTGTCTTTTGAAGATAATTCAATGTTTCTCAAGAGATAAATGTAAAATGACTTAAATCTAGTTCAATTACCTTTCTTAGAGGCAGATTCAAACATACACATAAAAAATATAGATCATTCCCAAGAGTAAATGTTTAGTTATGGTAGCCTACACACAATAAATGCAACTTAATAGGTCGTTGCAACAAATATGGGAAAGAGAAATACAAGGAACTCAGTACATAGGGCTGGAAAAACCCAGAATCCTAAGTAGTAAATCCTAGTAGAGTCATGAAAGAATAAGGAAATGAAGTGCATAAATTATGGAGCACATTTTAAGGCTTTCAACTCAACATCTCACAGGTACTTTCTGCTATATCATAACACAGGAAAATCTGTAATCTCACAGGTATCTTCTGCTACTATATAACATAGATAAATCTACAATCTCACAGGTACCTTTTGCTACAATATAACATAGATAAATCTGTGACTTAAGAGCAAATCCAACAGCGACAAATTAAACAAAAAATTGAGAAGAAAAACACGCATGAAGTGGCATACAAAGGAGGAACACATACTACATATTCGAATGCTTGGAATCATCAAAAAGCTTCTTCATTAATCTTCAATAAAGAAATACATGTTATATGTCTGAACTGAAAAAATTTACAGAAATATTATAGCCTATGGAAAAGGAAAATCAAAGCCATGGAACCTCTCTTTGAAAACAAAATTCATAATTACTGAAAATAGAATTCAGAACCCTTGATCACAGAATTGGGAACCTCTTGTTGAAGAATGTAACTAGGTTCGGTCTTTATAAAATTTATTTGAAGTCACAATGAAAAATATTTTTTTATTGTTAGTATTATGACTTATTAAAGCATGGGTTTCATGCTTGGGTAATCATGTTTTAGGTCAAAGTCCCCATTGAGGACTTCTAGGATTTATTTTGAGTCATTAGAATCATTTTCCGTTAAAAGAGACCCTTTTTGGGCTTTTGAATCATGTAAAAATAATTAATATTGAGTCAAATAAGATATTTGTCACCTCCACACCAAGTTGGCCTCAAATTGGGTAATTTGACCTCACCAGAAGCCTATATATTGGAGCAACTTGAATTCATTTGGGGCACACACACTCTCTCACTTACATAAGAACAATGTAAAATTTGAAACGAGAACTGATACGATTACATGTT
Source organism: Pinus tabuliformis (assembly GCA_031772625.1). Classification (NCBI taxonomy): domain Eukaryota; kingdom Viridiplantae; phylum Streptophyta; class Pinopsida; order Pinales; family Pinaceae; genus Pinus; species Pinus tabuliformis. The sequence goes on from CM062816.1 coordinate 30,796,660, forward strand.
TCGTTGGGGTAGCAAAAAAGTCAATTGATTTTGAAAAGTTGTGATGCAGAATACATATATTTTTTTAGCATAGTTTTTCACACTTTAAATTTTTTTGTATACATTAGTTTTTAGAATGTTAGTGATTTGCATGCTGATTTTAAAAAGTGTTGATTCTGTATCAAGCCCTTTTTTTAAAGGACTTATTTTTTGACTTTAAAGTTTCTAATGTATTAAATGTGAATAATTATTTTCTAAATTTAACAATTTTTGAAGTGGTCTTCTTCTTCATATATATATATATATATATATATATATATATATTGTAGTGAGGTCTTTATTTTTTCGCATAGTTAAAGAATAAGGTTGATATTCTACATATTTATATATTGTTCATTAATTTTTCAATGCACATCAAATAATTGTCTAAAAAAAAACAATAATTTTGAACAATTGACATAAAAATAAACATTTTGAACATAAATATAACAAAAAAATTACACATTTTGATCATTTTTTGTTAGAAATGACATGGCAAAATCACATTTTTTATAAGAAAAAATTAACAAAAAATGGTTAAATAATTTATTTATTTTTTGTTATGAATTTCATGTCAAAAAATAATAATAATCACAATTTTTTTCAAAAAATAATGATTCACATAAAAATTAGAGCGAAAATCACATAATACAAATATTGAACATATATCAACATTAATTGAATGCTTATTCTTCTCATAAAATGTCAAAGTCAAAACATTACAAGTATAACTAATTAATAGTTTGTTACATAGTATTTTGTCACACCTCCAACACTTCCCTATGTCATACCCTAAAGTACTAATTAATAGTTTGTTACATAGTATTTTGTCACACCTCCCGCACTTCCCTATGCCATACCCTAAAGTTCCCGAAACATGACCATCATGCAATGTACTCATTCATATATGTAGCTCAAATCCTCCCTAAGACATTGATTAGAAAATCACTTGAGCTTCCCCTGAAGGAAATAGCTTTAAAACCCTAATTTGAGAATCATTGCTCTTATAAGACTAAAAACCACGACGATCGCCTGTTGCACTATACTAGACCCGCAATTCCATCACTTTGTTTGCTTGGAGACCCGCGATGATCCCAAAAAGGAAGTTTTCCCAAAGAGGATGAGAAGCTTCCAGAGTGGCGAGCTGGAGGTTGTTCGGCGTAGATGAGGTCGAGTTCTCCCAACTTGGCCTCTTCATCTTATCCCTATGACGTACCTCCTTGAGATGAGGGCCTACTCCTATATTTGGAGAGATCTTAACTCCCTTTCCCTTCCTATATATTCATCCTCTCCCATTCTCAAATGGTTGGTCTATGTCTATTTGCACCCTTATGCTAAGATTGTGCTCGTATGCTACTCATTTGGCTTGGAAAAGGAGTGCTTGAAGATCTTAGCTTGGACTTGGACATTCATTCAAGCAGAGCGTATTGACATCAAGGCTTGGTTGTATTCTTCCTCCTTTATTCTATTAATATACAACTACTGGTTCATTTTCCACAAATGTGTATGTTCATGTATCATTTGTCTTAACGCTCCTTGATCTGTTAAGTAGATTACTTTTGAATATGTTATTTGTATTTGTTGGACACCTAATCCTAAGTGGGTTAGTGTGGAAGCCGAATAGACCAAAGCAGTCTAAGAGACCTTGGGATCTGAAACCCAAGAGTCATATGTTGTACTATAAATCTATATCTGATGTTAATAAAAAAATGAACTCACATGATTTATCTTTCACATTGTTTGTTGTCCATGTGTGTTTAACATGGTATCGGAGCCACTTGTTTTTTTGTGGCTTGTTATGTGTATGTCAGTCCTGGCCATCTGCCATATTCTTTTCCAGCGCTCCTGACATGCTGCCTCTGCCATATAACGCATCTGTCCAAGCCGTTCTGAGATGTCTGTCTTCCATATTCTATTTATGAGACCTGCGTTCTCTGTCCATATACGCTCCATTTAAAAGCGCTGCACCACCTGGGATTTACCATTATTCCCTGACAAAACTGAATTTGGACTGTTGGGCTTCCATATACAACACTAGCCTCCATACGCTGCGCTCTCCACGCTGCTGGCCTCATAAACGCTATACGTTAAATTTCTTCATGAATAGCGCTGGTTCATGACTGAAAATGCTGAATGGTGTATGATGAATCTGCGTTGCACTGGCCTGACATGCTGATGAGGGTTGTTTGAACGCTGCTGTATATTAAATCATAGCAGTGTCGTTTCCAGTTTTAGCGCTGAGGCTGACATGCCACCATCGATGAAGGTCCAGCTCCTGTGGAATCATCGTTTGGTTCATTGAATGGTTTATTGAATGTTGAATGGGCTCAGCGGTTTTTTGGTATACACCGGTTTTGTATATGTTTCTCAATCGATAGGAGAGCCTTCAGTGAAATATCCTGACATGAAAAACCATATTATCATTCAATTCATCTGGCATGACCAATGACCAAAAAAAAAACGTGTTAGAATTATCCTTCGCAGTAGTGTCTCTACTGAAATAGTTAGCGAATTTTTTTCATGTCTGACTGCCACAGATGCTAATGCTTTTTCTCTACAGAAGCTTTCCGTGAGAGACACCTCGCCGTATAAGAGCCTGCTGAAAACCAAGCATGGAGCATTTCTGTGACATCTGTATCTGAACTTCCTTCCCCAGATTTATCAATTTCCATTTCATCGTATCGCTTTGTCATGCCCATTGTCAACTGTTTCGGTCCCTGTTTTGGCATCTCCTAGCCCAATATCTTTACTTGGGTTTTTATGCATGTCCCGGTACTTGGTCATGGCCTTATTTGAAGCGTTGAGTAGAGCAGAGTCATCCCATAACGTCGGTGAAGCATATCTATTGTATCTCTGTTGAAAGGACTTTGAGCCTCTCATTCCAGAACGTCAGAACGTCTTGTTGAGGTTGTTCCATGCTCGAGACAGATTGGGGCGCAAGATCCATCATTTCATAGGAGGAAGCTGCGTGCAATTTACAATCTTCCAGAGAGGCCCTTGCCTGATTGCCTTGTGCATTATTTGTGTTGGCACTGTGCATTCTGTCAAGAATACAGAGAATTGCATATTCGAAGGATCAGAGAAGAAGCTTGGGCTTCTAGAACAGTCACGGCTCCTCCTCTGCAGCAATCAATGAACTATTGAAAGTGGCACGCTATCAAACACATAAACAATTCCGCCAGATTGTGGTACTGGGAGGTGTATGCTCTGTGAAGACCGTTTGGTATTCTATGGTATGTATGTTGCACTATATTGAACGATGATGTTTGCTTTGGTTCTTGAACTATTTTGAAGACCGTTTTACATGTGTACATTGAATAATGGTACGCTGAAAATTCATTTAAGAGGACATTTTAGAGGCATTCGTGGGGTTGAATAACAGCTATAAAGGTCGAGCCAGTGGTCCCTAACGAGGTGGAATAATTTGTACCACCGCATATAAAGAAATAAGCCAAACCAACGAACCATAGAGAGGAAAAGCTCGTAGAATCTAAAAGGAGAAACTGATTGATTAGATTGCGCAGAGGCGAAGGTCACTCATCGCTGGTCTGTCCAAAATATAATGATTGATGCAACCTAAGTCTTGAGGCGGACATTACACATAATTAGTTCTCGGCTCTAGGAGAACAGCGCGCACGGGGTACAAACATCTTTAAACAGAAGAATTTTCTGATATTGAATCAAATTTAAATGAGAATGGTATTTATATGTTTCGGAGATATGTAGGCTCAAAACATTGCATTCATGTTTAATGAGATGAACATCATGACCGTTTCATACCTACTGTTGCGAAGAATTTCCGATGGTACGCCAATAATCCTCTGTTTTGTTTTGGTTGACTATACTTGCCCAAGTGCTACAACTTCAATGCGCTGAATTTGCTTAAATATTGTGGATGTAATCTAATTCTCATCCAATATCTTGGGTAAAGACCAAATCAGTTGGGGTGCTCTACAAAGAGCGAGTAAAGAAACTGAAATGGGAGATGAATCCTATCACTAATTGTTCTATATCAAATTTGTTGCATGACATAAAATATGCATCAGATGGTGAAGTTAACAACATGAATTGTGCATTATGTAAGTGAGCTGAACTCATTCTTCACTAGTGTGCTGGTTCTACCTTCAGGAGTGCTCGAACTGTTTGTACTTCAACTGCAGATTGTGGAAGACATTCATTTTTCTTGCAAAGGAGTGTTGTTTATGCATGAAAGAAATCAGTTTTGTATATCACTCATTGATTTATTTGGGTACTAACCTGGAGCTGTATTGAATGCAACGAAAACTGTAATTTAAGCTACCTGAATACGCTATGATGCTGCCTGAAATACGTTGAAGCTGCTGTTTTAAATAAGTCTGTATGAGGCCTGAATGGTATACAATCCAATGATATGGTGATTGGTTTCAAATACACTTTGAATAGTTCGAATTCCATTTGCAATCGAGATTCTGTGCTTCTGTTCCTATAGTTGGATCTGATTTGATTGTTGGTGCCATTCATATGTTTAATGCTTTGCTGAGGTTGACCGCTGTAAATTACAGTTCAAAGAATGCCCATGACATGGTGTTATAATTATTGAAGTTTTGATAACCATAATTTCTGAAGGAGTACTTTAAGGATCCAAACAAGTTTGCAGTTGCTGCTGCTCCAGTGTAGCATTGTATTTAAAAACTCATTATAGTGCATTGATTCCTTGATTCCACTGTTGCATAACGATTTTGGTGAGCTGATTGTAATATTGCACACTGATCATTTGCTGACATTTATAAAGGATATTGTTGTGTACTGTGAGTAGATATTACTTTTCTGCTTTCAGTAGTAGTTGTGATCAGTTTTTTAAGGTGTAAATCAGAGATTGAAGAAAAATGGCCAGAACCAGTGAAGTATTACAGTTCCTTAAAACTCTAATATTATCTACTGTTGATGACACATTACAAATCAGCAAAGGATCTCTCTTAGAAATTCATACATGTTTACAAAATGCACAGGAAAAGATCGATTTTTTGCAGCTTGAATCACAGCTACAGCAAGAAGAGCTACATCAAAATAGACATCATTCTGAACCTGTTTTTGTTCAGAACGTTGAGACAACCACCCATCAGCAGCATGTTAATAATGTTACAGTTCATTCAAATAAAGCAGCAGTTGTATATACAGATGCAGAAACTCAGTCTGCACTTCCCAAGCCCATCATCAGACCTTGGGAACAGCTTGTCCACAACAAGCACAAAACTGGTCTTGGATATGACAAGGACTTGTCCTTTCATATTCCAGACTATGCCAAGCCCATTCAGTTTCAGAGTGCTGGATTCATTTATGACAGTTCACCTGCTCCTCATGACAGTTCAGCTTCAGCTGTTCCAGACTCTGCCCCTCTTCCACAGCAACAGCAGCAACAACAACAACAACCACAGATTGTAAAATGCCAACACTGTGACCGAGTTGGCCATCTGAAAGATCACTGTTTTGATCTTCATCCATGTAAGCACTGTCATAAAACCAGCCATTCTTCAAACAGATGCTTCAAAAACAAACGTCCTGCAAGAACAAAGATTCATCTTGGATGGATCGCTTCTTGGCAATGGGCATCAACAGCCAAGAAGATATTCCAAACACATGTCAGAACTTGTTCCAGAATATTGAACAGTCTTGCAGTTGAGTTTTCTCCATCTTCTCACCTTGTATCTGACAGGGGGGGAAATGATTGTCATCTACAAGCTTCAAAGTCACATCAACCGAGCCTGAGCCACAACCTGCCACACCAGTTTCAGAGTTGTAGCCAGAGACAAAGATGCCCCTGAACATGCCTTCAGTTGGCAATTTGGGACACTTCCTCTAGCAGAAGACTCCAGCTTCTTGCCAGTTTTGGAAGAATTCCAGGAATCGCAGAGTTGTTGGTCATCCTTAAACCATCACAGATTAAGAACACTTCCTCTAGCAGAAGACTCCAGCTTCTTGCCAGTTTTGGAAGAGTTCCAGGAATTGCATTAAGCATTCCAGAGTTGTTGGTCATCCTTAAACCATCACAGGTTGAGACTTCCCTTTTCAGGTTGAAGTTTTACCTTTTATGTGGGGTGAGACCTCCCTTTTATGGTTGAAGGTTTCCCTCTTTAAAACAATAGGATCACTTCCTCTAGCAGAAAACTTCAGTTTCTTGCCAGTTTTGGAAGAGTTCCGGGAACTGCACTAAGCGTTCCAGTGTTGGTGGTCATCCTTAAACCACTGCCCTTTATACCAACATGTCATAGAGCACATTCAGCCTAGTGCTGCCATGCATTTTTTGCACATGTTGTATTACAGCTCTCTTCTTGGACTCATACATAACCCTTCGGATTAAGGGGGGGAATGTTGGACACCTAATCCTAAGTGGGTTAGTGTGGAAGCCGAATAGACCAAAGCAGTCCAAGAGACCTTGGGATCTGAAACCCAAGAGTCATATGTTGTACTATAAATGTATATCTGATGTTAATAAAAAAATGAACTCACATGATTTATCTTTCACATTGTTTGCTGTCCATGTGTGTTTAACAGTATTTGCATGCCTTGTTGTGTCTTGATCTCTTGTGTAGGAGCATAAACGTTGTGAGAAATAGGAATGAGCTAGTGGTGCAAGTGATTCAAGGTTTTCAACAAAGGACGATGTGATAACATCAGAACGAGGTAGGTCATCTTCTTCGTCTCTCTTTTCAATTGTAACTTAGGAAAGTGTTCAGTAGATTGTCACGTAGGTTTCTAGTCCCACTCATTGGGCTAGAGGGATTGTCTCTATCCGTAGAGAGGATTTACCTAAACAACAAAATGGCGACTCCGCTGGAGAAGTTATAACCCTTTCCATTCAATCTTTCACTCAAATCATATGACTAGTTAGACCAACCGTCGATTTTTCGGCTTGTCTACATTAGTCTGGGTTTATACCATCACTGATTACTGCCTTAGAGTGCTAAGTCTAGATTGTTTCTTGGAATATATTTTTTTCCCATATTCCTTGCCCATCGCAAGTTTATCTCTAATAGTCGCAATGGCATTGCGAGTTTTTACCTGTACAGTCGTGATGAAAAAAATTCTTCACTATTTGGTCGCGTTGAAATCATCACTGCTTTTGCTAGACAAAGTAGTGTTGATGACCATGACCATCGCGGGTTTGGCTATGCAAAGTAGCGATGATAACCCAATCATCACGAGTTTGGGTATATAAAGTAGCGATGATCATTGAATGTGAGGATTTTTAAGGTTTCTTCGTTAGAATCTAGTGTGTCTTGGCCCCTAAGGTCTTTTCCTATCCTGTATGCTTGGATTTGTCAGTTTTTGATTGATTGTATTGATTAATTTGCAAAATTTGTCTCATTGGCTTTGAAGTGAAATCTGATTGAGTTCTAGGGTTTCTAGTCAATTGGTCATCACTCGCTGCTTGTTGGTGTCATTCAGATGTTTTTTTTGCTAATTGATTGAATGTTGTTTTCTATGGAAATCATTGAAAACATTGTTTTGCATTTGTTTTAGCTTGTATTTCGAAATTTACTTTTCGTGAAAATGCATTAGATTAGTTGCATTGAAAAGTTAATTTTTAAGATTCATCATTGAAAATAGATCACATTTTTTGGTGTTTGAAAGCTAAATACTCTATTAGGTGAATCAAATCATTCAAAATGAAAAGAAAAGCATAATTCATATAAATGCATCTTAGTAAAGTAAAAATCGTTTTACTTTCGAAAAAGTTGCATTTAGGATAGTGAAAAGTCAAAATCATTTTTACTTTTGGCATTGCATTTGGAAGACGAAAAGTAAATTTAGTGGAAGGCTTTTTTGCATGATGCATTATTGATTGAAATGTATTCCCTTGATTAATCTAGCTTTCATTGAAACAAATAGTTTTCCTTTTCTCGTATAGTTGCATCTTAGGGATTCAGGTGACATTGTTTTGAGCCTTAAAACCAAAACATAATTGAAGATAAACGTTAAAATTTACCTCAATTAACCTAAGGAGCATTTGGAACTTAATGAAAATATCTAGAGGTCTAGGCTAGAGACGTGTTCCAACGTCTTTAAACATAGCAGCTGTCATTAATTTCCTGTAGTGTACCTTGGGGGTGAAATCTCGTCCCAGTATGGAAGTATATAGAAGGTTCTTCAATAATTTCGGGTATATCAAAGGCACTTCAGTATGATAAGTATATAGGGACGCTTTCATCGAACAGTTCTGAATTAGACAACGTTAACATGAACTTGTGATCCCCATACCGTTGTGTATATATTGAGAGACCCCACTAGGTTGCTATCCTTTAGCCACAGGTAACCGAGTCAGCGGCCTTGTAAACATGATACACTAAACACAACATTTAGGGTGACCATCGTACGTTAAGTCCTTGGTTTTGGATGGGGTGTATATTGGAGTTCAGAGATACTTGGTAAACCCTTTTCCTAGATTATCCCTTTTTTATTTATTTTTGTTTAAGTTCTAAAATCAATTGATCAACCACGGGACAACATCCTTCCTGTGGAAATACTTCTTAGTAGATATTAGGTTGATACCAATGGCAACATTTCCTGAGTCTACCAGTCAAGGAAACCCCTCTGATGGGAATCCAATTCCTTTTCCTTCTTTCAGAAATATTGGTGCTCCCTATATGGCAACGTTGTCCCTTCTTGGATTGACCATTGGTCTGCTAGTTCAGTTATTTTCAACCTCGGTGACTCCGAGTGTCCAAACTACTTTTCAACTGAGTTCTCCTCCACCTGGACAACATCAACCTCATGTTTATCCTAAAGTTGACCCCTCACCTTCTTCTCCTATTTCTTCACCTCGTTCTTCCACTTCGCTTGGTGAAAGTTTGGATTCGAGTAACCAGGAAGCTAAGAAGAAGAAGAAGCAAAATAAGAAAGTGAGAAACCAAACAACTATTATTACCGATGAAACTAATAAAGAAAAATCTTCCAACCAATCTCGGAAAGTAAAATTCCCTTGCATGTTATGTAAGCGTGACCACCTTCTTCGGAATTGTCCTGGTATTCCCAAGGTCTTAGAAGTGTGTTCTACAGGTTCACATCGACCTTTGTCATCAGTGTCTGGTGATCATGCTGGTGATGAACCCTTAACTAGTAACAATAAAGCTCATGAAAAAAGGGAAAAGTCAAATTTCCTTATAAGTTATGTGAAGGTAATCATCCCATTCACCTTTTTCCTCTTATGGGCGAAGCTTCCAAAGAGTTGGAAAAACTTATAGCTTCTCAACCTCGTCTTCCGGCTGGGTATTGAAATATTTCCCTTGATCCTTCACTAGATGATCCAGTGATTGATCAAAAGTCATCTTTGGTCAACCCCACTCTCTCTGAAAGTGATTCTCATGAGTCCATTCTCGACCAACCATTGGTCAAGAAGATGGTAGACTTGGTTCTGCCTTCAGTTAACTGTACCTTTCTGGTAGAGAGTGAACCCCATACCACTCAGGTTCTTATGGTTTCTTCAGTTTCAAATGAACTGGAGGTAAATCCTCCTGTTCCCGAGGTGCATGAGAGCATTTCTCCTGTTCCCATCAAGCAAGAGGGAAACTCTCACGTTCCTACGACACCCCCTCCGAGTAGTTTAGTCACTTATTTTGATTGGAGTTGACTAGAAGGATATCATCTTCTGTCTTATGTGCCTTTCCAGATTACAATACAGGCTTACCATATGGTCGTACCTAGCACAGTCATAGATGAGGGTGCATCTGTTAGCATTCTGTCCTCAACTGCTTGGCAAGCTTTAGGTTCTCCTCAGCTTGTCCCTGTCACTCAGAATCTTTTAGATTTTAACATAGGAACTAGTTGTAGTCAACCGTTAGGGATCCTTCCTAAGTTACCTATTACTTTGGGAGGAAAGATTGTCTATATAGATGTGATGGTTGTCCAAGGCCCTTTGGATTTTAATCTACTCCTTGGCCATGACTATGTTTATGTCATGGGAGCTCTTATTTCTTCCCTCTTTCGAGTGATGTGTTTCCCGCATGAAGGAAGCATTGTGATCATTGATAAACTTACATTCATTGGTCCTTAATCAACTCCCCATCAACCATCATCCCTAAATGGTTCTCATATGCAAGCGGTATCACCCTCGCCACAGGTTAATTACATGGCCACTTGTTCCATGCCCACATCTACTGATGATCTAGTAGGTGATGTAGTACATCATGTACTGGGGCATTGGAGCCCGATTTTTCCATTGGATCCCCAGACATGTATCCCTTCCAAAGTATTGTCCTCCCATCTAATGAGAACCTCTTGGAAGCCATGGCCTTGGTCTGTGATTAGGTGTCTGGAGTAGAGTTCCTTGTCTTGTGTCAAGCTCCTTAAAAAATGAAACAAGGGATATGAGGATAGTTCTTTTCCAATGTCAACCTCGTTAAAAAATGAAACAAGGACCATGAGGATAGTTCTTTTACTATGTCAACCTCATTAAAAAATGAATTAGGTTTCCATGAGGATAGTTCTTTTACTATGTCAACCTCATTAAAAAATGAAATAGGTGTCATGAGAATGTTTCTTTTCCTGTGTCAATCTCGTTAAAAAATGAAACAAATCCCCTTCGAATTTTAGTCTTTGATTAGAGCTCATAAAATCCCAGTCGAGTCTTTCACTTGATCTCGTAAGTGAACCTTCATTCCATCCACCTATTAGTAACCAGTAGTCTACTTAGGCGAATGAAATGAAGCTTGGGGGGCATGTACCTTGAATTGAGTCATTATGCTGGGGCACGCAAACTTATCTCAAGCATAGCTTATCTTTGTTTCAAGATTGTGTAAAAATGAAACCAAATCCAAGCATAGTTTTTTCTCATGTTTCAAGCTTGTGAAAAAATGAAGCGATCCTCAAGTATACTCAAGAATAGTTTCTCAAGTTTCAAGCTTTTGTAAAAATAAAACCATTTCTCTTTTTACCTCTCGTGATTGTTGTTTTTATCAGTCAATTTTGTTATATGAGCCTTGGTTATTTCCTTCCATCATCACCATCTATTTGTCTAGTCATATGCTTTCACTTGGTTGTTTTATGTTGCCTAAGGAACATCTGTGATGAGTGGTCTTGTTAGCCAGCCTCTTGACCATTACATGTTTTGAGAAGTTCCATCATTTATGGAACATGTTTTTATCTTTTTATACCACTCGTTCCTCCAGGTGGAGTCATCTTTAAGCTCTTTTCTGACTCTTGGAACATGAAAAGATCGTCAAGTATTTGTCTTTTCAAACTCGTTAAATTAAATGAATTGACGTCGTCTCAGTATATTTTTACCCTTTTTTTGGGTTGAGATTGACTATTTACAAAAAAGGTACACCTTGATTGATATGGTCAAGAGGTTCTCTCGAATATTGTTTTCTACCTTTTCGAGTTCAAGGGACAAATTATGAAAAGGGACATGATGGAGTTTTATTTTTCGTCTCTTTTTCAAACTCTCTAAATATGAAAAAGATACCGAGTTATTCTTCTGTCAAACTCGTTAAAATTTTTATGGCAAAAGACTCGTCATCATGATGAGACTGAGTTTCTCCTTCTTAGGACTCGTAAAACTTACTAGGATGGATTCATATGAAGGGTGAACTTATATGACAAACATATGGTATCCTCTTCAAGCTTGTGTAAAATAAAGAGGTACTCACTAGAAATGGTGGAGAAAAAGTGAAAATGAAACATCTCTTGTATAGGCAGCATGTCTCTCTTGAACATGACACTCATCTGCATCTCGTGTTAGGTTTGGGATATCCTTGCTTAGTCACTTGTATTTTCTGGTTTGGGTGATCCATTTTACCTCTCATCTGACTATTCCACTTCGTTGTTATGACCCTTGGTCCTATGTTGAGTCTAATGCTGCTACACTTTGGAGTCGTGTCGTCAATATGTTCAAGAGAAGTCTTATCTGTAGTTTACTGCCTATACATTATCTAACCTTTTGTCATAGTCCTGGTTCATACCTGTTTATTCCACTTTATTCCTTGTTTCGTGTCGATGATGAGGGAATCATTATGACCCTCCTTTGATGAGTCACTTCCTGTCGACTTCAGATCATTATCCAGGAAGATGACTTAGAGACTCCCTTTTAGTACCTTAGAGCTTGCATGCCTTAATGGCAATTTCTTCGCATCCGACGAAAGATTTTCATCATTGACCTTCGATCAGATGGTTCCACCAGTGTTCAAAATTAGCTTCATTTTCACATTCACATATTGTATTGTCGTACCTTGAAAGCCATTGTCATTATTGGTGGTTTCTTTCATGCCTGTTAAAAGGGACAGCAAGAAGCTGTTCAACAGTTGCCCCTATCTTCTTGTATGAGGATCTTTCCTTTCCTAGAATAAATCTTAATCAGTTTTAGGATATTCCCTTAGTTTCATTATTATATAAATAACTCTCTTCTCGAGTTGCTATGGGTTCGAAGTTCAAGGTTCATAGTTCATTGCTTGTTAAGTTGTGACTGTTTATTCTATTTTGAACCTGGAAGCCACCTTTGAAGGAAGATTTTGTAGACACTTGATGTACTCAGTCTCTCTGGAACCTTAATACAAAGCAGAGGATTCTGAATTCGATTTTACACAGTTTGTGTTATCTTGTAAGTTTTTCCAGTTATCAATCATTATGTTTTTCTTCATATGCTTATGACTTATAGAGATATCTAGGTAGGAAGATTTGTGTCTCAATTTATTCCTATAAGCTCCTGAAGTGATCATCTATTAAGAGAATGGATTAATGAATAATCAATAAATCATTAGCATCTTGTGTAAGCTTAAGTATACTGCCTTGAACCTTTGGAACGTAGTTTAGAAGGTTTTCCTACTTATGATTGTTCTGTTTTACAGTCTGGAAACTGTGATAATCATATTATTTTCTGTCTTCCTCTCACCACTATTTTTTATCTATATCACTGTGTAAGGCTTTATAGTAGCCCTTTGCTGAGATATTAATATAACCCAAAGGATTAATTACTTTAATTCTACATCTGTCTTCATTCATTGGTCTTCCAAAACTAAAACCAAAAACCCCAAAACAATTATTTTAGATGCTCTGGCATTGGTAGCTGACCTACTACTATCTCAGAGGTACAACATCAGACTGGCGTTGTTACCGGGGATTCAAATTTCTCTTAAGTTTCCCTTGGGACAATGATATTCATTCATTCTTTTCCTTTAAAGGTGATTAAAGGATTTAGAAAGGTTAAAATCATTCACCTAGGAGACTCCACACTACCAAGTTGGCACCTTTTAAACGTACTAGATCTCGTTCAGAAGCTGACATAGTTAGTCCTCTGTCAGATCTTGAAAGAATTATGAGAAAATATAGTTCTAAAAGGGGACACCAACCATCTTCTTCTTCCTCTTTAGTCTTACAGTCTGAAGAATTAGAATCATTTGACCCCTATAGTAATATCCCATCTCATCCTGATTACTCCCATTTATCACCTAAGATTGCTGAACTTCTAAATAGCGGAGTTGATTTTAAGTCATCCTACCTTATTCATTCATTGGAATCTCATCCAATACCCACATTACCACCAGGATCACCTAAAACTGAATCTGATTTGGGTGTTAATCTACCATAATATTGTTGGAAATACTGAGAGGGGGGGTGAATCGGTATTTCTTTCCGACTATTGTTTTACTAGTTAAAACATTTCTATTCAGAGCACAAGATGAACAACAAGAATAAACGCTTTTATTAATATAATATTTGCAGTAAAATAGATACAATATATAGGTGGTTGCAATCAGTTGCCAAGCACCAACTTGGACTTTTGTGAGGCTCCAACCTCTAGAGCTCCAACTCTATTTCGCCAAGGCACCAACTTGGACTTAGGAGCACCAGCTCCCAAGGACTTTCATCCTTCCTGTTCCTGAGACACCAGTTTTAAAGACACCTTCCTACTTCTTTGTATCAACTCTAAGAACTCCAATCCTTCTTGCTTCTGAGGCACCAGCCCCAAGGACTCCAATCCTTCCTACTTCTGAGGTATCAACCCAAAGGACTCCAATCCTTCTTACTTCTGAGGCACCAGCCCCAAGGACTCCAATCCTTCTTGCTTCTGAGGCACCAGCCCCAAGGGTTCCAACCCAATCTTGTCAAGGCACGTTTGATAGTAATGTTCTGCTCTTAGAACTCTTCATTACTGAGTTCTGTCTGTTTACAGCTTCATTGTAGTCTCCATGCTACAACATCAATGACAACTAGTCTTCTCATGAAGGATTCTTTACAACTCTTCATACAGTCCACACAGAATCTCCAACAACTGACCTCTGATCATATCTCCACACATCTTTAGTGAGTCCACTATAGCTACACTAAACTTTGCATAAGGACCCGCTTTTTGTTCAAGCATATGTTCATATTGTCATAGTGAATGCTTCAGCATGACTATTTTTCTACTGGCTATTTCTGCCTTCAAACAATGTTAGTTAAAACTCTATTCATTACATCACATAATTATACTTCAGACTGCATTGCATACCTGATTAATTCTTTCACAAGGTAACATGATTAGCTGAGAAGCTCACCCTCCTATTGGTCCTTCGACCCTTTTTTTGTTCTACTGGACCCTATTGTTGCCTATGTTTCCTCTAGCTTATTTCAACCACATAGCTACAACCTTTTTAACACACCTTGTTCTCTTTTTTTGTTGTTGTATATGCTCCTGATACCTCCGACTCTTGGTTTCCTCTTTTCACTGGCTCTTTGGCTTCCTCAACGCCCGCTTCAGCTCCCTCTGCACTGGCTTACCCCTCGGCTTCCTAGCTTCTCAGTCACTGTAGCTTCCTTTGTCTCTTCGTGCTCACATGACATGTCCATTCATAAAAGAGGACCAAATACACAGAGAAAAACTACTGCCTATTGAAAAACTGTAACAGAGCCCCATTTTTTTAATGACAAAAGGCATACACAGGACTTTACAGTTTAATGGACATGCCATGTCCTAATCGTAGTCGCAATTGGCTTGATTCAGCCTACTAAACTATCGTTCAAGCCTCCTGAACTATCAAGAGCATTTTTTAATGCAATTTTGTGTTCAAACCCAGCGCAATGCATATATTCAAATACACAGGAATATATGATAAAAACCAGCTTAAGCACTAAAGGGCGGACTTCAAGAATTATTACACCCGCATCTACATTGTATCAGGTCTGCAGTGTAATCGCAATCAGCGCTTGTAGGAGGACAGAACTTTGTGTATCATTGCAATGGGCAGATGCGATACGTTATTAAACCATAGCACAATGTTGTAGCCAGTGCGCGTATATATGTATCGCAATCGGGGGTTTGGGGTGATGGTACATAACCAAACCGTCGATTAACATTTCGTCGATATATATATATATATATATAGATGTCGTTGTTGGGGGTTCGGGGTGATGGCACATAGCCGAATCGCCGATTAACATATCGTCGATGTATATATATATGCCCGCTCCGAGAGTGTATTCTGCGCACACATGTATAAACTCTGCCTTTCCGCTCCAATAGTGTATTTGCATATATGTATAGGTTTTTTCCGCCGATAGTGTATATAGCCTATATATATATGTTTTTGCCGCCGATAGTGTTAAATGCATATATATATATATATATATATATATATATATATATATGGGTTTTGGCCTTCGATAATGTTAATGCATATATATATATATATATATATATATATATATATATATATATATATATATATATATATATATATATATGGGTTTTGGCCTTCGATAATGTTAATGCATATATATATCTATATATATATAGGTTTTGGCCTCTGGAAGTGTTAATGCATGCATATATGCTCTCTGATAGCTCGCGATAGTGTAAATGCATCCCACACTTCTTCGTCATTCTTCCATTCCTCCCTTGCTTCGTTTATCCAATCTGGTTGGATAATAGAAATGGCGCAGAACAATGCTTCCACATCCTCATCCTTTCTTGAGAGTGCATCTGCCACCACATTTTGCTTCCCTTTTTTGTAGATGATTTCAAAGTCATAACCCAACATCTTTGTGACCCACTTTTGTTGCTCTTCAGAGGATAATCTTTGTTCTAAAAAGTATTTAAGGCTATAATGATCCGTTTTTACCTTGAAGTGTCTTCCCATTAGGTAGGGTCGCCATTTCTTAAGTGCATGGAGTATTGCCAACATTTCCTTCTCATAAATAGCTTTGCTTAAAAACTTTCCCTTGATTGGACGACTTTCAAAAGCAATGGGTCTTTCATCTTACATTAGAATAGCACCAATTCCATTTCCTGAAGCATCACATTCCACAATAAAGGTTTTTGTGAAGTCCGGTGAAGCTAAGATCGGTGCTTGGCACATTACCTCTTTAAGATGTTCAAAGGCCTTTGTTGCTTCCGGAGTCCATGAAAATGCATCTTTTTTCAATAATGTTGTTAGAGGTGCTGCTATTCTCCCATAATTCTTAACAAACTTGCGATAATACCCTGTCAACCCGAGAAATCCTCACAGATGCTTTATGGATGTGGGGATTTTCCATTCCTTAATGGCTTTAATTTTGCTAGGGTCTACCTTAACTCCTTCATGAGATACAATATGACCCAGATATTCCACCTCTTGGACTCCAAAGAAACATTTGGATCTTTTTGCATATAACCGTTTCTCCTCCAATAGTTGTAGCACTCTGTCAACATGTTCAACATGATCCTTCCAAGACTTGTTGTAGATTAGTATATCATCAAAAAATACTAACACAAATTTTCTAAGGAATGATTTGAAAATTGAATTCATCAATCCTTGAAATGTTGAAGGTGCATTGGTAAGGCCAAAAGACATGCCCAAAAATTCATAATGACCCTCATGAGTTCTAAATGCTGTTTTCGGAATGTCTTCAGTCTTCATTATGATTTGATGATATCCTGAATGAAGATCCAACTTGGTGAAGTAAATTGATCCATGCAATTCATCCAGTAATTCATCAATGACAGGAATGGGGAACTTATCTTTAATAGTGAGCTTGTTGAGCTCCCTATAATCCGGACACATGCGCCATGATCCATCCTTCTTGTGCACCAATACTACTGGAGCAAAGAAAGAACTTTGACTCGGTTGAATTATACCAGCCTCTAGCATTTCTGCAGCCATACGTTCAATTTCACTCTTTTGGACATAGGGATATCTGTACGGCCTGATGTTTGGAGGAACACTTCCTGGAATCAGATGAATAGCATGATCATGATCACGCATAGGTGGGAGACCTTTGGGAGTCTCAAATACCTTGGAATGATTGTCCAGGACTTTTTGGAGATCTGGAGAAATAGATGATTCCAATGTGGAAACATCTAGCGAACATAATTGTGCAATTACACCTCTTTGTTCCTTTTTTAGAAGCTTTGTCATACCATTAGAGCTGATTATCTTTCCTGGTTTCCCTGCAATACCCCTTAATTCAACTTCCTTTCCTTCCAAAGAAAATTTGATGAAAAGTTCTTGAAAATTAAAAGCTATTGTACCCAAGGATTGTAGCCATTGGACTCCTAGTACAACATCAGCACCTCCCATTGGAATGGAAAGCATTGGGCTAGTCAATACATATTCTCCCATGGATAGCTTGATATTATGGCACTTTCCAGAGTAATTTATTGTTCCTCCATTTGCAATCATCACTTGACACTCTGGTGTTGGATATAGGAAGCAATTCAATTCTTTTGCTACCTTACAATGAATAAAATTGTGGGTGATTCCTGAATCAATCAACACTATTACCTTTTTCTTCTTGATTTGTCCTTCTATCTTGATGGTTTGAGGAGTGGTAATTCCCGCCAATGCATTACAAGATATGGTCGGATTTATTTGTTCTTCATCTAGGCTTTGTTCCTGGAGTATATCCTCTTCTTTTGACCTTTCTTGCTCCTTTTCTTCTTCCTCTTCACAATCTATGTAGAATAATTTCTTCTCGGCACACTTATGACCTTTAGCGTATTTGCTATCACAACTGTAACAAAGCCCTTTTGCTCTTTTTTCTTCCAATTGTTGTGGTGTCAACCTTATAGGTTGTGGAAGACTAGGGGCAACAACACTTCCGTCTTTAAAGTTGTGAGTGGTATGCTTCCTGGTTGCCATAATTTTGCTTTCCATTTTTCTTGCTAACCTGAATGTCTTCTCTAATGAATTAGGTTCCCAAAGGCGAACATCATGTTGGATATTATCCTTTAAAGACCCTATGAACACATCAATCCTATGCTCCTCTGGAATATCTTTTACCCTTATGTTCAATTTTTGGAATTCCTCAATGTGCTCCATTATTGAACCCTTTTGTTTGAGACTTATCAATTGGCTAAAAAAATTGTTGCTCTTTGTATCCTCATAATGTGCTATCAATTCTTCCATAAAAATTGCCCAAGTGATAAATTGTTTATGAGAGCAAAGCCATTGATACCATACAAACTGATTTGGTTCCAAATATAAATTGCCATACGTACCTTTTGTGTGTTTTGCACATTATTGAGATCAAAAAATTGCTCCATTTGTAATATCCATGTTGCGGGATCCTTGCCATCAAACCTCCTCATATCGGTTTTTGGAATATGGTGGGTTTTCGATCCCACATTAGAGTCTAAGAAATCATGATTAACATTTCTTTTGTTCGCATCATGAGTTTCCTTTACTACCTTTTCACCATTGGTAAGTATTTCTTGTAGAAAATTTGTCAAATCTGTCTTCAAATCTGTCATGCCTATCTTCAAATTTGTGTTCAAATCTATCTTCAAGTTGTCCATCTTAGCTTCCATGCCATTCATTTTAGCTTCCCCTCCATTTATCTTAGCTTCCACGCCATTTATCTTAGCTTCTGTTAGTTTTTGTGACAGTGACATTTGTTGCACCTGTTCTTGTAATTTTGATATATCATGTAGCATTTCTTCCTCTTCTTCATGAGTCATGCTCGAGCTTTCAGGTTCCTTACTAGGTGTTTGCATTTTCTTTCCTCAGGGCATCAGTTACCAATAATAATGCTCTGCTATGCCCTTTGAATTCCTTCAAAATAAATTTTCAAACCAAGCTTAAGCAAAAATTTAAGAAAATCTACACAGCTTTTTTCACTTTGTAGGAGCTCGATATTGCCTCTGATGTATCTCTGTACTTTCTGAACATCTAGTTCTGAATTTGTGACCTACAGTAGCTCTCTGTGTCCTCTTTCCAATGCCACAAGTTTGACCCAATTTGGATTCTCCAAGGAAGAGTTATGGGAAATCTCCCACAGTGACTTGATTATAGACTAGTTCAATAGAGCGAACTTGTATGACGTGCCATGAGTCACTGTTTCGACCTTTGGATCTGAAAAATGCATACAAGAAACTAAAGTCTGTCCTATTTTTGTACCTTCTTACGAAATTTCAATCCGATCCCCAGAGAGAAAGTTATGACTATTTTCCCTAGGTCACTTGCTTGGAATGTAATTCAGGAGTCTGTAAAAAGACCAACTTCCTTAGATCATATCTCTGCAAATATAGCGCGAAGAGCTCTGAAATTCGGACCCGAGGTTCAGCACGATTTCTTCTCAAATGGGTTTTTTTGCAACTTCTGAAACTTTGTAGAAAAAAAGTTATAGCGAAAATTCCACGATGACCTGTTTGGAGCAGCAAAACCCTAGAATCCAAAGCTCTGATACCAAATGTTATGAAACCAGCTCAAGAAAAGATAGAAAAGATAGATCAACGCCTTAGAATTCAGCCTCTTAGAGGGGGCAACCTCCTTTACATTACATAAATGAACAATTCTTGGATGATTCAAATGACAAAACCTCCTTTCTATATATAGGAGTCTAAGGAGTCACAATATAACCCAGCCGACCTAATAATAATAATATAAAGCCACAAAAATAACAATAGAGGGATTCTATGGGGCACAGTAATAACAATATGGGGGCAATAGGGGCACAACAATATTAATAAAGGGTATAACTACAATAGTAATGGGGTAATCACTAGTATTATAGGGACCCAACAATATATTCTCTCCAATAGCTCTGTTTTGCTTTCTCTGATGGCTCCAATAGATCTGTTTGCTTCCTCTATTGCTCCAATGGCTCTGTCTGCTTCCTCTAATGGCTCTATTTGCTCTCTGCTTCCTCTGATAGCTCTGTTTTATCTTCTTGCTCCTTTGTTGGCTATGTTTGCTGCTCTGTTTTCTCTCTTTGCTCCTCTTGCTCCAATGTGGCTCCTCTAGCTTGGCAATATCTTTCAAAGACCTCCTTTGATACCTTCATACCTTGATGGCTTCTGCCTTTTCTGATATGCCTCTCTTACTATGATATTCTGTAATATACTTTGATATGCCTCCTTTGTTAACTCCTCTAGCTTATGGCTTGGTTATCCTAATGACCTTGCTCCTGTCTCTTCATGGATCTGCTCTGCTTCCCCTTGGATTCATATCATCATCTAGTATCTAGAATATTGCCATATTGACATAAATGACAACCTAGGTAAACAATCTCCCCATTTGTTATTGATGGCAATATTCTTCTTCTCTCCCCCTTTGACATCAATGGCAAAGGAGTGCTCTGGGACTCCCCCTATCAAACTGCTTCTGTTCTTCATGAGTGGTAGATTTTCATGGGTTTGTGACTTCCCCTGTCATAGTGCTCTTCTTCTTTTTACTCAAGATAGAAGGATTGATGCTTTATCATCAATTAGCACATTATTCCCTCTTCATGTCTCAGAACTACTTTATCATGGCTTCAACAATGCTTAAAGATGCTCTACTTCAATGCTTTCAATCAGATTGCAAATAGCCATACACCAAGTGTCCAAGTCCAGGTTTTTATGCTTCAATCCATATTGTTGTCTCCATAGGCAGAATTGAGAGGCCTTCATAATCTGAAACAAGAGAAAATGCCATTGAGATTGTCTTTCTTCCTATCTTTCTTCAGATCTGAGTTCCTTTGTGTCTCTGTGATTCTCCTTAAGTCACTACCATCCAGTATTCAATCATCATTGCATTTGGATGAAATGGTGAGGGGTTGTGCCTTACTGTTGCTATATTTTCTTAGTGACCAGTCTTAGCATAAGTTATATTTGACTGCACAACATTCTCCTTTCTATGAGCCATCTTTTCCTTGTGTTCTTGTACATATCTCAACAAGTTATTTCCCTAGCAGATTTAGATATCCAATCTGTGACTGTCTTTTAAAAATCATTCTGTTGATTTGCATCTTTTTTCAATGCTTTAGTTTGTTATATGCTGCCAGCTGCTCTTACTTCAAACTCCATTCTAGATGTATCTGTTTGTTTGAAGATTGCCTCTATTAGTGTCCATAATTTATTTGTTCTCACATTAAATCCCTGAGTCAAGACATAAACTTCTATGATAACAACATCATAGTTGTTTGCCCTATTTCTTTAGTATTAGATGACATTCTCTGTTGTTCCAAATACTACTTAGATATTAAGTGGAAAGAATCTTTAACAACAATCCAAGGAATGGTTACAGGATCATGTTCTTCAATGGAGTACTCCTAAAAAATGATCTTCATCGAAGAATGATTGTTAATAAAGCTCAACAAGGATTTCATAAGGACCCTTTCACTAATAGCTTCTGTAATAATGATCAAGAATCACTGGCTCCCCCTAACTGTATGCATCATCTCTTTTGGCAGAGTCTTCCCATCAAATGCTTAGATTGGCAAAATTCAGGCCAATGACATGTGCTATTGGCTGGAGAGTTCAAGGGACTTTTGAATTGTATTTGCTTCCTTCTCCATACTTGTGTAACTTTCTTCTTTTGCATGGTTCTAGCTTGTGTAAGAACCCAAGTTAAGTTACAGTCATGTGCCATATGACCAATGTTATGATACTTGAAGCATTCTACATTGTTCATGAATAAGAATTCATGATTTCTTCTTGCAAAATTGTTTCTTGGAGATTGTTGGGGACTATAATATCTATCTCTATGAGATGGTTTACAGTCTTTTGCCATATGACCAAAGTTTGTACAAGAATACAATAACCAAAAAATGAACTTTGGTACCTGGGAGATGGAGATTTTCCTTGATGTACTTCTGAAGCCTTTCTGTCTTAAAATCCTTTGATGATAACCATTGCCTATTGCATCTTTGACATCATCTACATTTCTTCTTGGAGCAGGATTTCTTCTTATAGCAATATTTCTTCTTGGAGCAGAATTTCTTCTTGGAACATGATTTCTTCTATTGAAGCCATGATTTCTTTTCCTTGCCTTTGCTGGAACCGGGAGCATCACCATTTCTTTCTGGCTTCTTCACATCCCTTTTGTTTGAAGCATTATCATTCTTGTTCGAGGATTCACCTGCATACCAGAGACCTGATTTATCAAATGGACATTTGTGATAGCTGAGAATGTCATCCAAGGCCTGAGAGCTCTTCAAGATTTTGTTCATCCCTTCAACCTTTGTTCCGAGGAAGACAATCTCTTCTTCCAATATTTCACACTCATTATTCTTCTTAGCAATTTGTTTCTCAGTTTCTTCCTTGATACAAGTAGCTTCATCTGCTTCTATTTTAAGAGAGATGATATATGACTTCATTTTGAAGATTTCTTCATTCTTTGCTTGACTGCTCTCCATTTCTTCCTTGATCCTTGTAGCTTTACATGTTTCAGCCTTGAGAAGCTTGATGTTAGATTTTAATTTGAAGATTTCTTCATCCTTTGCTTTCAGTTGACAGATCATGGTGTTTCTTTCCTTTCCTGCTTCATCAACTTGTCCTTCTATGACTTCCAATGCTTCCATGGTCTTTTCAGCTCCTTGTGCTTGTTTCCTTGCTTCTTGTAGTTGAGACTTGAGAGAGGAGACCTCTACCTTGTACTGACCAATCTCTTCTTCAAGTTTGTTCAAGCTCTTGTGCCTTTGTTCAAGTTGACTTGACAAGGTATCTTCCTGATTCTTTGCTTTATTCAATTGATTTGTCATGGATATGACTTCTTCATGATGCTTTCTTTTGCTTTGATGAAATTCCTTCTTAAGCTTGGCAAGCTCTTCATCCCTTTCTTGTACTTGAAGCTTGATGAGGTCAACTTTCTTCCTTGTTTGATCTTGGTCACCAACTAGTGCTATCTTCTTAAGTTCCTCATTTTCCTTTTTCAAATTGTTAATCTCTTCCATGGCAGTCATAAGTTGAGTGATGAGTTCTTCTACAAAAAAAATTTCATTCTCTTCATCTTCTTGGTCTGCTTTAGCCTTGATGTCATCATTCTCATTTTCAGCTTCTATGATGGGTTCTAGATTTCCTTCTTGATTTACATCATCTTCTTAACTGATGGTCATGGTCAATGCTCCTTTTGAGTGAAGGTCATGAAGTTTGTCCCATATACCCTTTGCTGATGAATATTTTCCTAGATTGTTCTTTATAGAATCAGGTAGCCCATTCAAGATTGCCTTCATTGCTTTTGCATTGTACTCCTTGGATTCTATATCCATCCTGCTATCACCAATCACCGATTTCCAGATTTCAATGCCTTGAGTATATAAGAAATTCCTCATTCTTGCTTCCCATATATTAAAGTTCCCATTGGGCCTTGGAGCCTCCTCAAATTGATTGTCTTCTATTTTAGTAGTAGAGGGAGACACAACCTTAGGAGGATTGGAGACTCTCTTCCTTGACTTTGCCATTTGTGTTCTAAAGATCAACCTTCAAGCTATTAGGCTTTGAATGAAGGTACTGGATCTACTACCAATTGTTGGAAATATTGAGGGGGGGGGTGTGAATTAGTATTTCTTTTCCAACAACTGTTTCACCAATTAAAACATTTCTATTCAGAACACAAGATGGACAATAAGAATAAATGATTTTATTAATATAATCTTTACAGTAAAATAGATACAATATATAGGTGGTTGCAATCAGTTGCCAAGCACCAACTTGGACTTTTGTGAGGCTTCAACCTTTAGAGCTCCAACTCTATTTCGCCAAGGCACCAATCTTGGACTTAGGAGCAGTAGCTCCCAAGGATTTTAATCCTTCCAGTTCCTAAGACACCTATCCTTCCTACTTCTTTGTATCAACCCTAAGAACTCCAATCCTTCTTACTTCTGAGGCACCAGCCCCAAGGACTCTAATCCTTCCTACTTCTGAGGTATCAACCCAAAGGACTCCAATCCTTCTTACTTCTGAGGCACTAGCCCTAAGGACTCCAATCCTTCTTGCTTTTGAGGCACCATCCCTAAGGGTTCCGACCCAATCTTGTCAAGGAAAGTTTGATAGTAATGTTCTGCACTCAGAACTCTTCATTAGTGAGTTCTGTCTATTTACAGCTTCATTGTAGTCTCCATGCTACAACATCAATGACAACCAGTCTTCTCATGAAGGAGTCTTTACAACTCTTCATACAGTCCACACAGAGTCTCCAACAACTGACCTCTGATCATATCTCCACACAGCTTTAGTGAGTCCACTATAGCTACACTAAACTCTGCATAAGAACCTGCTTTCTGTTCAAGCATACGTTCTTATTGTCATAGTGAATGATTCAACATCACTGTTTCTCTGCTGGCTACTTCTGCCTTCAAACAATGTTGGATAAAACTCTATTCATCACATCACAGAATTATACTTCAAACTGCATTGTATACTTGATTAATTCTTTCACAGGGTAACACGATTAGCTAAGAAGCTCACCCTTCGCATGCCTCCTATCCTGTTGGTTTTCAGCCCTTTTTTTGTTCTGCTGGACCCTGCTTCTGCCTCTGTTTCCTCCAGCTTATTTCAACCACACAGCTACGACCTTTTTAACACACCTTATTCTCTGTTTTTGTTGTTGTATACTCTCCTGATACCTCTGACTCGTGGTTCCCTCCTTTTGCTAGCTCTTTGGCTTCCTCAACGCTTGCTTCAGCTCCCTCTGCGTTGGCTTACCCTTCGGCTTCCTGGCTTCTCGTTCACTGTAGCTTCCTCTATCTCTTTGTGCTCACAGGACACGTTCATTCATAAGAGAGGACCAAATACACAGAGAAAAATTGCTGCCTGTTGAAAAACTGTAACAGAGCCCCCTTTTTTTTTAATGATAAAAGGCATACATAGGACTTTATAGTTTAACGGACATGCCACATCCCAATCGTACTCGCAATCAGCTTGATTTAGCCTACTGAACTATCGTTCAGGCCTCCTGAACTATCAAGAGCGTTTCTTAATGCAAGTTTTCCTTCAAACCCTGCGCAATGCATATATTCAAATACACAGGAATATAGATAAAAACTTGCTTAAACACTGAAGGGTGGACTTCAAGAATTATTACACCCGCATCTACACTGTATCAGGTCCGTAGTGTAATCGCAATCGGTGCTTGTAGGAGGATAGCCCTTTGTGTATCATTGTGATGGGCATATGCGATACATTATTAACCCATAGCACAATGTTGCAGCGGGTCCACGTATATATGTATCGCAATCAGGTGTTTAAGGTGATGGCACATAACCGAACCGTCGATTAACATATTGCTGATCTATATATATATATATGTGTGTGTGTGTGTGTGTGTGTATGTCGCTGTTGGGGGTTTGGGGTGATGGCACATAGCCAAACCACCGATTAACATATTGCTGATGTATATATATATTCCCGCTCCGATAGTGTATTCCAATGCAACTGTGATTTTCGCCTCCGATAGTGTATTCTGTGCACACATATATCAACCCTGCCTTTATGCTCTGATAGTGTATTTGCATATATGTATAGGTTTTTGCCGCTGATAGTGTATATAGCCTATATATATATATATATATATATATATATATATATATATATATTGGTTTTGGCCTCGGATAGTGTTAATGCATATATATAGGTTTTGGCCTCTGATAGTGTTAATGCATGCATATATGCTCTCCGATAGCTCCGTTTTGTTTTCTCTGATGGCTCCGATAGCTTTGGTTGCTTCCTCCGATAGCTATGTTTGCTCCTTTTTCTCCTTTGTTGGCTCTGTTTTCTCCTCTGTTTTCTCTATTTTCTCCTCTTGCTCCAATGTGGCTCCTCTGGCTTGGCAATGTCTTTCAAAGACCTCCTTTGATACCTTCATACCTTGAT
Source organism: Pinus tabuliformis (assembly GCA_031772625.1). Lineage (NCBI taxonomy): Eukaryota > Viridiplantae > Streptophyta > Pinopsida > Pinales > Pinaceae > Pinus > Pinus tabuliformis. Next base: position 30,822,677 of record CM062816.1, read on the forward strand.
GGCTTCGCCTTTTCCGATATGCCTCTCTTGCTTTGATATTCTGTAATATGCTTTGATATGCCTCCTTTGTTAACTCGTCTAGCTTATGGCTTGGCTATCGTGATGGCCTTGCTCACGTCTCTTCATGGATCTACTCTGCTTCCCCTTAGCTTCATATCATCATCTAGTATCTATAATATTGCCATATTGACATCAATGATAACCTAGGTCAACAAATATAAACCCACAGATTTCATATCCCCTACCACTTATCATTTTCCTTCCATTTTTTACTGACCTGAAGCTTCTTCTTCTAAACAATCTGAGGAGACTTTCTCTATATATTCCAATCCTCTCTTTGAAACAAAAGAAGGTATTCCTTTACAGGTCCCAAAGCTAGTTCTTAGGACTCCTTTGAAGTCTTTTAGGAGATCTCCTCCTCCTTCACCTCCAACTAGTTCATCAACTCCTAAATCACCATCTTCTTCCTCTACTTCTTCTTCATCCTCTACATCCACACAAACACCTCATACTCCACCTGGACAACCTCATACACCACCTACTTTCATGGCTTTCTGACCTATTGTATAGGCTAGATATGTTGCCTTAGTCTTACCTAATAACCTTGATGCATTCCCAGCTGGATACTTAAAATACCTTCCCAAATACAATGGAGAAACTGGTTCCTCAGCTGAAGACCATCTTCAAGCTTTCCTAGACTTTGCAGACAATATGAATATTGAGCAAGAAAACGTTTATATGAGATTTTTTGTACAATCACTTGAAGGAAACGTGAGGATTTGGTTTAGACAGTTACCAACAGCTTCCATTAGAAATTGGGAAGAGCTTACAAACATATTTAAAAATCAATGGGGTGTGAAAAAGGATCCTCTTTACCTCCTCACAGAATTTGAAGAGCTTAAAAGGAACTTTGGTGAACCAGTATTATATTTTATCAAAAGATTCAATAAACTCTATCACAAAATGTATGCTGATTGTAAGCCCCCTATAGCAGCAGCTCAATCTAGATTTTCTAAAGCTTTTGATGACGACTTTGCTATTATGCTATGAGAGAGAACTTCAAGAACTCTTGAAGATATGCAAACAAACACTATAGAAGTAGAAGCAAATAGGGCAGCGTCAACTTCTTTAAAACTTAAGGAAGAAAGGGCCCAAAGAAAACTCAAATCTGTTCAAGAAGCCTCTAATTCCTTTAAGACTAAATCAGAAGATTCAAAAATAGATGAAATAACATCTCTTCTTAGAAACCTATCAAATAGGATTTCAAATATTGAGACCTAACCTAGAACAATACAACAAACAGTTACTAGACCTCAAAACCAAAATCAAGGTCAGTATAAAAGAAATCCACCACTACAAATTCTTCAAAGACCTAGCAATGATCAATAGGTTCCTACTCCTCTATTGATAGATGATCAACAAACTGACGATAATACTATGACAATTATTGAAGATATTAATAGTATGGATTCTTCTTCCAATCAAATAGCCATTATTCCTCTCTCACAACAAAATTAGGTTCAAGAATATCAGGAAGCTTCACAAGTCTCTAAATATCATGCTTTCTCTGAATTTTTAATTGCAGAGTTAAACAAGAGATATGATCTTAGGCTTAGGCCTGGTCCTGGGAGACCTCCAAAGGAAATTCCAATAATTGAACCACGTACCAAAACTGTTGAAGCTCAAACAACTCTTATTTGGCCCTTAGATCAGTCAATTGATAGTACCCAAACTGGTAAAAACATTTTGACTACATATAATGTTGAAAAAGAATTAAAGAGAGTTAAGATCCCAATTCCACTGTCAGAACTTTCTAAAAACCCTAGTTACAAAAGCGAAGTCACAAAATGGATACAAAATATCTCGGTTGATGCTGAAGGTGATGTCATAAGTCTGCAAGATGAAAAACTAGTAGTAGTTTTTGGCCCTAGTTCAGACATGATAGATGAGATAGTGCCTCCTTTCTATGTAACTCTTAAAACAAATGATTCCATGTTGTATAATTGTATGCTTGATTCAGGATCATCACACAACCTAATGCCAAAATCTATCATGGACCATTTGAAACTCGACATAACTAGATCCTACCATGACCTGTACACCTTTGATTCTAAAAAGGTGCCCTGTTTAGGATTGATCAAGGATCTAGTGGTTATCCTTGCCCAAATTCCAGTAAAAAGTGTAGTACTTGATATTGTTGTCACAGATATCCCTCCCAAGTTTGGAATGCTCCTTTCTAGGTCTTGTTGTGCCAAATTAGGGGGAACTCTGCAGATGGATATGTCATATGCTACTATTCCTGTTTATGAAGGAGTAAGATTATATAGAGGTAAGATTTGTACATACTATTTGTAAGACTCAGCAGCCAAGGAACCATCCAATTTATGCAATAGATCAAGACTTTGGTTGTTTTCAACTCATTTCAAACCAACATAAAACTCAAGTCAAAAATGAAGAGGTAGTTGAAAGTATTGAACCAAACCAAACTGATATTTGGACACTGTTCTTTGATGGCTCTTGCACGAAAGATGGGGCAGGAGCTAGAGTAGTTTTAATTTCACCTGAAAAAGAAAATATAACCTAATCATGTAAATTAGACTTCGAAGTTACAAATAATGTGGCTGAATTTGAAGCTTTCCTTTTAGGATTGCAATTAGCCAAATTCTTAAAAGTTCAAAACTTAAGTGTTTTTACTAATTTAGAACTTATTGTTAAGCAAGTAAGAAATGTTTGCCAGACCAAGCACCCTAGACTTAGGTCCTACCAAAATGAAGTATGGGATTCAGTTGAAAACTTCTTTGATGCTTTTAATTTGACTCATATTCCCAGAGATCAGAATATTCATGCAGATGCCTTAGCTATCTCTGCTAGCTCTTTTAAAATTCCTGATCATACTGATGTACTCTATCAGATACAAGTCAAATATAGGCCATCTATCCCAGATAATCTGAAACATTTGTAAATATTCGAAATGATGAACATTTGAAATCATTTCTACAGGTAATAGATTATTTTTAATCTCTATAAATTGATGAAGATAGAACTGAAATAAATGAAAATGCAGATGGAAATGATACTTCAGATTTTAAAACCTAGATTGATAATCATGACATTATTAAATTATCTAACAATTTTATTCCAAAAGGACTTATTCCTTTAGAAAAATTGTTTGATCAAAATGATGTCCTCTGAAACCGTCAATCCATTTCTTCAGAAGATGACATAGAAGAGATTAACATTGGAACTGATGAAGATATCAAAAACATCAAATTATGTGCATCTCTAGACCATAAGATCAAAGCTCAATATCTTAAGTTATTGCAAAATTATAAGGATGTTTCTGCTTGGACTTATGTTGATCTAAAGGCCTATGATATTTCATTAATACAACATAAGATTCCTTTGAAGCTAGAAGAAAAACCTCATCAATAGAAACTTAGAAGGATAAATCAAGCCCTTCTACCAACTGTAGAAAGGGAGATTAAGAAAATGCTAGATACTCAGATCATCCTCCCTCTTAGATATTCTAATTGGGTTGCAAATCTAGTTCTTGTTAGAAAGAAAAATGGATAAATAAGACTCTGTGTGGATTTTATAAATTTGAGCAAGGCATCATTAAAAGATAATTATCCTTTGCCAAAAAATGGATCAATTACTTCAAATGGTTTCAGGAGCACAAAGACTTTCTATGCTTGATGGTTTTTCAGGTTACAAGCAGGTGAATGTTGATACATCAGACAGAGAGAAGACATCCTTTACTACACCCTAGGGTACATTAATGCATGCTAGGATGCCATTTGGCTTAACCAATGCTGGAGCAACATTTCAGAGAGCTATGGACATAGCTTTTATGGGTCAGGGAAATAAATTTGTGGTTATTTATCTTGATGACATAACTATTTTTTCTAAATCTGATCAGAAACACCTAAAGCACTTGATGAAGGTTTTTGACAGGTGTAGAAAGTTTGGAATATCATTGAACCCTAAGAAATCCTTGTTTGTTGTCAAAGAAGGAAAACTGTTAGGCCATATTATTTCAAAGGAGGGAGTAGTAATTGATCCCAAACGAGTATCTACCATTGAATCATTGACCTTACCTAGAAACAAGAAGGAGATTCAAGCTTTTCTAGGCAAGATCAATTTTCTAAGGAGGTTTATTCCAAATTATTCATAGATTGTAAAATATATAACTAACATGCTCCGAAAGGACCATGAAATCAAATGGACTCCCTCTTCTATTCATGCGTTTGAACAAATAAAAAGGGTTATCTCTGAAGCTCCCACCTTAGCCAGTCCTGATTATACTAAGCCATTTAGTATTTTCTCTTTTGCCTCTGAAACAACCCTTGCTGCTGTTCTATTATAGAAAAATGAAGATTCCCATGACCAACCCATAACCTTGTTCAACAAATTATGAGAGATGTCGAGCTTAAGTATGACATCATTGAGAAACAAGCCTATGCCCTCATTCAAGCCCTGAAATCATTCAGGATGTATGTTTTACATTCACCTATTACTGCTTATGTCCCTAATAATGCTGTGAAAATTGTCCTAACCCAACCAGACACTGATGGGAAAAGAGGTAGATGGATCACTCAAATTTTGGAGTTTGATCTAACTATCAAGACTACCAAGCTAGTAAAAGGTCAAGGATTAGCCAAGCTTCTAGCTAAATCCAATTGCAAAGTACTTGGAATTAATTCTGTTTTAGAAATACAAGGGAAGAATACGGAAGAACCTTCCTTTCATCCTCAAGGGGAGAATACACAAGAACCTTCTGTCCTTGCAGAAGGGGAGAATCCATAAGAACCTTCCCTTCATCCTAAAGGGGAGAATCCACAAGAACCTCTACCTTCTGAGCAGATCAGTCCTATACACATTGATGAAAAATTCTTGTTGTCGCAACGGTACCAAGATATTGTAAATTTCTTGATCTATTTTGAGTGTCCAGCATCATTCTCCAAAACCTAGTGTAAAACCCTTAAGTTAAAATTAGTCAAGTATTGCATTATAAATGCAAATTTATACTGGAAAGATCCACTAAATATTTTGTTATTATGTTTAACAAAATCAGAAACTAAAGGAATCATTGACCAGTTTCATACAAGATTTTGTGGAGGAAATTATGCTTGGATAGAAACAACATACAAGATTTTGAGGGGAGGATTTTATTGCCCACATTGTTCTTACAAGTAGGGGCAAAGGTCAGAGGTTGTGTTCCTTGTCAAATGTTTGTTGGTAAACAAAAATTAACAGCTCTTCCACTTGTTCCATCAATAGTATCAGCACCTTTTTCTCAATGGGGATTAGATTTTGTTGGAGAGATTCACCCCAATTCAAGTAATCAGCATAGATGGATCCTCACTACAACATACTACTTTACTAAATGGGTGGAAGCAATTCCAGTCAGAAATGCTACTGATTCAGTAGTAATTAAGTTTATTAAGGATAATATCTTATCTAGATTTGGTTTCCCAACTCAAATTTTCACAGACAATGCAACAGCTTTTTCTATATTAAATTGATTGACTTTTGCCAGAAACTTCAAATTTTGTTACATCATTCAACTCCATACTACCCTCAAGGTAATGGCCTTGCAGAGTCATCCAACAAAAGCCTGGTAAAGGTAATAAAAAAGACTCTATCTGATCATAAGAAGAGCTGGGATTCACATTCGATTTATGCAGTATGGGCAAACAAAATTACTCCAAAGAGATCAATTGTCAAATCACCATTTCAATTAATCTATGGGAAAGATGCCATTTTCCTTACCAATTTGGCCTTCCCTGTTTTAAAATTCCTGTAGGATTCAACAGATGAACCTGATGATTTTTCAAGAAGAATAAATCAGATTATTGAACTTAATGAAAACAGAGATGAAGTTCAATACAAATTGATGAAATATTAGAATAAGATGAAGGCCCTGTTTGACAGAAGAGCCAGGGAAAGGGACTTTAAGAAAGGTGATCTAGTTCTAAGATGGGATGCTAGGAGAGAAGAGAAAGGAAAGCATGTAAAATTTGACAATTTATGGTTTGGACCTTTAGCAATTGCTAAAGTGAAGGGTAACAACACTTTTGTGCTTGTTAGGCCCTTATACTACTAGTGTAATCCCTTATTGTTATCCGTATAACCCCCTTATTATATTGTTGTACCCATGTAGTCCCCATATTATTACTATTGTTCCTCATAGAAGCCCACTATTGTTATGATTATGCCCTTACATTATTATTGTTATGTCGGCTCTGATTATATTATGACCCCTTAGACTGTTATATATAGAAAGGAGGTATCTTCATTTGTATCATCCAAGAATTGTTCATTTGTGTAATGTAAAGGAGGTTACCCCCTCAAAGAGGCTGAATTCTAAGGCATTGATCTATCTTTTCTATCTTTTTGTGAGCTGGTTTCATAACAATTGGTATCAGAGCTTTGGATTCTAGGGTTTAGCTGCTCCAAACAGGTCATCATGGCATTTTCGCTATAGCTTTGTTTTTGCACCATTTCAGATGCTAAAACAAAAATCCATTTGAGAAGAAATCGCACTGAACCTTGGGTCCGAATTTCAGAGCTTTTCTCGCTATATTATCGGAAATATGATCTGAGGAAGTTAGGGTTTTTTCAAGCTCTAGAATTTAAGCTAAAATAGGTCATCGTGGAATTTTCACTATAACTCTTCCTATTCACCGTTTCAGAATCTAATAAAAAAACCCATTTGAGAATAAATCGGTTTGAACCTTCGCTCTGAATTTCAGATCTTGTCTCACTATATTTTCGGAGATATAGTCTGAGGAAGTTAGGGTTTTTGCAGACCCCCAAATTACATTCCAAACAGGCCACCTTGGGAAAATTGTCATAACTGTCTCTCTGAGCATCAGATTGAAATTTCATAAGAAGTTACAGAAAGAGGATAGACTGTAGTTTCTTTTACATATTTTTTAGATCCAAAGGTCAAAACAAGGACACGTGGCACTTCATACAAGTTTGCTCTTCTGAAAAGGTATATAATCAGGTCATCTTGGGAGATTGTGCATAACTCCTTCTTGGAGAATCTAAATTTGATCAGACTAGTTGCATTGGAAAGAGGACACAGAGGGCTACTTTAGATCACAATTTCAGAACTTAAAGATCCGAAAGTACAGAGTTACAATCGTTTCAAGATCGAGCTTCTAAAATCAAGAAAAAGAAAGATGAGGAAGTTTGATGGCAAGGATCCAGTGAATTGGATACTAAAGATGGAGAAATATTTCAATATACATGAGGTGAAACTATTACAAAAGGTATGTATTGCATCTTTGTATTTAGAACCAGATCAATTTTTATGGTATAAAGGGCTTTGTTCTCATAAACCACTTGTTACGTGGTCAATTTTCACGAAGGAAATGATAGCACATTATGAGGATACAAAGAGAAACTCCTTCTTTAGCCAATATAAATCTCAAACAAAAGGGTTCAATGGAAGAGAACATTGAGGACTTTCAAAAATTGAATAGAAGGGTAAATTATATTCTAGAGAAGCAAAAGATTGATGTCTTCATAGGGACTTTAAAGGATAATGTTCAACATGAGGTTCGTTTTTGGGAACCTGATTCATTGGAGGAGGCATTTGAGTTGGCAAGAAAAATTGAAAGCGAAATTATGGAAACAAGAAATTCTACCACTCATGACTATAATTATTGAAGTGTTTCTTCTCCTAGCCTTCCACAACCTACAAGGCTTACACCACAACAATTGGAAGAAAAAAGAGAAAAAGGGCTTTGTTACAATTGTGATAGAAAATGCACTAAAGGTCATAAGTGTGCTGAGAAGAAATTATATTACATAGAGTATGAAGAGGAGGAAGAAAAGGATCAAGAAACATCAAAAGAAGAGGATATACGCCAGGTCCCAACCCCAGAGAAAGAAGAAATGAATCTGACCATATCTTGTAAAGCATTGGCAAGAATTACCACTCAAACTCTCAAGATAGGACATATCAAGAATAAAAAGGTTCAAGAAGTGAAAGATCACACCAAGAAAGAAGAAATGAATCCAACCATATCTTGTAATGCATTGGCTGGAATTACCACTTCTCAAACTATCAAGATAGTAGGACATATCAAGAAGAAAAGTGTTCAAGAAGTGAAAGATCACATCGAGCATTAAGAAATGAATCCGACCATATCTTGTAAATCATTGGAAGAAATTACCACTCCTCAAACTCTAAAGATAGAAGGACATATCAAGAAGAAAAAGGTTCAAGCAGTGAAAGATCACATCGAGCATCAACAACAAGTTCTCCAACTTTTAAAGGATAACGCCAATTTGGTGCAAAATCCAATGAAACAACAGGTAGATCAACATCGTAGTGAAAAATGTTTTGATGTAGGTGATTGAGTATTTTTACTGCTACATCTCAAGCAAGCTATTTATGAGAAGGAAATGTTAGCAATACTACATGCACTTAAGAAATAGCGACCTTACCGAATGGGAAGACACTTCAAGGTAAAAGTGGACCATGATAGTCTTAAATACTTTTTAGAACAACTATTATCTTTAGAAGAATAAAAAAATGGGTCACAATTATGTTAGGTTATGACTTTGACATCATCTATAGAAAAGGGAAGAAAATTTTTGTTGCAGATGCACTCTCAAGAAAGGATTAGGATGTGGAAGCATTGTTTTGTGCTATTTCTATTATCCAACTAGATTGGATAAACAAAGAAATGGATGAATGGAAGAAGGATGAAGAAGTATGGCCACTCATTCAAAAGTTGTAGAAGATCCCAATTCAAACACTATTGCCAGAACTTGAAGAGGAAGGAAAAATCATATTGGAACCTGGAGTAGTCACAGAAACAAGAACCCGACAGCTACGAAATCGATCAATTTCAGAGTATCTCATCAAGTGGAAGAACTTACCTGCTGAAGATTCCACATGGGAGGACAAAATTTTTATACAGAAGCATCAAAAAATACTCAAGCATTGAGGACAACACTTTTTGAAGGAGAGGGGCATGTTAGGCCCCTATACTACTAGTGTAACCCCTTATTGTTATTAGTACAACCCCCTTATTATATTGTTGTACCCATGTAGTCCCCATATTGTTACTATTGTGCCCCATAGAAGCCCACTATTGTTATTATTATGCCCTTACATTATTATTGTTATGTCGGCTCTAATTATATTATGACCCCTTAGACTCCTATATATAGAAAGGAGGTATTTTCATTTGTATCATCCAAGAATTGTTTATTTGTGTAATGTAAAAGAGGTTTCCCCCTCGAAGAGGCTGAATTCTAAGGTGTTGATCTATCTTTTTTATCTTTTTGTGAGCTGGTTTCATAACAGTGCTGCAGAATCTTGAGGGGATATATTCCACTTATCCCGTAAATGGAAGGTTTCTGAACATTACATTCAGTACTAAGAAGTTGAAAATAGCTTTCATTGTAAATACTCTGGTTTTCTTTTACTTTTCAAGAAGTCAGTGTGATTTTTTTACAACAAGGACTCCATAGCCCGAGGAGAAGGCACATGGATCTGCAGGTTCTCTGCATTCTACAAGAGAAAGAAATCCCCAGTTGGAGCCAATGTTGTAGCATTTTTTTGGTTTTCATAAGATAGAATAAAATAGTAAAAAAAACAAAAAATATAATATTTGAAAAAATGTTAAGTTAGGATACGGACATAACAATAGTGAATAAAATGTTTTTTAAAAAATATATATCTTGATGATGATGTCCATATCAAAGAAAATGTTAGGTTAGAAAGAAAAGAAAACAAATAAACTCTGAAAGTGAGCAAGTTTAAATGCCACTACTATTGTTTCTGCAAAATAATGGTTGTGTGCAGCTTGTCTTAAATGCCACAACCCATGACAGTCAAATAGTTTAATCTTGACTGCTTCATGCTTTAAATTTGATGTTATAGTTAGAGAATAAAGATCTAGCCAAACTGTTTAATCTTGGCAGATCAGTAGTTAGGTAGAGAATAATAAGGTGCTCATCAATTTAATTTGAGCCCTTGGAGGTTATAAGGTTAGAATTAGATAGTTTTCTTTTGTAAAATAAAAAGAAAGGAAAAGGGTTTGCTAGCTTAAATGCACCCATTAAGTGAAGAAAAAATGATAGGATAAGCAAAGGGTAAGTAGAGCAAAGGTTGCAGAAGTTTGATTATTCATTGGACAAATTGTACATTTATCATGTTTCACCATACGTTTCTATGTCCATGAGGCAATTACACAAAACAAATGAAGGTCTACAAGATCAATTAATTAACTTCCCATTCATCCCCATTCATCCCCATATTCACTAATTTCCCCTTCCCACCTTCATGCATTCATATTCATTCATTTTCCATAAAAACCCCTTTTCCTAAAGTCAAAACTCTTTTTGCCTAGGAAAGGTGAAAAACCCATGCAAAACCCCCTTTTACCCAAAAACCCACAAAAGTTTGTTAAGCCTATATATATATATATATATATATATATATATATATATATATGTATATATATATATATATATATATATATATATATGAAGGCAAATAACTTATTAAAAAGCATTATACTTAGTATATTTCCCCTTTCGCGTATATTTTCCCTTTCCACTCATATTTTCATATTAACACTAACTTATAAGTATTAAACCCTTAAAAGTTCCCCTTTACCGTATATATTAACTCCTTTTATTAAAATACCCCAAAACCATTAGTTTTATTATAAAAACTATATATTTAATAAAATATCGCATCAGCGGATTGCAAGCATTTTAACGTGCATACACTCTACCCGTTGCGATCTCTGATTGTGATGGGCCCGGATCTGATGCAATATATATCACAATCCATTGCCATATCGCATCCGCCCCCATCGCAAGTCCCACTAAAGCATATACCCTCCGCCGTTCTGATCTCCGATTGCGATGGGCCCAATGAAATATATTTTATATTTCATTCCCATTTCGCATCCACCTCCATCACAAGTCTCGGCTAAGTAATAACCCTTTTCCGATGCGATATCCGATATGCGATGGGAACCCGAACCCGATATCATTTATCCACCCCAATTCATATTTTTTCAAATCCGCATTATTGTGTTTTGCGAAGGTTTTATTTGTTAAAAGGTTTTTACGACTTTTAACGAAGTACCAACCTAAAACCTTTGTTTAACTATAAAACCCCACTAATCTCAGTTTAATTCATAATAAATCCATTGCCGCCATAATTAACCGCTGGGACCCTTCGCGCTGCTCTTTCACTCCACCACCATCTGATTTAATGCATTCAAATCCAACGACCCTCAGCAATTTTGGGTTGGATCTCTGTATGGGCATTACCCACCCGAAAAGCGGTATTCCATTGTTGGAAATAATACTAAGAGGGGGGGTTGAATCAGTATTAGCAAATCAATAATCTTTTTCTTTTCATACTCGATTTGATATACGCTACTTCAATGAAGGTAACCCGCATGTGCACACAACTGTGTTTAAAGAAACAAGCGTATAGCCAGTAAACTCATGATTCAGTTAATTATCATATGTTGATCTTTATTCTGAGCATCAGGACTTTAAACATTAAATAGTTACCATGTGTAGTTAATAACAGAAAGAACCATCACACATAAGCAACACACATGAACACCAAGATGTAAGGTGGAAACCCAATGTGGGTAAAACCCACCTGTTGTTGTCGTCTCTGCCTTCTTTTAATAATAAGAAAAACTGTTTACAATATTGTATTGGCACAGACTTATACTAGTATGCAGGCTTCTACCTGCAGAAGGCTACCACCTTCTCTCATTCTCCAGCTTCTACTGGAAGGGAGCTACAACCCCCCTTGCTCTTGTACTGGCTAATATGTTTACCAGTACGTAGGTGCCGACCTACTGAAGGCTACAACCTTCTCACTTCCTCCAGGGACCGTGTTTCATAAATTTTCATACTGGATACTCCTGGAACACAACATCAAAATCTAAAGGCCACGTTTCATCCAATTTTCATACTGGACCCATCAACAACATTGAAGCACAAATCAATCACTACTGCAATACAACCATCAACTACACCTGCATCATCAATCTCTAGAACACTACATCATCATTCAGAATCTGCTGTAACCTCAAAACCAAACTTCAGAGTGTATACGCTATTTGGCAGAATCCAACCTGCGTGTATATGCAGTTTCCCTGAAGCAAACCAGCGTGTAGATCTGCAAACACTTTGTTGCACTTCTAGACTTCAGACATAATTACACATTGAGGATAAAACATGTGTTGGTGATCAGATCTAGCCCATCCATTATCAGATCACATAATGATAAGTCATTATGATCCTGATCCATCATTAGATTTCATCCATCAACACTGAAGCTAATCTCAATCAACCAATCTGAATATGCAGAATACTGTCACTAGAAAAACAGTCACCAGAACACAATGAAAAACCCAGATCTCTGCATCAACAGCCAGAACCAAATGCAACTTCAAAAATCATGGTTCACAAAGTATACGCTACTTCGATGTGTTGAACCTGTGTGTATACGCGCTTTTACCAAGGTCAACCAATGTATACATCTGTAAATATTCATTCATAATTTTGCAACTATTCCAGACTTCAGTTATAACCAGATCATAATATTTACAGATCAACACATGCATTAGTATACAGATCTAGAATAAACATGATCAAACCATATAAAGATTATTCATTCCAAGCCTTAAGATCCCAATCCATCATTAGATCTTATCCTCCATCAAGCGCTAAGGTTCATCCTTGGTTCAGATCCAACTATGCACCATAACCCAATAACCTGTATACTAGATCTTCCTCTTCATTAGATATACAATTACTTGAGTGCCTTTTCTTAATGATCTTCTCCTCCTTTTATAGCCTTAGGCCTTACTCAATACCGTGGTCCAAAACCACTTAGAATCAATACCTTGGACCAAATACCTAGGGTCAACATGTCGGACAAGATACCTTGGACCAATACCATGGATCACAATACCATGGACCAAATACCACGGACCAAAACCAAGTTTTCCAACATGTACGGGCCTTTCCTTTCATGAAAGTGCATGTGTACGCCATACACGCTTTTTGGTCTGCTAACCCACATGTATACGCAGCTTGGTCAATGCGGAACCTGCGTATAACCTTCTTTCTTCATTCTGTGTAGCCTAAACTGTAGATCATCACATCTGTAAATGCTATTGTTATGTATTCTGTCACATCTGATATGTCTTCTGTAGATTCATCTAGTTACCATATACAAGAGAGTTGTTCTACTACAAGTGGGTTGCCATCAAGTACAACACATACATCATAATGCCAACAATCTCCCCCTTTGGACTTGATGGCAACCATGTTGGTGTTGATTACTGCAATATGTAGAAACTGTTAGAGATAACAAGCAACACCAAAATACTCTCCCCCTTTGACATCAAGGGCAAAGGGCAGACCAGGATATTCTCCCCCTTTGATATCAAAGGCATAGGGCTGACCAAAAGAAGACTTTTATATCTGAACCGCTGAATATAAACATTGATCATGCTCCCCCTAATCACATGTTGAATTCTCTGATATGTTGAAGTGTGCTAATTGAGCTCCATGCTCGGGTCCATGCTCCCCCTGAAAATAAGCAAGGTCTTCCAAAAGATGTTCTAAATGAAGAACATGATTCTATACATGCATTATAAATAACCTTCCTATCACCAATGACTCATACATACATTCATCTCCCAATCAAGTGGGGATATACCAATTTTGACTCATCCACCCAACCAAGTGGGGATATACCAATTGTTCATACATTACATCATCCATCCCATGCATAGTGGGAATAGGTCATTTCATGACCTTGACATTAAAAAGATATACATGAAATAGAGACCAAATATCTAAAACAAGACCATGATAGTATTCAACAACTATCATACATCATGTATGATCTGCTCCATTAGCATATGTCAACAGCATTCAGACCAGCAACCTGTATATGTCCATCATTAGTTCCTTGTGACAAGGAATGTCTGCATATAGATATCAACTCATCTTCTTGATATCATCAAGATCAACTTGCTTCCTTTTCATAACCTTAAGCAAATGTCATTTCTCCAAGTGGTAGTACTAAGTCATTCACATCATATCATATGTATGTGAAAATACCATAGTCATCATCCATGATCATAACATCATTATCAAGAACTGCATGATCTTTCCACAAGAACCTTCAATGTATCAATCATGTATCATCACTAGAGAATGTCCCACATATGGTAAGCATCAACCATGATAATATGTGAGTATCAACCTATCATCATAAGGCAAGAACTCATCATCATTATGTGACCATGTCTTCGAATATCCATGTTTTCAAATAGCTATGTCTTCATGAGACCTGTAATAACACCATTCTCTTGGCCAATCAACAATATCTGTCAATATGACTTAAGTAATAATCCATGTATCCATCATAGCAATATGTATCTAGCAAAACATGAGCTCATAGTCATTTGTCAAGATTTCTTGATAACATCAACAATAACCATTCTTAACCATGTGAGAGCCAAGAACTATAGAAATCATAACTACACCATATGAACTTTATGCATCTTTGGAGGTATGATGACAACAACATAAAGGAAATGAGTGGCTTATCACTAAATAATGAAGCTTTGTACTTCTTTTTGTCCTTATGAAGATCATCATGTAAGCAACATATATGTACTATATGCATCATCAAAGAATCATCCATAAATCTGATCTGAACACCAACTATGTGACCCCAAGAATCATATGAGATTTTGTCATGGGAAACTCATATAGTAAGATGTATCATAAGCATCATCATCATTGATTAGGTACCAAAGACTTCTAAACATAATGCCAACAATGCTTTATTAGAAGCATAACATGTTCTCCCCCTGAACCTGTTCCATCTGTTCACTGTCAGATCTAATCATGCATATATCAACAATAAGTATCAAGGCATCATCATCAATTAGATATACATCAAGTTAACTTGTGAGGATAAAAAACAACATCTTATGAGTATCAATACATTTCCAAACATTATCAACAGATTGTAACCGTCATCAAATAGAGCAAATAGTTGACTGAACCATATCAAACCCTTTTTCCTGAGTCTGTCCCACTGCTTTTCCTCAAACTAACATATATGCAACTGTGTAGTGTCTAACTCGCATATATACACGACTTCTCTTCATGAAACTTGTGTATGAGATTTAGAACACTGAAGTTTCACACTTTCAGCTCCCTTTGAGTCTGTCATGTCTGTACATTGTGTTGTGCCACATCTTTCTGATTGTACTTCCTTCTTCTTCCATATCTTCGAGTGTGATGATGTTTTCTCCTTTTGGTATGGTGCCCGTACTTTGTTCCTGCATTCCTTAGCTATATGTCCAAGCTTGTTACATGCATAACATCTCATATGTTTCATATTCCTTCTATAGCAGTCAATGGCTTTGTGACCAAACATATTGCAAGCAAAACAATATCCCTTAAAGTACCTGGAACATGATGATCTTTCTGTGTGACGGTCTTGAACCATTCTACTTCTGCATCTAGCTGCAACATGTCCAAAATTATGACATACATAACATTCAACATTATTCATTTGAGGAAATAACCAACTATCACTTCCATAGTTAGGAGTAATAGATTTTCTTTGAAGAATTTCTTTCCTTGGTTGTTGATGGGATTGACCTCTCATCTCCTTGTTGAGCATTTCATATTTTGTATTAGAGTTCCTTGTCTTACTTTGTGAACTAGATTCACCTTCAACATATTCATGAAAACCAAGACCAGTTTTGATAGTCTGGAAACTATGATAATCATATTATTTTTTGTCTTCCTCTAACCACTATTTTTGATCTATATCACTGTGTAAGGCTTTATAGCAGCCCTTTGCTGAGATATTAATATAACCCATAGGATTAATTACTTCAATTCTAAATCTGTCTTCATTCATTGGTATTCCAAAACTAAAACCAAAAACCCCAAAGCAATTATTTTAGATGCTATGGCATTGGTAGCTGACCTACTACTATATTAGAGGTACAACACTAAGGACTATGAGAGCAGTAGTGACGAAGGGCAGGATGAAGAATTTCGTGTAAGTAAAGAGTCACATTTTCCACGTAGTCCTAATCCTATGGACTATGAGAGCATCACTGACAATGCACATGATGAAGAATATCCAATAAACATCTAGTCAAATTTTCCATTTAGTCCTAATTCTAAGGACTATGAGGGTAGCACTGAAGAAGGGAAAGATGAAGAATATCCTCCAAGTCATTCTTTCAAAAACACAGATGATCATAGTGAGGATAATATTACTCATAATGATGTTAAAATGCTTATATAAATGATGATCCAATGATGGAGATGTTGCCAGCAAATATTGTATCGAGGAGTAGGAGCAAACCTTTTCGTATCAATCCAAGATGTTCTAGTTATACAAGGGGAAGAATAGAATATTTGATGAGAAGAAGTTCTATTAGTGCTCTCATTTCAAGTGAATGTTGTCAAAAAGATCGTTTGAAATATATGGATTTCAAGTTTTCATTGGAGAAAAGGAAGAGATATTTGTCAATGAATAAAATCATGCAAAATTCATATTTAGTGGGGTGCATGCAATATACATTGTCTTGTTATGATTATCATATTGGGTCTTTATTTATTTGTAGAAAGGCTTTCAAAATGTTTCATTCAATGGGTAATTTTCGTCTGTCAAGAATCCAAGAAAATTTGGAAAAGGATCCCACATTTTATTCAGAAGTACGTCATAAATGACAGTTTGGGCCATTATCAAATACTACAATGTCATGGATGAAAGACTTCTTTTCAAAGCATGGAGAGTGTATGCCAAATAGAGAAACAATACATATTCCAGATAATTTCTCAAGATGATAAATCTACAACTTATACAAAGAATATGCAGAAGGTGTTGAAGGACATGGTCAATTTATTACATATCAATATTTTGTGAAGATATGGAAGAAAGAATTCAACAATGTATGTATTCCTAAGAAGACAAGGATGGGAATTTGCAGTACATGTGCTTATCTTAAATAAAAAGGGATAAATGTGAAGGGGTAGAAAGAGGTAAGCATTCATAACATTAATTTTTAAAATTGTATAGTCATCAACTATGAAAACGTATTTATTAATGACTTTCTTTTATGTTGTGTAGATTCCATTGTCAAAGCGTTTCAAGAGCATCGCGAACAACAAACAAGTGAAAGGAAAAAGTGGTACAAGCACTGAAATAAGTGTTATGATAATCCAAATAAATATTTGGGTTTGATAATTGATGGTATGGACCAGAAGAAAACACTTCTACCACATTTTGTTCGCACACCAAAAAATTTACAGGAGGAAAATTTTATTCAATATCACTTGGTTTTTGTATGGTCTTCAATGAGAAAATGTTGCCAAGGGTATACTTCACAACTCCAAATATTCACAATGATGCAAATATGACAATAACCATAATTCATGATGTGCTTTGTCATTGGTCTGGTAATCTTCCTGAAGTTTTGTATCTACAATTGGACACCACTTGTCGTGAAAACAAAAATCAGATTTTTTTTGGATATCTAAACATGCTTGTTTAATTGAGAAATTTTCAGAAGGTAAAGGTTGGTTTCCTTCTTGTTGGGCACACTCATGACCATATTGATCAGATGTTCAATTGTTTTTCAATCACATTGAGGAGGAAGGAAGTTGGGAGCTTGCCATCATTAATTGAATGTATTAAGAAAGCATACATGCCAAAGCCAATTTTTTATGTGTTGAAAGAATTTGTTGACATGCGAAGGTTTATTTTGGGATCACTTGGTGAGGAGAAATGCATTGAACAACTTAATAGCATTAGCTTCCAACATCAATTGCATATCAAAAAAATTGATGGGAAAACACTAATATGGGGCAATAAGTATTCATCTACTGCATAATGGGCATCATTATCAGGTTTGGCATTTTTGAAGTTCATTCCAGATCATCCAATATTTGCATCAAATATATTGTTATTACAATTAATTGCTGAAGTTCATAATGTATGCTGACAGAATAGAGATATAAATTATTCTGATTACTTGGATGAAATAAAAAAATGTATTAGATATACATATGAGCACTTTGATATTGCTGATTCAGTTTGGTGGGAGTCTTTTTTCAATAATCAAAGTGATATCATTTCAAGAACAACAAATGAAGATATACCTTTGAAAACTCCATTTATTTGGCCACAAAATGTGTCAAATGAACATGAGGAAAGAAACATTGTTGAACAACAATAATCTCAAGGTATTATTAATTCTTCACAGGTAGAGGAAAGAAAAATGTATATTGGTTTCAGAAGATCTCGTGCACAATGTGAAGCCATGGAAGACCTTTACAGGGGTTCAGTATATGATATTAAGGAGGGTTGCATGATCACAGTGCTAGCAGATGGAGATCCCAATGGCTATCCATTCTGGGTTGCTAAGTTTATAAAGGTCGTTACATAAAATGAAGATGTTGCAGACGATTAAGTACATTGGTATGCCATAAATACACAACCATTCAATGGTGTGTACAAGCCAGAGATGGTAGTTGATAAAAAAATTGGTGGAAAGAGAAAAAGAAAGGGTACAAATATAAATCATTGCCGCATAGACCTCTTAAAATTGGAGTATGTTGACATACTTGTTTATGACTTCAATTTAAAAAAGAGAGGAACTCTTCGCTTTAAGGCGATAGAGATTCTGAAGAGGTTGTTACCAGAAGGAACAATGTTGAGACGGAGTCTGCGGAAACAAGTTGTAGATCCAAAAGAATTTTGAAACCTGAAATGATGGGCATGCATGTGGACTCAGATGGGGCGCTAGTTGATGAAAGAGAAGAATGTGGAACATCTTCATCTGGATCCAGCCATTCATATGAAGATGTGAATTCTGATGGTGTGCAAGAAAATATGAGTGATTTTGAATAATTGTCTAAGACAATTTATATAACTGATGTTTGCATCGTATTTTGAAATAAAAATTTTGATTTCCATATGGTGTTAAATGAAGTTATGAGTCATTTTTATGTTTGTTGGATTATATGTCTTAATTATGATGATTTTTAATGTTTAGAATATCTATAATGCAACAATAACTTAGAGATATAATTTATGTTTCATTTAATCTACAAGTATTGACATTTTGATTAATTTAGTCATGTAATTTGTTCATAATCTCATGGTTTAAATGTGTTGAGATTTTTTTAATTCTATGGTTGAAATTTTTCCAATTATTTTTGTATCTTTAATGTTATAGTTGAAAACAATTAGAATTATAGCGATCTTTAGTGTCATGTTATTATATGTTTAACAACATGGATGAAAACTAATGGAAATTTAATGTGTTTCAGATCCCATTATCTTAATTTTATCGTCATTACTAAAAAAATGCTGAAATTATATCTGGAAAAGAAAAATGTTATTCTACCAAAAACATTAGTGTGTTTTTTTTCCTCAAAAACAATTGTTTTTTGCACAAAAAAAATCGGTTTTACTGCCATTTTTTAAATATGTTGAAAATTAACCCAAAAAAAAAACATCATTCGAGTATACATGCTTTTCATTTTTAGCACTATTTTTCATGTTTTTGGGGTTTTTTTTGGCTAGAGTTCCCTTTTATAGTTTATAGTTCTTA
Source organism: Pinus tabuliformis (assembly GCA_031772625.1). Classification (NCBI taxonomy): domain Eukaryota; kingdom Viridiplantae; phylum Streptophyta; class Pinopsida; order Pinales; family Pinaceae; genus Pinus; species Pinus tabuliformis. The sequence continues at coordinate 30,842,359 of CM062816.1, forward strand.
TTTCAAAGTTTACATTGTTCAAGTTCGATATCCTAGAATAAGAGTTGGAAAAGGAGGCTAAAATGAGTGTGAAGTTGGAGAAGAAGGAAGAAAGGGTCAAGATCGAAATTTTGGGCTATTTATCTCTCTCGCGTGGATTCCTCTAGGAGATCGAAGACTCTCTTGTCAAGTCAAAGTTATTGTTGTTGTTGCTGCCAGTTGTTGGGATGAAATTGTTGATGCAAGTTGTTGCTACTAGGTTGAAGTTGTTGCTGAAGGGTTATCATCTACAAGAAGGAAGAAAGGGTTGACTTGGTGTGGAGGAAGTTTGTGTCTAGGTCAAGAGTCTTGGATTATCTCTGGAAGTTATTAAGAAATAGTCGTTGACTGGGTTTTCCCCTAGATAGGGGTTCTGCCTTGGTTGTCCGCCTATATTTCGTGTTTGTGATATTTGTGCTATTGTTTTGATAATTTCTTGATGAACTAAAAGATAAAAGAAAAAAATAAAGATAAGAAAGTCACAAGTAATTATCTATATAAAGAAAATATTTCTGCCTTTTTGATTTTCTAACATGGTATCATAGCTAAGGTGAAGAAGGGAAAAATGCAACTCAAGGATCTATTAAAGAGTAAGGAGTTCTAAAAAGCTTTGAATAAGGGTCATCAAAAGGAACATATAAGAAGCCAAGTATATCATATTCAAGGATAATATCTAACTCAATTAAGGGTGAAAACAAGCTAGAATAACCATCTAACTACATGGTTTGGAAGAAGACAATAAACCTCATCCTTAAGAAGCATAAAGTTTTGGATTTAGTCAAGGGAAAGGTAAAGAGGCCAACTAATGAGTCAAGTGATGCAGGGAAGGAAAAATTTAGGGGGACAGAGATACTGGCTATGACACTAATGGTGGATGGAATAAATGATAACCTCATCCCCTATATATCTAACATAGAATTTGATCAAGAGATGTATGAGGCTTTATCAAAATTATTCACTATCAAAAATCTTGGTCAAATAGCAAGCCTTAAAAATGAACTAAGATCTATAAAAATGACAAAGGAAGACGTTGTGGCATCTTTCTTTGTGAGAATAGATAGATTAAGAGATGAACTTCAATAAATTAATGAGATAGTACCAGAGAAGGAACTTGTAATTACTACACTTCTAGGTTTACCAACATCATGGAGTGCCTTCTCATTAGGTCTCAATAGCTGGAAGCAGACTCCTACATTTGAACTACTATGGAATTCTTGCAGTCAGGAAGAAGTCAGTATTTCTCTAGTAAGCAACAAAGGGAATGAAGAAGAAAAGGTTTCAAATGCATACTCCACTCACACAAGAACAAAGGATTATTCAAGAATATTGAATGGCATAAAAGCAAGATGGAAATATCCAAGATCGAATGTTGCAATTGTCACAAGATGGGTCACTACAAAAGTGATTGTCCTAAAAATCCGAGAAATAGAAAGAGAAATAGAGATCATGCAAATTTTGCCGAAGAAGGTTCTCCAAAGAAGCACAAGATCGAAGAATCGAAAAATAAAGGACTTATACCTACGCCCTTCTACTTTGAATTATTTATTTGTTTTGTACTTCGATTTCTAGAACTCATATGTTTAACATTATTTGGAAAAACATTGTTGAATTTTTTTGTTAAAGTTTTAGGTATCCCTCGAGATTGGATTAAGAGGGAGCCCTCACCATTTTCCAAAGATAAGTATCTTAATCCATGTATTATCTTTTATATTTAGTTTTATTTTTCTTCTCTAGACGCGTTTACACTATATACTAATCATATTTCTTTTATATATTTTCCTTGTTTAGGAAAAGCTTGTTGCCATGATCAAGGGCTATGAAGAAGACCTCACAAGACAAAGCATAGAATTTCTATTGGAAATGATGTCCTATAAGGTTTGTCTAAACTTAAAAGTATGTCTTAGACTATAAGAATTGATAAAGGTACATTCATTCATTCTAAAGAAATCTACTATACATTACTATAAGTGTTATGTCTAGGACTGTTGAATCGTAGATATTCTTGTTTGGGAGATTAACCATTAGATTGAATCTACCCTCATTAATCATTATGTTTGTGGAAGCCTAATAAATCCCTAACCTAAGGGTATGTCAATGCTGATATGAAAACCCTATTCTACTTAGGGTTACTGATGAAATCTAGAAAATAATATTCTTTTGATGTTTGGGGTTTTTATGGTCATGTCGTTTGGAGTCTTGGTATTGTTATGGAAACCCTAGTTCTTTAGGGTTGGATGGTGATGTGTTCCTAGACCTTGAAGTTTTGTTAAATTAGGGTTTTTAAGTAAAACCCTTATGTATTAAGTGTGAACTCCTAGGAATGGATCCCTAGGTGTATGTTTGTCTGTCTCATCAAAATCATAGCCTAATCAAGATCACTATATGTATGACTTTAAATGTATTGATATTTGTGTCTTGGGTTTGCCCTATATATGTTATGATATGCTTGTTCATGATTATCCTAGATATGTATTTGTGCTAACCTATTTGTTGACAAGTTCTAGAGTCTGTAACTAAGCCCTAGTTGAAGTTTAATGTTCTAGGATATGATGTGATGATATTATTTCCATTGCGATGATAAATTCTAGGGTTTACAGCAAACCCTAGTAGAAGTTGGTCATATCGTTGATACCTTAGATTGTGTTTTCATTATTAAGACTTAATGTCTCATGTATGGAATCTAGGGTTTGAATTAAATTCTAGTAAAAGTCTAACATATGAATTCTAAAGTTGTTAAATGCATTGTAAGTGTACTTGTTTGAATTGCTTCTAGGGTTTTCAATATATTATAGTAGAGTATGTCATATCTCTGAAAGAAATATTGAGGCCCTAGATATAATGAGACTGATATCTTGATTGAGTTACTTAAATGATGTGATCTAGGGTTTATGACTAAACCTGAACAAGAAGTTAAAGTATAAATGTATGTGTCTCTTGTTTGGGTACTTGATGTCTAAATTCTAATGCTTCCATTATTATATGATTCTAATATGGTTAACTTCATGCTTCTATATGTATGTATTTGGTTTTAATTGTTGTCAAAGTTGTGCAGGTACATAATCTTCAAGATGATGAAGATGTTCGTGAGTAAAGTTGATTTGGTTGATAAAGCATTGTTACACAGTAATTTGTCACCATCCCTGTTACTCCTCTTGTCGTACTTTGGAGGACTCATCCCGGGAGTTATAAGAAGTGACAAAGTCTAAAAACACTTGCATTATGTTCCCCTGAGTATGTACTTCATGTTCCCTGAAGACACCTTCCACAGATTATCCCTGAAAAGTGCTCTTTTTCCATTGGCGCAGGTCCACAGTATCTTACCCGCGCCAATCATGGAGATCCTCAAAAGAGGGCGCGACCATTGGTGCTCTGTCTTAGAGCGACAGTCGCGCCAACCAAGTTTGGTCATGCTTTTTGCCTTAACGCACGCCCGACTGTTGTTTCCTTCATTACATGGAGCTTTTTGAGGATAAAAAATCAGTCTTATGTCGAGTTCTATCCTATCTCCATCTTTAATGGCTTTTGGGGATAATGTTAATCCAAAATAGGTGTCCCGGTTCATTGTATCCTCCTCCCTCCTTCATCTATATAAGCTTGTCCTTATGCATTTGACAAGCTAGTCATGGAGTGCTAGATGTTGAGTTCTTGAGTTCTTGGAGGAATGCTAGTTGTGGTTATCATGAGTGATAATGAAGCATAGAGAGGTTATGCTGCCGGAGAGGAGATACATTGCAAGACACATATAGTTGCTCGCCCAGCCAGGAGAGGTTCAACGTCAGAACCTTGGTTGTAACTTTTCTTGTTTATTATTAATTAATGAGCGACTGCTATTATAGTTCCAATCTCATTGTCTATTATAGTGATGTGTGATTTATTTCCTTTCTGATTGAAATATAGTTGTGCCTTGGTGGATTTTATGCTGGTATCTATTTACTTCCTTTGCATGTGCAAGTGTCCGTTTATAATCTGCTGGAGCGAGGGAGTGGGAATATCAACTTTGCTTCAACTACGGCGTTGGATTCCAGGTTGGTCTTCTTAATTCACCTTTGATGCATAACTAGGAACTTGCGTGGCAGCGTGGTTTGATTGTGGCTAGTTCTGTTTTAGGCTAGTGGGATCGCCTCTGTCCGCAGAGGGGATTTACCTATCCAACAATTTGGCGACTCCGCTGGGGAGAAGCTATTTGGAGTTTGTCTTGCATGTTAATTTTCTTCTGCTTGCTTGAGTGAATGAGCTTCCTGGGTCAGTTTTGAGTTTATTCTTTACTGTTTGATCCATCTGAGCACTGTCGGCCCGACCTGAGGTCGTGTTATTTATTTTTCTAGCCGGCAAGCTTAATTGGCGCAGTTATTACTCTGACAGTTGCGCCAGTTGGCGCATGTTGCTCAAAAGCAACTCGCGCCAATCCTTTGGTAGCGCAAGTTGCAGGCTGACAGTCGCGCCAGCCCTGTAAATTTTGCCTGTGTGTGGGTGGAAAGCTCTTTCAGCCTCTTTTTATATCTCTTACAGCCTCTGGAAGTGTGTTGAACCTCTGTTTGACTGGTTTTAGCCTTTATCCTTCAGTTGTTTGCTTATTTCTATTGATTTTCGTCTCAGCCCTAGAACATCTAGTGACTTTGCATGTCTAGCCTTCTGTGGGAAGTTTCGGTCTCTTGATTATCCAGTCAACTTGTTGGTTGTGTTCTGCACCTATCCAGTGATTTGTTAAAGCTTGATCTTCTATACTCTGAGTGATTCACTTCTAGCCTCTTTGGATTTTACTTGACTTCATTCGAACTTAGATTACATGGTTCATTGAAAGTCTTTGTGTTTTTCCTTGCTTGCATAGTTCATTTTGGTGTTTCAGAATTGGTTCTATTTCATTGAGTGAACTTGAATTGTGCATATCTCTTAAGATTTGTTTAAATGCATCATGCCATCTTAAAGGAAAGAAAAACAAAATATCTTTTGCATCATATTAGTTAGCGTTTATTGTTATTTGTTGCTATTAAAAAGAAAAAGGAAAAAATTTCATTTCTTGCTATTAGCTGCATTAGGATCTTTGTTGTTTGTTGAGTGATCATTTCGTTTGTGTAAAGATCTCAACCCTCCTGTAGATAGAATTCATCGAATCAAATGATATAATTTTGGCATATAGTTTGCATTTAAGAAGTTTTTGAGATATCACATACGGTAGGACCAAAAAACTGAAACATAATCGAAGATAAACTTTAAAATAAACTCAATGAACATAACAACGCATTGGAACATAACGCAAATACTCTAGAGGTCTAGGTTAGAGACGTGTTCCGACGTCTTTAAACCTGGTAGTTTATCGTCGAGTGGTTGGGTGATTCCTCCACGGTGAAACGATAGGTGCCAATACGGACTGAGCTCCCACGTACCGTCGCGTATATACAGGAGACGCCACTAGGCTATTATCCTTTATCCATAGGAAGCCGAGTCTGCCGCCTTACAAGCCGTAATGCACTGAACACAGCATTCGGGAAGATTGACTGCAGTACGGGAAGTCCTTGGTTTTCATCTGATTGCCAAGGTGTATAAGCAGTTTTACGGATTGTTTGGTAAACCTTTTACCTAGAGTCTCCAGAGTAGTCACTTTTGATCCTTTTCAGACTCCCTAAAAGAAAAGGTGCCTGTGAGCATCTTGTCACTTCGTGCTCATTAAATATTCGAAGGAGACTAGAGTCATCTTTTATCCTTTTCTCGACTCTTAAAAAATGAAAAGGTTAAGTTCAGTGTCTTAAAATTTATTGGCCACGATAACATCTACCCAATTAGCTTTTGTTTATGTTAGTTCGAAGTAGGGGTTGTCTCGGTAGATTTCGTAAGTTTCATCCTGGCGGAATTACCAGTTTCGTCTTCTACCGAAACACTGGTTGTGAGTCTTCCCGTAGTTCTAAGTATACAACCACTTAGTTCTCGTGCCCCAGGTGACGAGACTTACCAATTTCATTGGAACCCTACGTGGGAACCTTTTGAGGACGGTGTCCCTTTCTGGGGCCATACTTCTCCTCGTGTGTCAGTCCCACCTGCTTCATCTGACATGGATGATTTGTCCCCTGCAACGACCGATGAGTCCGTTGCGACAAGCGGTGAAATTCCCACCTCCACAGACCCTATACATGTTAGTAGTACACCTACTACTACAAATTTACCACCAGGCTATAAAGCTTTAAGAAATACTATGCCATCTGGAACTCCGTTCACGGGTCCCATTTGGTCATCACATACTTTTCCTACTACGGAGCCTTTTACCCCACAAAGTCGCAGTCTATCTGTTACCTCTGTCGCAACCACTCCAACGGTTTGTGCAGCCTCTTCGACTCCTATTTCTGGTCGTCCCTCGGCTTCCTTGTTTGGAGTCTTTGATCCCATAACAAATGTCCCAATACAGGGGCCATATGATCCATATTTGTCTTCTCAACCGGTTGTTGAGGTATCAGTTCCATTGTCAATTGATTGGACCTCCACCTCTTTCCATGGTGGTCAAGTTTCATCTGCGCAATCTCCAAGACAACCCCCTCAAGACCAACCAGAGCAATCCTTTCGTGGAAACCCTTTCGCTACTGGTGCTCCTTTTTCCTCTTCTTATATGCAACCTTCTGGTAACTCAGGTCAGTCGTCTTTTCAACAAGTCCAACCTGGTATCCAGCAAGGTTATCCCGCTGGACAAATTGGTCAACAAACTATTAACCCAAACCAATCCAATGTCCAGTATAGTCCAATGTCTGGACAAGTTACTCAACCACTTGGTCAGCCTACTGTCCAGTATTCACAACCCTCTGGGCAGGCTGGTCAGCCTCAAACACAGTTGGGCCAACCAACTGCCCAGCCATCTAGTCTGCTAGGACAACCTTCAGCTGCGCAACAACAGTTCCAATCCCAACAGGTAGGCCAACCTCAGTATCAGCAGGTACAACCTTCTGGACAGATCGGCCAACCTCACTATCAACAAGGTTTTCCTTCTGGCCAGATAACCCAACCTATCGGACAGCCTACTGGCGCTGCTCAATCCGGTCCGTGGCCCCAAATGGGACCCCAATACCCATCTGGTCTTCAAATGCAGGCTGGGTCTCAATCACAAACTTTTTATCCAACCCAGCCTGGTCCTCAAACTCAATTTGGAGCCCCACCACCGTATGGCTACCAACAACCTCAAGGGCAATTTTCGTTTGCCCCGTACCAGAACTACCAACAACAGCAAGCGAATCCTTCGCAAACTTATCAACAGCCATACGGCGCATCTACAGCAGCGTTTGGTAATCCTTATGCTGGGGGGCAATATACAAATCCCTATGGCCAATACACTATGGGGCCAAATCCGTCCGGACAAAATCCATGGGGGCAACCACCACCTGGTTGGAACCCTGGTGCTCCACCCTACCAGCAGCCCCAGATGTCTTTCAATCCTCAATTACCATTCTTAGCAACTTTAGAATTACCGGATGTATCCAAATTAACCAATGATCCTATTCTTCATAATCCTTATTGGCCTCTAGTTCCAACTAAAATACCTGGTGACTGTCCAAAATTCGATGGTAAAGCCAATGAAGACCCACAAGCCCATGTTATGACTTATCATTTGTGGTGTTCATCTAATTCATGGCTTGACGATTCAATTCGGCTTCGCCTTTTTCAAAGGACTCTCACTGGCTCTGCCGCTAAGTGGTATATCGAACTTCATCGTGGGTCCTTTCAAGATTTCAATTCTTTGGCTATGGCATTTCTCACTCATTTCCAGTTACCCATTCGATACGAAACGGGTACACACCTCCTCACTTCCTTAAGACAAACGACGACTACGCATATCTCTGATCATATCCATGAATGGAGACGGCGCAGACGCATGATCAAATTTTGGATTCCCGACCAGCTTCTTACCGATTGGTTTACGACTTCGTTCGTGCCTCCGATAGCTCGGGATATCGCCATGGGGGCGTGTGTCACTGAAGAGCAAGCTATTGCTCGAGCTCAGTACCTTGACTTGGTTTATTCTCAGTCAGGTACATTATATGATTATTTGCCTGATGTCCCAAGACCAGGAACGTCTAAAGCCCCGCCAACACCCACTGTTGACGGTATCATTGGTTCGGTTAATTCATCCTCAAAGAAAAATCCCGCGAACCCTGCAAAGCAAAAAACATCTGCTTCGAATGGACAACCTTCCCAGGCATCGCCTGGTTCGAATGTTACTTCTGAGGTTAATGCCGTCCAATCTAATACGGCAAACAAGGCTTCGAAAGAGAAGAAAAAAGGGAAAGCGAAAAATAAGCCAGAACAACCTAAACAGGAAACCCCAAAACCTCAACCTGAGGACGGCACTAAACGCAAACCCAAGTATCCTTGTTTTATCTGTGATGAGGATCACTATACCAAGGATTGCCCGAGGCGGTCCGAAGTGAGTCGTTTGTTAAAAGGCACCCCTGGGACTCCTGCGGTGCTCAAAGAGCCCTTTCCCACCCAACACACTCAAAAAACTCAAATGGTGGCTGACCCTACTCAGCCTCCCTCTTCCTTCGGTTCTCAAGTGTTTATGGTTGGTACGGTACCCATTAATATCAGTACCCGAACGAAAGATTATCCGTCATCTGCCGGGAAGGAGCCTGAGGTTCCCTCAAGTGCTCCCCCGTTCAGTTCAGGTCCACTCCACATCGAGAGACCTACCACTGAAACGCCTCTTCGACCCCCTCCAAAAGGAGTACTTCGGAAATCCTCGTACAATCTGAATGCTCATGCTGCACAGCACTACAACATCGTTGAGGACTTAGCACAGACTCCGTCGGCTATGTCCGCTTTAGAGGTTCTCCAGAGTTTCCCTTCTCAGAGGAAGTCCATGCTATCTGCCATTGGTGGCATAGACCCGGCCGATTCGGATTTAATAACTTTTGACTTAGAACGCCACACTCAAAGACTGCCTCCCCAAATCGCCTTCCTCATACAGGTAATTATTGATTCCAAGACGATTCATCGTACAGTTATTGATGAAGGTGCCTCAACTTGCATCATGTTTGTTGCCTGTTGGAAAGTTATTGGATCTCCAACGTTGAGCCAGTCTCCCACTACCTTGGAAGCTTTCGATGGAAGAGCGTCCCGTCCTTACGGTATACTCCAACGTTTACCAATCTCTTTGGAAGGGAAGACGGTCGAGATGGAAGTTGAAGTCGTTGATGCTACTCTAACCTACAACCTCCTTCTCGGACGTAGCTGGATATACGCGATGCAAGCTGTTGCTTCATCTTTCTTCCGAATCATCCGGTTCCCTCATCAAGGGAAGATCGTTACTGTTGACCAGCTCTCCTTTTTTGCTTCTTCTTCCGAAGGCACAATCCCGTTTGTGGAGCATACCTCCAAATTACCTAAGAGTCTGGGAGCTGGACTTTTCAAAGATCCTGATCTTATGGGTGTTTTTCCACTCCCTCCTCTAAATATCACCTCTGTCAATATGATCACTACTGGCTCTGATCCGTGGTTCGTACCCCCCATAGACCAAGTAGATTCCTGGGGCGACCGGATGCCGTTGAGTCCTGCCGAGCTTAATTATGTTGAAATCATTGCTGCCTCGGCTCCCTCTTCTGCGCTTACTCCATCCTCAGGGCTTCTAGACGAGGCTTCTTCGGATTCCCTAGGAGAAACATTCCTCTCCGACGAAGCTATTATTGAGACTATGTCTCTAGAGGAACCTCCCTGGCATAGTTCTCACCATCATTCCTCATTTCTCCCTGCCCCGCAGCATTTTCTGACATGCCTCACGCAGTTTTCTCCTTGTCTCCCATCACAAATCCTTCAAATGCCTATTCAAATTGATCAGGTTTTTTCTGAAGGGAATATGGCAAACATTACGCGAACCCAACCCCTCGACATCTCTGTCAAACCCGGGATAGTCGAGCATCTTCACATTGGAGTCACTTGTACTCCAGAGGAGATTCAACTTTATTCCAAACTTTTTCGCGAATTTCGTGATGTTTTCGCATGGTCCTATGAAGAAATGCCCGGCATTGATTCTAGTATAGTGATGCATGAAATAATCACGTACCCAGATGCTAAGCCTGTTCGTCAACGTTTACGCCCTGTACACCCCCGAAAGGCTGCAGCGATTAAGGCCGAAGTAGAAAAGCTTCTTAACGCTGGTTTTATTTACCCTATTCCTCTTACAGATTGGGTTTCTAACATTGTGCCTGTAACTAAAAAACAGGGTACGATCCGAGTTTGTGTCGATTACCGTGATATAAACAAAGCCTGTCCTAAAGATAACTTTCCCACACCATTCATTGATCAGATCATTGACGAGTGCGCTGGCAGTGAAATGTATTCTTTTATGGACGGTTTCTCTGGTTATAACCAGATTAATATTGCTCCCGCTGATCAACACAAAACTGCTTTTATTTGCCCATGGGGGACTTTTGCCTATAAGAAGCTCCCTTTCGGCCTTAAAAATTCCGGTGCTACCTTCCAGCGTGCAATGTCTTATGCATTTCATGACATTCGGCATATTGTGCAACCTTATCTAGATGATCTTCCTGCTCATTCAGCTAAACGTCAGGACCACCCTAAACACCTTCGCGAAATCTTTCTTCGCTGCCGATACTACCGAATCAGGCTAAATCCTCACAAATGTGTCTTCTGCGTTGAATCTGGCAGACTTCTCGGGTTTATCGTTTCTCGAGAGGGCATCCGTTTGGATCCCCTTAAAGTCGAGGCTATCGTCAATCTCCCTCCCCCAGCTTCTTTGCATCAGTTGCAGAGTTTGCAGGGGAAAGCCAATTTTTTACGTCGTTTTGTTCCCAACTATGCCGAGGTGGCTAAAGGTTTTACACGATTACTGAAGCGTGATGTCCCTTTTCATTGGGATGCCACAGCTCAGGAATCTTTTGAGCGTCTCAAGAGTCTCCTTGTTTCTGCTCCATTGCTTCGTCCTCCGAATTATTATCGCGACTACACCTTGTATTTGGCCGCCGCCGATACCACTATCGGCATGGTTCTTGTCCAAACTGATGATGATAACACTGAACATGTTATTTATTATCTCAGCCGCAACCTATTAGACACGGAAACTCGATATGCTTATATCGAAAAGTTGGCACTAGCCGTAGTTTGTGCTGTACAACGCTTCCGCCATTATATTCTTTTGCGTACTACTACTGTGATTTCTGATTGCAACCCCATGACGTATATATTGTCACGCCAGTTGCTGGGGGGCAAATACTCAAAGTGGATTGTTATCCTCCAAGAGTTTGACTTGGAATTTACCACTGCCAAGTCTAAGAAATCCCTTGTGTTCGCTGAGTTAATTTGCTCTTTGCCATCTTCTCCCTCGACCTTGCCTGTAGAAGATCAAATTCCAGATGAAACCCTGTTCCTCATTAGCACCCTCGATCCATGGTACGGAGATATAATCACATATCTGCAAACGTCCTCCTTCCGCCCGGGTGTGTCTAAAGACGCTCGGCGAAGGATTCGTCATCAATCTCAACCATACCGTATCATTGGAGATACATTATATCGTCTTGGTGCAGACTCTGTTCTCCGTCGTTGTCTTACTCTAGAGGAAGCTGAACGGGTTCTAAATGACTGCCACTCTGGTGCTTGTGGTGGACATATGTCCGGATATGCTACAGCCCAAAAAATCCTTCGTGCTGGCTATTTTTGGCCCTCTATTTTCAAGGATTGCATCCTTGCCGTCCGCTCTTGTCATGAATGCCAGATATACCAGCGGAAAATGCGAGCGCCTTCTGCTCCGTTGCACCCTGTGGTTTCCGTCGGCCCTTTTGCAAAATGGGGCATTGATTATATGACCTGTAACCCTCGCTCGGCCGGGGGGCATGGGTTTGTCATCATTGCTGTCGATTACTTTACTAAATGGGCCGAGGCGATGCCTACATTAACTGAAGACGGTCACACTGCGGCGCAATTTTTATTCAATCATGTTATTTCGCGATTTGGCGTCCCTCAAGCCATTGTCACTGATCACGGAAAGCATTTCCGTAATCATATGATGTCGGAATTAACAACCCAGCTAGGCTTGCAACACGATAGTTCAACTCCATACTACCCTCAGTCCAATGGTCAAGTTGAAGCTGTCAATAAGATCTTGGTTACAATGCTTCAACGTATCATTGGTGTGCATAAGTCTAACTGGCATTTGATGTTATTCCCTGCCTTGTGGGCTTACCGAACCTCCGTGAAGGATGCCACTGGTTTCACTCCATTTCAACTAGTTTATGGACTAGAGGCTACCCTTCCAATTGAATGTGAGATCCCTTCATTGAAGTTAGCTGTCGAGCTACTTCCCAACACCACTCCGTTAGAAGAACGCCTTCTTTACTTAGAACGGTTAGATGAGACTCGTCGCCTGGCCTCTTTGGCCATCGAAACGCAAAAGAAGCGAGTCAAGACTCACTTCGATCAGACCGTCCGTCCACGTTCTTTCGTTGAGGGAGACTTAGTCCTACTCTATGATCAAGCAAAAGATAAGCTAGGCGTAGCAAAGCTCGAGTCTATGTGGCTAGGCCCTTATATTGTCAATAAAGTCCTGCAGAAAGGGGCCTACGAGCTGATTAATTATGAAGGAAACCCTCTTGGGAAGCCCCGAAATGGGCTTTATTTGAAAAAGTACTATGCGTGATGCTGGTACATTTTATTGTGTACATACATGTACTTTAGTGTATTGTGTGTCGGTTTTCGAGACATAGCTACCACTTATTGTGTTTTTCGCTTCTTGTGTAGATGCCGGATGCACCTTATGTTGGTTTCGCTGATGGTGCCTGCCGCAGTACCCGCGATTTGTCTTCTGCGGCATGGGTAATCTACGATCCTCATAGCGAGCTAATAGATTGCCAGGGTGTGTGTTTAGGCCGTACTACTAACAATGTCGCCAAATACTGTGCTGTAATCGAGCTACTTGCTAGAGCAATTAATTTCGGTATTCGCGCATTGATAGTGAACCTGGACTCTCAACTTGTTGTCCACCAGCTCAACGGGCAATATTCCGTCAGAAACCATCATATTCTAAGGTTGTATTTACATGTAAGGTTGTTAGAAAGGCATTTTGATTTTATTACATATCAACATGTTCCAAGACAATTAAACACATTATCTGATGCATTAGCCAATCATGTATTAGATAGACATTTGCATAATTTGTAATTAAAACAGTATATAAGCAAGCACATGAAAACACAATAATGAACCATAAACATATGTATATATATATACGTGTGTGTCATAATGTTTGCACCGCGCGCATTACATAACCCAAAAATAATACATGTCCAAGTCCCATACAGCCGCTGACAACATGTCTCTCAAAATGTACAAAAATGAAACCTAGGCGTCTAAGCACGGTGATGCTCATGATAGCATGTCACCGCCCGCACCAAACGTCTCAACAGACGATGGACACGAGTAGATACTCCCACCGTGTGTCTCTGATACGCTCTAGGCACGTCGGCCAATCTGCCATAATCTGGTATTCCTCGAGTAAGGGCCTCAAGGTTCTGAACTAGATCATCCTCACCCTCCACCTGAGGGTCTGCTGCAGGTTGCGCTCTCCGCACGTTATGAGGCAAGTCGGCTGGTCGCTCTGCACCAACATCTGCATACATATAGGTGCTGTAAGAAACAGACATGTATTACAAAAACTTGAATATGTAAAAATATTAAAAACATAAAGGGTTCTTACCTAGCTCCTCGTCCCAGTCCTCTCCCTCAGGCAACGGGAGGTCTGGATCTCCAGTAAAATCAGTGCCCGCATAGGGCCAGTCCTCCACGACGATCAACTGGTGTTGGAGCCAAATGAAGAACTCGGGCCTCCAGGCCATCTGCTGGCCCCCACCTCCTCTAGGCATAAGTGGTGCCCATCGAGCCAACCTCGGCTCCCGTGGCACTGGGTCTGCCACTATGCCTCCCGGGATCCGGAATATCGGTAACCGCTCCAGGAAAAACGACACTATAATGGATCCATATCCAAACTGCTTATTGCCATCACGCTTACACTTGGTAAGCTGCCTCTTTATATTTGTTGTCACTGCCGATGCCCAATCAAACAGTGTCGGTTGCAGACACTCAGTTGCCAGCAGTAAGAGATTCTTGCTGGCCTCGTGGGGTGCCTGTATCCCAGCCGTCCGGGTGATAGTAAATAGTACCACTCGTAGCACCAAATCTGGGATAGTGACAATGTCCACCTTGGCACTGTTGGATCCAAAATGGGCCCCAGGACAAACCCTTTCCATTACCTCACCCATCTTTTCCCCGGAAGGCCTGCTACCGGACAAGATGGGCCGTGCACCCCGCCGAGATAGTCCAGTAATAAAATAGACATCAGAGACATCCAACTCCAATGTCTGGTCCTTCAGGCGGAATACCTGATCCTCAATATCCCAGGCGTCCACGATAAACCTTAGTAACTCGGGCTGTGCACGTAGGTATGAGGTAAGGAAGAATTTTTTCAAGCCACATTCTCGCAACGCATCCATGCATGCGTCATCTTCCATTGCCATGGCATCTATGGCCTCGTGTTCCCTTTCTCTCTATTTTATTGACATTTTGACCAATACCTGCAACCAAAAACCGAAGATGTCATCAATAAATCAATGATGAAATCAAATATCAGAGAAAATTGCAAATCCAATGGTGAAAAGAGGGTAAAATTTAGTTCGCGCGATTGGCGCGACTGTTTTCAAAACAGTCGCGCCAATGGCGCGTCTCCTTTAGAGAAAATTGCCCATTGGCGCGGACCCGTGAAGGAAACTCGCGCCAATGGGCGCAACCCTAATTTTTGCAATCCCCCTTGCAGAAGATCATTCTGTGGAAGGAAAACTAAATAAATGGAATAGAAATGGAGCTAAAGATGAGGCCTCTTACCTGTTTCAAACGGCGGCTCGAATGGTCTCCTGGATTGGTCGCAATCAGCAGTTGAAATTTGCACCCAAAACCCTCCAACGGTAAACTCACAAGGTAAAAAGTGAAAAGTAATTTTATTTTTTACCATTTCACTATTTATAACTTCTTTTGGCTTAAAAATACATTAAAATAACGTTTTTGTGAAATATTTTTATGTCAAAGTAGAGTTTTACGCTGTTTTTGAATGTTGACAGGGTTTAGTGCCACTCAAGCAACATAACGAGCTCCCTTTTTGACTTTTTCGAGCTCGGTAAAACACGAGAAAAGGTTACTTTAAGGTCTGCTTTCAGCTCTTTTCTGACCATTTAAAGAGGAAAAGATGGCCGAGTCGCTCCTCTTGACTCGTTAAATGTTAATAAGGGGCGGTCGTTTTAAGTTCTTTTTGTCGACCGTTAAAACATAAAAAGATTACCGGGTTTTTTTCGTTTCAAACTCGTTAATGGTTACGAAACGACGTGGTTTTGACCGCTTTTTTACTTTTTCAGGTCGAAATCACTAATTATGAAAAGTACTCCTCGATCGTAATGATCGGGCGGTTCTTTCGGGTATTATTTTATACTTTTTCGGGCCCGAGAGACACAACTTTACGAAAAAGGACATCCCTGGAGTTTCCTTTTCTGCTGTCTTTTCAAACTCTCTAAACATGAAAAGACGCCGAGTTCTTCCTTTGTCAGACTCGTTAAAACTTAATGACATCGGATTTTGTCACAACACAAGCATATGCTATCCCCATCAAGCTTGTTAAAAATAACTGGGGTACTCGCCAGAAATGGCAGGGGGAAAAGAAAATTTTTTGAATCATAATTATTACCGTGACGGCAGTATGTCGCTCTTGAACATGGCACTTTTCTGCTTTCGTGTCCAGGGTGGGGATATCTCATCTCATATCTTTCACTTGCTTCCATGGACTTGGGTACCTTATTTGACCTCTCATCCACTCATTGCCTCGTCATTATGACCTTTGATACATTGATGTCAAATACTGTCGATTCCATTAATGTGCCGCCGATATGTTCAAGAGAAGTTGACCTCTGCAAAGAAACAACCTCCCTCTGATAGTTCGCACAATCTTGATTCACAACATTATCTCTCTGTCTCGTGTCGATGATGTGGGAAACATTATGGCCCACCTTCGATCAAGGTCACTTCCTGTCGACTTCAACTCATTATCCAGGAAGTTGATCTAGAGACTCCTTTCCGGTGCCTTGGAGCCTGCATGCCTCAATGGCAGGTTCTTCGTGTTCGACGTGAGGTTTTCATCATTGGCCTCCGATCGAATGATTCTACGGGTGTTCGACTTCAGATCATTAATTCACATGCCGTAGATTGTACCTATAGTACCTTGAGGGCCATTGTCATTATTGGTGGTACCTCTCGCGTCTGTTAACAGTTTCCATTATTGACTGGTAATCAGACGATGTTCATGCATGTTCGACTTCAGCTCATATATTCACATGCTTGAACTTGTACTCTTGTTCAGGTCGAGACGGAGTGCAAGACCCTGGATTGTGTCTGTTGTAATCCAAGCGTGATTCTTGATACTTGACTCATTCACTAGATGGCTGCGACCATACCTGAGTCAATTCATTGATCCTAACCAGATGGCTGTGTCCATACTGTGGATCTAGATTATTTATGTACTCTCTTATGGATGGCTGCGACCATACCACGTACATCATGTAATTGAACTATCAGTCATGTCTCTTAACACAGATCCTCGGCGGCAGCTCTATATATGTGTTCTTGTGTGTTCTTGTAAAGCATTTCACCCCTCTCCACCTCTCGGACCTCATGCTTTAGGGGGCATCTGTTACACAGTAATTTGTCACCATCCCTGTTACTCCTCTTGTCGTACTTTGGAGGACTCATCCCGGGAGTTATAAGAAGTGACAAAGTCTAAAAACACTTGCATTATGTTCCCCTGAGTATGTACTTCATGTTCCCTGAAGACACCTTCCACAGATTATCCCTGAAAAGTGCTCTTTTTCCATTGGCGCAGGTCCACAGTATCTTACCCGCGCCAATCATGGAGATCCTCAAAAGAGGGCGCGACCATTGGCGCTCTGTCTTAGAGCGACAGTCGCGCCAACCAAGTTTGGTCATGCTTTTTGCCTTAACGCACGCCCGACTGTTGTTTCCTTCATTACATGGAGCTTTTTGAGGATAAAAAATCAGTCTTATGTCGAGTTCTATCCTATCTCCATCTTTAATGGCTTTTGGGGATAATGTTAATCCACAATAGGTGTCCCGGTTCATTGTATCCTCCTCCCTCCTTCATCTATATAAGCTTGTCCTTATGCATTTGACAAGCTAGTCATGGAGTGCTAGATGTTGAGTTCTTGAGTTCTTGGAGGAATGCTAGTTGTGGTTATCATGAGTGATAATGAAGCATAGAGAGGTTATGCTGCCGGAGAGGAGATACATTGCAAGACACATATAGTTGCTCGCCCAGCCAGGAGAGGTTCAACGTCAGAACCTTGGTTGTAACTTTTCCTGTTTATTATTAATTAATGAGCGACTGCTATTATAGTTCCAATCTCATTGTCTATTATAGTGATGTGTGATTTATTTCCTTTCTGACTGAAATATAGTTGTGCCTTGGTGGATTTTATGTTGGTATCTGTTTACTTCCTTTACATGTGCAGGTGTCCGTTTATAATCTGCTGGAGCGAGGGAGCGGGAATATCAACTTTGCTTCAACTACGGCGTTGGATTCCAGGTTGGTCTTCTTAATTCACCTTTGATGCATAACTAGGAACTTGCATGGCAGCGTGGTTTGATTGTGGCTAGTTCTGTTTTAGGCTAGTGGGATCGCCTCTGTCCGCAGAGGGGATTTACCTATCCAACAAGCATGATAAAGGAAGTTCTATAAATGATGAAAATAAAGAAGGATGGAAGCCATGAAATATTCTCCGATGTCATAGAAAAGAAATTGATCTCTATAAGTTAAGAGGGAGTCTAGATAAAAGAAAAGAATATATCTCCCGAGTTGAGAGGGAGGGCATATTATAGTCATGATGCCAGATACCTTAAAGAAGAAATTGGAGAATGCATATTGAGGTGTTGCTGAAAGAAGGAAAGATGGATTTGGTTGTTGTATATGAAGTAGGAAAGGAAGCTGAATGATTGAGGAAACCTTTGTCAGGATTTTTTTGGGAAGCCTTGAAGTCCTACTATGATGAATTGTGAGGCAACATCTAGAATTCGAAAGACCCCAAAGGTTTGTGTTTACTCATGAGTATTTGAAAGGTTGTTACTAATTAAGGGGTTGTGACTGTTCAGGTAAATATCTCAAGGTTTTTGAAAATCATGCTTGAGGTTAGAGAGATTTGATGTGTTGAGGCATTGTGTGTATAAAATGCCTGGGAGGACATATGGATGGAATATGTATTGATGTCTAGATCCCAAAGAGGGAGGGTGGCATTGGTCATGGAGCTCTGACCTTGGATACACACCTAGATCCCTGGGTTGATGGTTAGCAAGTAAGCCTGATGGTACCTAGACTGGCTGAAAGCTTTAGTCCATCTTAGTCCCACCCGGATAGATTTCCCTAGTCAGGAATCTAATTTGTGGCATTGTAAGTGCCTAAACTCTTCATGTGTTTTCAAATCTTCCATGTACTTGTTTATGTAAGTATGAATACCTCCCTAGTTAAGAGGGATTGTTGAAGAATGTAATTAGGTTTGGTCTTCATAAATTTTTTTGAAGTCACAATGAAATGTATTTATCAAAAGAATGAAAAATAAATTTTTATTGTTATTACTATGACTTATTAAAGCATGGGTTTCATGCTTGGGTCATCATTTTTAGGTCAAAGTCCCCATTGAGGACTTCTAGGATTTATTTTGAGTCATTGGAGTCATTTTCCATTAAAAGATACCCTTCTTGGGATTTTGAATCATGTAAAAAGAATTAATATTGAGTCAAATAAGCTATTTGTCACCTCCACACCAAGTCGGCCTCAAGGAGATCAAGTCGACCTCAAACTGGGTAATTCGACCTCACCAGAAGCCTATATATTGGAGCAATTCGAGTTCATTTGGGGCACACACACTCTCTCACTCACACAACTTCAATATCCCAGGAGAAGAGCTGGAAAAGTGAAAAGTTGGAAAAGGAGGCTAAAATGAGTGCGAAGTTGGAGAAGAAGGAAGAAAGGGTCAAGATCAAAATTTTGGGCTCTCTCTCTCTCTCTTTCTCTCTCTCTCTCTCTTGTGTGGATTCCTCTAGGAGATCGAAGTCTCTCTTGTCATGTTGAAGTTGTTTGTACTACTGCTACTAGTTCCTGGGACGAAATTGTTGCTGCTAGGTCGAAGCTGCTACTGAAGGGTTATCATCTGCAAGAAGGAAGAAATGGCTGACTTGGTGTGGAGGAAGTCTGTGTCTAGGTCAAGAGTCTTGGATTATCTCTGGAAGTTATTAAGGAAAAGTTGTTGATTGGGTTTCCCCCAGATAGGGGTTTTTCCCTGGTTTTTCACCTATATTTGGTGTCTGTGATCTTTGTGCTATTGTTTTGGTAATTGCTTGATGAACTAAAAGATAAAAGAAGAACATAAAGATAAGAAAGTCACAAGTAATTATCTATATAAAGAAAATATTTCCGCCTTTTTGATTTTCTAACACCTCTGTAATGTGTTTTTCCTCCATCTTTATAGGGAGAACCAAAATAAGGACCAGTTACAAAATATCTTCATAAGCTACTGAACTACACAACTGCCTCAACATGCAATCAACCTAGCGGTCCTAATGATTGCATAACAAACTTGATTCTTTTCTTGAAAATGGAAAATTAACAAAACATGAAAAACATGAGGTGTCATGATTGACACAACAAAATATCTCCAATGCTGATTCCTTTGATTGCCTCTAATTAGGCCATGCCTATGCCATTGTATTCCTCCACAGTTACTGGCATATTCGTCTGTCGCTTTCTCCCTTTAACTGCTTGAATCTCCCCTTTTGGAGCTAAACGCGATCGAGTATGGTGATGTTAGAGGTGTTCTGCAACTTAGCGGCCAACTCATCCATCCTTTATTACCTCTATGCTACACTATCAGGGCCCAATACATCCCATAATATTACCATAATGCAACTTTGGAGCCGCAACACATCATAACTTTATTTAAAATGGCATTATGAAAACACACAATTATAATGCTTGTAGCCCCCATTATGCTTCGCCCCTTTTTGTTTATCCATCATAGAACCACTGCCTATAACCACCGATATAGCACTTAGGTGTTGTAGTATCAGAGCCTTCATCCATCATAACTCTATTTAAACTAAACATTACAAAACCACGAAGTTCCAATGTCTTTAGCTCCTTTTTGCTTGACCACCTTATCGCATTTCTGCCATAGAATTGGGTGTCATAACCGACAGCTTAGTGCTTAGGTGCTAAGGCCTTTAGAACCCTATTGGGGGCTTATATCTTAGTGTTATCCACTCTTGCCCTTGGTTCTTTTGAATCCCTGTGACCAAGTGCCTCTCCACGTCGGAGCTCCCTATGCATCGTAACTTTTTTCAAAATGCTTTTACCATAGAGTTTTGATATCTCCATCCCTGATTAGCTCCATAGCACTTGGGTGATCAGCCCTGGTTTGTGCCCTTGGTTATTTGGGTCTTCACGACCAAATGCCAGTCTCATCAGAGCTCTGATCATCGGATTATAATGTTAGGTCCCTATACTACTACTGTGACCCCTTATTGTTATTAGTGTAACCCCCTGTTGTGCCCTACAACAACCCCCCATTTCATATCATCTGTATTCATAACGATCAACATATGAAATGGGTCCCTTTTAAAAAATTAATTGGCATTAATGATTTTGTTCGAAAAGGATATGATAATCAAATGTGTTTGTGAATTGAAGCCTTTTTCGAATAACAATGTTCCCAAAATAAAACCAATCTTTCGTTATTGCGATAAAGCGATCGCAAGATCGCATATCGCAATAACAAAAGAGACGCATTTAAATGGCACTTTGGTCTTTGCCGATGCGATATCGCTATCGGAGATCGGAGGTATTCAATGCATACACAAAAAGAGCACATATCTTACACCCCGATGCGACGCTATATCGGCGATCGGCTATCGGCACTGCCTCTTGTGGGAAAACACTTTAAGTTATAAACCCCGACCCGATGCGATATCGCTATCGGCCGTCGGCGGAATCCCATGCACTCTCATAAGGCGCTCAGGTTTTTCCCCGATGCGATGCGATATCGCTATCGGAAGTCGGCAAATCACTTAATATGCATCTGGTAATCTATTCACACGCTAGTCCGATGCGATTTCGCAATCGGCATTCGCCAGGACTTCTTTCAAACGATAGTGTAACTCTTTCCCCCGATGCGATGCGATATTGTTCATCGATAATCGGAATTCTCAAAAAGTGATTGCTTTGAGCCTTAAAATTATAATTAAATCCGGTTGATAAAGCGCAGATTTCAAAATGCCGTTAAATGCAGGGATAAGGTAATGCATGCGTATTTAATAACTTTGCCCCTTCGATTAATGAATACTTGCGTCTAAAACATTATCATATTTGTTGCACGCGTTAGGGGGTCATTCAGCTGAATAACAGTGTAAAGGTCATTTAATGGGTAGCAGGCCTTAAAAACACCATTAATGCATATGCGATCTCTTACCAGTGATTGGATCCGCAGCCACTTTTTGAAAATTAATATCGCCACGCTTCAAGTGATATATATCTTTCCCATTATGCTTTGTCTTCATTATTTCTCGTCTTACGATTTCTCTTGCATTTGTGTAGAGTTCGTTTGTTGAGAAAAGCCTGAACATGATGGCGAAGAAACACAAGAGGACTGCTGGTTCCACTGCAACACCTGTTGCAGGTCAAGCTGCTACAATTTCGAAGAAAGGCCTAATCTCGGACACTACGTGCACTGGTCTTGCTAGGACCACATGGCAGGGCACATATAATCTGTTAGAGGCCGAGCAACCACAAAAGGTAGTGACAAAGGCTAGTGTGGATGTACTAAGGAAGTCTGATGCAACTCTCAAAGACTTGGCCGACTCCTTTTTACACAGAATAGCAGCCAGAGAGCAGGTCCTACCTTACACTGACGTAGTGCGCTGGGCAATTGAAGAAATCCCCATCACTGATAGAACTTTTCATACAAGGGATGGAAGGATTTTCGGGTCGTTCAAGCCTGATGACCTGAGGCGAATGTATCATTTGCCTGAATCGGAGCTAGTCTATAACAGAGCCTTCGTGGAGAAATTTGCAAAAGAAAATGAATCACCATCCGAACCCCTCCGAGATTGGAGGCAGAACCCAGCCAAACACAAGCATGAAAGTTCGGGTAAGTACTCCAACGTTTCTTTGGCTTCTCCCTATTGCTATGCGGGGATTATGATGTGTAGATTGTGGGGATTACATGACTCCGTTAATATCAATATTGACATGGTTCCCCTAATGGAAGCGGCTGTCAATAGTATAATTATGGATTGGGCCACTATTCTTTCTGATAAGTTGGTCGTAGCCATTCGTGAATTTAGAGCCAAAACTATAGTCACCGAAAGGAAAATCCCGCCATTTTATTATACTGCTTACATTATGGATACCCTGTGTTTTAATTCTGAGTTTCCTGTCCTCGGTTGGAGATGGACCACCCAAGATCCAACACCCATTCATTTATACCATCAGAAATTGTGGAAGTCCTCTTACAAGGACCATTTGTACCAAATTTGTAATGGTTTCATGGTGCCCATTCACTATTCTATTTATGACAAACCCATTCCCAGAATTTCCTATGAAGCTTCTTTTGACTTACCAGCCGTAGCAAGTTGGTTCGGGGAAGAGCATTTCACCTATATCAGAGTTTTTGGGAGTAAGGCTAGGCCGCATGTCCTCCCTTTATATATCCCAGACAAACTGTTAGCCCGGGAAATCTGCTACCAGACTATGGCCGAGAGTGTCACACAAACTCTCAAAGAGGAGAAGAAGAGAGGTTGGCCCTCTTTTCCTTTAAGAATTGGGGTTTTTACTCTGCTTAATTACAAGCATGCAGAAAAAGAAGCGACAAAACTCCAAACTTTGTCCCTGGCCACTATCCCAAACAGACTCTATGATCCAAAGCAAACTGCCTACACTGCCCTAGAACAAGCAAAATTGACAAAAGTTGATCATCAAGAGGATATGTTTGATGACCTGTTCGCAGGTGCCGATACAATAAGTCAAACCAAACAGCTTGCCAGAATGAAATACAATGATGAGGCGTTGACTGAGTTTAACAAACTTAGGGAGCAGAGGTTGCAAACTCTGCCTCTAGATTTGTTATCCACAACCCCAGCGTCTTCCTCAAGCGAGCCTGGTCGGCAACAGATACATCCACCTCCTGTTACAACTAAAGAACAGGATAAACAACAGGAGGAAAGGCAGAAGAAGCTGTAGGCTAAGAAGCAAAGAAAAGAGCAAGCAGAGAGGCAAAAAAAGGAGCAGATAGAAAGGCAGCAAAAGGCACAGAAGGATCAAGAGCAGAGGAAGAAGAAGGAAGAAGAGAAACTAAAGAAAGAACTGGCAGATAGGCAGAAAAAGGAATTGGAGGAGCAGCAGCGGAAAGCGCAAGAGGAGCAACAGCGAAAAGCACTTGAAGAACAGCAGAAGTTAGAACAAGAAAAAGAACGGAGCAAAGCCCATACAGAGCAACATAAGCAAACCTCCACCGATCCTGAATTGATTAAACAATGGAACCAATTCGATTCCATTATCAGTGGTAAGGAAGGCTCCAAAGACACAGACACCTCTAAAACAAAGCAATGCGCCCGATACCACTTCTTCTCAGGTTCTAGGAGGAACCAGCGGCCCACCCATTTCACAGGATGTCGAGGTAATCAATAAGGACCCTTCCGATCAAATTGTTCTCCAGGTGGAAGAAATTCCTCCCCTGGATATTTTCTACAGCCCAAAGCATAGAGTCGTTATTAAGCGCTCTAAGAAAAGACGAAGGCTTGATCAACCTTCTATCTTTCCTGAGCAAACAGTCACGGGCAATATGGTCTGGAAGGAGGATTTGGATCCCTCCGATGATCTAACAAAGCTGTCGCAATTCGCGGGAGCTTATTCTGCAGCAACTATCGATAAAGCATCGGAGGTAAGTCTTCTATTGAAGACTAAGGACCATGAAATATATGCATTACAGGCAGAGGTAATTGAAGCGAAAAACAAAGCAGCACAGGTAGAAGAGCAGTTGCTGGCTCAACAGCAGGAAAACAATTTGTTAACCCAGCAACTACAAATTGAAAGACAAAGGATAGACCAAAGTGAAACTCAGAAGGCAAAAGAATTGTCGGAGGCATTGTCACAGTTGAAAGCATCAAATGAGCTGATGATGAAATCGAAAGATGAGCGAATAGCTCAACTATCAGCACAGCTCGAAGGTATCAAGAGCACACAGAATGTGAAAGATTTCAGAGCAGAGGCAACTCAAATAAATAGCGCATTACTGTCTCAGATCAGACTTCTATGTCAACAACTTGCTAAGGCTGAGCCATTATGCGAAATATCTACAACAGTGTGTGAGCAAATAGAGAAGGCCAGAAATGAGCTAGATCAGGCCGAAGAAGCCATATCCGATTATCTTGAGTGGCAAGACACTGAAGAAGGGAAAGCGGCGAATTTGTCCCGAATCCATGAAGCGTATAAGGACATACTCTTCACGGAATGGAACACTCAGGTAATGAGAACAGAAAGGGCGGCTTCCAGGTGTAAAATAATTGCCAGCAATATGATCGACCTAGTCAATGATACACTTTATTTGGCAAACATGATCTCCAAGTGCACACCTGGAAGCATAACAACAGCAGATATGCTTGAACAAACAAGTTATCATGGCTTGGAGGAACAGAGGAAGTTAATTACCGGAGTAAATACTTTAACCTCTGATGTATATTGGCTCTTTCTAGTCAAGCCACATACTCAAAGGTCTGCTCTCAAGTGTTTAACAGATGCCCTCGGATGCCTGATCCCCGACATTCAGGATGCTACATATGATGCCCAGCTAACTTCGCGTCTCAACACTCCACCAGAAGTAGAGCCAATGCTGGCGATATGTCAGCTAAGGAGTAAAGGCAAAGAACCCACCGAATGAAGCATTGCCGCCAACTGCCAGATCGCTAAGAAAGATGGAAAAAACATTTATTGATGCCAATTTAATAGCTTTTCAGTTGTTTAGATATTTAGATTAGTATAGTATTTATAAACCCTTTCATTGTTTTGGAAAGGGTCGTAAAATTTTGTAATAGACTTAAAGGCTGAAGTTTGCACTATTGTGCTTCAGTCTATATTCTTTTGTGAAACTCGACCAACGGTTCTTAATTTTGATTAAAAGGTTGTTTTACACAATTGCGCACGACTGTCTGTTGTTGGGAATGCTTTCTGATTTGAAGGAAGGACTGCGACATAGTGATTAATATACTGGATTGATCGAGCAGCTTACATGGTACTATCATCTGTATCTGTGTTCTTTCTTATTATATGAATTGCTGTGTTATTATCTTTGCTATTGTTGAATGCATGTATGTGATATAACAGCGATCTTCATTTCGTTTCACTATTGAATGTTTTGGTGATTTGTTATCTCTTTCACCCATGCATGTATCAATGATATAAACGATTAAGTGTAGTAATTCGCTATAATCGCTCTGCATAACTAATTATGCAGAGCAATTTTAAATGGTTTAAACATCTATGCTTAAGTGTTAGAGTCATCTATTTGCCTGCCTTAAAGCACAGATCATCAAATGCTACGCTTTACTAAGTGATAAGTCCCGGGATTAGATTATAGTTATTACATTTCGCTTATAGTTCAGCTGTTCGCTTATTACCATCCTATATCATAAGTCACTCATCCATCCCGTTTACTTATAATTCTTGGGAAACTGGTCCCATTATCCCCAGTCGGAACCACTATTCCAAACGGAAAAGGAGCTGCACTAAGGTCCGGACCGGGTGGTTTCCCCAATGTTGTTGCAACGATTTTCGGAGCATCAACATTTTTGGCGCTAGAAGGAGGGCCTTGACTGTGAATGGCAAGCAGACCCAAATCGGCAAGTCATTCTAAGAGTAATTCTCCCTCCAAATCTCCTCGTTCTTCTCAATTACATGCTGGTTCGCCAGCCCATAACCAAGAAGAAGAGGAATCTACCACCACTGCTCAATCCCATCATATCCCAGAACAGCTAAGTCTTGAATCTCCTGAAGTCCAGTCTCTAATCCATAAACTTCAGAGCTTCTCGATCTCACCACAGAAATCTGAGATATCAGAAAGCAGTGCGACTTCGCAGTTCAACCTCACTTATCCTCTTACCAGACTTCAGAGCAAAAAACTTGGTATTGAACCCACTGAGTTTCCTTTACCCAAAAGGAAAAAGCCAAAGAAAAATACTGAAGGATCTGATAGTGGGGATTTTTCTTCCACATCCTCCATTTCATCTCCTCATCTGCAAAGTCAACCACCCACTCCTCCATTACATATTGTTGTTCATCAGGGAACAGGAGCCTCAATATCCCAACCTATTCACTCTTCATCTTTGATACCTCCCCAAACATCTGGAATTCCAACAGTAGCGTCAACCACTGTCGCTAGCATAATGGCAGATCCATGGACTAGGCCGGGTGCAGTCAACATGCCTGGACCATTGCATGATCTACCAGATGCTCCCGAAAAATGGCTGCCTAAATTTAATCCAGATAACGGAACCCAAGCTGAAGAACATATTAACAATTTTATGTTAGCAGTTAACTTAAAAGGAGTGACAGAGCAAGATGTTGTTGTAAGACTTTTCCCCTACACTTTACAAGGATCAGCAGGATCCTGGTATTTTTCCTTACATTCTGGTTCAATTACCAGTTGGAACACATGCCAAGAGCAGTTTCTTACCAAGTATGGAGATGATAGGTCCTTAGCTACTTTAATAAACGATCTCTCCAATTTGAGGATAGAGCATAGGGAACCAATAAAGGAGTTTGATGCCAGATTTAATAAACTCCTAAATAAAATCCCTACTGATTCTAAACCAAGTGAACAAATCCGAAGCGAATGGTATATTACCGCCTTACCTGCCAACATAGCCATTTTTGTAGACAGGGCTGGGAAACCTACCTTAGCTGAAAACATGAAAGAAGCACTTGCTGTTGAAAAGCGCATTAATGCTCTTGAGAAGAAAGCTGCTCTAGAAGATCGAAAAGCCAAAAAAGTCTCGTTTAAAGAAGATTCCAAGAAGAAAACCCCAAAGGACCCCTATGACATGGAAGGTTTACAAAAGGTCCTTAAAACATTGTCTAACGAAATGGTTGATATCAAGAAGCAGGTGGCCGAAACCTCAAATAAAAGACCATTTAGAACTTACAAGAAAACTGAATCAAAGCCACCCAACGTCATATCTAACGCAGATTCAGACCAAGAAGAAGAGGAAGAGGAAACGACTTCACAAACCGATGATGAAGAAGATGTAGCTGAATGCCATGGAATGTGGGATTTTATACTCCCAAACTCTGATACTGAGAATGAAGAAGAAGCCTTTCCGGTTACTACAAGAAGTAAAAGTACTTCTGAACTTCCCCAGGCAACCTCGAAGAAGAGAAGCGCAGGTGCTGCTACAGCAAAGGAAAAAGTTCCCCCTAAGAAGTCGCCTGTAGTAGCCCCCAAAACCAGCCTTCAACTTCTAATACTCCTTCAACATCCAAGACATTAGTGATATCTGACTCAATGGAGTATAATATTGTTGATGATATGAAGAAAACTAAGGCAAATATAACTATGTTTGAGCTTAGCAAATTAAAACATCAACAAAAATTACTTCTCAAAGAATTAAATGTTGTTCCCTCTACTCCCCTTCCCAGTACAAGAGCTGCCAACGATCAAGGCCAGCCTCCTGCAGGTATGGTTGAAGCTACCGATTCAGTTCTAATTGGAGATAAATCAAATTCTCACACTCCACCCTTCCTGCTGACGTACGAGATTTATAATAGAAACCTGCACAACTGTTTAATTGATTCAGGGGCTTCATCTAATATAATGTCAGCTTCAGTTTGTTCTAAGCTGAACATTGAACCACAGAAGTCAGCCACTCATATTGTGCAGTTGGATAGGACTAAAGTGCAGGTAGTGGGTGAAATTAATTCTGTAACCATCAGGTTGTCTGCCGACCCCAGGGTTGTCTAGAGAATTGATATTTTAATTGCCGACATACCTGAATTTTATGGTTTAATATTGAGCAGAGATTGGTCCGAAAAACTGCACGGGTATATTTCTACAGATTGGTCACATATGTGGCTTCCCTACAAGGGAAAGCCAAATCAAATAAGGATCGATCGTGAGAAACATATGACCCACACAGTTACTGAATTTGAGCAAGAAAACCAACCTATGGCATTCAACAACAACATTTTGGGGAACTATTCGGCAGAATCATTCTTTGGCAACTTTGTTGCCCAACCATCTCCTTTTTCAGTCAATCATTTTACATCTCAAATAGAAAATTTTTCACAAACTGATAGGTCCAGATGTTTTAATGATGCTGAGAAAAATGTAGATGCTTTTGTTAATATTCCTTTATTTTGGTCTCTGTATTTTGATGGCTCTAAGTCCACTGAAGGTTCAGGAGCAGGATGTATATTGGTTAGTCCGCAAGGAGAAAAGACAATGTTGTCTTGTAGGTTAGAGTTTGAGTGCACTAATAATACAGCCGAATATGAAGCTTTAATCCAAGGATTATACAAAGCAATCGGCCTGGAGGTGCGATATCTAAAGGTATTCGGCGATTCGGAAATCATTGTCAAACAGGTTAGAAATGCAATTCATTGCCTTTCGACTCACCTTCAACATTACCAATCGCTCGTTCAAGAGCTTACCTCACACTTTTTGGCATTCAACATTTCTTCTATACCTCGATCTCAAAATTCCGCCGCAGATTTACTAGCCAATGTAGCTTCAAAGCTTCTACCTTCTGAAGACTACAGCCTTGATAGATTTTCTGTAGAATTACTTTTCAGACCTTCAATTCCTGACAATGTCACTAATTGGAGAGTATTTAATCATGATGATGATATTTTGCAATTTTTAACTTCTGAGAAATCTTATGATAAGCAAGTTATTGAGGAAGATGATCATGATTCCCAGATGAAAGAAGTGCCCAAAGAAAATTCGATCCCTAAACCAGTGGTAAAATTAGAAGATCTTTATGATATCAAAGACAGGTTTAAACCTGTAATTAATACAAAGCTTCAGAGTTCTACCCTTAGGTTTGAATTGATAAATCTAGGAACCAATGAGTCTCCTCAAAACATCAATTTAGGAACAGGACTATCTCAGAAGGAAAAGGAAGCATTTATTAAATTGTTAAGAAAAAACAAACAGGGTTTTGCTTGGAAATATGATGACTTAAAGACATATGATACATCTATTATCCAGCATACCATTCCTATGCTTCCTGATCAGAAACCGATTCAGCAAAAGTTAAGAAAAATACATCCAAGTTTGGAGAGCCAGATAAAGTCGGAACTTAACAAGCTCTTGAAAGCCAAGATTATCTTTCCAGTCCGACATTCAAACTGGGTCTCTAATATGGTGCCAGTCAGAAAGAAAAATGGCGACATTCGAATCTGTATTGATTTCAGGAATTTGAACAAAGCGAGCTTAAAAGACAACTTCCCATTGCCTACTATGGAGCAAATTCTCCAATCGGTGGCAGGTTCTGAATTGATGTCTTTTCTAGACGATTTTTCAGGGTACAATCAAGTTCTGGTACATCCTGATGACCAGCTTAAAACTACATTCAGAACAAAATGGGGAACCTATGCATATCAGAAAATGCCTTTTGGTCTTATAAATGCCGGAGCGACATTTCAGAGAGCTATGGACATGGCCTTCAGAGGGTTAATTAATCGATCAGTAGTCGTCTATCTAGACGATATTACTGTGTATTCTAAGAAGAGAGATAATCATTTGCACGACTTAAATCAGATCTTTCAGCGATGCAAAAGATATGGTATTTCTCTAAACCCAAAGAAGTCCTTCTTTGCTCTTGACCAAGGAAAACTCTTAGGCTTTATAGTATCCAAAGATGGTATTTATATTGATCCTGATCGGATTAATGAAATTTCTGAAATCCCTTTCCCACATAACAAAAAATCAATGCAGTCATTTTTGGGTCAGATTAATTTTGTCAAACGATTTGTTCCAGATTTTTCGCAGATTGTATTACCACTTCAGACAATGATCAAGAAGAATTCAGTCTTCAAATGGGGATCAGAAGAAAAGCAAGCTTTTGATGTTATCAAACAATCAATAATCAATGCCCCAGCCTTGAATACTCCAAATTTTTCTAATCATTTTACACTATATACTATTGCATCCAACACTTCATATGCCGCAGTACTCACACAACTGAATGATAACAACTTAGAAGCACCCATATCATTTTTCAGTTCAAATCTTCAAGGTGCCGAATTGAATTATTCTGATGTGGAGAAACAAGCCTTTGCTGTGTTCAAAGCAGTCAAACATTATAGACCCTTCCTTTTGAAAACCCACACAAAAGTTATAGTTCCTTTCCCAGCGGTAAGACAACTATTAATTCAGAAAGAATTGGGTGAAAAAAGAGCCAATTGGGTTACAGCGCTTCAAGAGTATGACTTAGAAATAAAGCCAGCAAAGATTGTTAGGGGCCAAGGTTTTTGCAGGATATTGGCAGGAGCATCAAACATTCACGAATCAAGCGATGAGGATCAGATTGAATCCATCAATCAGATAAGTGTCACTGATTCTGAATCTCAATATGCTGATTTGATATTTTATTTGAAGAACGGTTATGCTCCTCCAAATTTATCTTACAAAAATAAAAGGGCCATTAGGTTAAAAGCTAAGAATTTCACTCTCATTGATGATGTGTTGTTTAAACAAAATTATGATTCTATCCTGTTAAGATGTCTTGAGAAACCTGAAGCTCAAAAGGTTTTGCAGGAGCTACATGATGGACCAGCTGGGGGACATTTTGGAGCTGACACAACAGCTCACAAGATTATTCATGCTGGATATTATTGGCCTACTCTATTTAGAGATTTCCATGAGTACGTAAGAAAATGCCTTAATTGCCAAACATCTGGTGGAAGACAACGAAAATCAGCTTTCCCTCTGCAACCTGTCAACATTGAACAGCCATTCGAACAATGGGGATTAGATATCATCGGGGAAATTACTCCACCATCTTCCAAACAACATAGGTATATCCTTACTGCTACTGATTATTTTACTAAATGGGTAGAGGCTATTCCTTTGAAGGCGGCAAATGCAGAGGCAATTATCGAGTTCATTGACCAATTCATCATTACCAGGTTTGGTGTTCCAAACGCTCTTGTTTTTGATAATGCTTCCTATTTCTCAGGAAACGCTATATATGATTTTGCTATTAAAAGGGGGTTTAAACTGAAATATTCTTCCAATTATTATCCCCAGGGAAACGGTTTAGCCGAATCTACTAATAAGAATCTCATCAAAATCATTAAGCGAACTGTTGAACAGAATCATAGAAACTGGCATAAATCTTTGGTCTTTGCATTATGGGCTGATAGAATAACACAAAAGGCTTCTATAGGGACCTCTCCTTTCAATCTGGTATATGGAAAAGAAGCCGTGTTGCCTACAAATCTTGTTCTTCCATCTTTAGCCCTAGTACAGTACATTGAAGAGACTCCTTCTTCTTCTATCCAACTTAGACATGACCAAATTCTCAAATTAGAAGAAGAGAGGGAAAAAGCCAGAATCACTCATGCCAGACATCAACAAATCATCAAAGCATCCTTCGACTCAGCATCATCCGGTTCCAAACAACTTCAAGTTGGTGACTTAGTTCTCAAATGGGACAAGGCCCATGAAGATAAAGGTAAGCATACCAAATTTCAGAAAATGTGGCTTGGACCATTTCAGATCTGTGAAAAGATAGGCCATTCAACTTTTATATTGCAAGACTTATCAGGGTTGAGAGATTCTCTCCCCGTCAATGGCCTGATCCTGAAGAAATTCTTTAATTGAGAAGGTAACCCCTTCTCCTTTTGTAGATTTGCGTAGTTTGTAGGATTGGTAGGAAATAAAACTGTAGAGTATCTCCATTGACCTTTTGTTGTGTTTGAGGAAGTTGTCTCACAAAAATAATATAAATATTTGTTTTTAGATAATAGAATCCTCAATCAAAAGAAATAGTTTCTAGGAAACTAGATATCCTTGTGTTCTGAAACTATAATTTAAATTTTGAAGACTCCTCTCAAGAGGTAAAAGTTCTGAATCATTTTCTGTTTTCAAAACTAGTCTCCAAAGGTTATCTATTAAAAGATAGAAACTAACCCATTTTCAGTATCTTCAACTCTTCACCTGTCATCCATTTGCTCTTAAGGAGAAGATTGTTCACCCCATTCACTAAAGGTTATGATTACTCAGAGTGTAATTCTAAAATATAAAAGATTAAAGATAAGAGGTCTTATCATAAGCCTGCTTACCATGTTCATAGGGAAATAGGTTGACTGACATTACCAATACTGCCTACCAAAACAGGGTAATGGCTTGAAATTTCAAGACAAGGGGTCTCATCACGAGCCAGCTTGATCAGTTAAATTATTACCAGTGAATGGCATTGTCATAAGCTGGCCACCAAACCAGGACAGTGGCTTTTTATCTTATTAATTACAAAGAAAAACAGATGAAAAATAAAATATGAAAACATTTTATGGATTCATTTTGTTAATCACACTCTTATGTGAATGGAAAAGTGGACAATACTATGGTTAAAAGGTATCCCTGTCGAGACTATAAATGTTTGCTGGCAACAGAGGCTCTACCTATGACAAAGGGGTTAATTATAAAAGCTGATGTGGGAAAGTTTTCTATTTTATCACTATGAACCAATAAAGACTTATTTTTGAAACTTATTATGTATTTGGTTTCTTGAAACTAAATGGGAAGAAGTTAACAAAATGAAGTTCACTTTAGTCAGAACACATGAATATCTAGTTATATTAGAAGTTCTCCTTCTGATTGAGTTTCTATTTTTGAAAAGCTTGAGTGTTTGTATTAATTTCAGAGATAACTGGTTCTACCAACGAATCGCCAATTGTTGTGCCCTACAACAACCCCCCATTTCATATCATCTGTATTCATAACAATCAACATATGAAATGGGTCCCTTTTAAAAAATTAATTGGCATTAATGATTTTGTTCGAAAAGGATATGATAATCAAATGTGTTTGTGAATTGAAGCCTTTTTCGAATAACAATGTTCCCAAAATAAAACCAATCTTTCGTTATTGCGATAAAGCGATCGCAAGATCGCATATCGCAATAACAAAAGAGACGCATTTAAATGGCACTTTGGTCTTTGCCGATGCGATATCGCTATCAGAGATCGGCGGTATTCAATGCATACACAAAAAGAGCACATATCTTACACCCCGATGCGACGCTATATCGGCGATCGGCTATCGGCACTGCCTCTTGTGGGAAAACACTTTAAGTTATAAACCCCAACCCGATGCGATATCGCTATCGGCCGTCGGCGGAATCCCATGCACTCTCATAAGGCGCTCAGGTTTTTCCCCGATGCGATGCGATATCGCTATCGGAAGTCGGCAAATCACTTAATATGCATCTGGTAATCTGTTCACACGCTAGTCCGATGCGATGTCGCAATCGGCATTCGCCAGGACTTCTTTCAAACGATAGTGTAACTCTTTCCCCCGATGCGATGCGATATTGTTCATCGGTAATCGGCATTCTCAAAAAGTGATTGCTTTGAGCCTTAAAATTATAATTAAATCCGGTTGATAAAGCGCAGATTTCAAAATGCCGTTAAATGCAGGGATAAGGTAATGCATGCGTATTTAATAACTTTGCCCCTTCGATTAACGAATACTTGCGTCTAAAACATTATCATATCTGTTGCACGCGTTAGGGGGTCATTCAGCTGAATAACAGTGTAAAGGTCATTTAATGGGTAGCAGGCCTTAAAAACACCATTAATGCATATGCGATCTCTTACCAGTGATTGGATCCGCAGCCACTTTTTGAAAATTAATATCGCCACGCTTCAAGTGATATATATCTTTCCCATTATGCTTTGTCTTCATTATTTCTCGTGTTACGATTTCTCTTGCATTTGTGTAGAGTTCGTTTGTTGAGAAAAGCCTGAACATGATGGGGAAGAAACACAAGAGGACTGTTGGTTCCACTGCAACACCTGTTGCAGGTCAAGCTGCTACAATTTCGAAGAAAGGCCTAATCTCGGACACTACGTGCACTGGTCTTGCTAGGACCACATGGCAGGGCACATATAATCTGTTAGAGGCCGAGCAACCACAAAAGGTAGTGACAAAGGCTAGTGTGGATGTACTAAGGAAGTCTGATGCAACTCTCAAAGACTTGGCCGACTCCTTTTTACACAGAATAGCAGCCAGAGAGCAGGTCCTACCTTACACTGACGTAGTGCGCTGGGCAATTGAAGAAATCCCCATCACTGATAGAACTTTTCATACAAGGGATGGAAGGATTTTCGGGTCGTTCAAGCCTGATGACCTGAGGCGAATGTATCATTTGCCTGAACCGGAGCTAGTCTATAACAGAGCCTTCGTGGAGAAATTTGCAAAAGAAAATGAATCACCATCCGAACCCCTCCGAGATTGGAGGCAGAACCCAGCCAAACACAAGCATGAAAGTTCGGGTAAGTACTCCAACGTTTCTTTGGCTTCTCCCTATTGCTATGCGGGGATTATGATGTGTAGATTGTGGGGATTACATGACTCTGTTAATATCAATATTGACATGGTTCCCCTAATGGAAGCGGCTGTCAATAGTATAATTATGGATTGGGCCACTATTCTTTCTGATAAGTTGGTCGTAGCCATTCGTGAATTTAGAGCCAAAACTATAGTCACCGAAAGGAAAATCCCGCCATTTTATTATACTGCTTACATTATGGATACCCTGTGTTTTAATTCTGAGTTTCCTGTCCTCGGTTGGAGATGGACCACCCAAGATCCAACACCCATTCATTTATACCATCAGAAATTGTGGAAGTCCTCTTACAAGGACCATTTGTACCAAATTTGTAATGGTTTCATGGTGCCCATTCACTATTCTATTTATGACAAACCCATTCCCAGAATTTCCTATGAAGCTTCTTTTGACTTACCAGCCGTAGCAAGTTGGTTCGGGGAAGAGCATTTCACCTATATCAGAGTTTTTGGGAGTAAGGCTAGGCCGCATGTCCTCCCTTTATATATCCCAGACAAACTGTTAGCCCGGGAAATCTGCTACCAAATTATGGCCGAGAGTGTCACACAAACTCTCAAAGAGGAGAAGAAGAGAGGTTGGCCCTCTTTTCCTTTAAGAATTGGGGTTTTTACTCTGCTTAATTACAAGCATGCAGAAAAAGAAGCGACAAAACTCCAAACTTTGTCCCTGGCCACTATCCCAAACAGACTCTATGATCCAAAGCAAACTGCCTACACTGCCCTAGAACAAGCAAAATTGACAAAAGTTGATCATCAAGAGGATATGTTTGATGACCTGTTCGCAGGTGCCGATACAATAAGTCAAACCAAACAGCTTGCCAGAATGAAATACAATGATGAGGCGTTGACTGAGTTTAACAAACTTAGGGAGCAGAGGTTGCAAACTCTGCCTCTAGATTTGTTATCCACAACCCCAGCGTCTTCCTCAAGCAAGCCTGGTCGGCAACAGATACATTCACCTCCTGTTACAACTAAAGAACAGGATAAACAACAGGAGGAAAGGCAGAAGAAGCTGCAGGCTGAGAAGCAAAGAAAAGAGCAAGCAGAGAGGCAGAAAAAGGAGCAGATAGAAAGGCAGCAAAAGGCACAGAAGGATCAAGAGCAGAGGAAGAAGAAGGAAGAAGAGAAACTAAAGAAAGAACTGGCAGATAGGCAGAAAAAGGAATTGGAGGAGCAGCAGCGGAAAGCGCAAGAGGAGCAACAGCGAAAAGCACTTGAAGAACAGCAGAAGTTAGAACAAGAAAAAGAACGGAGCAAAGCCCATACAGAG
This sequence comes from Pinus tabuliformis, assembly GCA_031772625.1. Classification (NCBI taxonomy): domain Eukaryota; kingdom Viridiplantae; phylum Streptophyta; class Pinopsida; order Pinales; family Pinaceae; genus Pinus; species Pinus tabuliformis. The sequence goes on from CM062816.1 coordinate 30,878,353, forward strand.
CAACATAAGCAAACCTCCACCGATCCTGAATTGATTAAACAATGGAACCAATTCGATTCCATTATCAGTGGTAAGGAAGGCTCCAAAGACACAGACACCTCTAAAACAAGCAATGCGCCCGATACCACTTCTTCTCAGGTTCTAGGAGGAACCAACGGCCCACCCATTTCACAGGATGTCGAGGTAATCAATAAGGACCCTTCCGATCAAATTGTTCTCCAGGTGGAAGAAATTCCTCCCCTGGATATTTTCTACAGCCCAAAGCATAGAGCCGTTATTAAGCGCTCTAAGAAAAGACGAAGGCTTGATCAACCTTCTATCTTTCCCGAGCAAACAGTCACGGGCAATATGGTCTGGAAGGAGGATTTGGATCCCTCTGATGATCTAACAAAGCTATCGCAATTCGCGGGAGCTTATTCTGCAGCAACTATCGACAAAGCATCGGAGGTAAGTCTTCTATTGAAGACTAAGGACCATGAAATATATGCATTACAGGCAGAGGTAATTGAAGCGAAAAACAAAGCAGCACAGGTAGAAGAGCAGTTGCTGGCTCAACAGCAGGAAAACAATTTGTTAACCCAACAACTGCAAATTGAAAGACAAAGGATAGACCAAAGTGAAACTCAGAAGGCAAAAGAATTGTCGGAGGCATTGTCACAGTTGAAAGCATAAAATGAGCTGATGATGAAATCGAAAGATGAGCGAATAGCTCAACTATCAGCACAGCTCGAAGGTATCAAGAGCACACAGAATGTGAAAGATTTCAGAGCAGAGGCAACTCAAATAAATAGCGCATTACTGTCTCAGATCAGACTTCTATGTCAACAACTTGCTAAGGCTGAGCCATTATGCGAAATATCTACAACAGTGTGTGAGCAAATAGAGAAGGCCAGAAATGAGCTAGATCAGGCTGAAGAAGCCATATCCGATTATCTTGAGTGGCAAGACACTGAAGAAGGGAAAGCGGCGAATTTGTCCCGAATCCATGAAGCGTATAAGGACATACTCTTCACGGAATGGAACACTCAGGTAATGAGAGCAGAAAGGGCGGCTTCCAGGTGTAAAATAATTGCCAGCAATATGATCGACCTAGTCAATGATACACTTTATTTGGCAAACATGATCTCCAAGTGCACACCTGGAAGCATAACAACAACAGATATGCTTGAACAAACAAGTTATCATGGCTTGGAGGAACAGAGGAAGTTAATTACCGGAGTAAATACTTTAACCTCTGATGCATATTGGCTCTTTCTAGTCAAGCCACATACTCAAAGGTCTGCTCTCAAGTGTTTAACAGATGCCCTCGGATGCCTGATCCCCGACATTTAGGATGCTACATATGATGCCCAGCTAACTTCGCGTCTCAACACTCCACCAGAAGTAGAGCCAATGCTGGCGATATGTCAGCTAAGGAGTAAAGGCAAAGAACCCACCGAATGAAGCATTGCCGCCAACTGCCAGATCGCCAAGAAAGATGGAAAAAACATTTATTGATGCCAATTTAATAGCTTTTCAGTTGTTTAGATATTTAGATTAGTATAGTATTTATAGACCCTTTCATTGTTTTGGAAAGGGTCGTAAAATTTTGTAATAGACTTAAAGGCTGAAGTTTGCACTATTGTGCTTCAGTCTATATTCTTTTGTGAAACTCGACCAACGGTTCTTAATTTTGATTAGAAGGCTATTTTACACAATTGCGCACGACTGTCTGTTGTTGGGAATGCTTTCTGATTTGAAGGAAGGACTACGACATAGTGATTAATATACTAGATTGATCGAGCAGCTTACATGGTACTATTATCTGTATCTGTGTTCTTTCTTATTATATGAATTGTTGTGTTATTATCTTTGCTATTGTTGAATGCATGTATGCGATATAACAGCGGATCTTCATTTCGTTTCACTATTGAATGTTTTGGTGATTTGTTATCTCTTTCACCCATGCATGTATCAATGATATAAACGATTAAGTGTAGTAATTCGCTATAATCGCTCTGCATAACTAATTATGCAGAGCAATTTTAAATGGTTTAAACATCTATGCTTAAGTGTTAGAGTCATCTATTTGCCTGCCTTAAAGCACAGATCATCAAACGCTACGCTTTACTAAGTGATAAGTCCCGGGATTAGATTATAGTTATTACATTTCCCTTATAGTTCAGCTGTTCGCTTATTACCATCCTATATCATAAGTCACTCATCCATCCCGTTTACTTATAATTCTTGGGAAATTGGTCCCATTATCCCCAGTCGGAACCACTATTCCAAACGGAAAAGGAGCTGCACTAAGGTCCGGACCGGGTGGTTTCCCCAATGTTGTTGCAACGATTTTCGGGGCATCAACACCCCCTTATTCTATTATTGTGCCCATATAGTCCCGATGTTGTTATTATTATGCCCCATAGAATCCCACTATTTTTATTGTTGTGCCCCTACAATATTATTGTTATGTAGGCTCTGATTGTATTGGGACCCCTTAGACTCCTATATATAGAAAGGAAGTCTTGTCATTGGTATCATCCAATAATTGTTCATTTGTGTAATGTAAAGGAGGTTGTCCCCTTGAAGAGGCTGATTTTGAAGTCATTTATCTATCTTTTATATCTTTTTGTGAGTTGGTTTCATAACATTTGGTATCAGAGCTTGGATTCTAGGGTTTTGCTGCTCCAAACAGGTCATTGTGGAATTTTCACTATAAAGTTTTCTCTACAAAGTTCAGAAGATAAAAACAAAACCCATTTGAGTCAAAATCTTTCTAAACCTTGGGCCCGAATTTCAGATATTGTCTCGCTATATTTTCGGAGATATGATCCGAGGAAGTTAGGGTTTTTGCAAGCTCCAGAATTCCATCACAAACAGGTCATCATGGAATTTGCGCTATAACTATTTTTATGTGATATTTTAGAAGCTAAAAAAAAACCCATTTGAGCCAAAATATCTATGAACCTCAGGTCTATATTTCAGATATTTTCTCACTATATTTTCGAAGATATGATCCAAGGAAGTTAGGGTTTTTGTAGGATCCAAAATTATATCTCAAACAGGTGACCTTGGGAAAATCGTCATAACTTTCTCTTTAAGCATCAGATTGAAATGTCGTAAGAAGTTATAGAAAGAGGATGGATTGTATTCTTTTGTGTATTAGTTTTAGGTCCAAGGTTGAAACAGTGATACGTGGAACTTCATACAAGTTCGCTCTACTGAAAAAGCATATAATCAGATCCTCTTGGGATATTGGGCATAACTCTTTCTTGGAGAATCCAATTTCGATCAGACTGGTGGCATTGGAAAGAGGATGTAGAGGGCTACTGCAGATCGCAATTTCAAAATTTGGACATTTGAAAATACAGAGTTACATTCGTTTCAAGATCGAGCTCCTAAAAGGAAGAAAAATAGATATGAGCAAGTTTGATGGCAAGGATCCGGTAACATGGATACTACAAATGGAGAATTTTTTTGATCTACATGATGTGCAACTGTTACAAAAGGTATGTATTGTATCTTTATATTTAGAGCCGAATCAGTTTGTATGGTATAGAGGGCTTTGTTCTCGTAAAGCACTTGTCACCTAGTCAATTTTCACAGAGGAAATGATAGCACATTATGAGGAGACAAAGAGCAACACCTTCTTTAGCCAATTGATAAATCTCAAACAAAATGGTTCAATGGCAGGGTACATTGAGGAATTCCAAAAATTGAATATAAGGGTAAATGATATTCCAGAGAAGCAGAGGATTGATGTCTTCATAGGGACTTTAAAAAATAACATCCAACATGAGGTTCACCTTTGGGAACTAGATTCTTAGAGAAGGCATATAGGTTGGCAAGAAAATTGGAAAGCAAAATTATGGCAACAAGGAAGTCTACCACTCACAACTATACAGATGGAAGTGTTGTTTCTCCTAGCCTTCCACAACCTACAAGGTTTACACCACAACAATTGAAAGAAAAAAGAGCAAAAGGGCTTTGTTACAATTGTGATAGAAAATACATTAAAGGTCATAAGTGTGCTGAGAAGAAATTATTTTACATAGATTGTGAAGAGGAGGAAGAAAAGGATCAAGAAACGTCAAAAGAAGAGGATATACACTGGGAACCAACCCTAGAGAAAGAAGAAATGAATTCGACCATATCTTGTACTGCATTGGTAGGAATTACCACTCCTCAAACCCTCAAGATAGAATGACATATCAAGAAGAAGAAGGTTCAAGCAGTGAAATATCAGGAAGAAAAGGATCAAGAAATGTCAAAAGAAAAGGATACTCACCAGGAACCAACCCCAGAGAAAGAAGAAATGAATCTGACCATATCTTGTAATGCATTGGCAGGAATTACCACTCCTCAAACTCTCAAGATAGAAGGACATATCAAGAAGAAAAAGGTTCAAGCAGTGAAAGATCACATCGAGCATCAACAACAAGTTCTCCAACTTTTAAAGGATAACCTCACTTTGGCACAAAATCAAATGAAACAACAGGTAGATCAATATCGCTGCGAAAGAAGTTTTGATGTGGGTGACTGGGTATTTCTATAACTACAGCCATACAAACAAATGTCCCTCAAGCAAGATAAGAAGGATAATAAATTATCACCAAAATATTATGGTTCGTACAAGGTGTTACAAAAGATTGGTACTATGGAATGCCAATTGGAGCTTCCTGCATCTTCCCGAGTGCACCCAAGTTTCCGTGTTTCATGCTTAAAGAAGGTTATAGGTGAGAAGATCCCAGTTCAAACAATATTGCCAGAACTTGATGAGGAAGGAAAAATCATACTGAAACCGGAAGCAGTCACAAAAACAAGAAATTGATAGCTACAAAATCGATCAATTTTAGAGTATCTCATAAAGTGGAAGAACTTACTCGTTGAAGATTCCACATGGGAGGATGAGAATTTTATACATAAGCATCCAAAACTACTCAAGCGTTGAGGACAACATTTTTTGAAGGAGAGGGGCATGTTAGGTCCCTATACTACTAGTGTAACCCCTTATTGTTATTAGTGTAACCCCCTTATTCTATTATTGTGCCCATATAGTCCCGATGTTATTATTATGCCACACAGAAGCCCACTATTGTTATTGTTGTGCCCCTACAATATCATTGTTATGTAGGCTCTAATTGTATTGGGACCCCTTAGACTCCTATATATAGAAAGGAGGTCTTGTCATTGGTATCATCCAAGAATTGTTCATTTGTGTAATGTAAAGGAGGTTGTCCCCTCGAAGAGGCTCATTTTGAAGTCGTTTATCTATCTTTTCTATATTTTTTTGTTATCAAATTATTAACTCACCTCGTACATGGAGGACGAACGTTCTATGTGAGCTGACTCCCATTTTGTAGATTGGTCATTCCAAGAGGTGTATAATTATGATGGCATGCAGAACCATCTCCCTACACATGAGGAAAGTGGCTCACAATTTGTTTGCATTTATTTGTTGTACACTCTGGTTAATGGCGTTTGGAATATGTTTGGAGATTTGGGGTTGGCCTTAAGTATTTAGCTAGAGTCAAGGTAGTTCCTTGGTTGATTCAAGCTTTTCTTTTTGTTGCAATTCATCCCCTTCAGAGAAATCATTGGTTTTCCTTGCAGAACATGTAGTGTTAAATCCATTCCCCTAGTTTGTTGGAGTATTTTCTATAGTTTTTTCCTTGCTTTCGCTTGACTTTATGTTGAGTCCTTACTCGCTAGATTTTCTCAACCCCAAGCCTTCTCCCCTCCATTAGTGTACCATTTTGCTCTTTGACCTCATTCACCTCCTCCACTATCACCCTCCATTTATAATTGACCTCTCTTTGTGGAAAGCTTGCTCCTCATTGTATTTTCTTTGTGATTGCACTCAATGTCCCTATCTAGTGGATGTCATGCCAAGGTAGAGAGATCGTGGGCATTGTGGCGTTGCCTATTATAACGACATTGGAAGTCCCAGAGCCCAACATTGAGTTGGGAGTTTGGCTGCTCGTTATCGTGAGTTTACTCTATCAAACATGGGCCAATCGTGGGGTTGTCTCAATCACTATATTCAAATAGTAGATCTTTACTAGCATCTCAAACCGTTGTTGAGTCATGTGCTAGTGGACATGAACACTGCCAAAGAAGAGATGCTTCTCTAATTGGACAAATTGCAGATGCTAGTTCACTCCACGGACAATATATTAGGGAAAATTAAAGCCCACCTCAGGCCACCCCTTGATCTAGGTTGTTCTTCAAGAGGTCACAGAGATCCTATCCTTATTTAAGGTTCAAATTATAGAAACTATTGAATGTTCATTATATCATCTGGTTATTTACTACCGAGTCCTAGTTATCTTGTTTTTATGTTTTAGTATAACCCTAGAGGTCATGTATCTCAGACAAGTTTGTTAGATTTTTGGGAATGGTTTTAGTAAACTTTTTGTTGGGCTCTTAACAATTGTGCCTAGCCTCCTTTCTCACTAACGAGCAAGGACATTTCAATCCATTCGGAAGGAATGAAAGTACTTTTACTAAAAGAAAAATAAATAAACTATGTTTTAACATTCTTAATCATAAAAATAACTGATTAAATCTGGATTAAAAAAATACAACAATAAAAAACTTGAAGTGAGTAGATCTATAATCAACATTCTTGCATTTGTTCCTTTATTCTCCATGGTTAGGGTAGATATTCTCTTCTATCCTCTCTGAACTCCGGCCATTAAGTTAAAACTATATTTTCTATAATAGACTTGAATTAGAGAAAATGAAAAGAGATGAAACAGATCCAGAACAAATGCATAACAACAACAGAGCAATCCTATCCATAAAAGGCACAGCACAGGCAGGGAAGAAGTGACAAATTTGTGACGATGCATATTGAGGAACAGGGCGAGGGCCACAGAAGCATTGCTGATGGCAGCACAATTATTAACGAAGCAACGGATGAAGAAGACAATAATGGGATTGTTTATACAGTCAATGGCTGACCTGCAAGGTAGAAACACCAACACTGATGCTCTCGTTATTAATAAAACAGAAGTCTATGCCAACACCCCTTCTAAGGATGATTGTAAGTTGAAACAAGCGACCAACATATTGCATTTTATGGACTCCTCTGCGTATGCTTTTCTTTTGCAGGAGTGCAGCACCAAGCAAGCCATAGCGCAAGGAAAAGCAGTCCATGCTCACATTATTCATACTGGTTATCAATATCAATGCCGAGACATATATGTAAATAATAATCTCATCACCATGTATGCCAAATGTGGAGCTCTGATGGACGCTCGCAGAGTTTTTGATGAAATGTCTGAACGGAATGTCATTTCATGGACTGCGGTGATTGCAGCTTATGGCAGGCATGGGGTCGCTGATGAGGTCTTGGGATTGTTTTGCCAGATGCAAAGTTCAGACATTAAGCCTAATCAGTTCACCTTTGCTACCGTTCTTTCAGCATGTTACGCTTTGGTTTCTCTCAGGGAGCTCCATCGATTTGTAATTGCAAATGGGTTCCAATTTGATGTTGTTGTGGGGAACGCACTTGTTGCCATGTATGCGAAATGTGGAAGCATAGAGGATGCCCGCAAAATGTTTGACAGAATTTCTCAACGAAATGTTGTGTCATGGAATACTATGATTGCAGGGTATGCGCAGAATGGTCAGATTGCGGATGCTGAGAGACTGTTTGAGGAAATGCCTGAACGAAATGTGGTGTCCTGGAATACCTTGGTTACAGGCTGTGCAGAGAATGGTCAAATAGATGAGGCTTGGAAACTGTTTCAAAAAATTCCGAAACCGAATGTTGTCTCTTGGACAGCCATGATTTCAGCATATGCAAAGAACGGATATGTTGATAATGCCCTCAAACTCTTTCAGAAGATGCCTGAACGAAACATGGTCTCGTGGAATGCAATGATTGCAGGATATGCTCAAAATGGGCTGATTGAGGAGGCACTGGAACTCTTTCAGAAAATGCCTGGTAGGAATTTGGTCTCTTGGAATGCTATGATTGCAGGATATGCCCAGCATGGGGACAATGAATCAGCCTTGAAGTTTTTTCGACAAATGCAGCATATAGGTGTGAAGCCAAACTCAGAGAGTTTCACCAGCGTTTTGTCAGCGTGTGCTGGCTTAACAGCACTGGAACAAGGGAAGGAGATCCATGAAGAAATAATAAGATGTGGGTTTCAGTCCGATGTCTTTGTAGGGAGTGCTCTTGTAAACATGTATGGAAAGTGTGGGAGCATCAAGAATGCACGCGGTGTGTTCGACAAAATGAACCAGAGAGACGTGGTCTCATGGACAGCCATGATTGAAGGTTACGCAATGTATGGCTGTGGCAAGGAAGCCCTCGCGCTCTTTGAAGAAATGAAACAGTCGGGCACAAAGCCAAATGATCTTACCTTGCTTGGTGTTTTGTCTGCGTGCTGCCATTCAGGTTTAGTAAATGAGGGTATTCAATACTTTAATTACACGAGTCAACATTACCACATCGAACCTGGGATGGAGCACTATAGCTGCATGGTTAATCTTCTTGGGCGTGCTGGCAAATTCGACGAGGCACAGAACTTTATCAACAAAATGCATATAAAGCCTGGTGTTACTGTTTGGGGGTCTTTGCTTGGTGCCTGTAGAATACATAACAATATAAAGCTAGGAGAAGAAATAGCAGAACACATTTTTGTGTTGGAACCTGAAAATTCTGCCCCTTATATGCTCCTTTCGAACATGTATGCAGAGGCCGGCAGATGGGATGATGTTGAAAAGCTACAGAAAATGATGAAAGACAGGAAGGTTAAGAAGAAGCCCGGTTGCAGTTGGATTGAAGTGGACGAACAGGTATATGCTTTCCTTGTAGAAAAAAAAGTCACATGCACTAAAACAATAAATTAATGCACACGAGGAAAGACAGTATAGGCAGGTGAATTACTTGGGGTTATGAAGTCACGTGCACTCAATTGAATTACATGCATGATCCGCAGAAGGAAGAAAGTTTTTGCCACTGCAGTCAGTGTTGATAATTGTAATTGACGTCATAAATATGCTGCCAAAAATTGTTATTCAAATCATCAGGAACTTCTGAGTGCACCATTACTTCCACCCTGTTGCTCACTTCATGACTGAGATTGTTGGTTGAGAAATTACTAATCATCCCACCTTGAGGTCAGACTCGACAAGAATTGCTATTTAGAATGTAACTGGTTGGTTGTAGAGAAAACAGTTACAGAACCGAAAGAGTTCACGGATTATGCTATTGTTTTCGCTGCTAATATTGTATGCAACTTCTTCTTTTGAGGGGGGAAGTTATTCACAATGCTTCAATAACAAGTAAATGGCCTTTGACGGGCTCCCAAGGCTTTGTGGTTTCAAGGATCTTATGAAGATTCTTGGGGATGTTAAGCTGTATATATAGCCTTGCACAATAACAAGCTTGACTGAATTTTTAACCTTATATTTGTGTACTACAGTATTTGTACTCATTTTTTATGAAGTCTATCTCTAGGCACCGTTGATAGCTTTTACCCTGAATTAAGAGATCTGAAGTACAACTATTACTGGCATCAAAAGGAAAATACATATCAAGGCACAACATTCTTCAGAGGTGGAGATACCCAATAGCTAAAATCAGAAACTTGTCTAAAGGAAAAGGGTTCTATAATCTGGACACTAATGAAGAAGCCTTGGCATGCAGTTATGCCTAATCTGTTCATGAACCCAGGAGACGTAGGTCGAGGGATAAATGTTTGGCAGATCAATTAGAGAGACCCCAAACAACCTCAACTAATTGAACTCCGTCAATTTTGTGCTAACACCTGTGATTTTCAGGCTTGTAATAGCTTGTTGTGTCTTATTTAAAATAGGAAGATCAAGGTATACTCTATTTAGTGAACTTTACTATTTTTGGTCAGGTTTCTTGACTGAACAGAAGCATTGCCTTGTACAAACTTCCAATCTGCATTCTTGCACCTATGGTGATAAAATTGGACCAGGTTTAGTAACAGATGTTGTCTTTTCCAAAGTTTAGGTCTCACTCAATTCAGAGTTCCCTAGCCAATGTTATATATCAAGTCATGCAAGGTGCTATTTGAAGGTTGTTCCCAAACCAAACAAGAATTGTCTTGATATCAAATGGTATGAACTTGATACTTAAAATAGCCCGATAAATCTGCAAATACACAATGTATACCAAATAAGCAGAGGTTAACTTTTAAATGACAGCAATGATGAGTTACACAATAACTCCTTATACATTGGGACAACAACTCCCTAATAACCCAAGTACATTCATATATCAAAATCATAAGTCCATGCATACAATATTGTTTTATTGACCTCTATATATACATATTCTCATTCGTTGCCCATGTAGGCCCACTACTAGGCTGACCTATTATTACATATACAATTGACCCTATATATACCTCCTTTATGGTCACACTGTCCAATGCTTGAAGCATGTCTTCTTACACAAAAATGATGTCGAGCTTGTGTTTCAGTAGTAATCTCACGAGAAATTTGGTTTTAGATGTTGAGCCCAAACCTCAAATATTGTAAGAGAGAAATATCATTTTGGAACCTTCTTGGCACATCCAGTGCTCTGTCAGTGATTGTTTTTCTTTCCTCTTGAACATCTTTACTTGTTTGAAACATAGTCTTTGTTACCCATTCACATGCATGGGTAACTACAGGAGAAAATTTTCCTCCTATGATGCATATATCCAACCAGCAGCCATGCATATTCTTCACTTCTCCGTAGTGCATTTGATTGATGAGGCCTCAGATGCCCCTCTCTGAAGCATAAAACTTCTGATACGCAGAATTATATGTATAAATATTTTATTAAAAAGATGAATAGACAAATGATTCTGATTACAATGGGGTTCCTGGCTTATATACTGCCATGGACACCCTCTGGGAAAGGGCATGATCTTATGATCGTGCCCTTTTGTATAACTAAACCTAAAATTAAATAATAACCCTAAAATTAACTAATTTTTTACATAACATTGCCTTCCTCTCGAAAGAATGCTTTGTCCTCAAAGCATACGTAACGACAGATGTTGTTCACAAAATGTTTCATTCTCCCAAGAAGCGTCTTCTTCGGTAAGTCCTTCCACTTGATCAGATATTCCAAGATGATCAAGGTCCCATACTTTAAAGGGTCTTGGATTAATCTCTCAATTTCCGTTTTTTGGTGATGTGGATATTGGTACAGCTTGATGTTGACGGGGTATGATCTTGTCTTGACTTCTATTGTATGCTCAATTTTCTTATTAGGCGGCATCTTCATAGTTAGGTCTTGAATTATTTTTTCATGCTTCCGAATCAGATCTTGTATCTCTGGTGACTCTTCTCTGGTCATATTTGCAGATAACATTTCTAATTGGTGACATTGTACTACATAAGCAGGTGCTCCTTTTCGACTCAGCTTCATCATCTGAGATGATGATACAACTTGATTTTTTGGTGCTTGGAATCTGTGTAGTTTGTACTTCTGACCTCCCCATTTGAATTTTATAAATTGTACTTGATGGTTGGCGGCATAAGTACCTAAAGTTCGTAGCCATTGGATACCTAAGACTACATCTACTCCTCCTAACGGTACCGTGAAGAACAGAGACTCTAGATTAAAGTCTTGAATCTGCAAATTGACCTTATGGCATTTCCCCACCTTTTCAATCTTCTTACCGTTAGCTACCATCACTTTCATATTTGGTAAGGGAAATGAAAAGATATTGAGTCTCTTTGCTACGGTTGCATCTAAAAAATTGTGTGTGCTTCCAGAGTCGATGAGAACCACTACGTTGTTCTTCTTTATGTGTCCCTTTAACTTTAAGGTCTGAGGTTGTGATATCCCTGTCATGGCTGATAATGACACTTGCGGAATACTCCCGTCATCTAATTCTGGTGAGAATTCTAGGGCATATTTTATTTCTTCTATGTCAGAACCTTCACTGTTTGAATCATGGGTTGCTTCACAATTATATAAGTTTTTTGGTTCTTTTCCTTTAGCACATCTATGTTTGGGGTCCCACTTCTCACCATAGCGTTTACATTTACCTTCTTTTATCCTTTGCATTTCCACATTAGATTTTTCATCTTCACAACGATGTGGTGGAACATATCTTGTATTATTTGAGTCCACATACTGGGGTATCTTTCATCTTGAATATGTTTTTTCTGCTTTTGACCAAAATATTGGTTCGGATTTCTTTTCAACTGTTTTTGCTTTCCGTCTTGCTACTTCTATTGATGTAATGTCATGCATCTCAAGTTCTGCTTGTAAATGGGTTTTGAGTCCTGAGATGTATGATTGAATCAGACGAGATTCTGATAACCTAGGTACTCGTGTTACTAAGGTCTCCCATTCTTGAGTGTATTCGTCCACACTTCCTTTTTGTCGTAACTTGATGAGTTTTGAAAAAAACTCTTCTTCTCTTACACCTTGGAATCTTTTAAAGAAGGCATCTTTAAATTTTCTCCAGCTGAAGACGTGTGTTGTTTTTTTCCACCACATATACCAGTTATATGCTTCTCCGTCCATTTTCATGGATGCATGCCTGAGCTTTTTGTCATCGTCATTGATGTCATATATCTCAAAGTATTCTTCTGCTTTATTTATCCATGCAACATTGTTTTTTTTCGTTTCCATCGAATTTAGGCATCTCGACCTTTGCCCTTCGCTGGTATGTTGCTAATGGTTGAGCAAAAAAAGGGTGTTGATTGGTAAAGTTATCCCAGAGTTGCTTGTTTGTAAAGGTTGTGTTACTCACTTCTTGGTGGGGTGTCGCTGATTTTTTTGGGGATTCAACTTTTTCATGAGAGTCTGTTGACTTTGTTGAATCTGATGAGATGTGTTCTTGATTCTCTTCATTTTCTTTTAGTAGTTGTTCGGGTGTACAATTCGCCTTTTTACACAGAATTTTCAGCATTGTTAAGACCTCTCTGATGTTTACTTCTGTTTGGACATGTTGATTTTCCATCTTTATTTCTATTCGATTTGTCGTATCGTGAAGATTTTTGATTTCGTTAGCTTGCTCCCCAAGCTTGATCTGGAATTCATTTAATCTTTTACTGACCTCATCGTGGTTGTTATTTATCTTATGCTCCGAATCCAACAATTTTTTTTGAAAATCTGCCATTGTCATTGTCGACATCGAGCGGGTTTGCGGGGGCGTGTATTTATCTGCCAACTTAAATTTTTTTTTTCTTCTTTTTTTTAAATTATATGACAAGGTTTTTTTTGTTTTTTTTTTAAAATTAAAATAATTTTAATTAATTAAATTAACTTTATATATATATATATATATATATATATATATATATATATATATATATATAACTTTTAATTAATAAATTTAATTAATTAATTAATTAATTAAATTTATTAATTAAAAGTTATATATATATATATATATATATATATATATATATATATATATATATATATACATACATATATTATATATAAATTAACGTTATATGTATATGTTTCACGTTATATATATAGAAATAAATGTTATACGCTGTGTATATATTCGATAGTTTCGCTGACCGTCACGTTTGCTGGTGGGGGGTCACCTCCGTTGACCGTTCAAAGGAAAAACAAACCTCAAGCGGATATCACCGCAGAGATTACCACGATGGCAGTGGTAGGTCTTCCGGGCGGTTGCACAGCAGTTGGACAGCGGACGGGTGGTGGGCAGACGGAGCAGGTTATGGAAATGTGCGTGAGTGGTTTCTATCACGGTGTGCGGGCTGCGTTTGTAGCGCTGGACGGAGGGTTTTTAACGTATCCGTAGAGGAAATGTATGTGTGGAGTGGAATAACAGATGTAGGGGTCACGATGGTGGAGTCGCGGGCGGTAGACAAGGTAGACGGTGTGCGGAGAGGGCGGACAGGGTGTCAGTAGTGAATATGGCAGCGGACAGAAGTGATACGTACAGTGACAGCAGTGGATGGATGCCTGAACCTGTATAGGTGAGAGGATTCGACCGCTTTGATACCAGATGAAGCATAAAACCTCTGATGCGCAAATTTATATGTATAAATATTTTATTAAAAAGATGAATAGATAGATGATTCTGATTACAATGGGGTTCCTAGCTTATATACCGCCATGGACACCCTTTGGGAAAGGGCATGATCATAAGTCTAACTAAACCTAAAATTAAATAATAACCCTAAAATTAACTAATTTTTTACATAACACTCTCAGCTCTTATTCAAATCAATTTTATAGGGTGCCACATGCTTATGAGGTACATTATTTCCATTCTTCATAATGAGTGCTATTTTTCATATATAGGGGTCATGCTAGTGATCATTGAGAACACCTCATTATTTCCATTCTTCATAATGAGTGCTATTTTTCATATAGGGGTCATGCTAGTGATCATTGAGAATTTTGTTGGATGGATCAAAACACTCTTTCTTTGTGCCTTTTACTTTATTTTTAGTTCAGTCGAAAGTCATCATACTCTCCTAGGAAAGTGAGGCATTTCTTGGGGTTGGATATAATATTGGGGAGTTCTTGAGAAAGGTTATCATGGCCATATCTCCACCATACATAACATTTTCCATCTTTCATCCATACTTCCATTCATGGTTGAATTGTACATGTTCCCCATCAGAGATCCACCTTTTAATGGTCCCAGGAGAAAAAGGGGTTAATAAGGTTGAGGTTGATGCTAATAAAAAGAAAGTTAAGAGCAATCATGAAATGTCAAAATGCAAAAGAATAGTAAAAGGGATACATAATGCCATAAAATCCAAGGCAAATTGAGCAATGCCCCCTCACATGAGGCCATCACCCCTAGTCCTATGCATTGAATACATCTATCAAAAAAGGATTAATGAAGCATCTCGATGTCCTATGCAATGAACTACATATAAACAGTGGACCCGATAAACAAGACTATAAATGCATATATACACAATTATTGTGTGAGATGATCCAATTCAAATATTGAGGAAGGGTGAAGAGAGTTAAAAGGAATAATAAAGGGATAAAAAGACACGATGCCAAGGAAAGGTTAACTCAAAGCATTTGGGAAATCCTCAACAAAGGCATTTATGTGATGAATATCCATTGACCTTACTTGACTGTGCAAGATAGCTAATGAACACCTCTTGTGTCCCCTTTATCATACTCATCTTACATTTCACATGTCCATTGATGGGATTTTTGAGACCCATATCCTTCTTTGGGTTTAATTGCATGTCTTTATCCATGATTCTTGAGGACATTCTCCTATTTTGATGATCATTTGGACCATTCTTGAGGACATTGGGCTTGTTGGTGACCTTGTACCCCTAAGAGAGGGCATGACACCCCCATGATGGCATTGTATCTTCTTGATAAGCATTGAACCTTCCCTTGATGATGATGGATGTGATGACGATATCACACCCTTTGGAGGGGTCATGGCACCTCCTCCCTTGATGATGTCATGCCCTAGCTCACTGCTAATGGAAAAATCTTCTTGCGAACATGAGAACCTTCCCTCAAGAGTGTTGAAGAATCTAGGGCACTTATAGTTAATGTGATTCTTCTTAGCTTGATAACTATTTGTGAGGAGTTTTAGCATAGTCTTCACTTGTTATTGTTAGAGTGTGTCTTCTTAGTTCATCAAATAGCTACCAAAACAAAAGAGACAAGAACACGTGATGTTGGCTTTCTGTTAGGGCCAAAATCTCGCCCTCAATTGATGAATACCAAGACCTTGACCCTTGACCTATTAGGCCACTCCAAGACCAAGACACCAATCCTCTTCTACATCAATGCTAAGATCATCATCATTGTTGCTCCATCATCGAGGTCTTCATCTATGAGGTCTATATATGTATAGGAGACCTGAGTATAGATTCATTGATATTATGACAGTGTCATAATGACCTTTATATCAAGAACAAGATTGTGATTGCACTTGTATGCCGAGATAGTGTGTTATTATGAGTTCCTTCAATTATGCCGATTCAGTGTGCTATTGTGAGATCCTTTCATCATACCGAGACAATGTATTACTATGAAACACTTCCATCATGCCTAGACAGTGTGTAGTATAGAAGAATTATGTAGATCATCCTTACTATGGTTATGACAGTGCTGAGATTTGTACCGAGGAGGAGATTGTGTCCTTCCATCATGCCGAGAGTATCTCACTGTATCATCCATCCAAGATTGCAGTGACACTTCCTCATCTGAGATCTTGAACTGCTGCTCTTAATCTGAAATTCCTGCACCTCTTGTACACATCCTAGACTGCAGATAAGTCCGAGTTTCTTACTGCACTTGTCTGAGATTTCAGAGCTCCAGTACCTTCATCTAAAATGTCATAGTTCTCAATAGGATTGCGCTTGTCTTGGACGGTTGTTCTAGACTAGTATTCATTTACACATAGGCTCAAGAAGAGCTCCTTATACATAACTTTAAATCTTTGATTTTCCTAGACCTATGAAATGAGAAAGAAACTCATTCTTAAAATTTACGAAAATAATATTTCTTTTCTTGACAAGTACAAAGATCAAAATTACATTTACAAATACCAAACCTAGTTACACTTTCTTCAACACTCCCTCTTAACTAGGGAGGTATTTATAATGGTACTTGGTCATTCTCAATCTGAAGAATTTCTCATAAGAAGAATTAGATTGGTAACCCATCTGTATAGCATCATCGTAACCACCATTGTTTCCACAGCAAGGCCTTGATTGACAACTCTATCTCTCATCAGATCAGAGCACAATGTTGGTGAGACCAATGACTATAGACACCTTTATCATTGTCTCTCAAGGTACATACCCACCCGGGTGTTCACTGAGTATGACCTTCTAGGACTAATCTTATCTTAGGTTCCCAATGCTCAAAGAATATCGGTCCTCTTGTCTACTCTTGTCTTGGATGCCCTACACATCCTCAAAGAGCATCAGATGCTAGATGATTACCCAACCCTTTATTCTTTCTTCCAAAGTGAAGGCAAGAATGTTGTGTCTATCTCTCCCTCTCAACTAGGGAGGATATCATGTGTCTTCATTTCTCTTCATGGCCTTCACCTAGACTTACATCTGTTAGTCCTGGTCTAGTGCATGACACATGAAATAGAAAAACACAGAAGTCACTCCTTTTTAATTAGGGGTGATCCAATCCAAGCTCCCTCTTGATCGAGGACTTATCAGGGCTCCCTCTTAGATAGGGACTCTTCTATACATAAACAACTTCTTTCTTCGTGGGTTCTTTAGTTGCTTGATCAACTTCTCTCCTTGATGTCATGAAATTTAGTTGAGCTTCTTCCTTGTAGGGAAACAACCATTGATCACTTTCCTCCTTAGTTCATCATGTCATTCCTTTCTTCATGGCAAATGGCCTTCTTCATATCTAGAACCTTAGTTATATGACTACTTCTTTCTCATCATGCTTCTTCCATCCACCAAATGAATGCTAGTTGTACTTGTATTTACAACTCTTGTTTAAGTAGTCCTGCATTATCCATATATTATTCAATAAATCAAAACATCATATTAAATTAAATCATACCTTACGAGATGGCTCTTCATCATGACATCTTCTTGTAGGTATCAACATCCTGCACACATATTGACACATCTCCCAAAGATATCCATTGTCAAGGGTCTTCATCTTTTTCAGACTTTCATCAGAGTCTTCATATCTTTCTGGGAGATTTCCTAGTCAAATCTTCTTGGTCTTTTGGATGTTGATTGCCTTCATCATGGTTGCATATCTCACGATCTCTTCCTTCCTCACACATTCCATTCCTAGTAGCTTTCAATCAAAGTTTCTTTATTGTAGTCAATCACCTCATACTTCATATGAGGACATATTATGTTGATTTCATCTAGTGCGACTTATGCCTTCTTGCATCCTTTCAGAGGAGGGGATCCTTTTTCTCTTGATCATGCTTCTTAAGATAGAAGAAATGATCCATGTTACCTGCAACCATATGACATGCCATTATAATATTAAACACAAGCATACATACCTTATTTTACCTTTAGGTCATCGAGGCTTCTTCTAGCAGCTTCCTTGATTGAAAAGTTCTTCAATCCCTTGAGTTGGAGTTCTTGTTGAAACACTTGCTTTCTCTCTAGATTAGTGAACCCTACGATGATGATTCCATCAAAGAATTTTGAGGATCTTGTATATCCCAAACTAGTAGATGTTTCCTTTTTGACTTGATGTATGATGAGCCTTGTCCTAGATGACTTCTTCCTTTCCTTCAATGTCCACTGAGGTTCCCAAGAGCTATATCCTTCATGTTTTGTCTATCATGGATTTTTGTCCTTCATGATTCCCATGGTGATGTCACGAGCCCTTGTTTCTAATGCTTCCATGATGCTACGATGCATCTTATCATCATTGTCATATCTTATAGAAGCTTATGATAGGACCCTTTTGTGAGGGATATTATCCCAATCATAGAGATCTGTTACTCCCTCTTTCCTTGGCCCTTTTCTTTAGCTTCCTCCATTTATTTGGTGATATGAGCTTCCATAATTTTAGCTATACCTATTCTTCCTTGTTTGAGGATCAAACTTCCCTTTTCTTTTTGCACATGATTTAGTCCTTTACCCTTCAATACTTTTGCCATCCACTTGTCTTTCTCTATTTAGCATAGAGACCATAAGTTGTCGAATGAGGTAACCTTCTTATCCCATGGATATTTGTTACCTTGATTATCTGTTAGTGCATTATGGTTATCTTCCTTTCTAGGTCTTGTAGATGGAAGATATCCTACATCCTTTGATACCCTTTACTTTCATGTAGATCAGATTTCATGTGACCTTCTTCATTGCATCTTTAGAGAATGAGTTTATCATCTACATCACTTTGATGTCTCCAATATTTCTATGTGAGGGGATATTTCATAAGAATCCCTTTCCATAAATTCTGAGGAGACCTATTGATATGTTTAATGAATCCAACTTCGTAGAGGACTATGACTATCCTCCTTCTTTATGCAAGGAATATTGATAATCCATCCAATTCATAGATGTCCTTGCAATCATGAAGTCATTTTAACAAAACTTGAATATAGAATGAAAAGATACTTACTTGTCATGTGAAGATCAAATCTTCACCTTGATGCTTTCTTGAATGGTCTCCTTCAATGAGATTCTTGCTTGAGATGCATGGTACAATTGTGTTCCAAGACATTTCTTGAGACTTCCTTGCCTTGTTCAGCACCAAGCACTATTGCTTTTATAAAATGTTGAGATTACTTGATTCCTTGTGACGGTATGAAATCGAAATCAAGAATTTTAGAGTACTGTCATGATGCCCATCTGAGATGTGGCATTGTGTTCTCCTGCTGAAGTGATATTGTTGTAATGTATGTCCTTGTAACCTTGTTGTAGTGCTCCTTGCTAGAGTAGAACGTTGCTTGAGTTGACTAGCATGAGAAAAGATTTTTGAGGCCTTCGAGCATTGTTCAATACCAAGCATCGAAACAACTTCAGACTTAAGTTATTGATATCTATGTGGTATAACATAGATTGTAATGACACCCAATTTGGGGCTAGCAATGAAACTGTGAGATGTACTTCTTTTGACTGTGATCTGAATTTTGAGCAATGGTATTGGGACTTCACTTTATTTGAGATTACTTGATCTTGAATTGTCTTGTTGTTGTATACTGCTTGTTGAAGACTGATCTTTCAATTCCTTCAACTTGTTTTGATGCCCTTCTTGAATCTGATCCTTAAGTGTCTCTTTTTGTTTCCCTTTCCTTGACTTTAGCACCTTAGCTCTGATACCATGTTGAAGAATCTAGGGCACTTATAGTTAATGTGATTCTTCTTATCTTGATAACTATTTGTGAGGAGTTTTAGCATAGTCTTCACTTGTTATTATTAAAGTGTCTTCTTAGTTCATCAAATAGCTACCAAAACAAAAGAGACAAGAACACGCGATGTTGGATTTCTACCAGGAACAAAACCTCTCCCTCTTGGAGAGGAAAACCCACACAAAATTCTTCTTATAGAGATTCCAATTGATGAATATCAAGACCTTGACCCTTGACCTATTAGGCCACTCCAAGACCAAGACACAAATCCTCTTCTACGTCAATGTTGAGATCATCATTGTTGCTGCTCCATCACCGAGGTCTTCATATGTATAGGAGAGTTGAGTATAGATTCACTGATATTATAACATTGTCATAATGACCTTTATATCTTCATCAAGAACAAGATTGTGACTGCACCTGTATGCCGAGATAGTGTGTTACTATGAGTTCCTTCAATTATGCCGAGGCAGTGTGTTACTGTGAGATCCTTTCATCATACCGAGACAATGTATTACTATGAAACACTTCCATCATGCCTAGACATTGTGTAGTATAGAAGGATTACGTAGATCATCCTTACTATGGTTATGACAATGCTGAGATTTGTACTGAGGAGGAGATTGTGTCCTTCCATCATGTCGAGAGTATCTCACTGTATCATCCATCCGAGATTGCAGTGACACTTCCTCATCCGAGATCCTGAACCACTGCTCCTAATCCGAAATTCCTGTGCCTCATGTACCCATCCGAGATTGCAGATAAGTACGAGTTTCTTATTGCACTTGCCAGTGGTGACCTCAGCAGGCTATTTATAGTTGTCACGTCTCTATAAATAAGCTGACATGACAGTGAAGTGTTGTGTCACTTCATTTGAGCCGACATCACTGTTCTTTATATCATTTTGCTGGCCGACTTGACTGCATTTGACATTGTTTTGTTCGCTGCTCTTCTCAAGAGGATTGTGCTTATCTTGGAGGGTTGTTCTAGACTAGTATTCATTTACACATAAGCTCAAGAAGAGCTCCTTATACATAACATTGACTCTTTGATTTTCCTAGACCTATGAAATGAGCAAGAAACTCATTCTTAAAATTTACAAAAATAATATTTCTTTTTCTTGACAAGTACAAGGATCAAAATTACATTTGTAAATATTGAACCTACTTACACTTTCTTCAACATGGAGAACTCAAAATCGAGGTAGACAATGGTTCGATGTACTCCACATAGGTCCCTTTGATTTAAAAAAACAATAATTCAAATGCGTGAAAGAAATAGAGAAGATTAGGGGGTGCACCATTTTACCATCGTTCGTCCTAGTGCATCCTGACTTGAAGGAGCACCTGATATCCCGACTCCAGCTTGTGTGACTCATTTCCTACACAAAAAAACAAAGACAATTATCCAAACTTCCTTTGAACAATAGATTGTTAGCTAAACTAATATAATCAATGCAATGAGATCTAATACATGAAAATAACTTGGAATGGTGAGGGAAAAATCATATAGATCAATTTATATTGATTATAAAGATAATAACTATATAATTGTTAGAAATATTGAGAGGGGTAGTTAATTAGTGTTTCTTTTACAATTGTTACTTTTATGCCAGTTAAGATCACTTAATAAATCAGAACACAAAAATGTACAACAAAAGAATAATTTTATTAGTAAGAATGGCAAGGACTCTAATCCTATTTTTTACAACAATTCAAGTACAATAACACTTCAAGGCTCCAACCTTAGATGAAGACTCCAATCTTCAATCAAACTAGGCTTCAACTTGTACTATACTACCAAAAGCCCCAACTTGGTCTACTTGAGGACTTCAATCCTCTAGGGTTCCAACTCTCTTATCTAGCTTAGTCTCTAACTTGGTCTTCTTGAGGACTCCAATAGGGCTCCAACCCTCTACTTTTGTTCTTAAAAGTGGGTTCAATAGTCCTTCAAGGCTTCCAATATCTTCTTCAACAAGCCTTGATAATACCCCCAAGATCGCCTTTAACAATGCCTTCAAATAGTCTCCAAAATGCCTAGTCCATCCAGGTCAACTTCAGTAATCATAGTAGGTGTCTCCAAGACTCTTCATGTCACCCAAATAGTCTTTTCCAAGGTTACTACATGAGGACTTCAACAATGCACCATGTCTCCAAGAACGACTCCAACACCAACTTCTACAAGTCTTCAAAAATGCTTTAAGATGTCTTCAATAAGCTACTCAATATACTCTCCAAGATTTGTAAATTTCTTAGAATGCCTTAAAGGGTTCTTCAATACTGCTTCTACAAGGTTTCAAATATGCTCAACAGGTCTTCAACAAGGCTGCTCCAACAAGGTTTTTCAACAAGCCTTCAAAAGGAGTTTGAGCACAACTGAGTCTTCAATGTTGTATTCAATAAGAATATCTTCAAATTGTCTTCAACAAAATCTTCAAGAGCAACTCCAAGTCAAAAAGAGTCTTCAAGTCTGCACAATTCTTCCACAATAGGTCTTCTACAAATTTCTTGAATGATGCTTCCAAGAACGTCTTTAATTAGGCATCCAAGAGCTTCTCCAATATTGTTTCAACAATCTTAATCCCTTTCAAAAATCTACAAAAAGACTTCACTGATCCCAATTCCAAAAGATGCCACTACAAGTCCTCTTTTTACTTGGTCTGCAAAAAGACTTCACAACCCAACACTATGCTTTCAAATGTCTGTAAAAATTAATGCTTCCAAAGAGTATCACTGTGAAGAAAATCCAAGATTGTGCATCTAACCAAGGTCAGCAATAAAGCCCAATATTGTGTCTCCAAACAATCCCAAGACTGTACTTTTAATTCAGATTTGTTCTCAAGAAAAGATTGTATAGTTCACTATTCCAAAAATTTGTTCTTATCAGATGTCTCAAAGTCTCCAACGCTACAAGTTTGAATGTACTTCCACAAGACAGGACAAGGCTGAGATTCGCTCCACAGAGAAGGTCGAGGAGAAGGCCTGAGGTGGCTAGCCACAAGGCTACAATTGTAGGTCTAAAGTGTTGGCCACAGGGACAAAATTCTAGGTTGTTACAGACCTTTCTCAAGGCCAAGTTGTAGTCCTATAATAGGTGCCACAGAGGCCGAAATCTGGTCAAATTTTACTCCTCCATAGAAGCTCATGTCTGAGGGAATTGCATAGGATTATTCCGTAGGTATGAGGGTTCTCATAAGTCCACAAGTCCAAGAAACTTTCCCACAGATCCAAATAGAATTTCTTCACAAATTCATGGTCCAAAACAAAGATCCACACCTCCAAGTATGCTTATGATATGTGTCTTTTTCATCCTTTCTTCTTATCCTTGATCACTGAATTCTCTGAACTTATCCTCTTGTGAACCGAGTTGGATGACTGAAATGATGAGTTCAAGTTTATATTTATACACATTTGACCTTATTATGAAGACACACAACTCTTGGAGGAGGAACCAACTTGTACATGTAGGCTTAGGCTGGCTAGGTTAAAAAATGTATTATTCCAACTTGTAAAATCATTTTCTCTCAAACCATAAGGAGTTAGGAGGCAAGTAAACACTCATTGGAAAGGGTCGAGTTTCCTCTACAAGATGGTAAGAATTATTTCAAGGTAATGTGTCTAATGTCAAAAAAATAAATTTTCTTTTATGACAGTCCCTATAATTTGTAACAACACATTAGAATTTATGATATGATCTTTTACATGATTAGGGCATTAGGATTAGAGCATTATATGATTAGAGCATTGGGATTAGGATGTCCTTATCATATATATATATGGATATATATAGCTAGGGTTTTATGAGCCTCTTTAGGGTATTAAATGTAGGGCAAGGGTGACATCATGTGATTTGGGAAAGGGACTATGCATTTAGGATTTCATTCATAGGTTTATGACTTCATTCATGCAAAGGCTTAGGTTATGAAGGGCTTTTCATACATGACTAGGGTTAGGGAATATATGTAGCCATAAAACATCAAGGGCTTGACATCATCAATGACACATAGGGATAACTTCAACAATACATCTAGGATATCTTCAATCTACCTTTCTAGGGTTTTCCAACCAACCTTCTAGGGCTTCCCATCCTCAACCTTTGAGAGCTTGTGTTAAGGCATCATAAAATGGGAATTGCTTCAATAATGCTAGATAACATATTGAGATCAATGAATACTTTATCCAACAATAATAAACCACTTTATACCTTAACACACTTTAGGTATTTTTTGGTCTCGTATCCTAATCCTTTCCTTGACGTTTTGTATAAATATTGGCGACATAAACTTACTATATTTCCTCATCCCTTTTCCCTTGGTATTACCTTCACTATATAGATGGTGGAGGGTCTATTTTGGGATGAATGGATGAGCTTAAGGGCCTAAGTGAACCAAGAAAACTTGGAATCAGAAGGCCAGTTCATGGTGATGCACATGGGGGAATGATTCTTATCCCGCACAGATTCTTCTTGGGATTATCAATTTCAAATGTTGGGAGTGTCATCACTATCTGCACTACATGCCCCCTAATGTGCAAGATTAGAAGAAGATTTGATGGTCGAAACACATTATGAATCAAATAACAAGAGGCAACACAAGGAAGGAAGGAGTCTAGAATCAAAGAGTACTTGCAATTGGTCAAGTGTCAATATAATATATATCATTCCCAAGGGAGGCATACACATACTCGGATGAATGAGAAACGAGAAATATTAGCTTCTAACAATACACTTTGGATCCATAGAAAGAAGTGCCACATCATGGCTACATGGAAGTACATGGTGGGCCCATGAAGAAAGTAGAGCCACTAGTGCTTAGATCATGGATGAATGATACAATATACATCATGAAGTTGATAAGTATGAGAATTTGTTAGGTCTGTTATAGACATTTTTGTGCCTTACAACATGAAGCATGAAATGTCCATAATCTAATGGATCCAAAGTCCCTAAACATGTTGTTCCTACCCCTAGGGGAACAAGGTCAGCAAACCACAGCAATCCAAACAAGTTCTCCACTGAAAATTACTCAAAAACAAGGCAATTCTGGATCATGTCAACTGCTCCACTGAGCATCTGTGCTGAATGTCAACTGCTCCATGGACCACCTGCGTTGAATGTCAACTCCAACAAAGGCTACCTGCGCTGAGCGAGTTTTGACATGTGGAAGTCTCATCCCTCAATGAGTCAATGCCCGGGAAGCTTCCAAAATGACACTTGGATCAAGGAATTCGACTGGTGATGAGTAAGAGGTTCTAGATCTCCAAGTGGAAGCAAGAACCTCCAAGTGGACTCAAGAACTGAAGAAGAACTGGAGTGGGAGAGGACACTAGTCACATCTCAAGCTGAATCATCCTCTCTCCAAACTCCTATATATGGATCTCTCTCCCATGAGATCTAGAGGTGGGAATCTTGTGAATGTAAAGAATTGATGTTGGTTTGAGTTTAGAACTATTGGGTGATTTGCTTTGAAGGAGGTGAAGAGGATATTTCTTTCTACTGGGAAGGTGACGCTGGATTGGGCCTCTTATGGTTGTATCACTTCCTGAACCTTACTTCTTCCATTAATAAAGCATTTGAGGTTCTTCTATATACATGTGTCTCAATGATGTATTGTTATAATCGTGTATTTGATTTATTCTAATCCTTGAATCAATTATGAATGTATGCTTCTTGTAGTTTCCCTCTCTTGCCATTTTGCAGGATCTTGGTGTAGCTGGGCCAGTGAAAGAGCAAGGAGCTGGGGGAAAGCAGCAAGGAGAGAAGATTGGATCAACCATTAGCGAAAGACATCGGTTAGTGGATCTCTTTCTCCCCTTTTTTACATCTCATAAAGAAGTAATCTTAGATAGCTTTGCTTTGACTGTTGCTAAGGAACTATCACCCTTAGAGTGGGATAGGGTCATTCCATATTGGATACTTTTCCCAACAACAAAATGGTGACTCCGCTGGGGATCGTATCTTGTTAGTTGTTTGTGTTTTTGCTATTCATTTCCTAAACACAGGGAGTACCGAATCGAACTGCATTTGGATCTTTCAAATGCAAAGTAGAAGGCAGCTATTCTAGCTCAGTTTCTGGGCATGTTTATGATTTGAAGAGCTGATCCACAAGGACTCTAAACAGCTCTTAGTGATAGCTTTTCATCCTCCTTTGAATCATCCTTTAGTGTGTACTTGATTGGTAGCTTTGATTTGGACAAAAACTGTTGATTTTTGAGCAATTTGTGACCCGGAAACCAAGAGAAACGAGAGTTTCTCTCTTCATTGCAGGCACTGTGAAGGCAGTCTGTATTTCAACGCAGGTCCCGAAGGGGCTACCTGCGCTGAATGTCAAACTGACAGTGTTCTACCTGCGCTGAACCAGTGTGGCCTTGTGCAGCTGGGGTCCTTTGTCCTTTATTGCCCTGTTTTCATCCCTGTTTTTGCAGCCTGTTATCAGTTAATGTACCTATCTGAAACCACCTTTCTTTGCCACTATTCCGCCTCGGTTGTATAAAGAAACTGTATTTGTTCTTTGTGTATTTCTTACATCATTTGCAGTTTCCCATAATGAAAGTGAACTAGTCTTGCTGTGGCCTCTTAGATCTAGACCTGTGATAAGTGTCGTTCTGATCTTAAGAGTTAGTTTGTTTGCTGTTCATAGCTGATTGAGCTTTTGCTTTCGTCATATGGTTTGAATTTATGTATTTCTAGTGTTGAAACAAGTAAATCTTAAGGTGTCTTTTGATTTTGGACAAAAGCTTGTTTTCTTTCACTTGAAATTGAATTCAAAGTTATACAACAGCTTTCTTTTTGTAGCACATCAACATTAAGAAAGAGAAAAGAAATACCTGCATTGTGCATGTGCATTTTGACAGCTTGCATGTTGATTTAGGAAAAAGTGCATTAGTGTCTGCTCTATGATCTGTGTGAAAAGATGATGTCTTTCTTTTCCCTCAGTAGTTAAGATTTTCATAAGTTGAAAAGATTGAAAAAGCTTGCTTCTCATCTTTAGACTGCATTTAGGAGTTGTACCATACATCTCGTGGTGATCCATAAAGGCAAACTGCTAAACAAGATCAACCTAAAATAAATTGAATTTACATAACAATGCTTTGAAACATAATGCAAACACATAGAGGTCTAGGCTAGAGACGTGTTCCGGCGTCGTTAAACATAGTGACTGTCGATCTCGAAGAAGGTGGGTGATTCCTCCTGAGAGTCGGTGGCGCTAATACGGATTGTGCTCCCACGTACCGTCGCGTATATATTGGGAGACTCCTATAGGAATAAAGCCTTTATCCATAGGAAGCCGTGTCGGCCGCCCTACTAATCGCAATGCAGTGAACACAGCATTCACGAAGATCGACCACCCGTACCGTAAAACGTATTCTGTGGTTTTGCGAAAAGTTTGGCACACCCTCTGCCTAGAACTCCAGAGCAGTTTCTTTTGGCCTTTTTCAAACTCTATAACTGAAAAAGTCCATCCAAGCATTTGTCACTTCGGGCTCGTTAAAACATCGAAGGAGACTAGAGTCATCTTTAGCTTTTTCTCGACTCTTTAAAAGTGAAAAAGCAAGTTGTGTCTAAGCGTCATTAAAATTTATTTTAAACAGAATAATCATCACCATTCCCTCGTTGATCTTCGAAGTTAGTCTATTGGCATCGTAAGTTCTTGTAGAATCGCTAAGAAATCTTTTGGATAGACTAGATATGTCTGAGCAACCGTCGACATCTAGGACTGTGTCATCCGACACAGCAGCAGCAGAACCTCCTGCTGCTACTCCAACAATGTACGCCGGTATACCATCTGTCCCGGCAAGTTATCAACAACAAGCCGGAGTCCAATCAGGGACGACGACATGGTTAGTTCCTATTTCTTCATCCGGATTATCATATGGTATTTCTTATGTTGAAACTCAACAAATTGATCCAATGTGTCTTCAAAGGCCAATTTACCCTTTAAGTACTGGATTTCCACCATATGGAGGGCAGTATGCTCTTTCATTGTTCCCTCCCAGAGAACAACCATATGGGAGTTTTGTTAAATTTGGACAACTAGGTCCAAACTCCATGTTCTGATGCTCAGATTAAGAGGCTAATATTTTTGTTGGATTCCTCTTTCTGAGAGGTGTAAAATCCATATAAAAATAGTCTTAATCCGATGAGCAGAACTTATATTTTGAATTTATTATTCTTAATAAATTATATGTGCAAAGGTCAGCCAGTTTTGTAATGTAGGCTCACATGCCCAACAGATGTGTCACACACCCTCATTGATGGATATATATATACAGGAAAAGTTGGAGAGAATTTGAACACAACACAACTCACATCTTCCTCTCTCATCCTAAAAAGTACGAGCTACCTGGAGGACGAATTTCAGCCACACGTGGGAAGGACGAAGAGGATTTTTCTGCTGCTAGGGTTTCTGCTACTAGGGTTTCGCAGAAGTTTGACCAGCGTTGACTTTGGTCAACGCTTGGTCCAAACAAGCTGAAAACTTGTGGGAGGTTCGATTTTTGAAGGCCATACTACCTGGCACAAAAATCGAGGTCAAAGGGTTGACCGTTTTGCTGCTGCGTTGACTTTTAGCTTGCTGCCCCTGCGTTGACTTTTCAGGACAGCGTTGAATTTTGTAGAACTGACTTGGGTTGACTCATCTACTGGTTGGAGGGTTATTGTGACACATGCTGGGCTGGCTGACCAAAGGAGACTTTGCTGGTTGAAGCATCCTGTTGACCGCCGAAATAATCACATACATTTTTCTTGTTTCTGATTTGTCTTCTGTAAGATCTGCTTATATGTTCTATCTGCATTTTGCTTATCTACTTGTATGATTGCTGTGAGAAAAGTGAAATTGCTCTTAGCATAGAACATCTACAAAACTTTACATGGTATCGGAGCTGAGGTGAAGACAAACTCTATCTATAGCAATAATCATCGAAGGTCAATCAACTCAACGGGTCTTCTATCGGTCTCTCGCATAAGAAGGAGACGCAGCTCGATTGGGAGGTTGGAAG
This sequence comes from Pinus tabuliformis, assembly GCA_031772625.1. Classification (NCBI taxonomy): domain Eukaryota; kingdom Viridiplantae; phylum Streptophyta; class Pinopsida; order Pinales; family Pinaceae; genus Pinus; species Pinus tabuliformis. Next base: position 30,907,109 of record CM062816.1, read on the forward strand.
ATGAGCCCGCGGGCCGGGCGAAGGCCGCAGGTTTGAAATTGGTTTCGGTAACGAGTTCAGGCTTGGACTGGAGGTTACATCGGCGAATTATAACAAGACTGGAGCAGTGGTTCGAACATATATCTGCGCGGTGTTTGGGTGTCCTCTCTTGGACTAACGCGCAGAGATTTATGTGAGAACAGGCTGTCGGGTTCTGAGTATGTAAATCGCGCAAGTCTGTTGACGGTTTGGCACGAGACCAGCGGTAGAACGTAGGTCATTCGTTGGGCTGTCACGTGGACAGATATCTACAGCGCAGAGATCTACATATATTATGGGCTGTCGGGTTGATGCTTCGGTCGAGTGGTTAAACTGAAGATTGATCCGTAGTCAGGTTACGCAGGTCTACCGGTGGGTAGACACGTGGATAAGGATCTACAATAACCGCAGGATCGCTGGTGGATGGACGCGTGGAATGTGATATATATACAGATTTATATATATACGCCGGTGCGTTTGGAGCAAACAGCGAAGTGGTACGCAGGTCTGTCGAGACGACGCGTGGGCTGTGATATATATACGCAGGTTTATATATATACATCGGTGCGTTTGGAGCAAATAGCGAAGTGGTACGCAGGTCTGTCGAGACGACGCGTGGGCTGTGATATATATATGCAGGTTTATATATATACGCCGGTGCGTTTGGAGTAAAACAGTGACGAGAATTGCGCAGGTCTACTGAGACCACACGTGGACATAGTCATACACGAACGCGCAGATTGTATAAGTGCTGGTCACTTAAGTCAATAACGCGGAAGTGGAAGACGTGTTGGATTTCTGTTAACAAATTGGGACAGTAGTGAAACGTACAAGCGTGCAGGACGCGGAGTTTGTATGTATAGCAGACTGTCTGGTTCCAATAAAAGAACTAAAGTTGGCTGCGGAATTGACCGGCAGCATACTCTGGTTGTCTATTGTAAACTCTGGTATTTGGTGCGGCCGTGGTTGAGCCCGGCGCACTGTTTGTAACAAATTGTAAGAGTTTAATAAAACATTGCTGGGCGAACTCGGGTTTGAGTTGCCCTTCCATATACTTTGGTGCAAGCGTCATTATTGCTGTTAATGTGGCCGGTTGATTTAATGTATGTTGATTAATGCGGTTTGTTTAATCAGAAGACCTAGACATCAAAGAAGGGCTAGAGGGAGACCTAGACATCTGAGATATTGCAACTGGTCCATTCTGATCTTTCCGGTATGTTGCCTGTAACATCCCTGGGGGGATGTTCTTACTATATGACATTTACTGATGACTTCTCTCGCAAAACCTGGATATACTTCTTGAAGAAGAAGGATGAGGCTTTCATGTGTTTCCGTACCTTCAAAGCCTTGGTGGAAAATATGACCGGAAAGAAGATCAAGATTTTGAGGACTGACAATGGCACTGAATATGAGTCAAATGAGTTCAAAGACTTTTGCAGAGAAGCTGGCATTAAGAGGGAGACTACCACTGCATATACTCCTGAGCAGAATGATGTTGCTGAACGCAAGAATAGGACTATTGTGGAAGCTGCCCGTGCCATGCTATGTGACCAGGGTCTTCCAAAGTTTCTGTGGGGAGAAGCTGCAAATACTGCTGTGTACATTCAAAACCGATGCCCTCATTCCGCTTTGGACTCCAAATCTCCCGAAGAGGTTTTCTCTGGTAAGAAACCTGATGTCTCACATTTTAGAATTTTTGGATGTCCTGTCTATTTTCATGTGCTGAAAGAAAAGAGAAGTAAGATGGATGCTACTGGGAAGAAAGGAATGTTTGTGGGCTACAGTGAGACTTCTAAGGCATATAAAGTCTATGTACCTGGTCAAAGGAAAGTAGAGATAAGCCATGATGTCACCTTTGACGAAGATGCTTCCCTGAAGAAAGTAGTAGATCTTCCTAGATCTGAAGAAAACCATGAAGAAAGACCTGGAAATCTGGAAGAACCCCAGGATGAGACTATGCCTGATGTTGAAGGGCCAATGGACCCTATTGATCCTTCCCCTTCTCGAGGAAAGAGGCCATCATGGCTCAGGGACACCCTCGAAGATGCTGAGGGTCATGCTGCCCCAAGGGGAACATTCCGAGAAAGCAAGAAGCCGTGTAGATACCAAGGGTATCTAGCTGCCATGAGTACTATTATACAATCTGAACCTGGATCTTTTGAGGAAGCCATCAAGCATCAAGTCTGGAAGGATGCTATGCATGAAGAATATGAGGCTATTATGAAGAATGATGTCTGGGATGTGGTCCCGACACCAAAGGACAAATCTGTTGTCACCGCTAAATGGCTCTACAAGATTAAACATGGATCTGATGGGAGTGCTGAAAAGTTTAAGGCAAGATTTGTTGCCCGTGGCTTCTCTCAAAAGGAAGGAATTGACTATGACGATATATTTGCACCTGTGGCTCGATATACCACCATCCGATCCATCATAGCCCTTGCTGCTACGCAAGGATGGAGTCTTCATCAGATGGATGTCAAGACCGCTTTTCTGCATGGTGCAATAAAGGAAGAGGTGTATGTAGAACAACCTCTGGGATTTGAAGTTCAAGATCGAGACACTTATGTCTGCAGGTTGAAGAAAGCCCTCTATGGGTTAAAGCAAGCACCCAGAGCTTGGTATGAGAGGATGGATAGTTACTTGATGAAGCTGGGCTTCACTCGAAGCAATGCTGATTCAAACCTTTACTTTAAGGTTGAGGAAGGAAAGCCTCTCATTCTAGTGCTGTATGTGGACGACCTCTTCCTGACAGGTGATGACCCTCTCATTCATCAATGTAAGAGGGAGCTTGCTGCTGAGTTCGAGATGAAAGACCTAGGACTGATGCACTATTTCCTAGGCCTGGAGGTCTGGCAGAGACCTGGAGAGATTTTCCTTTCTCAAGGAAAGTATATTGTGAAGCTTCTGGAAAGATTTGGGATGATGGACTGTAAGTCCGTGTCGACACCAATGGAACTCAACTTTAAGAAGTTGAGTGGCAGTGCTGCAGGGCCTATCTTGGCCAATCCTACTGAGTATCGTCAACTCATAGGAGCTTTGATGTTCTTAGTGAACACCCGTCCGGACATATGTTTTGCAGTGAATACTTTGAGTCAACAGATGGTTGAGCCTCATCATTTTCACTGGGTTGGTGCCAAGAATCTTTTGAGATATCTTCGGGGCACGATAAACCATGGGCTGAGATACACTGCCGGGAGTGTGATACTCCGGGGATATACTGATGGCGATTGGGCTGGCAGTGTGGTGGATCGTAAGAGCACATCTGGATGCTGTTTCAATCTTGGTTCTGCTTCGATCTCATGAATGAGCAGGAAGCAGAAGTCGGTGACTTTGAGCACCGCGGAGGCCGAATACATTGCTGCTAGTATGGCCTGTTGTGAAGCAGTTTGGTTGAGGAAGCTCTTTAGTGAGCTGTTCCAACATGTGCTAGATACCACTGTAATACTCTGTGATAATCAGAGTGGGATTCGTATGACTGAGAATCCCGTGTTCCACGACCGATCCAAGCATATTGATATCAGGTACCACTTTATCCGGGATATGGTACAGCAAGGCGCCGTAAGGCTCGATCATATAGGAACTGATGAGCAGGTCGCGGATATTCTCACTAAGCCCCTGGGGAAGGTCAAGTTCCTAACCTTCCGTGAGAGTCTTGGTGTCGTGGAAAGACCCTATGATGTGGGTCCTGTTGGACGATGAGCTCTGGGAGCTCTGGGGGGCTTTGGGGATAGCTTCTCGGAGCTATAAGCACTCATAATGCTTCTGCCCCACCCTTGTGATTATTGAGCTGGTTCGCCACTCATTTAATCTGTGCCCCGTATGCATCCTACCCATTGAGTTCAGGGCTCATGGGAAGTACCTCTCATTTGGCCAATGAGGTGTGGAAAAGCTAGAGACTATTAGCAAAGACTGATGGATGCATCAGAGATTGTCGTACTCTCTATCTAGGATGGCATGGTCCAACCACTTGATCTGGGATCAAGATTTGTGAGGTCTGGGACCTCTGGACTGATTATGTCAGTCAGGGAATGATGTCTTTGTGACTGACCCACTTCTGTTCTGAAATAAAGAAGCCAGCGAAGCAAGTTTCGGCGGGATGACTCACGATGTTAATTGCACTAATAGATGGAGTTCTCCCTAGTTGAGAGGGAGTGTTAAATTTGGACAACTAGGTCCAAACTCCATGTTCTGATGCTTAGATTAAGAGGCTAATATTTTTGTTGGATTCCTCTTTCTGAGAGGTGTAAAATCCATATAAAAATAGTCTTAATCCGATGAGCAGAACTTATATTTTGAATTTATTATTCTTAATAAATTATATGTGCAAAGGTCAGCCAGTTTTGTAATGTAGGCTCACATGCCCAACAGATGTGTCACACACCCTCATTGATGGATATATATATACAGGAAAAGTTGGAGAGAATTTGAACACAACACAACTCACATCTTCCTCTCTCATCCTAAAAAGTACGAGCTACCTGGAGGACGAATTTCAGCCACACGTGGGAAGGACGAAGAGGATTTTTCTGCTGCTAGGGTTTCTGCTGCTAGGGTTTCGCAGAAGTTTGACCAGCGTTGACTTTGGTCAACGCTTGGTCCAAACAAGCTGAAAACTTGTGGGAGGTTCGATTTTTGAAGGCCATACTACCTGGCACAAAAATCGAGGTCAAAGGGTTGACCGTTTTGCTGCTGCGTTGACTTTTAGCTTGCTGCCCCTGCGTTGACTTTTCAGGACAGCGTTGACTTTTGTAGAACTGACTTGGGTTGACTCATCTACTGGTTGGAGGGTTGTTGTGACACATGCTGGGCTGGCTGACCAAAGGAGACTTTGCTGGTTGAAACATCCTGTTGACCGCCGAAACAATCACATACATTTTTCTTGTTTCTGATTTGTCTTCTGTAAGATCTGCTTATATGTTCTATCTGCATTTTGCTTATCTACTTGTATGATTGCTGTGAGAAAAGTGAAATTGCTCTTAGCATAGAACATCTACAAAACTTTACAAGTTTATAACAAAGTTCAGGTCAAACTGGAATTACATCCAGCGGTTGGGTACCAATACTGCCTCAACAACCAGGGGTTGTATATTCAATGCAACCAGTACACCCTGTGTCGAATATTCCCACCATACCTGCTATAGTGAATGCGTCGCAAGTACAAGCTCCACCTGTTGTATGTCAACCCCAAGTTTCTCAGGTTGCAATACAACAACCTCTTGTCCCGATGACTCAATCACAATCTCAGGTTAGTGCCTCCTTATCTGGAGCGACCCAGGCTCAAACAAGTACTGTGACTCCTCATCTTGGTCAATCGTCCAGTATTGGTCAACAGCAAATGGTCCAACAACCAGAGCTGGTTCAATCCCAACAACCGCCATTCCAGCAATCATATCGAGGACCTGAGCAACAAGTCTTTGTAAGTAATGGGAAACCATACTATAATGGTTATGCCCATCAACCTTGTCAAAGTTGCCAGCATTATGCTGGTTTGCAAAGACCCATTGCTCAGGCGATCCCATCTTATCCTGGGTATGCTTCGCCTAACCTGAATCAACAGTTGCCATTTGTAGCAACTCTAGAATTACCAGATCTAAACCGGCTGACGAATGATCCAATTGCTTATGCCCCTTGGTGGCCAGCGATTCCACATAAACTTCCGTCAGATATTCCTAAATTTAATGGAAATCCGGGTGAAGATCCGTCGAATCATGTGATGACATTTCATCTGTGGTGTTCATCAAACACCCTGAATGATGATTCGATAAGACTTCGCCTCTTTCAGAGGACGTTAACAGGTCCAGCGGCAAAATGGTACATTGAATTGCCTAGAGCTTCGTTCGACAACTTCAGTACCTTAGCCACAACCTTTTTAACCCATTTTCAATTACCGATAAGGTATGAAACGGGAATAGAACTCCTTACCAACTTCAAACAGACGACCGCCACCCACATATCTGATCATATACATGAGTGGCGACGTCGTCGTAGGATGGTAAAAACATACGTTCCCGATCAGCTATTAGCTGAATGGTTTATCAAGTCATTACTTCCTGCCATCACGGAAGATGTGGCAAAGGGGGGAGTCGTAACGGAAGAGCAAGTTATCGCTCATGCGCAATATCTGGACTTGGTCTATACTCAGTCCGGCACGCTCTACGACAAAATACCTAACGCCCCTAGACCGGAATTCTCAATTCCTCCTCCTCCTAAATCAAACAATGACTTTCGCGCCGGCGATGGCATGTTTGGCAAACACAAAATTTCTAGTCAAAATGCAAATGAGGAACTTCTTGCCTCGGAAGTAAATGCCATGTCGACCGACAAGGGAAAACAACTGAAGCAACCAGGGGGCAAGAAGAAAAAGAAAGGGAGAAAAAGGTGTTGGAAATAATACTGAGAGGGGGGGTGAATCAGTATTATCTAGCAATTTAATAAATCTTCCTTATTTGATCTTTGAATTATTTTAGCATGTCAGTACCATAAAATAATGAGCATGAAAAACAGATAGTCACACCAAAGAACACAAGATGTAAGGTGGAAACCCAATGTGGGTGAAAACCACCTGCTGCAATATGTCTCTATCTTCTTTCAATTTAGAAACTTCTTTTACAATGATTTTGTACTGGTGCAGTCCTTTACCAGTACGCAGGCTGCAACCTGCAGAGAGCTACAACTCTCTCTCTCTCTCTCGTTTTCCAGTCTACTCCTGGAAGGGAGCTACAACCCCCTACTTCTTTTCATAAAGCATCAGATGATCAACAAGTACATAACAGATATAGATCACTACAGATATCAGATCAGCAACAACAGAACTAACCCAGAACACCTTATCAATAGAGAAATTCAATCAACAGAACATCTTAAAACAGAGACGCAGTTTTTCTTTCTGTGGCCTGCGACCAGACGCCGTTAACCTTCTGCTACTCTGCGTCCACACGCAGATATCCTTCTGCTCCACTGCGTGCCCACGCACTGTTCCTTTGACTGCTCTGCGTTCTGTTGCTTCAGGGACGCACCCAAAGATACTATCGCGCCGCGTCTTTCGCTACAGAGACGCACCTGAAAACACTATCGCGCCGCGTCCTTCTGCTTCAGAGACGCACCTGAACCTTGATCGCCCTGCGTCCCCACGCAGGTCTCTCTCTACTGTGCTGCGTCTCGGCGCACTTTCCCTTTACAGTACCTGCGTCCCGGCGCACTTTCCCTTCACTGAACCTGCGACCCTTTAGATATAAATGATATGAAGGCTTCAGGACAAACCCAAACAGTCAGATCTACAGATCTGATCATGCGCCATAGAGATCACAGTCCATTAGAAGATTCGCCCTCTTAGATCTGGACTAGATCTCACCAAATAAGATATTCAACCCAAGACAATTGCACTATCCAAATGAACTCCTTTGCTTTATATAGGCAAGCTCCTCCTCAAAACATGGAACAATACCACGAGCCGACACCATAGAAACATAAAACCGTCGGCTAGATACCACACAAGAAACCCCCACGTGCTTTTCTCTGCCTTGAAATGTGTGCACTGGGTAGACGCACCCCCTGAACGGCTGGTCGGCGTCCCTGGACGCGGGTTCTGCATGGTATACCTGCGGGGACGCACTTTCTGAACCGATTGCCTGCGTCCTTCTTAATTTTTCAACAAACTGAGAGCCTTACCACTGGAGTTGCCATCAAGTACAACATCTGTAACATACAGTCATACTAGATAACATAATGCCAACAATCTCCCCCTTTGGACTTGATGGCAACCTCAACCTTACAAGCTTCAGCTTCATTCTCCCCCTTTGACATCAAGGGCAAAGGGTATGCTCCCCCTTAGCTCATGCTCCTCCAGATCTGCAACAAATAACCAGAAATCCACCATGAAAGAGATAGAGACATATTGCAGCTATTTCCAAGATCTCCTTCTCCATAATGCCAACAATGCATTATGTGCTCCCCCTAAGCCTTGTACCACCAATAAGAAGATGTTCAACAATAAGATGATGCATCAACAACCCCCAGCTTTTGCCTGAGGTATTCAAATGTGTCCCTGGGCAATGGTTTGGTGAGAATATCAGCAACTTGTTCCTTGGAAGGAACATACTCCAACTTGACTTTCTGTTCAAGCACTTGTTCCCGGAGAAAATGGTACTTGATTGGTATGTGCTTGGTTTTTGAATGCATAACAGGGTTCTTTGAGATGCTGATTGCACTTGTATTATCACATAAGATGGGGATTGGTGGAGTACAAGTGATTTGAAAATCCTGCAAAGTCTGCATCATCCAAAGGAGTTGGGTGCAACAAGATGCAGCAGCAACATATTCTGCTTCAGCTGTAGATAAGGCAATGGAACTCTGTTTCTTGCTGAACCAAGATACCAGTCTGGAACCCATAAAGAACGCACCACCACTTGTGCTTTTCCTGTCATCCACGCTTCCGGCCCAATCTGCATCTGTATAAGCATGAAGAGTAAGATCTGTATCTCTAGGATACCATAAGCCATAATTTTGAGTCCCTTGAAGATATTTGAAAATTCTCTTTACTGCCTGAAGATGAGTCTCCTTCGGATTTGCCTGAAATCTTCCAACTATTCCAACTGCATGCATGATGTCCGGTCGGGTACCTGTCAAATATAGTAAACTTCCAATCATAGATTTGTAGGTTGGTTGATGTACTGCTGCAGATTCATCATTTGCACTGAGACTACATCCTGTGACCATGGGTGTACATACTGGTTTTGCATCTTCCATGCCATATTTCTTCAAAATCTGCTTGAGATACTTGGTTTGAGATAAAAAGATTCCTCCTTCCTTTTGTTGGATTTGCAAACCAAGGAAATATGTCAGTTCTCCTAACAAGGACATTTCAAATTCTTTTTGCATGACCGAGGCAAAGCTTTGACTCATAGCTTCTTCATTGCTGCCAAAAATAATGTCATCTACATACACAACAAGTATTAGTAATTTGTCATTTTCAACTTTTATATACAGATTGCTATCTGCTGAACCTTTTGAGAAACCTTGTTGATGAAGATATTTGTCCAACCGGTAGTACCAAGCCCTTGGAGCTTGTTTGAGACCATAGAGAGCCTTTTTCAATCGGCATACAAGATTTGGATCATTTCCAAGAATGAACCCATCTGGTTGTTCAATGTACACTTCTTCTTCCAAGTCTCCATTCAGAAAGGCTGATTTCACGTCCATTTGAAATACTTTGAAGTTTTGAAAACTTGAGAGAGCAAGGAACATTCGGATGGCCTCAAGTCTTGCAACAGGAGCAAAGGTTTCTTCAAAGTCTATTCCTTCTTGCTGCGCATACCCTTTACAAACAAGTCTGGCTTTGTTTCTAATTACTTCTCCATTTTCATTCAATTTATTTTTGAAGACCCATTTTGTTCCGATAACATTCTTATCCTTTGGTCTAGGAACCAGCTCCCAAGTGTTGTTCTTTTCGATTTGCTCAAGTTCTTCATCCATTGCTTTCACCCAACATTCATCTTTGCATGCTTCTTTCACATTTTGTGGTTCAATAGAGGAGAGTAATGCCAAATAGCTTGAGGCTTCTGCAACTGTTCTTCTTGTTTGTACACCTGCTTCTTTCTGCCCCACAATCTGAGATTCTGGATGATTCTTCTGAACATATCTGGATGGAGTTTTCTCTTCTATTCTTGTCTGCTCCTCTGGTTCTTCTTGAGGTTCTTCTTGAGGTTCTCCTTGGGGTCCTTCTTCTTCATTATTCTGTCTTTGAGGGTAGCCTTCATCTTCTTCTATATCTTCATGATGTACTTGCCTAGGAATATATCCCTTCTCATCAACCACTACATCAATGCTGTCAACAATTCTGCCAAGTCTTTTATTGTAGCATTTGTATGCTTTGCTATGTGGAGAATAGCCAAGAAGAATGCCTTCATCTGCTCTAGGTTCAAGTTTGCCAAGCTGCTCATCAGTATTCTTGATATAGCATTTGCTCCCAAAGATTTTGAAGTGCTTTACCGAAGGAGTCCTGCCACTCCAAAGCTCATGAGGAGTTTGAGTGCTGTTCACCCGGACATTTGTTTTGTTGAGAATAACAACCGCAGCATGTGCAGCTTCACCCCAGAAAGTTGCGGGAGTTCCTGATTCATCAAGCATAGCACGAGCCATTTGTTGGATTGTTCTGTTCATTCTTTCAACAACTCCATTTTGCTGAGGAGTTCTAGCTGTAGAGAATTCTCTCCTTATCCCATGTTCATCACAGAAATCAAAAAATTCATTTGAAGTAAATTCCCCACCTCTGTCGGATCTGAGGCACTTAATTTTGTGACCTGATTCATTTTCAACCAAGGCTTTGAAGGATTTGAATTTTTCGAATGCTTCATCTTTGTGCTTCATAAGTCCTAACCAGACAAACCTGGAGAAATCGTCAATAAATAATATCAAGTATTCCTCTCCTCTAGGTGTTCTTTTCCTGAATGGACCACATGTATCTGTATGTACTAGCTCAAGAGGCATGCTAGCTGATCCTTCTTTCTCTGGAAAGTTAGTCCTGGTTTGTTTTCCAAACTGACATGATCTGCATATGGTGTTGTCAGGAATTTTGATATCTGGAAGATCGCGAACTGCCTGATATTTGCATGCTTTCCTTATTTGTGAGAAGCTTAGATGTCCCAACCTTCGATGCCATAACCAGTGCTCTTCATCCTTGCTTAGATAGCATTGTTGTTGTCCTTCTTCAAATATGTACAGATTATTTGGATTTCTTTTGCCTTTGAGTACTGTTTTACCTGTATCAAGATCACGAACAAGACATCCATTCGATCTGAAAATAACCTCGGTTCTTTGATCACACATCTGGCTGACACTTAGAAGATTATGCTTCAATCCATCAACATACAAAACATTTCCAGCTTTGACCTTTCCTTTTAACTGAGCAATGCCTTTTCCTTTTATAGTTGCAGGAGTATCATTTCCAAAAGAGACTTTCTTTCCTTTTTCTAAAACAGAATAAGATTCAAGTTTTTCTTTATCACCTGTCATATGCTTCGAACATCCACTGTCAATGTACCATAGATTTTCCTGTCCCTCTGCATAAAATGCTATTCCACATCTTTCTGTTTGAGGTTCCTTTATTCTCCATGTTTTGGTGCTTGAGGCTTGCTCCTTTTTCTGCTGAAACCTGCTCCTGCATTCAGATTCTTCATGACCAAAGTTATTGCAAATAGAACATTCGACTTCATTTTCAAGAACCGAAAAGTTGTTATAGGTCCTTTTTGTCATCCCTGTCATACTTCTTTGTTTTTGAGCTTCCCTAGTCATGATTGTTTTATATGCAACACATTGAGCTGCTTTGTGACCAAAATTATGGCAAGAAAAGCATTGTCCATTGAAGAAGCTTCTGCGGTTATTGAATCTACCTGCCAACTGATTGTAATTTCTATTTTCATCTATTCTTGAACCAAACTGAGAAGATTTTACCTGTGGCTGGTTGTAGCTTTTGTTCACCCTTAAGATGGATTGCCCCTGATAGTTTCTGTTTGTATTTTGTCCCTGCTTTACCTGATTATCTTCATTGTTCTTCTGCTCATTTCTTCTTGCTGCATCAAGATAACTTTTTGAGGTGGATGCTTGAGAGGTTTCTCCATTGTAACCCAAACCTGTCTTGTTTAGAGGAGACCGCTGCACATTGATAATCTCATCCAAAGTTTCAGATCCTTTGACAAACTTAAGATTAATAACTTTTGTTTTCTCAATTTCTTTTCTGAGACCAACAATTTCACCTTCTAGTTTTTCAAGATGTTTTTCTTTTTCATCAATTTGAAATTGTAGAGTATCAATGATCACATTCTTTTCTTCTATACATCTCTTGAGTCTAGTAATTTCATCATAGAGGTTATTCACATCTACAGCATCCTCATAATCATCATCTTCAAATGCCATTAACAACTTATATTTATTACCTTGTTCATCTTCATCACTGTTTGATAAACCATCACTATCTTCATGGGTGTAGTAGCTTTTCTTATTTGCACTTTGTTTCTTGTTCCATCTAGCAGGTTCCTTTCCTTTATCCTTATAAGGACATTTTGCAGCATAATGACCTACTCTTCCACAAGCAAAGCATTTGAAAGGTAGCTTACCTCTGAACCTTCCAGAACCCCTTTGAAGATTTCTGACAAAATTTGATTCTTCTTCCTCTTCTTCTGGAACATGGCTTGCTTCATAGTAATCTTCTTTGCCTGATGCCTTAAAAGCAGCTTCCCTTCTGTCTGATGGACCTCCCTTTCTCATTTCATAAGCAGTTAGAATTCCATGTAGCTGAGACATAGTGAGAACACGGAGATTTTCCTTTTCTTCTATTGCAGATACTTTAGATTCAAACTTGGGGGACAATGATCTTAGAATCTTTTGAACTACTATAGCCTCTTTTATTTCTTCACCCAAATTTTTCATACAATTAACAATCTCATCTACCCGAAGAAAATAATTAGCCACACTTTCATCATTATACATCTTGAGAGTCTCATATTGAATCCTGAGAGTTTGAAGTTTAGCTTGTTTTACCTGTTCATCTCCTTCATAGCTCGTGACCATTTTGTCCCATATCTCTTTTGCTGATTTGAAGTGCATTACCTTCATGAATTCTGTTTGGGATATACTTCCTAATAGAGTACTGACTGCTTTTGCATTTGTTTCATACTTCTTTTTCTCAGCTGGATCTGTAGGAGTAGCTGAAGGAAAAGCATAGCCTGTTTCTACAATGTCCCAAACTTCTGTACCAAGAGATTGAAGATATGCAGTAACTCTTACCTTCCAATAATTGAAGTTTGTCCCATCAAAAATCGGTGGCCTGATTGATGCTTCTCTCTCGTAGTTGCTCATGATGAACGATCTACCTTCAAGCGATCAAGCTTCTCTGAAGGACCTGCTCTGATACCAATTGTTGGAAATAATACTGAGAGGGGGGGTGAATCAGTATTATCTAGCAATTTAATAAATCTTCCTTATTTGATCTTTGAATTATTTTAGCATGTCAGTACCATAAAATAATGAGCATGAAAAACAGATAGTCACACCAAAGAACACAAGATGTAAGGTGGAAACCCAATGTGGGTGAAAACCACCTGCTGCAATATGTCTCTATCTTCTTTCAATTTAGAAACTTCTTTTACAATGATTTTGTACTGGTGCAGTCCTTTACCAGTACGCAGGCTGCAACCTGCAGAGAGCTACAACTCTCTCTCTCTCTCGTTTTCCAGTCTACTCCTGGAAGGGAGCTACAACCCCCTACTTCTTTTCATAAAGCATCAGATGATCAACAAGTACTGTTATAGCTCCAAATCTCACTCTTATGGTTTGTGATGCTGCACTTATGGCCTAGGGCAACCCCTCCTTCCAAACCTGGTCCAAAAATTTAAAAAACAGTGTTTTATTCCCTGTACGCGACTTTGCCCTGTGTTAAACGCGTGTACACGCGGGTCTGTCATACCCAACCCGCGTGTATCTATTAAAACACTTAAAAAAATATAATTTCCTCTTTTTCGGGCGGTGATCGCGGGTTTACCTGCTGGATCACCTGTTAGTGCCCGTGGCCCAACTGTTCCCAACCAACTCCTAACTAAAAAACTACTTTGGAGAGGGTATAAAAAGACATCAAAGGGAAGGCCAAGGAGAGAGAAAGGAGAGCAAGATTATTATGCTGAGATTTTTCCCTTAGACCAGGTCTGAAGTCCTTGGTGCATCCTGCACTTCCCCCATTTTGCATAGGAAACCCTTGTTTCCATGTGTATTGGTGATCATTCATCCTTGACATCATCATTGAGTAAGACTTGGAAGGAGCTCTTGTTGAAGGCTGGAGGCTGGAACGAATCCGGGAGGAAGCTTGCTTGGAGCCTGCTGAAGGTGTTCAGGTGATATCTTTCCGATATATGTACTTTATTTGCCTTTATATATAAAGAAACACGTCTTTGTTCCCGAATAATCTTTCTTTATGCTTATGAGATTCTTGTGTTGAATTCTTATGAAAGTAGTTACTTAAAGATTATTTATAACTAACTTTATAGCATAAAGATGATTTATACATAAACTTCTATACATGTACTGTTGAGTTCTTTGATTTGTTTGTCTTGCAGGTCAGAGAAAGAAGAAGGGAACTCCAAGAAGGGTTTGCACCCTAACGGTCTTCTCGGACGTAGGACCTTAGGTATGTACCCTAAACATTAGAATTTGCTTAAAAGTAAAAAAGATGGCTGTGTGTGTGTGTTTCTTTGTATAAGCAATTTTCAGTCTGGTAGAGTCTCAGCCCAAAGGACTCTAGGGGTACTTTCCCTTCCACCAGAATTGGCGACTCCGCTGGGGACAACATTCTTGTTGTTCCTAGTTTGGGTAGTCCTCAAGCCAATCTAGGCTCAGTCCCTCTGTTTGTTGGTTCTGACTGTTTGATATTTTCTTGAACTCCAAGCTGTTCCAGTTTTTCAGTTTGTGTTTTTTATTTTTCTTGAAACACTTCATATACGCACTTTTTCTGGATTACAGAAGCGTATATACGCAAGTTGCACTAAGTAAACCCGCGTATACGCAGGTTTCCTTAGTTACAGTAGCGTGTACACGCATTCTGCAAGTAATTGCAGGCGCGTATATTCCATAATTTTCAAGATTTATAATTTTTCTTTTGGCTGAATGTCTGTCTGGTGGTTTGGGTCGGTTTAAAGCAGTCAATTCCCAGTGACAGTTCTCTGTTTAACAGGGGGCATCTTGTTTCGAACTCTCTCTAGGAGTGCTAGTCTTGTTTTTCGTTGATTGCAAGCGTCATTGATTTTTGACACACAAGGTTTCTGTTTAAGAATCTTGATTGCTCTGTTTCGGCAGAGTGGGAAGATTGTCTTAAAATCTTTGTGTCCATTTTGTTTTCATGACATTTGTGTTTGCTTAACGAAATCATTTTTATGACCATTTGCTCCTTCGTTTCGGGAAAGTTGTTTGTTACCATTTCCTTGAAACTTGTCTTTTGATTTCTTGGACTTTCATTGCTGCTTTTGATTGTCAAAAGCGACTTCGAACACATTTTATTTTTGTGGAGTTCTCATCATTTCATTGGTGTCAATTCACAAAAGTGTTTGGTTGCTTGTTTATCAATCATTGGTGTCAGTATTTTTGAGAGTTTTTCCTTTGAAAAAGACTTTTTGGTTTGATTGAAAGAAAATCTTTTGAAAGTTTTTGAGTTTCGCTTTCTTAAACTTGCTTCTCATCTGATTTCCTTTTTTGCGAAGTGAAAGTGCTTTGTTTTTTATCTTAAAACTTGTTTTTATTGTTTGGACGAAATGATTAGTAACAAATCATCTTCTATCTAAGCTTTTCAGTGGCAAGACAAAATTTGGTAAAGCAGCAACTTTCCTTCTTTGTTTTTAGAGTAGTCTTTGAATTGTGCATCCACATTTAGTTCTTGCATTAGGGAAAGATTTGCATCTCTTTTTAGGCATATTTAGTTTTGTTAGTTTTTGTGAGTGTGGAGTCTGAAAAGAAAAAGGAAAATTTTTGTTTATATTACAAGTGCCTTCTGAACCTCATAGAAATTGCTATTCATCGAAAACAAAAGTGCATGTGCATGTAGCTAGGTTTTATTAATTTCTTTTGCGTCCATAAAACACCACAAGTTTCACCTCCATTACCTTTGACTTAAAGAACAGCCTAATAAAATCAAGCGCTTAATTAAAATCCACTAGAACTTTTTGTTTTAGTTATTACACCAACAAGTTTAGGATTTTAGGGCCTTGGATTAGGCGAGTGGAGAGTTAACTCTCCAAGGCCACACAAAACGTCAAACATAAGAGTCTGATTAAAGAGAGTAAATCCAATAGCGTTAGGGAGACCAGGAAGACTCCGGATCTGGGAGTTAAGCACGAGGGTCTGTGAAGACAGGGAAGAGAGATACCCCCTCTCCTACTTGTCCGAACTTACCTCACGACTGTTCCGCCTGGCTTCTGCGACGAGTTGGTACCCATAGTTGCCTCTCCTAGGGATCTGCATAGGTGGCTGCGGAGGGGAATCCCGTGGCACCTGAGGTCGACGTTGTATCACTCTCGACAGTACTTCCGGAGGGCACCCTTGCGAAGCTTGGGGGCTTGCACCGGCGCAGACTGTTGTTAGGAGGTCAGCGTAACTTCCTCTGATACCTTCGCTGATAGGACTGGGCCCTCATCATCCCAGACTATCCTCGGAAGGCCCTTTGATTCACTTTCTCGTATTTTGGTGTCCGGTCTCAATCACCCGGAGCGGAAATACTTGAAAGTTGTTTGACTGGCTGTATCTTTAGGAACTTTTTAGTGTGTGCTCTGTGCTCCTAGTTGGCCTAGCTTTTAATTTTTTGAGTCTTTAGATAAGATCATAACAAAAAATTCAAAGTGGCTGACCGGTCTCCTAGACGGTCTCGAAGACTTCGTGGTCTCTCGCCACCTAGTTTAGAGCCTTCTCCTAGAAGGCGCAGAGGGAATACTACCGGTGGGGTCCGTCCCACGCCGGCTGACGCATCGGGGATTGATCCTCCTCTCGGGGATATTAGCGGCCAAGCAAGGCCTGGTACTTTTGAACAAGAGAGGGACGCTCCAGTCTTTTCTCAAGTTCGCTTTCAAGCGGAGGATAACGTAGAGGTAGAAGAACTTTCAGAATCATTAGTGATTCCAAATTCTCCACTGCCATCTAGTTACCCAGACGTATTGCAATACGTTGGGCCTCCATTATATAGACCAGCGAGTCCAGGTTACGCTACGCGCTTACCATTTATGATCACTACTGGAAGCATGGCTTCCACGAGTGCTGCGACTATGCAAACCCCAACATCGGTGCAAGGGGGAGGAACCATTTCCATCCCCTCCGCTTCCTTGTTCGGATCGTTTGCTAGCACATCTTTGGTTGGGTCTACCTCCATTCCGTCCACGAGTGGAAATGCCCAAACCAATGCTTTTAGTACTGGTTCCTTCCTTTTTGGCACCCAATCACAGGGTATTCCGTCAGTTCCATTCAATGCCGCTACGTCCATGATGGGCGGATCGGCTTCATTTCAGGGTTTTCCTTTTGGAAGTGGTCATATTCCACATTCCAACCCAACGGTAGGATCCATGCCTTTTTCTTCAATAGGACAAAGCAGCAATCCTTTCCAAGGTTGGAATAACCCTGGGGCTAGTAACGCAGGAACTGCGAATCCATTCATCGGTCAACAAGGAAGTAGGCCGTATTCCACAGTTAGCATGTTTCAAAGTATTCCTCCCCTCGCTTCGGCTTGGAACCCATATCAGGGGTTATCGACTCCTTACAATTCTATAGGAGGAAACTTTGCAAGCTATGGAGCTTATGCGGCAGGAGTTGGTCAAACTCCGAATTTTGCTGGACCACAAGGCTTGCCCTTTGGTTCAGCTGGTTCTACTGGTCACTTGGGGCAGCCTGGTGCCTCTCAAATCCCAGGACAATCTTTTCAGAACTTGGGGAGTTCTGCCCAGTCTGGGTGGAATCCCCTAGGTCCTCCTAGGCTTCCATTTCTGGCAACGTTAAACTTGCCAGATCTCACTAAGCTAACGAATGACCCTATCAGATACAATCCAGCCTGGCCTCCGGTCCCAACCAAACTCCCTTCGGACATCCCAAAATTCGAAGGGAAGAGTGGTGAAGATCCGGGCGATCATGTAACCACATTCCATTTGTGGTGCTCATCTAACTCCCTCATCGAAGATTCGGTTAGGTTGAGACTTTTTCAGCGCACCTTGACTGGTAATGCGGCTAAATGGTACATAGAGTTGCCAGGGGGCAGCTTTACATCGTTCGCAGACTTAGCTAATATCTTCTTGAATCACTTTCAGTTGCCTGTCCGCTATGATGCCGGAACTGAACTTCTGGCTACCTTTCGTCAGGATAAGGCAACCCACATTTCTGATCACATACAGGAATGGAGACGGAGAAAAAGGCTCATTAAAGCCGAAATCCCTCCGGAGTACCGTCTAGAGTGGTTTTTGAAGTCTTTGCAACCTGAGATCTCCAAGGATGTCTCCATGTCTGGGGTCTATTCTGAGGAGCAAGCCATTTTCAGGGCCCAGCAGTTAGAACTGATCTACTCTCAGTCTGGGATCCTCCAAAAGTACTTGCCAGATGCTCCTGGATCTAAGGTTGATTTAGCTAAGCCAAAGCCAGGTCCGCATGCGGATGGTATCGTGGGGTCTGTAGACTCAACTACAGTGAACTTGCTGAATCAATTGCAGCAGTTGTCATTACAAACTGCTCCTAACAACCAAGTCACAATGTCTAATCCTCCTGCTTCCCAAAATTCTTCCATTAACGCCGTCCAATCCAATAACCCCAAAGGAAATCAAAATTCCGATGGGAAAAAGAAAGGACGTGGTAAAAAGAAGAACTCGGATGGGAAGCCCGATGCAAATAAATCCGGCAACAACGCTGGTGGTGGTGGAAATGAGTCGAGAAAGAAAGTCAAGTTTCCTTGCAAGTTATGCAGTGGAGACCATCTAACTCATCTTTGCCCTAAAATCGAAGACGCTCAGCGCTTGTTAGCACAGCAAGGGACTTCTAGTTCGCAAGCTGTGTTGACTAACCCGTTTCCCCAAGGGCAGCAACTTCTTGCTGGCGCGAATTCGAATCCTGGGACCTCCTCAGGGGGCAACCAGGAAGGGGATAAGTCATCAAATGTTTTCATGATGGGTGCTCACGCTAATGTGGCCACACGGTCACGCGATTATGGTGAAGGTGAAAATTCTAAGGGTAAATCAGTTCCCGAAACTAACAACCCACTTCATATTGAGCGACCTTCTGTTGAGACTATACCTCGGGTGCCGAAAGGTTCAGCTAAACGCGCGACTATCAACCCTAATATTAGGGCAGCCCAGAATTACTCCATTGTCGAGGATCTGGCTCAGAGTCCATGTGCTATGTCCGCGTTAGAGGTTCTCCAGACATGTCCTACTCAACGAAGTGCCTTGCTATTGGCAATGGGGGCAGTAGATCCAAGTAATTCCTTAGCTCTCTCTTTTGATATGAGTAATGTCAAAAAGAGACTTCCTCATCACATGGCTTTCCAGATAAAGTCTACCTACCAGAAAACGAATATTTTCCGGACGGTTGTAGATGAGGGAGCTTCCACGTGTGTCATGTCTATGTCATGTTGGAAGGCCATTGGATCACCGACGGTTGTTCCTTCACCCACCCTATTGACAGCATTTGATGGTCACTCTCATAGACCGTACGGGATTATCCCGGCTTTTCCTATATGTGTTGGAGGAAAGGTCGTTAATATTGAAGTAGAAGTCATAGACGCTAACCTAGATTATAATCTCCTATTAGGAAGGAACTGGGTATACGAGATGGAAGCCGTTGTTTCGACTCTATTTCGTGTCATTTGCTTTCCTTATGAGGGGAAAATCGTTAAGGTTGACCAATTGGACTATTGTCCAGCTGATCCTCAAGCAAACTCTGACTCTACCATTCCTTTAGTGGGTAACCCCCGTCCGCCTATTGAGAGTCTAGGAGTCGGGATGTATTCTTCATTGATGGGTACGTTTAACCTTCCCCCTCCTACAGTTAGTATAGATACAATTTCATCCTCCAGGGATCCTTTACGGAGAGAGTTTGTCCAAACTCTTTATTCTTCGAATCCTGGAACCTTAGCTTCATCTGTGACCACATCAGGTGACGACAAGGTGGGTGAAATAGAATCTCTTATGTCTGCAGCAGAACCTAGATGTGAATCTATCGATAACGCTGTAGATAACCATTCTACTATCTCCTCTGGGAAAGAAATAGATGGTGATGTGGCTCATTTTCGGACCCCTGATTCCACCTCTGCATCGGATTGCTCGGATATTGTTTTTCCATCGGATGAAGCGATATTCGAAGCAATGACGGCCGTAGATCGACCTTTGGAAGATTTACATCGTCGGTTATACTTTCATTCCCCTGTGCATGAAGTAGAATCTCGGTCCTCCAGTTCGACTAGTGATGTTTGTACGGTCCCTTTGGCTCCGACACATTTATTTGCCGAAGAGAGTATATTGATTGGTTCGATCGTCGTACCTATAAACATCCCTAGGTGTCAGTTGGCGGAGCCCCCTGACAGGCTCTACCTCAGGAAGTATTTTGCTTAGTTTTACCAGGCAATGGCTTCTTTGTATTTTATGTATATTTGTACATATCTTATCGAGCGTTTTTCTGATATCAGCACTTTTGGTCTGCTTTGGCAGGTGTTGATGGATGATTTGGTTTATTTTGGATTCGCCGATGGTGCTAGTCGGCACACTCGGAATCTTGCTTCCGCAGCTTGGGTACTTTATTACCCAACTGGTCAGTTGATGACATCGAGAGGCGTGTGTATCGGTCCTGCTTCAAACAATATGGCCGAGTATACAGCTGTTATCAATTTATTATCCGAGGCAATCTCTTACGGGATCGACTCGTTGGTAGTGTATCTTGATTCTCAATTGATAGTGTCTCAGTTAAATAACATTTATCGGGTTAGAGATCCATCATTATATCGCCAATATTTAAGGGTGAGGTTGTTGCAAAGATCATTTATTTACATTAATTATTTGCACATTCCAAGATCTCAAAATTGGTTAGCTGATTCTATCGCTAATCAAGCATTAGACTGGCATATCAATCATTCATCATCATAAAATCATGCATCAAAAAGTCAAACTGTATATATATATATATCACAAAGCGTCTCGAGTGTACATATGTGTGTCCAAAAATATACAAAATTGGGACTCAAATGCCCATAATCATGTCAGGCATATCTAATGCCTCGGCTCTGGATGAGCAGCTAAATAACTAACTATAGCATTGGCCACGCGCCGAAAAACGCGAACCCAGTCACGTGGCATCCCAACCACATGACGCTGCATATCTGGAGGAAGGTCCTCTATCTCGGCCATCGGTACTTGATAGCTCAATCTCGCCAAGTGTCGCTGCACGTTGGCGAGGGTCCTTTCCGCATCCGCAGCCGCCTCTTCGGCTCCTCGGCCACGCCGTCCGTGCCGTGGGAATCCATCTGGTCGCACAGGCCCAATGTCTGAAACATGATCATCATATCAGTCATTTGAATCTCATCAAAAAAATATATTTTTCAAAGTTCATCATTATGCTTGAAAAATCCTAAAAATCATAAAATCATAAAAATCAAAAAAATCTTACCGATCTCGCCCCATGCTGCATCTGGTGGCAGCACTAGGTCAGGATCTCCTCGGAAATCCAGTCCAGCATAGGGGTAGTCGTCTATGGCGATGATCTGTTGCTCCCACCAAGCAAAAAAGTCGTCGTCGAATGCATTCCTGGGCACTTCCCCACCCCCCAGACGTTTCATCAAGTCAGCCCACCGGCCCATACGTGGATCACGTGGACTACTGATGGGAACTGCTACCCTGGGGCGGAGTGCAGGAACCTTCTCGAAGAAAAATGTGCATAAAATGGTCCCATACCCAAAGTTCTTGGTCTGTCCCTTCCTGATAGAAGCAAGCTGCTCCTTCATGTTGGCAAGTAGGGAGTACACCAGTCAAACACCGTGGTGAGACAGTCCACTGCTACGCTCATGTTTACTCGTGATGCCTGATGTAGCGAAGATGACCCGTTCACTCGAGCTATGGTGAACAGGATTATCCGCAGTGACAAACTCGCCACGTGTGGGATCGAGATCTGACTCCCGACCTTCCGATGACCTGGGCAGTAAAGTTGTACATAGTCGTCTACGCTGAGACTATTCCGGGTCCTGCCCCGGGAGTGGACTACCTCTCCCCTTCGGGAAAGGCCCGTGATGAAATATATATCTTCCACTTCTATCCTGAGTGGCATTTGATCAATCATAAAAGCTTCTTCCTCGACATCCCAGTAATCAATAAGTCTCTCGAGCAGACGCACATTTGCTTTCATATTCGGCAACTTAAAGAATTTTAACAATCCGCATCCCCGTAAGGCATCTAATGCCTCATCATTCTCCATAACTTCATTATCTACAGCTGAGTGCTCTCTTTCACGCCATGTGAGAGTCATCCTGGAAGAAAAAATCAATTTCATCCATTAGTTTTTTATATAAAAATTTTTCGCTGCGCACACGCGGTTTACCCTATACACAGTCGCGTGTAGGGCCGTCGTATACGCGATTTATATACATCCAACCCGCGTGTACGCCGCAGAGCAATTTTTTGCAAAAATCTAACGGTGAAACATTAATTAAACTTCCTAAAAACTATCACAATTGATTGTAAGACAAGTTTAGTGCTTACCTGGAAGTTTTCGGCAAGTTTGAACGGTTGAATAAGTCACGGGGAAAGTTTGCTCCTTTTGCTCCACAATTTGCTCTCCAAGTCAAACGGTGAAAATGGTAAGTCCAAAATTTCTTTTTATAAGTTTTGAAAATGCAAAATTTTTTCAAAATTTTATTTTGTTTGGTTTCATGTCACTTTTAACTTGGGAGCTTGGAATGTCGAGATTGAGTCGTTTTTCAGGACATTTTGGACATTTTTCGACGGTTCGAGGCGGTTCCATGACTGCTGACCCGTCATGGCAGGTATCGTGTTCTCACTGGCATATAGGTTAGGGACACCATTTTTCCGTTGCATTATGCATACTAGCCTCCATTTGACCGATACATCTGCCGTAGGGTCGACCCCATCATGTTATGGTTCGCAAGCCATTTTCACTCGCCGATTCTTTAAATCATGACATGATGGTAGAGCCATCCTTTTACATGGGCATCCTAGTTAGCACCTCACTGACATTTGTTGCCCATGCTGCTTCGTTTTGAGTAGGCTCGGGAGTCCTCTGTAGTCCCGCCATGACTTATGCGTTGAAGACTCATTCTTCCTTGCTTCTTCGCTTCGTTCTGGCCTTATACCCTAGAGGCTCCTATGTGTGTTGAGTTGTACTTCTGCATTGCATGTTGACCATTTGCACCTTTTGGCCTATAGCCGGCTTCACTTGGACTCGTGTTTAAGCCCACTTTTGACCATGACGTCTGCAAAAAATCAACCTTGCATACCCTTGACCTCTGCAGCTTGACATACCCAGATCCGTGGAAGGGACATACCTCTGAGTGTCACTGACCAGTTTTTCACCTCCCTGCATTGAGCATAGGAACGTTCCTTTCCCAGGAACTAGAGCATCTGTTTCACCGACACTCGTTCTTTCCACTGTACCATAGCATTCTTTTATTCTTTTTCCGGCTTATCAGAAAAAGACAAAAAAATTAAATATTCCAAAAAGAGCGGGAACAGGGACATTATTTCCATTTATTGTTGGCAGCTAGAGTCAGTCGTGTCGCCCTTGAACAAAGCACTCAAAACAAAGTCTCCTCCGCTTGGGTGGGATTTAGTTTGACTTAGGTAAGCCATAACCTTGTTATCGAGTCAGTTCTCCCCCGATTGGTTATCTCTTCCAATCATATGGAGGGTTCGTTCGTGCCTCCTGCATGACGAACTTATACAGATTCATTATATGCTGCCACATAGTCACATTGAGTCGTGCTTTTGTTCAAGGGAAGTTAGCCTGAGTCGGCCTTTCTGCGGTGTCTCTTGACTCATTTTTCAGTCGGCCATCCCTGGTTGTCAGTGTCATGTCTATCATCACATCAGTTATATTGGTCCTTCACTCGTGCCGGTTTGAGAAGGTCCCCATTGACTTCTTGCTGGCGGGTCTTGTCCTTATCGACGACGACACATTGCTCTGAGGGCAGACCTAGAGACCGCACCCTGGCCCTATTTTCATTATTGATAGGTCACCTTGTGCTCAGCATCGATCAGTATCATGGGTCTTTGACTGAGTGGTTTCCCTTGTGTTCGACATCAGCATACATTATCACACATTGGGATTCGTGCAGTACCTTGGTTTCCATTTGACCCTATTGGTGGATACCTCGCCTCTGTGTCAGCTTTCATTATTGGTTGGTTCAGAGGGTTTCTGCCGTGCGCTAGCCACATCTTGTGTACGCCGGAAACGTACTTTCGGTTGGGTTACTACATCTTTTTCGTCCGATTCCTTCCACATTATTGGCCTACGGGTTACACTCGCGCTAGATTGATGGAGGATGCCTTAATGCCTTCCTTCTAGCGGATCTTTCCCTATCGACTCCGACTCATTGCTCTGGGGCAAAGATCTAGAGTCCATTTGGCAGTACCTTGGGGTTTGCAGTCATTAGTGGCAGATTCCTCGCTATCGACAGTGGGAAACCATCATTGTCTCCTGATTGATAGATTCTTACAGGTGTTCGACTTCAGCTCATCTATTCACACTTGTTAGATTGTACTGGGTACCTTGACGCTCATTATCATTATCGGTGAGTAGTCTCGCGTTTGTTAACGGTATACATCAATGACCGGTAATCAAACGATTTCTCACATGGTCGACTTCAGATCATTTATTCCCATGGTGTAGAAATGTACCACGGCGGTCGGTGAAGACCTCAGGTTGTATCAGCATTCATTGGTTCACTTGACAGTTGCTCCTGTTACTGCTAGTTGATACCATTCCACCTTATATGTTGCAGTCAGTCATGGCGACATTCTATATGCTGGCACCTGAGTTTGCAGTGTAGTACCATCCTATTCCATCATGTTCAGTTGGTACCTTATGGGATCAGTCTTTGATTTCAGTGATCCGTTGCATCTTTCAGCATCATTGACAGTTTTATATGTGATATTCAGACATGTACTTACTCATTATGATCAGATGATCCATTATGTATTTTTACAGTCATTTATACTTGTATACTTAGTGGATCCGCTTGTACTTGATATGCGGACATGCTTTACTTTTCCTGAGCATGGGTATGCCCGCCTCAGACAGTGTTTCTTTCTGATCTCCTTTCGGTGGCTTGGCAGGCTGAATTCCGGTGAAGTCCTCCTCGGTTTTTCGGCAGAGTTCCTTTCCTTGTACTTACTTAATGTATTTCGGCCATCATGTTCCCCTTATGACCTCATACATTAGGGGGCATCTGTTATAGCTCCAAATCTCACTCTTATGGTTTGTGATGCTGCACTTATGGCCTAGGGCAACCCCTCCTTCCAGACCTGGTCCAAAAATTTAAAAAACAGTGTTTTATTCCCTGTACGCGACTTTGCCCTGTGTTAAACGCGTGTACACGCGGGTCTGTCATACCCAACCCGCGTGTATCTATTAAAACACTTAAAAAAATATAATTTCCTCTTTTTCGGGCGGTGATCGCGGGTTTACCTGCTGGATCACCTGTTAGTGCCCGTGGCCCAACTGTTCCCAACCAACTCCTAACTAAAAAACTACTTTGGAGAGGGTATAAAAAGACATCAAAGGGAAGGCCAAGGAGAGAGAAAGGAGAGCAAGATTATTATGCTGAGATTTTTCCCTTAGACCAGGTCTGAAGTCCTTGGTGCATCCTGCACTTCCCCCATTTTGCATAGGAAACCCTTGTTTCCATGTGTATTGGTGATCATTCATCCTTGACATCATCATTGAGTAAGACTTGGAAGGAGCTCTTGTTGAAGGCTGGAGGCTGGAACGAATCCGGGAGGAAGCTTGCTTGGAGCCTGCTGAAGGTGTTCAGGTGATATCTTTCCGATATATGTACTTTATTTGCCTTTATATATAAAGAAACACGTCTTTGTTCCCGAATAATCTTTCTTTATGCTTATGAGATTCTTGTGTTGAATTCTTATGAAAGTAGTTACTTAAAGATTATTTATAACTAACTTTATAGCATAAAGATGATTTATACATAAACTTCTATACATGTACTGTTGAGTTCTTTGATTTGTTTGTCTTGCAGGTCAGAGAAAGAAGAAGGGAACTCCAAGAAGGGTTTGCACCCTAACGGTCTTCTCGGACGTAGGACCTTAGGTATGTACCCTAAACATTAGAATTTGCTTAAAAGTAAAAAAGATGGCTGTGTGTGTGTGTTTCTTTGTATAAGCAATTTTCAGTCTGGTAGAGTCTCAGCCCAAAGGACTCTAGGGGTACTTTCCCTTCCACCAAGTACATAACAGATATAGATCACTACAGATATCAGATCAGCAACAACAGAACTAACCCAGAACACCTTATCAATAGAGAAATTCAATCAACAGAACATCTTAAAACAGAGACGCAGTTTTTCTTTCTGTGGCCTGCGACCAGACGTCGTTAACCTTCTGCTACTCTGCGTCCACACGCAGATATCCTTCTGCTCCGCTGCGTGCCCACGCACTGTTCCTTTGACTGCTCTGCATTCTGTTGCTTCAGGGACGCACCCAAAGATACTATCGCGCCGCGTCTTTCGCTACAGAGACGCACCTGAAAACACTATCGCGCCGCGTCCTTCTGCTTCAGAGACGCACCTGAACCTTGATCGCCCTGCGTCCCCACGCAGGTCTCTCTCTACTGTGCTGCGTCTCGGCGCACTTTCCCTTTATAGTACCTGCGTCCCGGCGCACTTTCCCTTCACTGAACCTGCGACCCTTTAGATATAAATGATATGAAGGCTTCAGGACAAACCCAAACAGTCAGATCTACAGATCTGATCATGCGCCATAGAGATCACAGTCCATTAGAAGATTCGCCCTCTTAGATCTGGACTAGATCTCACCAAATAAGATATTCAACCCAAGACAATTGCACTATCCAAATGAACTCCTTTGCTTTATATAGGCAAGCTCCTCCTCAAAACATGGAACAATACCACGAGCCGACACCATAGAAACATAAAACCGTCGGCTAGATACCACACAAGAAACCCCCACGTGCTTTTCTCTGCCTTGAAATGTGTGCACTGGGTAGACGCACCCCCTGAACGGCTGGCCGGCGTCCCTGGACGCGGGTTCTGCATGGTATACCTGCGGGGACGCACTTTCTGAACCGATTGCCTGCGTCCTTCTTAATTTTTCAACAAACTGAGAGCCTTACCACTGGAGTTGCCATCAAGTACAACATCTGTAACATACAGTCATACCAGATAACATAATGCCAACAAAAGGAAACCCCCAACAGGGTGTCATATATGCGATGAGGATCATTGGACGAAAGATTGTCCACATATAGCTGAAGTTAAGAAACTCTTTAAGAGTTCAAAAACCCCAGCAGTATTGACTGATCCGTTTCCTAATCCAGGTCAAAATCTGGTTGCTAATCAAAATGCTTCTCGATCCCAAGTGCTTCTTGATCACTGAATTCTCTGAACTTATCCTCTTGTGAACCGAGTTGGATGACTGAAATGATGAGTTCAAGTTTATATTTATACACATTTGACCTTATTATGAAGACACACAACTCTTGGAGGAGGAACCAACTTGTACATGTAGGCTTAGGCTGGCTAGGTTAAAAAATGTATTATTCCAACTTGTAAAATCATTTTCTCTCAAACCATAAGGAGTTAGGAGGCAAGTAAACACTCATTGGAAAGGGTCGAGTTTCCTCTACAAGATGGTAAGAATTATTTCAAGGTAATGTGTCTAATGTCAAAAAAATAAATTTTCTTTTATGACAGTCCCTATAATTTGTAACAACACATTAGAATTTATGATATGATCTTTTACATGATTAGGGCATTAGGATTAGAGCGTTATATGATTAGAGCATTGGGATTAGGATGTCCTTATCATATATATATATGGATA
Source organism: Pinus tabuliformis (assembly GCA_031772625.1). Lineage (NCBI taxonomy): Eukaryota > Viridiplantae > Streptophyta > Pinopsida > Pinales > Pinaceae > Pinus > Pinus tabuliformis. Next base: position 30,934,702 of record CM062816.1, read on the forward strand.
TATATAGCTAGGGTTTTATGAGCCTCTTTAGGGTATTAAATGTAGGGCAAGGGTGACATCATGTGATTTGGGAAAGGGACTATGCATTTAGGATTTCATTCATAGGTTTATGACTTCATTCATGCAAAGGCTTAGGTTATGAAGGGCTTTTCATACATGACTAGGGTTAGGGAATATATGTAGCCATAAAACATCAAGGGCTTGACATCATCAATGACACATAGGGATAACTTCAACAATACATCTAGGATATCTTCAATCTACCTTTCTAGGGTTTTCCAACCAACCTTCTAGGGCTTCCCATCCTCAACCTTTGAGAGCTTGTGTTAAGGCATCATAAAATGGGAATTGCTTCAATAATGCTAGATAACATATTGAGATCAATGAATACTTTATCCAACAATAATAAACCACTTTATACCTTAACACACTTTAGGTATTTTTTGGTCTCGTATCCTAATCCTTTCCTTGACGTTTTGTATAAATATTGGCGACATAAACTTACTATATTTCCTCATCCCTTTTCCCTTGGTATTACCTTCACTATATAGATGGTGGAGGGTCTATTTTGGGATGAATGGATGAGCTTAAGGGCCTAAGTGAACCAAGAAAACTTGGAATCAGAAGGCCAGTTCATGGTGATGCACATGGGGGAATGATTCTTATCCCGCACAGATTCTTCTTGGGATTATCAATTTCAAATGTTGGGAGTGTCATCACTATCTGCACTACATGCCCCCTAATGTGCAAGATTAGAAGAAGATTTGATGGTCGAAACACATTATGAATCAAATAACAAGAGGCAACACAAGGAAGGAAGGAGTCTAGAATCAAAGAGTACTTGCAATTGGTCAAGTGTCAATATAATATATATCATCCCCAAGGGAGGCATACACATACTCGGATGAATGAGAAACGAGAAATATTAGCTTCTAACAATACACTTTGGATCCATAGAAAGAAGTGCCACATCATGGCTACATGGAAGTACATGGTGGGCCCATGAAGAAAGTAGAGCCACTAGTGCTTAGATCATGGATGAATGATACAATATACATCATGAAGTTGATAAGTATGAGAATTTGTTAGGTCTGTTATAGACATTTTTGTGCCTTACAGCATGAAGCATGAAATGTCCATAATCTAAGGGATCCAAAGTCCCTAAACATGTTGTTCCTACCCCTAGGGGAATAAGGTCAGCAAACCATAGCAATCCAAACAAGTTCTCCACTGAAAATTACTCAAAAACAAGGCAATTCTGGATCGTGTCAACTGCTCCACTGAGCATCTGCGCTGAATGTCAACTGCTCCATGGACCACCTGCGTTGAATGTCAACTCCAACAAAGGCTACCTGCGCTGAGCGAGTTTTGACATGTGGAAGTCTCATCCCTCAATGAGTCAATGCCCAGGAAGCTTCCAAAATGACACTTGGATCAAGGAATTCGACTGGTGATGAGTAAGAGGTTCTAGATCTCCAAGTGGAAGCAAGAACCTCCAAGTGGACTCAAGAACTGAAGAAGAACTGGAGTGGGAGAGGACACTAGTCACATCTCAGGCTAACTCATCCTCTCTCCAAACTCCTATATATGGATCTCTCTCCCATGAGATCCAGAGGTGGGAATCTTGTGAATGTAAAGAATTGTTGTTGGTTTGAGTTTAGAACTATTGGGTGATTTGCTTTGAAGGAGGTGAAGAGGAGATTTCTTTCTGCTGGGAAGGTGATGCTGGATTTGGCCTCTTATGGTTGTATCACTTCCTAAACCTTACTTCTTCCATTAATAAAGCATTTGAGGTTCTTCTATATACATGTGTCTCAATGATGTATTGTTATACTCGTGTATTTGATTTATTCTAATCCTTGAATCAATTATGAATGTATGCTTCTTGTAGTTTCCCTCTCTTGCCATTTTGCAGGATCTTGGTGTAGCTGGGCCAGTGAAAGAGCAAGGAGCTGGGGGCAAGCAGCAAGGAGAGAAGATTGGATCAACCATTAGCGAAAGACATCGGTTAGTGGATCTCTTTCTCCCCTTTTTTACATCTCATAAAGAAGTAATCTTAGATAGCTTTGCTTTGATTGTTGCTAAGGAACTATCACCCTTAGAGTGGGATAGGGTCATTCCGTATTGGATACTTTTCCCAACAACAAAATGGCGACTCCGCTGGGGATCGTATCTTGTTAGTTGTTTGTGTTTTTGCTATTCATTTCCTAAACACAGGGAGTACCGAATCGAACTGCATTTGGATCTTTCAAATGCAAAGTAGAAGGCAGCTACTCTAGCTCAGTTTCTAGGCATGTTTATGATTTGAAGAGCTGATCCACAAGGACTCTGAACAGCTCTTAGTGATAGCTTTTCATCCTCCTTTGAATCATCCTTTAGTGTGTACTTGATTGGTAGCTTTGATTTGGCCAAAAACTGTTGATTTTTGAGCAATTTGTGACCTGGAAACCAAGAGAAACGAGAGTTTCTCTCTTCATTGCAGGCACTGTGAAGGCAGTCTATATTTCAACGCAGGTCCCGAAGGGGCTACCTGCGCTGAATGTCAAACTGACAGTGTTCTACCTGCGCTGAACCAGTGTGGCCTTGTGCAGCTGGGGTCCTTTGTCCTTTATTGCCCTGTTTTCATCCCTGTTTTTGCAGCCTGTTATCAGTCAATGCACCTATCTGAAACCACCTTTCTTTGCCACTATTCCGCCTCGGTTGTATAAAGAAACTGTATTTGTTCTTTGTGTATTTCTTACATCATTTGCAATTTCCCATAACGAAAGTGAATTAGTCTTGCTGTGGCCTCTTAGATCTAGACCTGTGATAAGTGTCGTTCTGATCTTAAGAGTTATTTTGTTTGCTGTTCATAGCTGATTGAGCTTTTGCTTTCGTCATATGGTTTGAATTTATGTATTTCTAGTGTTGAAACAAGTAAATCTTAAGGTGTCTTTTGATTTTGGACAAAAGCTTGTTTTCTTTCACTTGAAATTGAATTCAAAGTTATACAACAGCTTTCTTTTTGTAGTACATCAACATTAAGAAAGAGAAAAGAAATACCTGCATTGTGCATGTGCATTTTGACAGCTTGCATGTTGATTTAGGAAAAAGTGCATTAGTGTCTGCTCTATGATCTGTGTGAAAAGATGATGTCTTTCTTTTCCCTCAGTAGTTAAGATTTTCATAAGTTGAAAAGATTGAAAAAGCTTGCTTCTCATCTTTAGACTGCATTTAGGAGTTGTACCATACATCTCGTGGTGATCCATAAAGGCAAACTACTAAACAAGATCAACCTAAAATAAATTGAATTTACATAACAACGCTTTGAAACATAATGCAAACACATAGAGGTCTAGGCTAGAGACGTGTTCCGGCGTCGTTAAACATAGTGACTGTCGATCTCGAAGAAGGTGGGTGATTCCTCCTGAGAGTCGGTGGCGCTAATACGGATTGTGCTCCCACGTACCGTCGCGTATATATTGGGAGACTCCTATAGGAATAAATCCTTTATCCATAGGAAGCCGTGTCGGCCGCCCTACTGATCGTAATGCAGTGAACACAACGTTCACGAAGATCGACCACCCGTACCGTAAAACGTATTCTGTGGTTTTGCGAAAAGTTTGGCACACCCTCTGCCTAGAACTCCAGAGCAGTTTCTTTTGGCCTTTTTCAAACTCTATAACTGAAAAAGTCCATCCGAGCATTTGTCACTTCGGGCTCGTTAAAACATCGAAGGACACTAGAGTCATCTTTAGCTTTTTCTCGACTCTTTAAAAGTGAAAAAGCAAGTTGTGTCTAAGCGTCGTTAAAATTTATTTTAAACGGAATAATCATCACCATTCCCTCGTTGATCTTCGAAGTTAGTCTATTGGCATCGTAAGTTCTTGTAGAATCGCTAAGAAATCTTTTGGATAGACTAGATATGTCTGAGCAACCGTCGACATCTAGGACTGTGTCATCCGACACAGCAGCAGCAGAACCTCCTGCTGCTACTCCAACAATGTACGTCGGTATACCATCTGTCCCGGCAAGTTATCAACAACAAGCCGGAGTCCAATCAGGGACGACGACATGGTTAGCTCCTATTTCTTCATCCGGATTATCATCTGGTATTTCTTATGTTGAAACTCAACAAATTGATCCAATGTGTCTTCAAAGGCCAATTTACCCTTTAAGTACTGGATTTCCACCATATGGAGGGCAGTATGCTCTTTCATTGTTCCCTCCCAGAGAACAACCATATGGGAGTTTACAACAAAGTTCAGGTCAAACTGGAATTACATCCAGCGGTTGGGTACCAATACTGCCTCAACAACTAGGGGTTGTATATTCAATGCAACCAGTACACCCTGTGTCGAATATTCCCACCATTCCTGCTATAGTGAATGCGTCGCAAGTACAAGCTCCACCTGTTGTATGTCAACCCCAAGTTTCTCAGGTTGCAATACAACAGCCTCTTGTCCCGACGACTCAATCACAATCTCAGGTTAGTGCCTCCTTATCTAGAGCGACCCAAGCTCAAACAAGTACTGTGACTCCTCATCTTGGTCAATCGTCCAGTATTGGTCAACAGCAAATGGTCCAACAACCAGCGCTGGTTCAATCCCAACAACCGCCATTCCAGCAATCATATCGAGGACCTGAGCAACAAGTCTTTGTAAGTAATGGGCAACCATACTATAATGGTTATGCCCATCAACCTTGTCAAAGTTTCCAGCATTATGCTGGTTTGCAAAGACCCATTGCTCAGGCGATCCCATCTTATCCTGGGTATGCTTCGCCTAACTTGAATCAACAGTTGCCATTTGTAGCAACTCTAGAATTACCAGATCTAAACCGGCTGACGAATGATCCAATTGCTTATGCCCCTTGGTGGCCAGCGATTCCGCATAAACTTCCGTCAGATATTCCTAAATTTAATGGAAATCCGGGTGAAGATCCGTCGAATCATGTGATGACATTTCATCTGTGGTGTTCATCAAACACCCTGAATGATGATTCGATAAGACTTCGCCTCTTTCAGATGACGTTAACAGGTCTAGCGGCAAAATGGTACATTGAATTGCCTAGAGCTTCGTTCGACAACTTCAGTACCTTAGCCACAACCTTTTTAACCCATTTTCAATTACCGATAAGGTATGAAACGGGAACAGAACTCCTTACCAACTTCAAACAGACGACCGCCACCCACATATCTGATCATATACATGAGTGGCGACGTCGTCGTAGGATGGTAAAAACATACGTTCCCGATCAGCTATTAGCTGAATGGTTTATCAAGTCATTACTTCCTGCCATCACGGAAGATGTGGCAAAGGGGGGAGTCGTAACGGAAGAGCAAGTTATCGCTCGTGCGCAATATCTGGACTTGGTCTATACTCAGTCTGGCACGCTCTACGACAAAATACCTGACGCCCCTAGACCGGAATTCTCAATTCCTCCTCCTCCTAAATCAAACAATGACTCTCGCGCCGGCGATGGCGTGTTTGGCAAACACAAAATTTCTAGTCAAAATGAAAATGAGGAACTTCTTGCCTCGGAAGTAAATGCCATGTCGACCGACAAGGGCAAACAACTGAAGCAACCAGGGGGCAAGAAGAAAAAGAAAGGGAGAAAAAGGAAACCCCCAGCAGGGTGTCATATATGCGATGAGGATCATTGGACGAAAGATTGTCCACATATAGCTGAAGTTAAGAAACTCTTTAAGAGTTCAAAAACCCCAGCAGTATTGACTGATCCGTTTCCTAATCCAGGTCAAAATCTGGTTGCTAATCAAAATGCTTCCCGATCCCAAGTGCTTATGTTGTCTGTATCGAAGTAGCAAAATAATGCTTTGACGAAGAATATGGATTACAGGAATCCAAAGCTGTCGAACAACAAGGCTAATGAACAACCTAGTAGTTCGACAACAACTTTGACCGAAGTTGTGCCACCCATCATTCCTGAACCGATGATAAAGTCACCAAAGGGAGTAGTACACAAATCGACATTTAATCCTCGTGCAAAAATAGCACAGAATTATAATATAATAGAGGACCTGGCCCAAACTCCGTCCGCTATGTCGACACCTGAGGTACAGCAAAATTGCCCCTCCCAAGAGAAAACTTTATTATCAGCAATAGGTGGGATTGGCCCAATGGATTCCAATCTTGTGGCCTTTGATCATAAAGGATATGACCCTCAGTTACCAGCTCAACTAGCTTTCCTTATTCAAGTGAAAGCCCTCAACAAAACTGTTCATCGAACCATTATTGATGAGGGGGCATCTACATGTCTTATGTCGATGAGTTGCTGGAAAAATTTAGGCTCACCGCCCTTGTCGAAATCGTCAACGATGTTAAAAGCATTTGACGGACGATCATACACTCCATACGGGATTTTAAGTAACTTGCAAGTTGAACTGGGGGGAAAAACAGTAGAAGTTGATGTTGAAGTAATCGACGGAAACCTCGATTACAACATCCTACTGGGAAGGCCCTGGATATATGCCATGGCCGCAGTTGTGTCGACCTACTTCAGGAAGATTGCATTTCCCTTTCAAGGAGGAATTACAGTCGTCGACCAACAAACTTTCTTCCCCGACAGTTCACAAGTTACGGGAAGCATTCCAATGATCCATGGAAGCAATCATTCGCTTCAAAATATTGGAGTAGGTCTCCTAAAAGACCCTGCCTTAATGGGTACTTTTGCCCTACCGCCTCCAAGTAACCTGGCGGAAGTGGCCACAGTGGAAACCTACAAAATGAAATCTTCTATATCTAATGGATTCGGAAGATTCCTAAACATTTTGTCAGCATGGATCATCGCCCTAATGGAAATACTGTAAATACAGTGGGCTCCGAGGACGGTTCTTATCTTGTGTCAACCTCGTTAAAAAATGAAACAAGGAGTCATGAGGATAGTTCTTTTACTGTGTCAACCTCATTAAAAAATGAAACAAATCCCCTTTTCAAAGCTCAAAGGTAAACCTTCATTCCAACCACCAAGTTGAATGCAATGAAGCTTGGGGGGCATGCACCTCGATTTGCATTATTATGCTGGGGGCATGCAAACTTAAAAACGAGCAGTTTTAGCAAAGTTCATGCTCGTTAAAAAATAAACGCACAACCGAGCAGTTTTAGCACATAGTTCATGCTCGTTAAAAAATAAACATAAGATTGAGCAGAGTTTTGGCGCATTCAAGCTCTTTAAAAAATGAACCTAGTACCGGTAAATAACCATTTGAGACCGTAAATTCATCAGCCATAAAAGCCTTGGTCGTGTTTGCACCGTCACCTCCACTTTTCATTTGGCCGATCATTCACCTCCACTTGATTTTTTACCTATTTTGAGGAACAGCTGCGAAGAGTGATTTCACCTAGCCATCCTTGTGACACTGCCGTGATTGGAAAATTCCAACCTGTACCTGGAATCTGCTGCTATCCCTGTTTATCACTCGTTCCTCAAAATACGAGTCTTCTTTGAGCTCTTTTCTTCTGACTCGTAAAATATGAAAAGTTTGCCGAGTTTTGGCCTTCCAGCTCGTTAAAATGACCGGAAGAGCTATCCCTCCTCTAGATTTTAATCTTTTTGGACCTGAGGGATTATTGCACAAAAAGATCGAGCGCTTGTCTGGTTCGGCTCGATAAAACTATCGAACATTCATCCCTTCTATATTGTTTTATATTTTTTCGGACTTAAGGGATTAGATGACGAAAAAGGACCTTTGGAGTTAACTTTACGTACCTTTTCAGACTCTCTAAAAATGAAAAGGACCGAGTTGTCTTTGTCGCTAGACTCGTTAAAATGCATTAAATAGCGACAAACTTGTCTTTAGACGAGAACGAGTTTCCCTATCGCTAGGCTCGTTAAAACATAGCGATGGGCTTGCCCAAAGGGCAGGTTATAGAACAAGCATATGTTATCCTCCTCAAGCTTGACAAAAATAAAGAGGTACTGGTCAGAAATGACTGGGGAAAAATTGGGAGAACCTCAAAGCTTTAATGGTAGCAAGTCACCCTTGAACATGACACTTTTCCTCCGTACCACATCGGGTTGGGTTGTTTCATTCACCGGTCTCATCACCATGGTCTCGCCAAACCATCCACATTTGGGGTAATGCTACCGATCCATCGCATCAGTGTCGTTATATGTTCAAGAGATGTTGTTCGGAAAGAGTCAACCGTGTCCCATCCACTACCATACATCATCTTTCATCCTTTCATGACTGCCACCCTGAATCATATTTAACAGATCATTTTCACCTTCATCACAATCATTAGCTCCGTTCCGTGTCACTGATGTGGGATTCATTAAGGCCCTCCTTTGACGGATCGCTTCTTGTCGACTTCAGCTCATCATCCAAGAAGTTGATCTAGGAACAACCCCCTCAGTACTTTGAAGCTTGCATGCCTCAATGGCAAGTTTCTCACTTCCGGCGACAGGTATACATCAATGACCTTCGACCGAAATATTTTGCGTGGTGTTCGACGCCAAGTCCTTTATTCACACCACGTGGATTGTACTGCCGTACCTTGAGGGTCATCATCATTATCGGTGATTCCTCTCGCGCTTGTTAACAGTTTACATCATTGACTGGTAATCAAGCGATGTCTTTCCATGTTCGACTCCAAGAAATTCTCACATGGATCGACTTGTACTTAGAGTGAAGATCGGACGAGTTTGAAGACCCCGGATCTAGTTTCATCCATCCGGGCTGCGATATATATTCAGGAAATAAAGACATTGACATGTGCAGCAGATGATCATCCTACTCAAAGGATGATAATTTCAACAGAGAATTATCAGTCTACCATCAGACGATTGTCTGTTCTATGTACAGAGAAATGTATTTATAAAGCTGAGCATGGGAATGCCCGCCTCACCTAGATCATGAAAGCAGTATGAAAAATAATGTATTGTACTGTATCTTATTATAGGTCACCTCCCAGCGATTGAATGAACTTCGGATCCTCCTGATAAAGCATTTCACCCGATAAACGACCTCATACTTTAGGGGCAACTGTTATAGACATTTTTGTGCCTTACAGCATGAAGCATGAAATGTCCATAATCTAAGGGATCCAAAGTCCCTAAACATGTTGTTCCTACCCCTAGGGGAACAAGGTCAGCAAACCACAGCAATCCAAACAAGTTCTCCACTGAAAATTACTCAAAAACAAGGCAATTCTGGATCATGTCAACTGCTCCACTGAGCATCTGCGCTGAATGTCAACTGCTCCATGGACCACCTGCGTTGAATGTCAACTCCAACAAAGGCTACCTGCGCTGAGCGAGTTTTGACATGTGGAAGTCTCATCCCTCAATGAGTCAATGCCCAGGAAGCTTCCAAAATGACACTTGGATCAAGGAATTCGACTGGTGATGAGTAAGAGGTTCTAGATCTCCAAGTGGAAGCAAGAACCTCCAAGTGGACTCAAGAACTGAAGAAGAACTGGAGTGGGAGAGGACACTAGTCACATCTCAGGCTGACTCATCCTCTCTCCAAACTCCTATATATGGATCTCTCTCCATGAGATCCAGAGGCGAGAATCTTGTGAATGTAAAGAATTGTTGTTGGTTTGAGTTTAGAACTATTGGGTGATTTGCTTTGAAGGAGGTGAAGAGGAGATTTCTTTCTATTGGGAAGGTGATGCTGGATTGGGCCTCTTATGGTTGTATCACTTCCTGAACCTTACTTCTTCCATTAATAAAGCATTTGAGGTTCTTCTATATACATGTGTCTCAATGATGTATTGTTATACTCGTGTATTTGATTTATTCTAATCCTTGAATCAATTATGAATGTATGCTTCTTGTAGTTTCCCTCTCTTGCCATTTTGCAGGATCTTGGTGTAGCTGGGCCAGTGAAAGAGCAAGGAGCTGGGGGCAAGCAGCAAGGAGAGAAGATTGGATCAACCATTAGCGAAAGACATCGGTTAGTGGATCTCTTTCTCCCCTTTTTTACATCTCATAAAGAAGTAATCTTAGATAGCTTTGCTTTGATTGTTGCTAAGGAACTATCACCCTTAGAGTGGGATAGGGTCATTCCGTATTGGATACTTTTCCCAACAACAAGGTCCTGTTAGGATTCCAAGAAAGTCTCCTAGGTTGTAGCTCGGAGACTCCTGGTAACATATAAATTCAACTATTGTTGTTGGTTTAATGTAAGGAATGATGGTTTGGTTCAAGCTAGATAACCACTTCTACTCTGTTTCACTTCAGACATGCATGAAAACCTTCATACCACAAGGCTTTAGACTACCAATGCTCACAGTTTAGATATTAGGTGAATATGGAGAATACTAACCACACTAGCAGATACACAAGACCATGTGATGGCCGGCCGTAACTAGTATAGAACCCTGCAAATCTAATCTATTAATGCAAAGACAGGATGACATCTCTCCTGCATTAGATAGAAAGAAACCTGAGCAACCTATTCAGTGATGCATTCGAGATTCTAACACAGAGATAAGATGACAGTTATCTAGTGCTAAACATCAAGAGATCAAGAACACAACATATCAGGTACAAGCTTAGAATAGAGGAATATGGACGGTGAGAAGTTAACAACAAAAGAAGCTTGTATTTGCTACCTTGTGTCGTCAAACACATTCCGTCTCCAAAATCATTACACTCGTTTCATGTTGTTGATGTGGGATACATCAAGGCCCTCCTGCAACGAGTCACTTCTTGTCGACATCAGCGCATTATCCAAGAAGTTGACTTAGAAACACCCTTTCATTACCTTGAGGCTTGCATACATCAATGGCAGGTTTCTCACTTCTGGGGATAGGTTGACATCACTAGCCTTCGACCAAAAGACTTTGTATGGTGTTTGAAATCAAAACATCCATTCACACCATGCAGAATGTACTACAGTACCTTGAGGATCATTATTATTATCGATGATTTCTCTCGCGTCTGTTAACGACTTACATCATTGGCTAGTAATCAGATGGTGTCTTCCCATGTTTGACTTCAGATCACATATTCACATGGTTAGACTCGTACTTGAGTGAATGATTGAAAAATATAGAAGACCCCAGATCTAGTTTCATCCATACAGGCTGTGACTTCAAGAAATGTACCAAATCATCCGTACAATGGCTTTACATTGATGGTCATCCTATCATGGGTATATATCTGTAGATGACTATCTATGTACTTGTAATGAAAGTTTATATGTTGAGCATGGGTATGCCTTCCCTCAGCAACTCATGACAAAAAACAAAAATATCATGATATTATGTATTGTAATCGATGCAGGTCACCATCCACTTCGAAACCTCCTCATCACATCGTAAAGCATATCACTCAACATTAACATTTTCGAATTCATGCTTTAAGGGGCAGCTGTTATAGATCCATTTGGGCACATCACTCCCATCATTCAGATCAATATTATTGGGGCTCATCAAACCCTAATTCAGTTGCTACATGACCTAGAAAATTCAACACTTTGAATGCCTCCTTCCCTAAGAGTTTCTTAGTCTGAATCCCTCCAGAAATGCCTCCTTAAGGGACTAGCGCAACCTTAGACAAGGGTAAGTGCACTTCAGTGCAGGTAGGCCCATGTCAGGGTGCTTTCCAGATCACATAGGCCCACTTTGACCTGCGTTGCACAAGATTGAGCGAAATTCACATAGGGTTCTGGGAATATTCTTATCTTTTGGATCCATCTAGAATATTACCACACTTATCATCTCCTATGAACTCGAAAATGGATGAGGAATGAGTTAAGTAACTTCCTATTCTCTCATCCCTTCCTCCATGGAAACTAAATCTGAGTTTGGAAGGCCATTCAATACCTTCATTTATGACCAAACCACCATCATTTGCCTATAAATTGAGCACTCATCTAAGTGATCAAGGAGCTAGACTTTGAGAATTTGTAAGGAGATACTGTTCGTGTGAGATTTGAGATTGTAAGCAAGTATTGTTATGCTGTCTGAGTGTTGTGGTTTTGATGTGATGTTGGTTGGAACCCAAGCTGGAAGAGTGACAATGGATCGGACTTCATGGTTGTAATTCTTCCTTCTACTTAATAAAGTTGTTTACACCTTTTCCCATATTCTTGTCTTTATGTGTGATGATTATATGTGTAAATGTTTTCGATTCCATTTGCTTATAGTAGATAGATCTCTTGCTTTGATTGGTAACTGTCCTCTGTTTATTATTGCAGGTACTTGTCGAGCGAGTTACGTTCGAGAAGGAGCGACGGGAGCCAAACAAAGGAGACAAAGGGAAAGTGAAAGATAACAAGTAGGTCCCTTGTCTTATTTATCTTCTATATAAAAAGGTTAACTGCTTTAAATCTGTTGTTCTAGGTGTAGCTACCCACCTAGGGAAATTATATTTACCCGTAGATGAAAAATTCCACATAACAATTTTGATATGCAGTCAATATTACTTATGCTCTGATGAAGAATTTTTTAGTGTTGAATTGCAGAAATGACCATGTTTAACTCAATATGAGCGCTTTCTTTTATGGGATCTTTTCTCGTTCTTGAATTGAAAAATCCCTGAGTTATCATCATCGAGCTCGTAAAACTCCTATCATGATGGTATGAGTTCTTTCCTTTTTGGGACCTTTTCTCACTCTTAAATTGAAAAATCCCCGAGTTTTTACCTTCTTCGGGCTCGTTAAATATACGAAGAAGGAATGAGCAGTTCTTTTATCTCTTTTTCCTTGCTCATTAAATAAAAAATATATATCGAGTTTTCTTCATTTGACTCGTTAAAATTTTATGAGATCTATTGAGTTTGTCTTCACGTTACTCATTAAAATTTTATGAAGAATATCGAGTTTACTTCGCACCCTCGTAATTGTAACAAAATGAGGCAAACATCTATTGAGCATAGGTTTATCACTTTATCTAGACTCAATAGACTAACTTACGAAAAAGGAACTATGTCGGGTATACTATTAAACCTTTGTCGCACCCAGTTATCAACTATGACAAAGGGACCCCCCTGGAGTTGCTCTTTACGATCTTTTCAGACTCTCTAAATATGAAAAGACCACCGAGTTTACCTGTATGGACTCGTTAAATTTAATCAGATGGGGAAAAATTGGACAACACAATTTCTCTATGTCTGTATTTGGAAAGATTTTTGGCAGTAGTCGTTCCCTTGAACATGGCACTCCCTCAGCAAAACCTCCTTTTTAACAGTCTCTCAGATGAACCTTACCATCCTATGAGTTTAGCCTATATACTCTGATGTTCCTGCATCTCTATATCCTAACACTCTTTGGTGTTCATGAGTATAAAGTTGTCTTGTTAAACCTTTGTGTCGTGACTTCTATTGTTTAAGGGATTCCTTTATCCTTTGTGATGCAGGAGCATCCTGCTCAGAATATTATTGTTCATTTGGTTGATTTATGGGATGATGTTTTTAATTATTTTTAGGAATCTTGTGTAGATCAGGGATAATTGATATGTGTAGATCTCATAGATATCTTAGGGATTACGAGATCCTCGAAGAGGAATTAGTTGAGTAAATTATGGGAAAAATCATGGATTTAGTATAATCCAAAATTATGTAATTAATCTATAAATGTAAGCCTGAGAGTGAGAAACAATGTTAGAGAGTGTTAGAGAGAGCTAAATAGTGATAAGAATAGATCAAAGCATGAGATGTTCTGAATGTATATGTAAATACTGTTATGAATGAAAGGAGTTTGTGTTCAAAACTTGTTTCTGCGTGATCTTTTATTATGTGATTTGGTTTCGTTGATTCTTTAAATTGTAGGTTGAATCCTCTGTTAAATACAGGAAATTGTGTGTGAAATTAAAACCTTTAGTGGAGTCGGGCGTTTGAGGATCGCCTGGACAAAGGCTTTAATTTGTTGATCGCCGATTGAAAGTGGATAGAGATTGAATGAACTGACAAATCATCATTGATCATAGGATGGATCAATGATGATCTATTTGGGAGAAGATCGACGGTGTTCACTAGTGAATGTGCATGCACTTTAACACAAGAAACGGACCCAATAACATTATAAAATCAAGTTAATTGATAAATAGATCGTGACCATTGAAGTGATTCGACAATCTTCGCGTGCCAACAAGCGCACACAATAATTCCAAAATCGGATATGATAATTTATAGAACTGAGTTAATAGCTCAGTTAATCATGACCATCTGTTTGAAGGGATTAGATCTGACGGTGATCGCGTCGGAATATGCACACAGTTTAATCCAAATTTCGGACGCAATATTTTATGGACTGTGATTTAATCCAGTTGAATTTCGGATCGATCATAGTCGTTCATTATGGATGGACGAGATCCGATGGATATCGCTCCAGAAGATGCGTGCTGGTTAGCATTTGATTCGGACGTGATAAGGTTTGAACTGAATTTTAATTTGTTTGGGATCCATGCAAGAGATCGGGGTCTGATAGTTTGGTAAACAGGGAATTTAATTAGTCAAATTCTAGATTTGACTAATCGGTGCAGCTTCACTTCATCATTAGTGGTATCAGAGTAGAAGAAGATTCTACGTGAAGTATGATTATATTGCAGATTTGTCAATGTTATTCTTTATAATTTTTGTGTAGAGTAACAACAGAGGAAAGTGAGAAGATTGCAGCAGCTTAGAGCCAGGAGTGCTCAAATGGTTCCAAAGAAGATAGAACCAGAGAGATGTCGAAAGACTGAGCCTCTAAGAGAAAATCTTAGTGAGGTATCATGTAGCAGGGAGGACTTGTTACTGCAGAGGTTTTTTTGTAGCTCATGAATGTTGTTACGATAGACCAAGAAATCATATGACAAGGAAAATCAGAGGCGCAGCGGAAGCAAAGGGAAAAGAAGAGGAGTCAGTTTTAGAATTTGATTGAGGTAAATATTTTCTTTTATTGAATTTAGAATATTGATTTGAGCTTGAAGAATTAGTGAAAATGAACATGGAGAAACTTAGGAAAGGTTCAAATAAATGTCAGATGAGTCATGAAGAGTGTAGGATAAGTATTCCAGTGATGAGAGCAGAGTTGAATATACTACAGGAATGGTTTCAAGAGAAAGAGAATGAAGACTGAAGACATGGATGGAGAATAAGGAAACAATTCAAGTGGAATCTATTGCAACAGAAATGGAATGCTATGTTGATGAACAAACTTGAACAAATACATATTTCTTCGTTGGAGAAGGAGAGACTCATAGGAATTGAGTCAAAGCAAAGAGGATTTGCTGAAACCCATAAATTCCATGGTGGGAATTTGGTGCTTGAAGCATCAAAAGGGACCGAAAGGTCTGCGATTTTTAAAACTGACAATTTCTCTGTGAATACAGGTATGGTGCTAAATAAGGAATTTGTTGCTATAGAGAAAGTTAATGACCATTTTTATGATCAAGAAGTCTTTTGTGAACCTGAAGGAAATTGGGATGATTGTTTTTCATTCAATGAAGTTGATTTTGCAGCTCAATTTGAGGAAGAAATAGTAGCTAAAGAGACACAAGCCAAATAAGTTGAGACCAGAGAAACTGTAACAAAAGGAGGAAAGGACACCATAGAGAATATCAATTGCGTTGATGTAATTAACAAAGAGGAATTACTCCTAGGGCATGGTGGAGAAAACTGTACAGATATACAAAATTTGGTTGACAGTTCGAGTGATGATGATGGAGAACTTTCAAATTTAGTTCTTACTAATCTCAGCATGACAAAGTTACCTAGCAATGCTATAGGTGCAGATGGTGAACCAGTTCGAGACTCGTTAAAAAATTGGAAACCAGGAAAATGGGTATTCGAGTTTTCACATGCAGTTCACGATTCTATATTTCCAGAACAGAGGATGATGAGGTATGGAAAGTTGAGAATCATGTTTAATCATTCTCTAAAGATATTATTCTGCGAATTTAATGCCAGACTACATGATGAAGTTATTCCTTTGAAGGACCATCAGCAAAACAGAGTTTGGAATCTTGGAGGTAGCAAGTCATTCAGACTTGTAGTTGTCACATTACTACAGAAAAGTGACAAACCTCATAGACAGGAGTCTATGATTTTTTTTTCTACGTCGGGAGTCTAATGCAGGAGCATCCTACTCAGAATATTATTGTTCATTTGGTTGATTTAGGGGGTGATGTTTTTAATTATTTTTAGGAATCTTGTATAGATTGAGTGATAAATCTATGTGTGAGCTTTTTAGTTGTGAAATATTCTCAACTATGTGAGAATATTAGGGATAATTGATATGTGTAGATCTCGTAGAGATCTTACGGATTACGAGATCCTCAAATAGGAATTAGTTGAGTGTTATGGGAAATATGATGGATTTAGTATAATCCATAGTTATGTAATTAATCTATAAATGTAAGTCTGCGAGGAGAGTGAGAAATAGTGTTAGAGAGTGTTAGAGAGAGCTAAGTAGTGATGAGAATAGATCATAGCACGAGATGTTCTCAATGTATATGTAAATACTGTTATGAATGAAAGGAGTTTGTGTTCAAAACTTTTTTCTGCGTGATCTTTTATTATGTGATATCTTTTCGTTGATTTTTTAAATCGTAGGTTGAATCCTCTGTTAAATACAAGAAATTCTATGTGAAATTAAAACCTTTAGTGGAGTCGGGCATTTGAGGATCGCTCGGACTGATCCAAGTCCTGGTGTGACAAAGGACCCTTCCAAGACCTTTTACTTTTGTGATGTGTTAAATTGCATTTTTAAGCGAACATAAATGAATACATCCACATACTATAAAGAGGAGGAACATGACATTCATCAACACATGAAAACATAAGCCGTTGATAACAAAGTTCGTCTAGGAGGGACTACGTCTCCAGGCCCCGGTGTCAAGATGGTATGGGTCGTTGCATTTAGTGTTGTCAATAGTGATGATGTGCATAAGAGATGATGTCGATATCATACAAGGAAAATGCCCTCATGCGGGAGTGGCTCCAAGAGATGTTCTACTACAGGAACTCTCAGTCAAAAGGACTCCTATCAGTATGACACAAAAACTCATGAATGATAATCACCCTGCCAACATGGCATAAAAGGGATCTCAATGCAAACATACATGGCGACAACATGAGTATCCCATCAACATGACGACAAAGGGATCTCAAACGAATCATGACAACAAGTACATCCCACAAATGATTCTGCATCACATCAAGCAGGAATCATGAAAACAAGTAAGAAACAAGATCCCACATCAAACATCAAACAGGGATCTGTGTAGCACAATGCATAGAAAAAAGAAGTACATGAACACATTGCATATACCTCACATCTTGAGGCCATCTGAAGAAAAGGATGTCAAATTGTTGAAGTTGGCCATACCATCAATCTCACTGCATCGAATCTCATGGAATGACTGCTCGCATGTTGAATGCTGACACCTGCACTCCACTTAGAAAAGTGGCTGAAAAATGAAATGAGCAAATGGAAAATTTGAATATACCATCAAATTTTTGGCATCGAATAATGAAAAATCGACTGTAAAATTTTTGAATTCTGAGAAAGTGGATATCTAGGGCTCAAGAAATCTTTTAGATTCCCCTAGATTCCTCAAAGATTCCCTCCTGTGGGTCCTCTGCAAATCGGCTACTTAGATCGGGAAACTTACCACGCCATTGGGTTCGTGTCACTGAGAGGTGTAAGATCGACATAAAATTTATCCAATGTGGACACTGCAAAAATTTCACCATCCTGGAAATTTTACTCCATCATGGTTCCACCTGCGATAAATTAATTAAAAAATTGTCGTCTCGGTTTCTATGTGTTCTCCTGGCTCCTCCATGCCTCATGCATTGGGAAAATGCTGATTTTATATTTAAATTTACGGGTGGAGTTTACAAAAAGCACCGTTGGTGCATTGGTAATAATAGTAGTTTGTTGAGGAGGGGTCAAGTGGTCAATCCCCACCCTTCCCTTTTTAATATATCACCGTTTTCAAAAACCTGCAAACATTATTGTTTTGGGGGGGTTGGGTCCACATTGGGCTGCACGCCCCCATAACCTCCATAGCGCATTTATGTTTTGGGTGGCGCGTTTATATTTATGGCATGAGGTGTTAATGTTTCGTTGTTGGGCCATTGGTACATCATATGAGGCCACCCGGTGGGGGCCAACCCACGTGGCCGGGTAGTTTCGATCCCCACCGGCCTTGCACGTATTCATGGCATATGGTATGGCTTTGGGGGTGTGGACTGGTCCACCGGAGGTGGCCCGCGCCCACCCCATATTTAAAATGTTTAATTTTTATACGGTTGGAGGAGGACGTGGCAGGGTCATGGCCGCCAACCCAACATTTGATATGTGTGGTGTGGTTGGGTCGGCAGGGGTCATGGCCCGTCGGCCTTTTAACAATGAAATTTTGTTAACATATTTTTGGGGGTAGCGGGGGTGGTGGCCTACCACCACATTATATTTTTTATTTTATTTTATTTAATAATAGGGCATTTTTTCAATTTTGTCTAACATAAGGGTTATTAGACAAATTAAAGAGGCAACAATTTCACCCACTTTTGGGAGCTAGGTTTCATGCCTCGGGGTCGGTCAAATTATAGGACACTTAAAACTAGCCCACAACCCAACTTTGACCAAAAATTTGACTGGCTCGTTCTCCCTCATATGAGCTCAGATTAATGAACCGTTCACACCGCCATGATCAGGACGACAAAATCTATGCTCTGGTCCTAGTTGGAAAGCATTCTGATAACTTTGATTTTCGAGATTTCATAAGCCTTCTTTGTCCTGTGTGTGTCTCTGGAGCCACCTGGATCAATCCTCCCCACTGAGGAGCTTTTGGTCCTCCAAAAGCATGAAAAATAATCTACAACTTCTTTTTACCTTGTCTACATCACAAGCGTCCTAAAAGGTCTCGCTTCCATCTCCTTCACCTTTGTTCTTCAGAGCCTTAAGCGATGAGCTGACACCTGCAACCTCTACAACCTGTAGTACATTGTTTTTCAATTACATGCTTTAATTTCATGACCAACTAATGACCCAAGCATCCCACACTTGCCATGAGTTTATAACACATACTCGGTGGTCAAGTTTACATCAAAATGGACACAATACCCCAGCTATGAAAACAAGGCCAACATATCATTGTTGCTTTAACAAGTGATGGAAAACACATCATCACTGCAACACATGATTTACAATAATAAGGCCACACACTATTTTTTCTTTGAAAAATGATGGAAACACGACATCATTTCCGCAATTTATCATGCAATATAAAACAAGACTAGACATCATTATTGCTTAACAAGTGATGGAAACACGCCATCACTTTTACATTTTAAAATGCAACAAATGATTTACAAAAGCATGACCATGACAAGCTAACATATCTAGAAACCATTTTTCACTTATCAATGTGAATGGGTCACCTCCTTGTTGTGGTTTTTCTTGTCGAACAATTGTTTCACCTGGTTCATGCATCGACACTTTGTCTTTAAGGCACTACTCTGGATGGAGCCTCCAACAAGTGGTTCTTTGATGGCTACTTCTATTGCAATGACTGCAATAGGTCTTCTTCCTCCAGATTTGCTTCACATGTTTCTTTTCCTGCTGTTAAGAGGATCGTTCATGCCTCCTCTTTTTGTGTACTGTCATTCTTTTCCAACACTTATAAAATGTATGGTTATGTAATCCACAAAAGGTATATGTTTTTCGATGCCATGATTTATGTCCATTATTAACAACATCATTATAATTGAAATGAACATTCGAATGTCAAGTGTGGTTATACCTTTCCTTGTTGTCTCTGGTGTATGTATTGCGATTAGAGCTTGCCTCAGTGCTTTCCCTGCTATGGGAACTGCCATGGGATGATGAGGATATGTTCCCATCATTCTCTTTCCTCGACGATTTCGACGATGTCTTGGAAGAATCTGACACCTTCAAGCTTTCTTCCTTGGTGTATCTCAAGCCTACAAGTTGAGGTCTGTGCACAACCTCCAATGGTTGAGTTATGCCTTGGTTATTAACAGCAAGTTCTTTTTCCTCCTTGTGCCTCGTCCTTGTAAGGAGCCTCATGTTTGTCCCTGTAATTGGGATCTCCAAAGCTCCAACAGAAATCATACTATGTGAAGATGAAACTGAAACAAAATCAACATATTTTACCTCCTCTATCGATTTGGAAAGAACTGATGAGGGCTTCTCATCATCTGTTGTTGGTGGTTCGCTAGCTGTCTCGGCACATTCCCTAACTTCCTTTCTGACATACCCAAGTCCTGTTCGATAAGGTAATTCCTCTACTTTGATGGGTTTGATAATGCCATGGCCATTAATGCCCAAGCCTTTTCCTTCATACCCCATTTTCTTCAACAGTTTGGAGCCAATTCCTGTGGTATGATTTTCAAAGACAGCGAAATCATCATTATGACACATACATGAATTTAGAGAATTACTCTTAACCTCACATGGGTCACGCTACAACTTTTCCAAGGCCTCGTCCTTTTCTTGTAGCTGTCGTAGTAGACTATGTTTCTCCTCTTGCTCTTCATGTATACGCATCTTCAATTTAGCGTTATTTGTTTGAAGACTTTGGTTGTTGTGCTTCAGTTCTTCCAACGCCTCTTTCATGGCTCACAACTAAAGCTACAATCGCTCCTTTTCCTCTGTCTCTTTTTGTAGAGCTTCGTACATTATTTCCACTCTTTTGGAAATGTTGAGCATGGTCTCGTACATCACTTTTTCATCCTCTGTCATTGCATGTTCCATTGTTCATGCTTGCAATTCACATCCACGCAAAGACCGCTTTGATACCACTTGATCCGGGTCCGGGTGTGACAAAGGACCCTTCCAAGACCTTTCAATTTTGTGATGTGTTAAATTGCATTTTTAAACAAACATAAATGAATACATCTGCATACTGTAAAGAAGAGGAACATGACATTCATCAACACATGAAAACATAAGCCATTGATAATGGAGTTCGTCCAGGAGGGACTACGTTTCCAGGCCCCAGTGTCAAGATGGTGTAGGCCGCTGCATTTAGTGTTGTCAATAGTGATGATGTACATAAGAGATGATGTCGATATCATACAAGGAAAATTCCCTCACGCAGGAGTGGCTCCAAGAGATGTTCCGCTACAGGAACTCTCAGTCAAAAGGACTCCTATCAGTATGACACAAAACTCATGCATGATGATCATCCCGCCAACATGGCATAAAAGGGATCTCAATGCAAACATACATGGTGACAACATGAGTATCCCATCAACATGACGACAAAGGGATCTCAAACGAAACATGACAACAAGTACATCCCACAAATGATTCTGCATCACATCAAGCAGGAATCATGAAAACAAGTAAGAAACAAGATCCCACATCAAACATCAAACAGGGATCTGTGCAACACAATGCATAGCAAAAGAAGTACATGAACACACTGCATATACCTCACATCCTGAGGCCATCTGAAGAAAAGGATGTCAAACTGCTAAAGCTGGCCGTACCATCAATCTTGCTGCGTCGAATCTCATGGAATGACTGCTCGCATGTTGAATGCTGACACCTGCACTCCACTTAGAAAAGTGGCCGAAAAATGAAATGAGCAAATGGAAAATCTAAATACACCATCAAATTTGTGGCATCGAATAGTGCAAAATTGACTGTCAAATTTCTAAATTCTGAGAAAGTGGAAATTTGGGGCTCAAGGAATCTTTTAGATTCCCACTAGATTCCTTAAAGATTCCCTCCTCCGGGTCCTCTGCAAATCGGTTGCTCAGATTAGGAAACTGACTATGCCATTGGGTTCATGTCGCTGAGAGGTGTAAGATCGACATAAAATTTGTCCAATTTGGACACTGCAAAAATTTCACCCTCATGGAAATTTTGCTCCATCATGGTTCCACCTAAAATAAATTAATTAAAAAATTATCGTCTCAGTTTCCATGCGCGCTCCCAATTCCTCCATGCCTCATGCACTGGGAAAATGTTGATTTTATATTTAAATTTACGGGCAGAGTTTACAAAAAGCACCGTTGGTGCATTGGTAATAATAGTAGTTTGTTGAGGAGGGGTCGGGCGGTCAATCTCCGCCCCTCCAATTTTAATATATTACCGTTTTCAAAAACCCGCAAACATTATTGTTTTGGGGGGTTCAGTTCTGCATTGGGTGGCCCGCCCCCATAACCTCTATAGCGCATTTATGTTTTGGGTGGCATGTTTATATTTATGGCATGAGGTGTTAACGTTTTGTTATTGGGTCGTTGGTACATCATATGAGGCCGACTGATGGGAGCCGGCCCACGTGGTCGGGCGGGTTCGATCCCCGTCGACCTCACACGTATTCATGGCATATGGTATGTTTTTGGGGGTGTGGTCCAGGTCCATAGGAGGTGGCCCGCGCCACCCCATATTTAAAATGTTTAATATATATACGGTTGGAGGAGGGTGTGGCAGGGTCATGGCCGCCAACCCAACATTTGATATGTGTGGTGCAGTTGGGCCGACAGGGGTCATGGCCCGTCGGCCTTTTAACAATGAAATTTTGTTAACATATTTTTGGGGGTGGTGGGGGCGTTGGCCTGCCACCACATTATATATTTTTATTTTATTTTATTTAATAATAGGGCATTTTTTCAATTTTGTCTAACATAAGGGTTATTAGACAAATTAAAGAGGCAACAATTTTGCCCGCTTTTGAGAGCTAGGTTTCATGCCTCGGGGTCGATCAAATTGTAGGACACTTAAACCTAGCCCATAGCCCAACTTTGACCAAAACTTTGATTGGTTCGTTCTCCCTCATATGAGCTCAGATTGACGAACTGTTCGCACCGCTACGATCAGGACGACGAGATCTACGCTCTAGTCCTAGTTCTAAAGCATTCTGATAACTTTGATTTTCGAGCTTTCATAAGTCCTCTTTGTCCTGTGTGTATCTCTGGAGCCACTTAGATCATGGACAAAAGCTTTAATTTGTTGATTGCAGATTGAAAGTGGACAGAGATTGAATGAACTGACAGATCATCATTGATCATAAGATGGATCAATGATGATCTATTTGGGAGAAGATTGACGGTGTTCGTTGGTGAATGTGCACGCAGTTTAACATAAGAAATAGACCCTATAACATTACAAAATCGAGTTAATTGATAAATCGATCATGACCATTGAAGTGATCTGATAGTCTTCGCGTGCCAACAAGCATAGATGATAATTCCAAAATTGGACGCGATAATTTATCCAACTGAGTTAATAGCTCAATTAATCGTGATCGTCTGTTTGAAGGGATCAGATCTGACGGTGATTGTGTCGGAAGTTGCACACAGTTTAATCCAAAATTCGGACGCGATATTTTATGGACTGTGATTTAATCTAGTTGAATTCTGGATCGATCATAGCCATTCATTATGGATGGACGATATCCGACTGATATCGCTCCGAAAGATGCGTGCTGGTTAGCATTTGATTTGGACGCGATAAGGTTTGAACTAAATTTTAATTTGTTTGGGATCCATGCAAGATATCGAGGTCTGATAGTTTCGTAAACAGGGAATTTAATTGGTCAAACTTCAGATTTGACTAATCGGTGCAGCTTCACTTCATCACTTTGCTTCCTGTATCAACCGTCACTCATATACTTCCATCATGCCCTTTGTCAGTTTGACCCATTGCTCAAAATTTATCTTCAAAAACAATTATTCTTGTCTTGTTTCATGTCAAATGATGTAGGACACATTATTTCCTACCTTTCGATAGGTCTCTTCCTATCAACTTCAACACTCTATCTAGGAAGCAGATCCAGAGACATATCAGTGCCTTGGAACTTGTAGTCATTAGTGGCAGGTTACCTTGTGTTTGATTAGGGGTTTTCATTATTGGCTCCCAGTTGAATGATTCTATGAGTGTTCGACGAAAACATCATTATTCACACTCGCTAGATTGTACTGTGCATCTTGGAGACCATCATCATTATCGGTGGCCATCCTCGCATCTGTTAATAGTTTTCATTATTGACTGGTAATCAGACGATTTCACACATGTTCGACCTCAATGCCTTTATTCACATGTGTCAAAATATGTTGTTGAGATGAAGCGGCGATCAAGACCTTGGGTAGAGGCTTACATCACTCATGATCCAGGTGAATATTGGTGGCCACCCGCCAATTCCACTTGGACCCCCACCATTGTTTCTTTTAGTTTTTCAGTTTCCTTAATTGTAGCATAGTTTACTATTTTTAGCATTTTTTCGAGTCCTGAACTTACGGATCTATTTTGAGGCCCTAAACGACGTTTTTTTGGCAATCTACCGCCAATGATTTTCTACCTAAAATCATCTTTTATAAGTAGTCCTCAGAGATATCTTTCCAACAGGTTATCATGCGAGTCAAATGGAGATAATATGACCAAGTCGCGACCCCGGGAAGTTGACTGTCCAACTCACTCCAACCGGGTCATAAACTCTTGGTGTTACATCTCCTCGGGTTAGGGTTTTGGTTGTTTAGGGTTTGCTCTTATTGTTCAATAATAAAAAGGCCCTTGAGCCTCATTGTAACGCAATTCAAAGGAATGTAGCCACCACATCTCTTCTCATAGATAAGCTACCATCCCCTGAGCTAGTCTTATTTTCAATCTATTTGTAAGCATATTTCAGTATTTGATATTAATGAAATGAAGTGTTATTTCTATTGCATCTTTGTATTTATAGTTATAGATGTAATTTATTACATTCCTGTTTAAATCTGGATTAGTGGTATCAGAGCGGTCTTCTCTTTCTTTGTTTTTCTTTGCATGTCCCCAACGAGGTCGGGATATAAGGAGTTAGGGCTTGAACTGGTCAAACCTTTGCAAGACCAGCCTCGCAGATCTCGACAGCCTCCCATGGCGAATGAAAAGAAAGACGAGGGGGTAGGAGATCCTATCAAAATCTTACTTGAGGAAGCCCTCGAGCAACAAAGGAACGCAATGATGGACAACTTTGCCCAGATCCTTCAGCGACTGCCCAGGGGCGACGCATCTACTTCCGGAAACTACTCTAGAAGAGCCACACCCTTTAAGGTACAAGTTAACTTTGACATTCCCATATTTGAGGGTCAGATAGATGCAGCCGCAGTAGATAAATGGTTAAATGTGCTAGAAGGATATTTTTCCGTTCATGATTTTTCCAGCCGGGAAAATATCACCTTTGCACTTCTCAAAGCATCCCCCCACATCAAGGACTGGTTGGAAACCTACTGTGAGCATAAGGATGAAAGTACGAACTCACTATTGTCAGCCGCATCCACTTGGAACTTGTTCCGAGCTGCCATCAAGGAGCAGTACTACCCTGTTAGGAGCTATGAGGATAAATACATAAAGTGGACAACGCTGTGACAGGGAAGGGACCAAGATGTGCCGGAGTTTACCAATGTTTTTCATACCCTTAGTACAAAGTTGGGTATCAAGGATTCTGAGAAGAATTTGGTTCTCAAGTACCTCAGATGAATGCACAGGTACATCCAAGACAAGATGGAATTCTTGGACATCTCCTCGCTTGGCTCGGCATACAGATATACGGTCAAGATCGAGAAAAAGTTTAAACAGAAGAAGTGAGACTTTGGATCTACGAATCCGAAGCAAGGGAAAGGTGCCCCTAAACCGAAAAACAAAGGACAAAGCCAAGGCGGGGCGACCGAGGACAACCCGCCAAAGCCGCAAGCAAAGAACAATGCCGCGAAGCCGAAGAAGGACACGGGAAAGTGGCGTGAGTTCCATAAGAGCTCCACTCACAACACAAGTGAGTGTCGGGCCAAGCAGTCACTGGTGGCTGAGCTAAAGGCTTAGGAATCAGATACATGTTACGACTATGAGTCAGAACCTAAAAAGGGGAATAACAAAGGGAAGCAGATTATCGATGCGGAGCCTAATGCCACCTTTACCACCACGAATATCCAGAAGGAGGAACCCGAAGATCCAGAGAAGGAGGAGCACCTCTTCCACTCCCAGATATGGGTAAAGGGTTCCCCGCTATAGTTCACTGTCGAAAGTGGGAGCCAAAAGAACCTAGTTTCAGCACAGGTCGTGAAGCGGCTGGGCATACCGACCACAACACATCCACAACCGTACACCATCGGGTGGCTTCACCAAGGATGGGATCTTCGTGTGAGCCAGCAGTGCCTCCTTCCATACAACATCAAGCCCTTCACAGATGAGGGATTATGTGACGTTGCTCCCCTTGATGTTTGTGATGTATTATTAGGCCAACCATACTTCTGGAAGCGACATGTTGTGTATGAGTCAAGGCCTTGTGTTGTTATTGTTAATTTGGGAAATAAGT
Organism: Pinus tabuliformis; assembly: GCA_031772625.1. Lineage (NCBI taxonomy): Eukaryota > Viridiplantae > Streptophyta > Pinopsida > Pinales > Pinaceae > Pinus > Pinus tabuliformis. The sequence goes on from CM062816.1 coordinate 30,960,903, forward strand.
TGTACAGGATATCGGAGGTAGCACCGCCTACCGCCATCTCTTTGGTTATTGTGAAACAATGTAGTAAGCTCATTTCCAAAACCAAGAAATTTGTTTTCCTGATGACATGCCCTCAGGGAATGAAGAAGACAGTGGCCATGACCTCCAGACAGGGCCCCTCCGCATGGAAACAATAGATGGACAAAGTCATGGAGCAGTATGAGGAAATCTTCACCTCCCCCACAGAAGTACCTCTGCACTGTCAGGTCAAGCACTCCATCGATCTGACCCCAGGTGCGTCGCTGCCCAATGGACCAATATATCGGTGCTCCATTCTAGAGAACAATGAAATCAAGAGGCAGATTCAGGAGCTGTTGCAGAAAGGTCACATCCATCTCAGTTCATCGCCCTGTGGGAGCCCGATCGTGTTGGTACAGAAGAATGATGGTACTTGGAGACTATGTATTAACTACCATGCATTAAACAAGATCACTGTCCGGAATAGGTACCCGATCCCACGAATTGATGACCTTTTGGACCAACTGAAGGGGGAAAAACATTTCAACAAGATCGACTTGAAGTCTGGCTATCACCAGGTACCAATCGAACCCTCCAATGTGTGGGAGACTACCTTCAAAGCTAAGGAGGTCCTTTTCGAATGGTTGGTTATGCATTTTGGGTTGACGAATGCTCCTGCAACCTTCATGAGGCTGATGGATGACATCTTGCAACCATTCACCAACTCATTTGTAGTGGTATACTTGGATGACATCATGATCTTCATCCAGAGTTGGGAAGTGTTGGGCATGGAGTCCCCCCAAGGCATGTTTTGGGGTTCAAAGCCCAATTTTGACCCAATATTGTTGTAAAGACTCCGCGAATTGAGGGTCTAGAGCACGAAATGTATGATAGAGTCATAGGGTTGTCCGCCCTAGTTTTGTAATGTAATGTCGGCCTATCCATGGTCCATGGACCATGGAATTGTATAAATAGAGCGAGGCTCTAAGTGTAAAATATAACTAATAGAAGGAAAGAAGAAGGAAGCGAGAAGAGAAGATCAAATCTAAGTGACTAAGTGTGTGTTGGGTCAGAATGTAGGAGAATGCTCTGTAGCTGAGTGCGCAGAGGCCTAGTAGTCCGCAGCTGAGTGCACGGACCCCTGTAGCTGAGTGCGCAGGGCGAGGTCGAGTCTGTAACCGAAGAAGAGATTAATAAAGAAAAGTTTTGTTACCAATTCATGTATCTGTTCTTTGATTAATGCATGTTTGATGTAAATCACAAATATACTGTCTATTTATTGTGCGCACCTATATGAATGGTTTTTGTTGATAAGTATAACTTAAAGCATGCAAGTAGGCTAAAATAATCAACTAACATTGGAATACTAGTAAGGAATTAGGTAATAGCAGCGTTCGGCCCCCCAGTAGGGTTGCGCGAAGGCAGCATCTCAGGCTGCGAGGTAAGGGAAAGTGCGCATAGCAATGTGCGCACATTGTCGAAACGCGGACCTTTTGAACTCATCAGACATCTCCAGGGTGCAAAAACCTGGTTCTAGAACCCTCCCATACTACTTCGGCTGAGACCTTAGTTCGCGCTCCGCGGACTGTTGTCGAAAGGGCCAATAGTACCAGGATTTGTTTGGCTAAATCACCTCTGAACCTGGGTCAGACCCTAATAAGCCAACAAATGGTTCCATTCCCGAGACCGGGATCTGCATAAGAGATGTCTGATGTCGTGTCACTGGAATCTGATAAAGAAATAAATTGAAGGGTGGTTGGACAAAAAGATTCACAAGTTCGCGGCGCAAGAAAATAGGAATCTGTGAGTATTGAAGGAACAATGGTTAGAGTGCTACTTATATATGGAAATCCACAAAATTTTCTTTGCATCCTTCCCCTCTAAGTTGTACGAGTGGATCACGAAGCTAGCAGACAGTCAAGGAAGGTGTAGGCTCGACAAACCTATTGTGTGGACTCCAGAGTTGGTGCACAGACTAGAAGCATCAGGAGATAAGATCGCGCACACTGTGGACCATTGGCTCGATCGAATTATAGGAGGGTTTATCACCGAGTTTGCAGGAGATACGTCAGTCAGCTATAGCAAGGCGGAACGACGTTTCCTCAAAGGACTGCGAGGTAAGGAAATTAAATATTTGAACACTTGGATTAAAATGCCACTGTGTGAAAAGCAGGTTATGCGAATAAATTGATGTTTGGGGCTACGCGAAGTGGGAGGATCTATAGAAATGAAGGTAGAAAATAATTAGAGACTAGTCCCTTGATTTCACCTCCGCGAGAAAGCGAGGAAGAGCATGCGAAAGTTTCACTAAGAAGTGCAATCAGTCTGATAAGACAACGAATTATACACATACCACCCCCACCTACACCACCACCAATTTCACAATCTTCACCCCCATCTTCGCCCACACCACCTCCACCACCACCACAGTTCAATATGGTGAGTGCAATAAAGTTGCAAGTATTCAAAGGAGTAGGGAATGAAGATCTAGACCAATTTTGGTTCGTAGTAAAGGCTGTATGGGAAGCGCAAGGAGTCACGGATGATAATATCAAGAAGGAAACACTAGTTAGTGCCTTGCAAGATTGTGCACTAACGTGGTACATTAAGCATTCCAATGACAATCCAAACGCAGGGATCACGAATATCCAAGCTGCGCTAATCAGGGAATTTAGCCAGCCAAAATCAGAGACACAGTCGATTATTAGATTTAAGGAAATCACGATGCTTCCAGGTGAGACCCCCTGGGAGTTGGATCAGAGACTGAAGTGTATGATTCGTGAAGCCAACATGACCTTGACGGATGGGAAACACTGTGCATGGTTTGTAGCGTCGCTAACACCGCATCTAAGGAATGCGCTATCACAACAAAAGTTGTCAACTTAGGCCAAGGCTTTGGAGATTGCAATGAGACTACATGATACCCTGATATAAGATCCTAATTTAGGAGTCCAACAGATCCACGTGCAGTTGAAAAACTTGCGTCTTAAGATGCAGAGCTTGAAACAAGATAGGACAGCTCACCGAGAAGTGCGCGAGGAGGTATAGTGCATAAAGTGCAAAGGCCAGGGACATGACAAGGACCATTGTCCAGTCTTCACGAACTACTTGGTGGGAGGAGGGCCAATGCCATTGAGACCAGAGGCACAAGCAGGGCCAAGCGCGGTGCCTACATTATGGTGCGCGATTTGTCAGATAGGAGGGAAGCATGCTACAGATAACTGTCATCTATTACAGAAGTATACGCAGACATCCCAATAGTTGTTCTGTAATTTCTACAGGTCAGTAAGCCATAATGAGCGTACCTATAGAAGTTATGAACTGATGATGGATTAGACTCCTACCTATAGAGTTCAGTCCAAAACACGAGCCCTCGATCAAAATGCAAGGATGGCGCACATTGGGTTTCAGGGGAGCGAACCAGGTCGAGGTGGAATGGGACCAAGAAGGGGTCGCGAACAACTGATCTGTTACAATTGCGAAGGGCCAGGGCATTATTCCTGCGATTGTACAAATCTGACGAGGGCATCATGTTTATATTGTACCCAGTTTGATCATGAGACGGAGGACTGCCCCACACTGATAGCAAGGTTGCACGATAAAGGAACACTCCAACCTCCCCCGACTCAGAACCTGCAAATGATGAGGTCTGAGTCGCGCAAGGAGGACCTGAATGTAAACATCATGCTCCGAAGCGGTATCATGATAGGAGATGACAAGGGAAAGCAGCCCAAAGAAAGTGCCTAGGTTCACAAGGCTCCAACAAAGGAACCAGAGTTCGATTTGGAGCGCGCGAAGGAGACATTCATGGAAGCTAAGAAGAGCTTCACGGAGGCCTCCACTTCAGGTAGTAAAGACCAACTAGAACCAGAGATGGAATCATCAATGCTCACTACCTTTATGGAGACATGCACGAAGTTGTCGCACGACAACAAAGCGGTGAAGGGGTTGCAAGAACTCATCACTAGGTGTGCTGGACCTAGAGAACCGCGTGTAGTCTGGAAGCTCGGAAAGCACGCAACACGAATAGGAAGGGAGATGAGATTGACTGCGCAAATTAGGGAATATGAAATGGATCAAGTGATTTTGGATCTAGTATCGGACGTGAACGTTCTGCCAAAGTAGACATGGGAGCGCATGGGCAATCCCGCGTTGTAATGGTCTCTTATTCAATTGAAAATGGCGAACCAACAAAAGATCCTACCAATGGGAAGATTGCAAGGAACAATGGTAGATATCAAAGGTGCGAGCGCGCTTGCAGATTTCGAAGTGGTAGAGATTGTTGATGACAACAATCCATAACCCATGCTACTGGGAATAGATTGGGCCATTGATATGAATGGAGTGATAAACCTAAAGAAGCGTAAAATTATTTTTGAGAAAAAGTCACTGCGCATAGTGGTACCTCTAAACCCTGCGGAAGGATCATGCTACACAGAGCCGGTGCGCAACTGCGATAGTGACGACGATCTAGATTGTATCTACAAGATAACCCCGCGGGAGCAGGATTGGGTAAATCCTACGGTGGATGGCAGGATTTAGTGGGAGCGCGAAAGCTCCTGTACCTCAGATTTGGACGAGGAGATAGAAAGAAGGCAGAACCGGTTACACGAGGTAACCACACTCAACTGCAACATGATGATAAGGTCACTACACTGTGTAGCAATAGAGGAAATAGATCTACTTATGTACAACAGACTGACTGCGGTAGATGATTTTCTTAACAAGTTTGAAAAAGAAGTACCAGAACGGCAGCGTTTCGACGCTCTGAAATGGGCAATGCATGCTACGCCCACAAGATGGTGGGGTACGCACCAGCAGAATTTTTAGGACTGGTGAGAATGCAGAAGGATGATGCTCATATGGTTTGGAAAGCCTCAAATGCGGATGAAAGCCAAATATGATGGACGAAATAGCCTGCGCGCCCACCTCTCTAGATGGGTACAGGCGTATGGTACGCAACCTGCACGAATGCACACCGTCCTCACGATAGGAAACAGGACCAACAAGCAGGAGCGGGTAGGATGAGGGCACGAATGACGAAGTATGATAAGACCAAGTGCGCCAAAGATTATCCGCATGGAAGCCTTTGACAAAGTGTGCGAAGTACTGAACGCGGTCCACCAGGTGAGATGCACTGATTAGGACCTGCGTGTACCAGCAGTTTTATGGGCTTATAGGACCATGTGAAAAACCTTGACCGTGCGAACACTTCCAAAGCCAAAGTATGAAGCAGAGGCTATAATCCATATGGAGCGTGCAAAGCCTAGTCCACACATAGCAGCACTCGTAGATACGATGGTTCGCGAAGCCCTGAAAGAAGGAATCACACAGCCGCAAGAAATAGAACGCATTGGACTTGAGGCAGAAATCCAATGGGGAAACTATAGACTCCACGAACTTGAAAAAGAAAGGGTACAATTAAGGAAGAAAAGTGCTTTGATGGACGCAGAGGTCAAGAAGCTAGAGGATGAGATAAAGGAAGCGTTTCTCATCGAAAAAACTAGGATGGTCAAGAAAGGTGCATACGATCATACTGACAAGTTTGAGAACTATCATCGAGAATTGGTTAGTCTGCTGCCTTGGCTGGGACCACATATCGCCAAGCGTAGTGACCAGGGTAGCACGTTGCAAGTGTTGAAGTGCGCGATGCCGACCACAACAATAGAAGGGGGGATTTTTCGTGAACCATCGTGGAGGTTGGGATGGAGCCCCACACAGGTGGTGCGACCACCTAACTAGCCGTGGGAAGGACAGTCTTAGCACTCCAGGCAGTTGGAAGGGAGCGCAGGACTATAAACTATTCTTCCTGAGAGCTACGCGATATTGGGGATGCGCACAGAAGTAGAGAGTCACAAGGTCCACGACCGTTCATAGGAAGCTGTGCTGCCGCACGGATTGGCTAGAAAATGACCCTTGAGGTCACTGTTCATGATGGGATGGGGGAATTGAGGCCAAATGGAGCGGGCGGCAGGAATTTAAGATGCGATTTATGGGAAAGATTAGGGAAAATATGCCACCAAGAAAGCATTAATGGACCGGAATTGGGGGCAATGGTCGAATTCGAATTCAAAAGGCGCTATAAAACACAAAGGGTTGCCCAACAAACAACACTTGGTCATTTGAGAATTGAGCAGAACCTTGAGAATTATGAGTCGAGCGTTGATTGTGCCCTTGAATTCGCAAGTGCCAGATTACAACCCAGATACAATGATAGCAACTAAGGATGGTTTGGTAATAGAAGAGGTAACTGTCGGCGAGGTTGCGTAGGCCCTAACTATGGAAGACGTTCCAGAAGGCATCAGGGTTGTGGTAGAAATACCCAAATCACCGCGTACGCCAAGGCCCAAGAAGGATAAACAAGCAATGGCCCCCATACGCGTGTCCCCGAGGCACCCGTTGCGCAACAAATTATCAATGTTGGAAGAGGGGAAAGTTGTCACGATAGAAACAGATGAGGAAGAAGAAGATTTGCAGGCCCTTATCATTGTAGAGAAAGAAGACGAAGGCATGGAGGAGGATATTCAACCTACACACTCTGCGACAAATATGCCCGCATATGTCCCTCCACGGAAAGGAAAGACCAAAGTTCCAAAGGACTTGGATGAAACCAAGAGTTCACTCCAGACCGCGCTCCTCCCAGATGGAATTCTGTTTGAAGGCACACACCTGGATCACGTGCCAACCATGAAGTTTGAAGATTGGGACCTCGCTAACCGCAAGAAGTTCCCTCACTTGGAGACCGGCAACCTCATGAAGCAAAACATTGCGGGGGTGGTGACAACGTTAGAGTAGTGGAAGTGGCTACACGGTGTGGAAAAGTCCTGGCTACTGAACTTACTATGGGTGCCGCATTTCCACTGCGTGCCAATCACCATTTTCGTCATCAGGCAGCTACTCTGCCTGGTGCATGATGGGTATCTATGGCTGGAGGAGCCTATCCCCATCATGATAGACCTAATTCACCGTGTTTCCCGATGCCCCTACAAAGGAAAGGACCCCGCGACCATAGCCAAAGGAAAGGGCAGTAATTTGGCCCTTGCAGAGGCCATGAAGACAAAGTACAAGCTGGAGAAGAAGAAGAGGGGCTACGCCATCTCCAGCATCAAGGAAAAAGTGGTACGCGTAGCAACCCAAATCCTAGCTAGCAAAGTTATGCGGAAGTGTCACGCTGATGAGGTACCGACGCCGGTAGTCGCACTGGCTAGCAGTGTGCAAAGTGGGTCCAGTTTAACTGGTCAGAATTCCTCTGCGCATAATTTTGGAAAAATTGTCGCGAAGCCCAGGAGTAGGGTAAAACCTTCCACTATGTGTGGTTGTTTCTATCCATAGTGCTCGTAGCGAGGGAACTGCCAGAGGACAGTCAATTCCCCAGCAATGAAAGAGAATTACCGAAGGTTGCGAAGTACGCTTCACTCTGGGCCACGAAGGATGCAAAAAGGATACGTGATAGCAAGATCTTCTAGGTGCTCATGGACATGAACATCCAAATTTGGATCAACCGGAAGCCGCGCTTGTCACCGACAGTGTATAACAGCCTGCAGAGTTTTGCAGATTTTAAGTCTGATATGCACAACATCTTTATTAGGGCATGCAATGATCCAGCGAAGCAGTGGACGAAGCTACCTTTTGTAGCCACTGACGATGCCATTTTCACTGTCTTGGAGGCATGGCGCCGAAATGGCGTGCCCCAAATCTTGCCGAACTCAAGAAGGCGGTAGTGCAGAAGAAGAAGGATGATGCCAAGCTGCGCACAGTTGGCCGAGAAAAGGCGGAAGGAAACAGCAACAACTGAGGTAAGGGCAGCGCGGGAAGTGGCACAGAAAGCCACCGAGCAGAAAAAGGCCGCAGAAGCAGCAGCAGCAACACAGGCGGCAGAGGAAGCAACCACGAAGGCGGACGAGGGCCAAGCAACGTCCTCGCAGGGGTAGGAGGCAAAGGAAGTAGAAACAACAGAAGGGAGCACAGACCCAGGGACCACGTCCACATAGTTGAAGCACCCACACATGGCAGAGCAAGCAGGACCAAGGAAGAAGTTCAAGGCCTCGAAATTGGCCATTGACCCGATCACCTTAACCGAAGGTGATCTGCATGACATCGGCGAGATAGTTCATGATGTCACGAATGAGGCCCTTCAGGATTTTATGCAGGAGCACCAGACTGTGTTGGGGGCCCTCAGAGTGCAGCTGCAGGAGTTACAGGTGCATCCCCCTCAGGTGGGTACCCTTTCCACCCACCTCGCAGCAGGATCCTTGGCAGCAGAGCAGATGTTGCACGCACGGATGGAAAACACAATAGTGTTGCCGAAAGGGGCCCTAGTAATAGCGAATGAGGCTGACAGATTTTCGGTTAGCATGATGAAAGGCCTTGGCCTTAATCTGGCTGCCCTTCCATGTGAGACATTGTATCTGCTACAGGTTGGGATAACGACAGAGTTGCGCACTAGGGAGAGCCACACGATACAAGTCCTCAGCAAGCAACATATTAACATGGAACAACTCAGCTTGCAGCGTGACGAATTGGTGTCACAAAATCAACAGTTGGTACAGGTGGTAGACGACACTTGCCGAAGTGTCTTGGAGCTTGCCATCGCAACAGACCTACCAGTAGAGGTGCAGATCCATAGGTTAGCTACAGGAGTCCGTGAGGCCAAGGAAGAAATGACCAAGGTTCAGCTGGAGCTGAATCTTTAGATCGCGGAGCTGCGGTTAAAGGTGCATCCATCCACTCCCCCAGAAGTCAAAGAACAATGTGCTAGCGCTATTGCAGCGGGATTGGAGGAAATGGGAGATGCAGTATGAGACTACACTGGCATGTTGGAAGAACCACTTGAGGTTCTCATGACTCTGCAAGAGGACCCTAACATCCAGCGCTTGGAAATAGAAGCGTGAGAACTCCAGTAGCAATATGACAATGTCTGAGGAATTGTGCAGAAAGTAGTCCTCACCCAAAGGCTTCCGAGGATGCAACAGGCTAAAGCACTAAAGGAGCAGGTGGACACTGCGCGACACAAGGAGGCAGTTCTCAAAGCACACGTTTAGCTTTGGATTGACGAGGCCTTCACTATCACGGCAAACATCGAAGGAAAGATCACGCACATATAGGGGATGCATGCACAGATGCAGAGAAGCACGATAGATACAGAGGTCTCAGAACAGTGGATGCAGCAGATTCAACAAACATCAGTTCAGTGCGCTGCTGACCTCAGCACAGTTCGAGAACAGTTGGAAGGACTTTGCGCCAAGATCACCACGCCGATAGAGTGACTCAAGGGTGAGTCACGATGTTTGTGTTGGGGGCCTGTTGGGCATGGAATCCCCCCAAGGCATGTTTTGGGGCTCAAAGCCAAGTTTTGACCTAATATTGTTGTAAAGACTCCGCGAATTGAGGGCACAGAGCGCGAAATTTAAGATAGAGTTACAGGGTTTTCCGCCCTAATTTTGTAATGTAATGTCAGCCTACCCATGGTCCACGGACCATGGAATTGTATAAATAGAGCGAGGCTCTAAGTGTAAAAGATAACTAATAGAAGGAAAGAATAAGGAAGCGAGAAGAGAATATCGAGTCTAAGTGACTAAGTGTGTCTTGGGTCGTAGAGTAAGAGAAGGCTCTGCAGCTGAGTGCACAGAGGCCTAGTAGTCTGCAACTAAGTGCGTGGACCCCTACAGCTAAGTGTGCACAGCAGAGTCGAGTCTGTAACTGAAGAAGAGATTAATAAAGAAAAGTTTTGTTACCAACTCATGTATTTGTTCTTTGATTAATGCATGTTTTATGTAAATCGCAAATATACTATCTATTTACTCTGCGCACCTATATGAAAGTTTTTTGTTGAAGTATAACTTAAAGCACGCAAGTAGGCTACAATAATCAACTAACATTGGAATACTAGTAAGGAATTGGGTAATAGCAGCGTTCGGCCCCCGAGTAGGGATGTGCAAAGGCAACATCTCAGGCTGCGAGGAAAGGGAAAGTGTGTGTAGCGACGTGTCCGTAGGGTCGAACCGCAAAGATCTTAAACTCATCAGACATCTCCAGGGTGCGGAAACCTGGTTCTAACACCCTCCCATACTAATTCAGGTGAGACCTCATTCCGCGCTCTGCGAACTGTTGCCAAAAGGGCCAGTAGTACTGAGATTTGTTTGGCTAAATCACCTCCAAACCTGGGTCAGGCCCCAATAAGCCAACAAGAAGAGCACCTCCACCACATCCAACAGGTTCTCCAAACACTACAGCAACACAAGCTGTGTGCCAATTAGGAGAAATGCACTTTTGGCATGACCCAAGTTCAGTATCTAGGATACATTATTGATGAATGACGGGTGCATGTGGATCTAGCCAAGATCCACGTCATTCAGGATTGGCTAGCCCCAACCACTCTGACAAAGCTCCGTAGGTTTTTGGGTCTTGCCAATTTCTACTGTAGGTTCGTGTTGGGATTCTCTCATATCACTTGGCCCTTAGGTCAAGTCACCAAGGGAGGAGCGAAAGAAAAATTCTTTTGTTCTGAATCTGAATAGAAGGAATTCGTAGAGTTGAAACATTGCCTCTGCTCTGCACCAGTGCTCACTTTACCAAACTTGCAACAACCATTTGAGATCGAGACAGATGCCTATGACTATGTTATTAGGGAAATCCTTACTCAACAGGGGCATCCAGTGGCATATCACAGTGAGACACTTTCAGAAACAGTCTGAAAGTATCCCACTTATGACAAAGAGATGTATTCCATTGTGCAGGCTTGCCGACAATGGAAGCATTACATTTTGGAGAAGGAAACAGTCATCCACACAGACCACCGACCCTTGCAATTCATACAGAAGCAAGGGAAGTTGCAGAAAGATTGCCACCAAAAGTGGTCCACATAGCTGTAGCAGTTCCATTTGAATATCAATTATAAGAAGGGTAGTACCAATAATGTTGCACACTGCCTCAACTGACCATCGATCATGGTGTTAACCACTGTGCTCAACTCTTGTGGGCACGAGACTTTTGATTAGCCACTTCTCTACAAAAGTGACCCAGAGTTTGATCACACATACCAAATGCTCTTGGAGGGTCAACAAGATCCAGATTTTCACCTCCAGGATGCCCTGCTATTCCACCTGGGACACCTTTGTGTTCCTTCAAGCGAGCGAGCCAAGATTATTTGGGAAGCGCACTACAGTCAGGCCGCTGGGAATTTCGGGGTCGAGAAAACAGTGGTAGTACTGTAGAAGTATTTCTATTGGCTGAATCTTCGACGGGATGTCGGGAAGTACATCAGATCCTGCACTGCTTGCGCCATTGCCAAATCGACCATCAAGAAGAAAGGCCTCTATACTCCACTGCCTACCCCTAGTCGACCTTGGGAATCCATCTCCATGGATTACATGTTGGGCCTTCCTTCTACTAAGCATGGCAACGACTGTGTTTTTGTGGTTGTCGACAGATTCTCGAAGATGGCCATTCTGGCAGCCTGCAAGAAGAATATCATAGCAGAAGCCACTGCTAAACTCTTCTTTGAACAAGTGTGGGTACACTTTGGGATCCCGTAGTCTATCATCTCAGATCGGGACAACAGGTTCCTCTGGACATTTTGGTCCAGTCTTTGGTCGATGTTGGACACTAAGCTCACTAATTCCACAACTTTCCATCCCCAAACTAATGGCCAGATAGAGGTCGTCAACAGGATGGTCGTACACATTCTGCGCATGTACAACTCAAAGAATCCATGCACATGGGATGAGAGCCTTCCCTATGTCTAGAATAGCTATAACCAGGCTCTCCATAGCTCAACTGGCCACAACCCTTTTCAGGTGGGCTTGGGATTCCAGCCACTATGTCCCATTGATGTGGCCATACCATTTGCAGCTACTCAAGCAGATTCAACTCATGTCCAATCAGAAGCTGATAAGGCAAACAACTTCATTGAGCACACCCAACATATCTGCTAGCAGGTCCATGACATTCTGGAGAAATCAAATGCCAAGTACAGGCAGTAACATGATCAACATCAGGTGCCACACAAGTTTTGGGTGGGCGACAAAGCCTGGTTGCATTTGCAGAAGGAACGCCTTATCGGAGCATATCGTAAACTCATACCACTCTGATATGGTCCTTACACCATTACCAAGGTTGTGGGAAACAATGCATTTGAGGTGAGCATTCTTCCATTCCTTAGCCTGCACCCACTGTTCAATGTGGACCGCCTTCAACCATACTTCCCATCATTGTTGGACACATCAGATATTGCAGAACAACTCACACCTACAGAGTTAAATCCAGATTGCATGGAGCAAGACACAACTGATCGGATCATGGACACATAGATCAAGAACACTCACTAGCAGAAGATCCAACTGTATCGAGTTGTCAAAGCAAGCCAACTCCTTCACCAGGGCAAGTGGCTCACCAGGGACCAAGTTCAGTAGAAGTTTCCTCATCTCATGGAGGAACTCAATGCAATGGGGATCATTGCTTCCTGGGGGGGGGAATGATCCAGGTGGTTATTGGTGGCCACCTACCAATTCCACTTGGAACCCCACCATTGTTTCTTTCAGTTTTTCAGTTTCTTTAATTGTAGCACAATTTACTATTTTTAGTAGTTTTTCGAGTACTAAACTTTCGGAGTTGTTTTGAGGCCTTACACAAAGTTTATTTGGAAATCTACCGCTAGTGATTTTTTGTCTAAAATTGTCCTTTCCATCATAGTCCTCGGGGATATCTTTCCAACAGGTTATCATGCGTGTCAAACGAAGATAATATGACCAAGTCACAACCCCGGGAAGTTGGCTGTCTAACTCACCCCAACGGGGCCCATAAACTCTTGGTGTTACATCCCCTCAAGTTAGGGTTTTGGTTTTTTAGGGTTTTCTCTTATTGTTCAATAATAAAAAGGACCTTGAGCCTCATTGTAACACAATTCAGAGGCATGTAGCCACCACATCTCTTCTCAGAGATAAGCTACCATCGCCCGAGCTAATCTTATTTCCATTATGTTTGTAAGCATATTTTAGTATTTGATATTAATGTAATGAAGTGTTATTTCTACTACATCTTTGTATTTATGGTTATATCTGTAATTTGTTACGTTACTATTTAAATCTGGATCAACTCAACCTTGTTTCCCTGCCAAGCTGCATACATTGTTTTCAGAGACAACTCGTCAGGATGATCCTATTATGACACAGTTCCACATTGTGCTTATCGGTGGACATGATCATCATACCTCTTTGTTGAGAAATCACTCTGACATAGCTACTGAGCATGGGAATTCCTGACTCAAGACATGATTTTAGATTTTAACATATGTGGTTGTATCAAGTTTCTCGTAGTCCCGAAGCTTTGATCCTCTCTCTCTTTTTTCCAACACGACAATTCTAAAGTATTTCGGCCATCATCTTCGTCTCTGATCTCACACTTTAGGGGGCATATGTTATATAGGAAAATGACCTCCTCATCAGCTCAGAGGAGGAAGATAGTTTGACTGAAGGTTTGACCAAGTTCACAGTCCTATTTGCTAGGGTAATGCTCCCTAGGAACTAGCAGGATGAGTTATAACGCTCCCCATGCATGAGCCAAGGGCGTTAGTCCCTAGGGTAACTCTTTGTGTTGCCTTAGGGGAAGCGTTAGTCAAATTTTGTGAGGTTCTGAAGGTCAAAGGAGTGGGTTGACTGAATAATATCCCACTTTTTACTCATATGTCAGCCCGAAAAGCAAGAAACATCCATCTTCGACCTATTTGAGGATATTGTTATTTCTAACAGAGTCTAATAGAAAGGGAAAGAGAAATAAAGCAAGGAAACATCCTAGATTTTGCCAAAGGGAACTCATGAGAGAGTTGGCAAGGATTAGCCTCTCATTCTATATATTGGAGGCTTGGGGCATTGTGAAAGAGGTTGGAAGGTTGAAGGATTGCCAACTTATTGTCGAAACTTTGTATGAGACATAGTGGTTTACCAAGAGGTTAAGAAGAGAGAGAGAGAGAAAGGAGTTGGAGGATTAAGGGAAGCTTGATTCACCATATGGTTGTAATCATCCTTTCCTATTATTAATATAGACTTGTAGTTGTGTTGTCTACTCTATGGTGTTTATATTGTGTTTTAGTTATGTATTGATGCAATGCCATAGTTTATGAGTAGCTTAGATGCATGTTATTTGATATCCTTATGGATTACTATTTTGATTATCAAAGTTTATATGATGCAGTATTACTTCTTGTCTTATCTATTTGTAGGTGTTGATCTAGGAGCTAATACAGAAGTTTTCCGCTCCGCTACATTGGATTCTCTAGCAAAACTGCATCAAGATCTGAGGTAATCTCTTCCCTCCTGCTTTTAATATCATAGATTAATATGGATATGTTTATGCTTATGCTTCTTTGTGCGAGCTGCAGTTAATCTGATCTGTCTACCAAGGATCTCGGGAATATCCTTGAGGGTATTCTAGCCAAAATCACCCGTGCATTAATCCCTATAGGAGTATGATCCCAAGATTTTTCATTTATTTACTCAGATATCACATCTTCTTGGGGTGACGATTGATATATTTCGTGAAGTCTGCATTGAACACATTTATAAATCTGGGGTGATCGTTGGATGGTTGGTGTGATTTATTATACATCCACCCACTCTGATTCTAATGTGGACGCCCATGAGGCATTTATACAGGCCACGATTGCAGCTGAACGGAAAAGGTTTATGTATTCCAAAAGCACAGACGTGTCGATTGAGGGATCATTGCATGCAATTATTCCACACGTCCGCGACAAGCGGAAACCTTGGTTTGACATTCCCTTTGTTCCCCTCCATGCAGTTTCGAGACACAGATAGGGCCGAAGACAAGATCACAAAGCTATTCACACAAACCGTGCGACAAAACTACTAAGTTTTGGTCATGATATACTCTGGGATAGAGTAACAAGCTTGTAGAAAATAGCCATAGTAGGAAGGTAGATTGTTGTAGACCTATCTGAACATGATATGCAGAGCTGGGCTAAGAAAGTTTGGGGGCCACTACTAGGATATACTCCAAAAATCAACATTCTGAGGAACACATGGTTCAACATACATTTCCTACACATGTAGTATGCCAAAAATATCTTGAAGATCCCTTGGGTACGAGGGAGAATTTCCCTACAACTACATAAATGGTATATTGGTTTCAATTCTTTGCTAGACATGCCTAAAAATGAAATTGTTTGGGTCAAATTTCCTGGGCTACCTCTTGAATTTTGGACTAAGAGGGCATTAACTGAAATAAGAAATGCAATTGGTCGTTTCATATACATTGATCCCAAAGTGGTAGGGGCGCATGAAAAGCGGGTGGCTTGGATTCTAGTAGAGATACATTTCTTTGGAGACCTTCTAGAAAGTATTGACTTGGCTTGGGGACCTCTATAGATTCGGCAACGACTAGATTAGTGGGGAATTCCATTTTGTTTCCTTCTCTGTCATCAGACTGGACACTTGAAGAAGCGATACCTAAGCAGGAGAAGGTCTGGTTTGTGCTATTCATCGGGTCTTGCTCCTCGGCTGAACATTTCCCTCATTGACCTTAAGCTGTCAATACACACCTATACAAAGGTACTCCTCTCTCTTGATTTGAGCCCTCTCAGATTTATGTTTCATCATCTTCTTTGAATATCTCTTCTCACGTACCTTCACATGTGAATTTGGATGCTGCTTCAATTTCTAATAACTCTCACCAACATATTTCCACTGTCGAATTATCACCTAGTTCCTCGGCATTCCCTCCATCTGAGGAGGCCCCTCCACATAAGGTTAATCCCCATCTGGATCTATCGAATTTCTCTCCTGATAACGGTATCCCTTGCTCTCCTGATAATGCTATCCCTTGCTCTCCTGATAACGCTATCCCTTGCTCTCCTGATAACGCTCTCTCGATCTCTCCTACAATGCCTCCTCTTGAATATGCTATATCTCCACCTAAAAACTATCCTACAATGCCTCCTCTTGAATCTGTTGGAACTGCGCCTAAACACCTTCCTAACGACCTCTCCTATGCCTCTCCTCACAACTCAATTGGGAGTGACATTGATTTTCCTACTTCTCAACCCTGAGATGGATCTCAAAGTCCTGACCATTAATAAGGCTAATGTCCCTAGATACTTCCCACATATCAGCCCATGTTCTACTAAAAACATCACTATTCACAAGACTCATAAAAGGGTAGTCGATATTTTCGTGGATGCACCGGGCCTTAATTCGACCTCTTTCATGAATCTGATGGCCTCCTTGATGTACCTATTATCTCCTCCTCTGATTCTCAAGCACTTAGAGCTACACTACCCACTTTTGTGCTTACAAGATGAACATCCTCTCTATGAACATTAGGGGTTTGGGGAATCACTCCAAACAATTGGGTATTAAGCAAATCATTCTAGATACTCATCCTTTTATTGTTCTCATACATGAATCTCTCGTAAACACTCCTCGGGCCATTGCATATTTTAGACAAATTTACCCATTGTGGCACATTGTTGTTGTCGGATCGGTTGGTACTTCTGGAGGCCTTATCACTTTGTGGGATCCTGGCTGAGCACATTTTCATGCTTTTAGTCTTTTTGCAGGAATTTTACTATCTGTTCACAATCGCAACATTTCTTGTCGCATACATATACTTAAAATGTGTCCACCATGTCAAGAACGTTCATCATTCTGGGAGAGAATTAACCTCTGCAATATTCTAAAAATTAATGGACTCATTTTGGCTAGAGATCTAAGCACCACTCTCATGGATCAAGAATCATGGGGGACACATTGTAGAACAGATCCTCTGGCAGATAGGCTCTATAATCTCTTTGATGATAACCATTTGGTAGACATTTTCCCCTGCCCTCTCTCTCCAACATGGAACAACATACGGGTTGGAGAGGACCACATTGGGAAACGACTTGATAGATTCTTGGTTCAAGAAGATTTGATTGAAAGGCTTGGTTATCTGAAGTCATCTGTATACAAGTCATACATATCTGATCATACTCCAATTATCCTTAGCTGGAGGATGGAGAATGTACGAAAGGGGATCCCTTTTAAATTCAACAAAGCATGGCTGGACGATTCAGAATATAACGACCTGGTACACACCCTTTGGTCAGAAATGTATGATATTAGAGAAGAATCGACAATGAGATCCCTAGTTATCAAGCTCAATAAAATAAAATCAAGAACTAGAAATTGGGAAAGAATAAAAAAACAGTAGTTGATTGTGGAATTATAGGACATCTCCCATATCATTTCTGAATTTGGCAAGACTATGGAGGTCAAAATCCTGACTCAACAGGATCTGGATCTCCTAAAATTGCTGGAAGAAAGGAAAAATGAGATCTTGAATATACAGGACATTAGTCGGAGACTCAAGGGTAGAGCAATTTGGCTCCGCGAAGGAGACCGAAACACCAAGTTCTTTCACAGGTATGCTACTCATTGCAAACATTTCAATGCAATCTGGCAGATTCAAACATCTGAGGGACATATAAAAAACTCCACCCATGATATACAAAAATAAGCTGTGAATTTTTTTGACCATTTCTATAAGGCTAGGGAGGATGTAGATTTTGATGATCAATCCTGGGCACTAAACTAGTATCCAATTATGTTTGATGACACTGTAAATGAAGAAATTTGCAGGCCTGTCATCTTGGAAGAAATTGCACAGGAACTAGGGTCCTTTGCAAAGGATAAAAACCTAGGCTTAGATGGATGGGCAGTGGATTTATTTATACATTTCTTTGAGATGATGGGTAAAATCCTTCTAGAGATTGTGGAAGAAGCGAGGACTGGTGGAAAGATTTCGGGAGCCATAAACTCGACTTTTTTAGCTCTCATCCCGAAGACCTCTTCCCAAAAAGAATTTAGGGATTACAGGCCTATTTCCCTATGCAACATTATGTACAAGATAATTTCCAAGGTTATTGCCAGACATATCAAAATATCCCTATCCTCACACATCTCCAAAGAAAAATTTGGTTTCTTAAGTAACTGCCAGATTCATGATGTGATTACAGTAGCACAAGAGTGAATCCACTCTATCCATACATGTAAGAAGGAGGTTTTGGTTATGAAAATTGACCTACACAGGGCTTTCGATTGTGTAGACTGGACATTTATTAGGCTTATCCTATACAAGATTGGCCTTCAGACATACAACGTGGAGTGGATCATGGCCCGCATTACTTCAGCCTGTTTCGTTGTCCTCATCAATAGTCTCCCCTCAAACATTTTCAAGGCATGACGTGGACTCACACATGGATGCTCTCTTTCCCCTCTAATATTCTTACTTGTCATGGATGGAATTAGTCTCAAAATTAAAGAAGCTCAGTCTTGTGGTATTTTTCATGGACTACATATTACTAGTTTGGTCAATATTACTCACTTGTTCTTTGTAGATGATATTTTAACTTTTGGCATTATCTCTAGAGCATAATGGTCTGCTTTGCACTACATTTTCACTAGATATGGTGCAGCTTCTGGACTCCAAACAAACAACAACAAATCAACTCTATATTTTTCTTCTGGCGATAGTTTGGAAATAGATTATATTGCAGGTATATTCGGTGTTGCGACCGCTCCTTTGAAGGATGGCATATCCTATCTGGGATATAAACTAAAACCCAACAACTACAGGACTATGGACTGGCTTTGGTTGGTAGAAAAATATAAAAATAAACTCTCCAACTGGACTCACAAATACCTCTCCCTGGGAGGTAGATACATTCTAGTGCTGTTGTAGCGGCTACAACAACCCTCCAAATTTTTTCCTTAGCTTGTTTTGGAACCTCCCTACCAACCTTACACAACACTTTGTCTTGCTTCGTCAAGTACTCAAGATTCAGTGTTTTCCTCGCACAAAGGCAGCCTGTTGATCACAGTTGATCCATTCCCCTCACATGCTGCTCACCCGAACTTGGTCCAGTTGCAGGCTGAGCAACTTCCCCTTGAAAATTGCACATTTCTGGAGGGAAACTAGCCTTCCCTCCAGGAATTTCGTAATCCTCTCTGACAGCCTGCTGGGCTCCAGGATTGCGCAATCCTGCTAGCCAACCCTCCCAGTAGAATTTGCGAAAATTTTCCCAGCAACAAGCTATTCAGCCCAGGATTTGCACAAATCTAGGGAGAAGTCAGTTACTCTGCACAAAAATTGCACAAATCTCCTGGGTAGTCTGGCCCACCTCCCAGCCCGAAATGCATATTTTTCTCCAATAGTCGAGCAGTCTCTTGCATGTGCAGCTAAGTTGACTGGTTCCCTCTGTGACTGAGAAAAATAGACTTGCATGCATGGGCTACTTCTCCCAAGGCAGCATGCAAAGGCATCCCTTGTTTTAGGGATCTATGTTTAGCAGTTGGAGGTTACATGCAAGGAGCAATTTCGAAACCTTCCACCAAGTGTCACTTCCCCTAGATTCGTGGCATGCGCGTCACAACCTCGATGTTATCAAAACTCATCAATCGGACGTTGTAGAGCTCATTCATCACATCAACTTTGCAGCTATGACATCCCACATCACATCTACGAGCAGTCGGCACATTCAACTCAGCTGTTTTGGGGTAAGCCTGCTTCCCATGCCTTGTGCTGCATTTCTGTTTTTTTTGTGTTTTCTCTTGTGGGAGTACTGTTTGCTTGATTTCTTTGAGTGCTTACTGTCTTGTACATATATACTAGCTTATCCTAGCTCTGTTTCATTTTTCGTTACTATCTCACTACTATCACATGCATGAAACTATTTTTCACGGACGTTCGCCCAACCGGCGAACTACCTCACCCACATGCATGTTGATCTGTTTTCCAAATATTTCATTCATGTTTTGCATGCACTGTCAATCACTTCTGCTATCACTTAGTGTTACCATGCATTCACTGTCTTAGTTTCTTTCAGTTGCCCGTTGCCAAGTCAGGCCAACCTTGGCCCGGACTCTACCTTCACCAAGGCTGCATTGCGCAAGCTGGGGAAGGAAGGTTCACCTTTCTCTCCATATTTGCACATTCCTGACAAGCACTGGCCTCCAAGACTGTTTTGCACATTTATGGAGGACAGTGGTTGCTTGGCCCAAGAAATTTCGTAAATTTGTCCCTAAGCCAGCAGTCCTTCCCAGCTGGAATTGTGCATTGTGCAATCCCAATAGTCAATAGCCAAACTGGACTATGCATTGCGTAGTTCCAGTAGTCATTCAGTCTCCTAGAAGCCCAAACTGTGCCTTGTGCAATCTTGGTAGTCGGTCTCCCGACCTCCTAGCCGAAATTGCGCAACCTTCACGATCATTCACCCAGGTATGTTGCAAGTCAGTTCTCATGTTCATTTTGGTTTTAGACTGATAGATTGGTTGCCATGAGTGTTTCCATGTCTCCAGGTATCATAGGTGTTCATATGCCTCTCAACAGTATAGGTACAATGTTTCCAGGAGAGCAGAGACAAAGACACCATTCAGAGCACACTTGGGGATGTAGTCGATCTAGACTTTCCTACCCATGAAGACATCAAGTTGTTCATAGACAAGGACATAAAGATATGACAACAGCAACATCACAATGAGCAGCATCATGAACAATAGCTGAAGACATCATACCAAATGCAGCAAATGCAAGAGGAGGGTTGTTGACAACACGGAGGCGGAACAAGGTTGCAAGCTCAATCAGGTCCATTAATGATGAAAGCAACTTTGGAGACTCCGGTTATGAAGTGACGGTGCAACATGAAGATCGCACAAAGGTAGAAGATGGAACAAAGAAGGAGTTGCATGTGTTGAAGCAACAACTCAGGAAGAACATGAAGCTGCACAGAAAGACGAATGAGTTGCAATAGGAACAGGAACAGCAGTGGGCGTATTGTGCACTCATGGATGAAATTGTGCCCGTACAAGTTAAGGATCCATCCCAACAGATGACATAGAGCAGACATGATGAGCAATGTTGTTGATTGCATGCAAGGGATTCAATAGCATGCATATGTTGAGCGCACACATGCAATCCAACCCTTTTAACACACTCACTAAGGCAAAGACAAGAAGCAAGTCCAACTGCGACTGAACATGTACTTCGGTAAGTTGATGTGCATGACCACCAACATACACTTGAAGATCAGCACGGACACTATGCACCAGTGTGTTGTCGGTTCAACTGTACCCAAGAAGAACATGCGCATGTTAGCAGACGAGTTGGAGGAAGGGGCCGAACCAATGCATCAGTTACAACGGAGGCAAGAGTTCGCTTCAGAAAGATGTCACCATGAGGTGCATACACACCATCATGGACGACCAAGCTTGGCATCAGATCACCACCTTCACCATCACAAGTATGTCAAAGAGTTGGTCTCATCTCAACGGACCAAGTGTGAGTGATGTCTTGCAAGGCTTGCTCAAGCCATGTTGTCTCACATGAGTACATGTGCATTGTAATGTTGAGTCATTTCAAGTGTAAGTCAAGTGTCAATGGTTGGATGTAACAGTCATAGAGTAGGTGAAGAGTCATGAGGGTAGTTGAACTGTCACAAAGGGGAATGTCAAGGGTCACCCCACCCTTTGCTATAAATAGTCCCTCATAACTCATTGTAAGGGCTTTTGGTCAGCCAAGCTTCTACTAAGACTATCTTGAAGAAGGCTTGGACAGTATTGTAACGCGCCTTGGCTTCTCCACTGCACAGAGCTAGTACATCTCTTTAGAGGAGCAGGCGGATGTGGCTGTAACATTCCACTATTGGGGCTAGCAGGTTTACATGGATGTATTGTATGATTGTGAATTACACTTCTTTATATAATAAGAGCCAACACATTTCATGCATATGTTGTTATTGTAGTTGGACTGCTCCAGTTGCTTTAATGATATATGTTGTTTAACTTACGTACTGGTGTATGAACTGATTCACATACAATTATATGAATCTTGTTGTTAAATGTGTTGCATATGTTGTTAATGTTGCACTAGTACAAAATGAATAATTAATTAATAAAAAAAGAACTAAAATTTGCATATAAATGACCATTTTTCAGTCGATGACCAATAGTAGCTAATTTACAGTATCTTATAACGCAACCAACTTTTAGTCATCTTTAGCTTAGTCATTAATTGGTTTCCTCAATTTTACAATCTAGTAGTACATTTAGTCATTAATTTGGTCATTAATTTTTCATTGGTTTAGTCATTAATCATCACAATTAATGACCGAATATATAATAAAATATATTATTATATGAATCCTTGAAAAAACCAATTAATGACCAAAGAAATATGACCAAAATGTTGGTCGTGTTATGAGATATTGTAAATTAGCTACTAATAGTCATATATATGCAAATTTTAGTCATCATTTAAAACCATTTAATGACCAAAGAAATATGACTAAAATTTAGTCGTGTTATAAGATACTATAAATTAGCTACTAATAATCGTATATATGCAAAATTTAGTCATCATTTTAATAAAAAAATTATCATGTGCAGTAGTCATTTATCTTTTTTTGGTATTTTCATATTCATTATATAAACGACTAATTTAGTTGTTTCTATTCATTTCATTTAATTTCATCCATAACGATTATAACGATTAATTTAGTCATATATTCATTTTATTCGTGTTCATCATTAATTAGTATAAACTACTAATTTAATAGTTTTAGATTGATTTTATGTGTTCATTATTAATCAACATAAATTAATTAGTATGATTTTGCGACTAAATTTAAAAAAAAATGCTATACAATGTGCATATTTATCTAATATGATAATGCAAAGTTACATATGTTAATTACAAGACTAAATAATATCAAGTGCAAATAAAAATAATTTCAACCATATCAATTTTATTATATAAAATATCAAGTATTACAATATGAGTTTCTAACTTAATATCGGTTGGACTATAATTTACACATGAAATATTGTTTCATCATTTCAAAACATTATCATTGTGTTGCCAAAGCATTGCAAGTGAATTCACGAACTCTGAAATCTTGACCATCAGTGTCTATGAGTATGTCTTATGCAAAATATTGGTTCTAAGTGTATCACTAGACATATTCTCTTCTCTCTCTCATTTTGCATT
The DNA here is from genome assembly GCA_031772625.1 of Pinus tabuliformis. NCBI lineage: Eukaryota > Viridiplantae > Streptophyta > Pinopsida > Pinales > Pinaceae > Pinus > Pinus tabuliformis. Next base: position 30,983,934 of record CM062816.1, read on the forward strand.
CGTTGCTCCAGTGTTGTTGTTCTCCTCTTTCTTCAATTGCTGCTTCTTACCATGAATATTGAGTTCCTCTCCTGAAAATGAAAGAAGATACAATGCAGAGTATAAGACATCAAAGATGATGAATACTTGAATATAAAATAAAGTAGACTATAAAATATTTATACAACATATACCTCAACATTCGATAGTGGCCACTATGCGGCTAGATGACATGTATAAACAAAGAAAATAAAACATCACCATAGAAAATAACACCTTAGGAATTTAGTATTCCTAAGGCACAATCATACCGACTAAGTTAAATGTTAAAAATATTAGGCAATTGATAACTTGTGAAAACAAATGGAAACAAAAAAAAAATCAGTGTAAAAAATATCCTTATTGCTTGTTCTAAAAGAGTCATGTTCCTTAAATTTAGATTTTTTTTCCCACATTAAAAGTTCCTCGCTATTATGACCTATGTTTTTAGGATCATGAGATTGATCCAACATCATATTGGATTGTGGAGACAAAATGATTCAACTTTCCAAGATGAGTACCTCACTTGGTTGAATGAAGGTGCTAGCTGTGAGTAGTTTCAAAACCTTACGGAAGCAGAACACTAAGGCCTAAGAAAATATATCACCACTTGTCCACTAAAAGAAAAAGTTTCAATCCCACAATGGCCTCTGGGAGTACATTTTGTTGGATGGATATCACACTCTGAGAGATGATTGTCTAATACAATGAGAAGTGTACATATATTGTCACAATGCCCCTCACAGTCAAACCCTATAGTTGTGTCCTATAATATTAATCATATTATGTTATTTAATTATAAATTATGAGTATTAGATTATTATTAGTTTGAATAATTAGTCTGAAATTGCGTTTTTAGTATTTTTGTATACATGAAAATATTCGAAAAGAAAAGGTACTTTTTGTGACTAGTTAATTTCGAGTGAATCTAAATACACAAGAAATTATGGTGCCTCAGTGTTTCTCTAGCGGTTATCTACTCATTGTACCAATTGCTCCCATGTCCTCTACTGCTTTTGGTGAATTCCTCTTTGATGATGTCCAATGCCAATGCAATGGACATTTATCCTCGATATTTTTCTGAGACAAGGGGAAGCTCCACAAGTAAAAACCAAAAAGTAACCTCAAATATATTATTGCAGGCCAAAATGTAGTAATTATATGACAAGCCAAGAAACATTGCACGTTAATCATCTTCCCTTTAATATTGATTAATAATTTCTTTGCATGATCATGTAATACTAAAGTGTCAAGTAGGGACATTTAAATTTAGTCATCCATCAATATCACCTTTGAGAGTTCTTAGTAGTTAATACTTCCTATTACACACATAGTAGATCACCAACTTCAAGGATAGCAATATAAACACAACAAAAATGAAATTAAAAGAAATTATAGGAAGTCAAATGTGACTAATCTTGAGTCAAGAAAATACCAAGCCCTTCACATTAGCAAGGCATTCTTAAACACTAAAACATAAAATCCTTCCATTGCATCATTTTCACCTTTTCTTTAATTTCTTTAATTGATAACATAACTTTCAGAAATGAAAAAAAAAAATTAAAAAAAAAAAAATATATATATATATATATATATATTAAAAAATTCATTGAAAAAGGTCTCAAAATCCTAACAAATGCTCGAGTGATTGTCATATCAATTAAACAGAAAGGAAATCATTCGATATGATTTTAACTTGAGGAATATATTGAAGAATATGAAGCTTTCTCATCCCTTGCCCCTAATCAAATTGTAATCCGTGAGTTCAAATCAAGTAATCAATTTCCCTCCAAGACAGTTAAGTGATCAATTTGGAGAAGGACTTCTAGAAGCATTGGGATAGTAGAAAATGAATTAACTAAGAGGACAATGAAGCACTTTAATGGGTGCTCCAAAATATTTGAACGCAACTGAAAATGATTTTATACTCCCTCCACACATTTTAAAACATAAACCATTCAGTTGCATCTCATTTATTTTCCACCTTTCTGTAATATGTAATTCTTTGAGCAAGAATAGAGCATTCATAAATATTGTCATGAAAGAGGACTTTGCATAATCCTAATAAGCTGGTCTCTAACAAATAAACAATTTCATGTAGTGAATAAATCTGACATGATATATTTCAGTGTTTAAAATGACAACTTTATTCTTAATCTCAGTACAAAAAAAATAAATTCAACCCTAACTAGTTTGGATCTAACAAATCAAGAATTTCATGTAGTAAAGTAAACTTACATGGTAGATCCCAATTATTTACAATGAAAACTTTATTCTTGATCTTATTACAACATAGATAAATTCAAGAGTACATACATATTTCCTTATCTGAGACAAACCTTGAACACATTTCGAGATTTCATAGAAATATAATGACACGATTTACGTGTAGGACATGAGAAAGCTATCTACATCTAACACCCGTCACTGGAAAATAGTGTTATTGAGACACCATCTCATGGAATTAGAATCGTGTAGATAGATAATGCTATAGAGATACATTGCAACACCTATTCAACACGACCTTCAAGCTTCAAATTCATCAATTGATTTACTTTAGTAGAAATTTCTAGTGGGATTTCATTAAATACAACCCGACAAAATCTTTATGATATTGTCATTGCCTTCTCTGGATCTATCCTCCTCTGGAAACAGAATAGATGATATTCCCCAATTTTTGAGGTACTTGCTTCATGTTCAACATGGGCTATTGGGTTCTTCATGTGGAAAAGGTTGCAAATATTAGATGTATAATGGAAACAAGCATGCAATTCAAGGTTGCTCCTAAAGTCTCTTGGGTGAATTATAAAACACCATCTACTTAAAACATGATATATGGTAGTAACAAAAACCTACCCAAGATCCCACTTAAGAATTCAAAATGTTGCAAATAGGATATGTCTTAAACAATATCAACTATTTAATTGCATAATCACACTAAAATAGACAAATCTTTAAAATGTTGAAAAGTGTGAAAAAAATGGAGTTGGAATATTATAGTTATGTCACAGTAGATATAGTTATGTAAAATGTAACTTCTATCTAAAACACATAAATATAACTTCTATAGCTACATGAAATGTAACTTCTATATAAAAAAATGGAGTTGGAATATTATAGTTACGTCGGGGTAGATATAGCTAAGTGAAATGTAACTTCTATATAACATTCTAAATATCCTTTTTCAGTCATTTAAGAGACTAACATTTTTTTATCTTCGATTAATAACTTAATATTCCACCAAAAATAGCATTGAATTGGTTCTTCACCAACAGGGGAAATTTTAAACCAGTGTGAAAATGCTTACTCATTCCCCTGCCATATTTCTGATATTTTATTTGTGTGTGAATTTAAGCTAGTGTAATGCAACTTCTACATATTTGACAATTTAAATGTAAAATATTACCAAGATTTAAGTTATACAATTAACATATGCACAATAAGATGCAATATGCATGAATTATAAGTAATATGACTTTTACATGTTATATCAAGACAAACTTTTTCTCATCTCATTAACTCTTATCTTATAGTTGTTGATGGATATAGCCTTTAAAATTATGAGCCATCCTTGTCATATCTTATATTTAATGATGGATATAGATTTTAAAAGCATCAAACTTGTTTGTTATTTTATGTATGGTCAATTTAAATGGAAGTGCTCATAATTTTATTCAATATTATCTTGTACAACTAGAAATAAAATGATGTGGGGGAGGTGTTTCCTTGTTTCAATTACCTAAATTTAGCCTATTTAAAATAAACAAGGGTGGTTGTTGAGAAGGTAAATCCCCTCTACAGATAGAGGCGATCCCTACTAGCCCAACAGGGGTCTAGCAACAATCACACAATGCTGCCACGCATGTTCCTAGTTACAATTAGACAAGAAGTAAAGAGCACCTACTTGGATTCCTGCGCTGTCGTTTGTCGAGGGGATGTTTCCCTTGCTCCTTCGCTTCAGCTGGTCATAGTCTTCCGCGATCCCCGCGAACGGACACCTGCACACACGAAGGGAAAGCAAACGCAAGCGTGAAATCTAGTAAAAGTAACTATATGCCAGTCAGAAAAGACATAATTCACATTCGACGGGAAGGGTAGCCTCCAGTCCATAGACTAGTTGAAACGGGGTGAAACCGGTGGCATCCTTCACAGAAGTCCGGTAGGCCCACAAGGCTGGGAAAAGCATTAGATGCCAGTTTGACTTGTGCGTATTGACGGTGCGTTGAAGCATGGTGATCAAAACTTTGTTCACAGCTTCAACTTGACCGTTAGATTGAGGATAGTAGGGTGACGAACTATCTTGACGCAAGCCTAACTGGTTTGTTAACTCTGTCATCATATGATTTCGGAAATGCTTTCCATGATCTGTAACGATAGCCTGAGGGACTCCGAAGCGAGTGATGATATGATTGAATAGAAACTGCGCCGCTGTGTGACCGTCTTCGTTTAATGTAGGCATTGCTTCGGCCCACTTGGTGAAATAATCCACGGCAACGATAATGTACCCATGCCCCCCGGCCGAACGAGGGTTACAGGACGTATAATCGATGCCCCATTTGGCAAATGGACCTACGGTTACCACAGGTGCAGTGGTGCAACAGGTGCACGCATCTTCCGGTGGTAAACCTGGCATTCATGGCATGCGCGTACAGCAAGGATACAATCCTTGAATATAGAGGGCCAGAAATAACCAGCGCGGAGGATCTTTTGAGCGGTAGCGTATCCGGACATGTGGCCACCACAAGCGCCGGAGTGGCAGTCATTCATGACTCGCTCAGCTTCCTCGAGAGTTAAGCATCGGCGAAGAAGGGAATCGACGCCGAGGCGGTACAGGGTGTCGCCCAAAATGCGATACGGTTGAGCCTGATGACGGATCCGTCGTCGGGCTTCTTTTGATGTATTAGGACGAAACGAAGACGTTTGTAAATATACAATGATGTCTCCGTACCATGGGTCGAGAGTGCTGATGAGAAAGAGTGTTTCATCCGGAATTCGCTCCTCTAAATGAGATGGTGCAGATTGAGATGGTAAGGAACAGAGCAGTTCAGCAAAGACCAGGGATTTCTTGGACTTGGCAGCAGTAAATTCCAAGTCGAACTCTTGGAGGATTACGATCCACTTCGAGTATTTGCCCCCCAGCAACTGACGTGATAAAATATAGGTCATGGGGTTGCAGTCAGAGATCACGGTCGTTGTGCGCAACAGGATGTAATGACGGAAACGTTGGACGGCACATACATCAGCCAATGCCAACTTTTCGACATATGCATAGCGAGTCTCCGTATCAAGGAGGTTGCGACTAAGATAGTATACAACGTGCTCTGAGCCATCGTCATCATCTTGCACTAAAACCATGCCGATGGTGGTATCGGCGGCGGCCAGATAAAGGGTGTAGTCACGGTGGTAATTTGGAGGTCTTAGGAGCGGAGCTGAGACCAGAAGGTCTTTAAGATGCTCAAAAGATTGCTGAGCGATAGCGTCCCAATGAAAGGGCGTGTCTCGCTTTAGTAATCGCGTGAAACCCTTGGCCACCTCGGCATAATTTGGGATGAATCGTCTGAGAAAATTGGCTTTTCCCTGCAAGCTTTGTAATTGCTGTAGAGTGGCAGGGGGAGGAAGATTCACAATGGCCTCGACTTTAAGGGGATCCAAACGGATGCCTTCTCGGGAGACGATAAACCCGAGTAGTCGGCCAGATTCCACGCAGAAGACACACTTATGCGGATTGAGTCGAATACGGTAGTGTCGACAGCGAAGGAAGATTTCGCGTAAATGAGATGGATGGTCTTGACGTTTAGCTGAATGAGCGGGTAGATCATCCAGGTAAGGTTGTACGATGTTTCGGATATCATGAAAAGCATACGACATCGCACGCTGGAAAGTGGCACCGGCATTTTTAAGACCGAAAGGTAGCTTCTTGTAAGCGAAGGTGCCCCAAGGACAAATGAAAGCGGTCTTGTGCTGGTCTGCGGGGGCTATGTTGATCTGGTTGTAACCAGAAAAGCCGTCCATGAACGAATAAATTTCGCTTCCTGCGCAATCATCGATAAGATGATCAATAAAGGGCGTAGGAAAGTTATCTTTTGGACAGGCGCGATTGATATCGCGATAGTCAACACAAACCCGAATAGTGCCCTGTTTTTTATTGACAGGAACTATATTAGATACCCATTCCGTGAGGGGAATGGCATAAATGAAACCAGCTCGAAAAAGCTTTTCAACTTCGGCCTTGATGGCTGCAGCCTTTCGAGGGTGCACCGGGCGTAAACGCTGACGAACAGGCTTAGCCCCAGGATAGGTAGGGATTTCGTGCTCCACGATACTGGGGTCAATGCCGGGCATTTCTTCGTAAGACCATGCGAAAACATCACGAAATTCACGAAAAAGATCTGTGTAGATTTGAATTTCCTCGGGAGTACATGTGACTCCAATATGAATATTTTCGACAACTCTTGTTTTGACAGAGATGTCGATAGCCAAAGTTTGTGTAATGTTACCCATGTTCCCTTCCGAGGACACTTGATATAACTGGATAGGTGTTTGGAGAGGGATATGTGGGAGACATGAAGCAAACTTTCCGAGACACGTGGCCATTTCCGAATAAGGAGGGAGGAACGAAGAGCGATGGTGGTGATCAAACCAAGGGAGCTCTTCGGGAGACATAGTCTCGATAATAGCCTCGTCGGATGGGAATGATTCTTTCAGGGGGTCCGAGGTGGCCTTCTCTCCCAACCAGGGGAAGGTTTGAGGTGAATCGGGAACGCTGCTTGGAAAAGCAGGTCCGGAGGTTGAAGCCGATGCAGCAACTATTTCGATGTAGTTGAGCTCGGCTGGGCTCAACGGCATCATCTCGCCCCATGAGTCTTCTTGATTCACGGGAGGGAGAACCCATGGATCAGAATGCGTCCTGATCATGTTAACGGAGGCGAGATTTGGAGGTGGGAGGGGAAAGACTCCCATCAAGGAGGGATCTTTAAATAATCCGGCACCCACACTCTCGAGCGATTTGAAGGTATGCTCCACGAATGGTACATTCCCTTCAGAAGAGGAAGCAAAAAAGGACAGCTGGTCCACCGTGACGATTTTTCCTTGATGGGGAAAATGAACGACACGGAATAAGGAGGAAGCCACGGCCTGCATGGCATAAGTCCAGCTTCGTCCTAGAAGGAGGTTGTAAGTGAGGTTAGCGTCAACGACTTCAACCTCGACTTCTACAGTTTTGCCTTCTAAAGAGATAGGTAAACGCGGGAGGATACCAAGTGGACGAGATTCTCTTCCATCGAACGCCTCTAGGGTGGTGGGAGACTGGTTCAGAGCAGGCGAACCAAGAGCCTTCCAACAAGCAACTGACATGATGCAGGTTGAGGCTCCCTCATCAATGACAGTACGGTGAATCGTCTTGCCTTTGATGAGAACTTGTATAAGGAAGGCCACCTGATGAGGTAATCTCTGCGTGAAACCTTCGAGGTCGAAAGAAATGAGATCCGAATCTGCCGGGTCGATGCCACCAATTGCTGATAGCAGCTCTTTGTTAAAAATGCGAGGTCAGCGCGGAAGAACACGCCTTTTCCGCGCTGACCCGAAGTTGGTTACATTGCCTATTTTTCGATCAGCGCGACCCCGTGGGCAATTTCCGCGCTGACCGAGGGCGCACCCATGCAAATAAAAAATGCCCAATTGGGCCTATTCGACCGTTAAAAAACTCCTAAAATGAACCAGAATGCAGGGCAAAGGAATGGGAACCTACCTGGAAGAAGCAGATCTGAAAATGGTCTCCGGATGGGCTGGAAATCGCTCCGTCAACTTTTTGGCTTCTCCACGTTCTTCGCACTCCAAATAGTAAAATGGTAAAAATGACTTATTACCCCCCCCTATTTATAGTAAAAACTCCTAAATTACCATATTTTTTGGGTTTTTACCATTTTTTGCCATAAAACTAGCCTTGGTTCTGTTTTCAAGCATGTTTCAATATGTTTTTTACGTATATCGAATGGATTTATGCGGGTAGTGCCCTTGTGCAGGTACAGGTATCGCAGCTTGGTCATGACAGTCCACGATTCATGTGATTCCCAAAGTGTCGTCTCTAAGCTCTTCTCCGACGTTAAACAAGGGAAGATGGCCGAGCTCCCTTTCAGCTCGTTAAAGGGAACGAAAGGCGGTCGTTTTTAAGCTCTTTTTCCGACCGTTAAACCAAAAAGATCGCCGGGTGCTTGTCGTTTCGCACTCGATATTGGCTCTAAAACGACGTGTCTTCGACCACTTTTTTACTTTTTCCGGTCGGCGACACTATTTATGAAAAGTACTCCTCGATTGTAATGACCGGGCGGTTCTTTCGAGCACAGTTTTATACTTTTTCGGGCTCGAGAGACACAACTGTACGAAAAAGGACCCCCCTGGAGCCTCCTTTTCCGCATTCTTTTCAGACTCTCGAAACAAGAAAAGAAGCCGAGTTTTTCCTTTGTCAGGCTCGTTAAACACTCAATGACATCGGATATTGTCAACATGACACACATCAAGCATATGTTACCCCCGTCAAGCTTGTCGTCCAAAAATAATCGGGGTACCTGCCTGCAAAGGTGGGGAAAATGGAACTTTGATTACAGTCGTCTCGGCAGTACGTCGCTCTTGAACACGGCACTCCGCTGTTTCGTGTCTGGGTGGGGTCATCTCATCTCGTTTTCACTAACCTCCATGGGTTTGGGACATCCTATTTGACCTCTCATCTGTTTATTGCCATCATCATCCTACCCGCTGCTCATTTGATGTCAAGTACTGCCAAATCCGTTATAGTGCCGTTATGTGTTCAAGAGAAGTTGTCCTCTGCCACAAAGCAACCTCGTTCGCTATCTCATCACAAATTATTATACCTCTGTCTCGTGTCGCTGATGTGGGAATCATTATGGCCCACCTTCGATCAAGGCCACTTCTCGTCGACTTCAACTCATTATCCGAGAAAGTGACTTAGAGACTCCTTCCAGGTGCCTTGGAGCCTGCATGCCTCAATGGCAGGTTCCTCGTGTTCGACGCAAGGTTTTACATCATTGACCTACGATCGAATGATTCCGTGGGTGTTCGACACCAACTCATTGATTCACACGCTACGGATTGTACCTATAGTACCTTGAGGGCCATTGTCATTATTGGTGGTACCTCTCGCGTCTGTTAACGGTTCTCATCATTGACCGGTAATCAGGCGATGTTCATACATGTTCGACTCCAACCCCTGTATTCACATGTGTGGACCTGTACTCTGTTCGGGTCGAGATGGAGCGCAAGACCCTGGATCCTTGCTCACTGTGGTCCAGGCTGCGATTTTGTGGATAATCATTACATGACTCATCGATGGATGGCTGCGCCCATACCTGAGTCTTCATGGATGGCTGCGACCATACCTTGTCTTTATTATGGTCTCTTTAGCTGGGTGGCTGCGTCCATAGCATAGACCAGTCTTGCATGTCTTTTGGATGGCTGCGCCCATACCTAGACTGCGTGTACATGATTGTCAGAGATTTTTCGGTACTTCCTGGTGGTGTTCCAGTTCGGCGTGTGTTGTAAAGCATTTCACCCCTCCCACTCTCTCGGTCTTCATGCTTTAGGGGGCATCTGTTACACAGTAATTTATCACTGCCTTCCTGTCAGTCACCCTGCTGTGTCCAAGAAGTCACAATCACTAAATGTTTGCTCCCTGAACTGGCTAAAAACCCATTTTTCCAAAGTTTTGTGCATCAGCGCGTCTGTTCCTAAAATAACCGCGATGACCAGCGCCCCACAGTCTATTTCGTGCGCTGCCATCGCGGAAGAACATCACTTTTCCGCGATGACGCACAGCGCGGCTTTCACGTGTCCTTCCGCGCTGACATGGCTTGTTCAGTTGTTGTCATGTGCTGACAGCGCGGCAGTCTCCATATAATCCGCGCTGATCCAGTTTGGGCGAATTTGTTCAAACAACCAGCCTTCCAGATCTCTCCAGGCTTGGTTGTTAGCTTTGTGAATGTCGACTCCCTTCTATGGCATGTCTGTTCGACCTTTTGCAACTACTCCCCTTGAAGATAAGCTCATCCTTCCACCTTTTTAGGAGACTCCTTCTCCTATATAAACTTCCACCATTACCATGAGCAGCTGGTTAGAAAATAGCTAGACTTAGCTTGGATTATACAAGAGCTTGTAGTGCTCAGATTGCTGCTGTAGGTGTGGTGTGTTAGGAGTGGAAGTGATTGATTGCTTTGGGAAGTTTGTTTGTGACATTTGTGTGAGAGAGAGAGACTAGTTTGTCTTGGGAGAACCATCCTCAAAGGTGAATGCTTGAGATACATGCTGACTGATCCCTCCTGAGAAGTTTATCGACGTCAGAACATTTGGTTGTACTCTTCTCTATTCTGATTAATAATAGATGACTGCTATTATTGTTCCATTCTCGTTTGTTTATGCAATGGATAAATGTGAATTATGTCTTTTCTGACTGGCATATAGTTACTTTTACTAGATTTCACGCTTGCGTTTGCTTTCCCTTCGTGTGTGCAGGTGTCCGTTCGCGGGGATCGCGGAAGACTATGACCAGCTGAAGCGAAGGAGCAAGGGAAACATCCCCTCGACAAACGACAGCGCAGGAATCCAAGTAGGTGCTCTTTACTTCTTGTCTAATTGTAACTAGGAACATGCGTGGCAGCATTGTGTGATTGTTGCTAGACCCCTGTTGGGCTAGTAGGGATCGCCTCTATCCGTAGAGGGGATTTACCTTCCCAACAATTTGGCGACTCCGCCGCTGACAATGGCAGCTCTTTGTTAAAAATGCGAGGTCAGCGCGGAAGAACACGCCTTTTCCGCGCTGACCCGAAGTTGGTTACATTGCCTATTTTTCGATCAGCGCGACCCCGTGGGCAATTTCCGCGCTGACCGAGGGCGCACCCATGCAAATAAAAAATGCCCAATTGGGCCTATTCGACCGTTAAAAAACTCCTAAAATGAACCAGAATGCAGGGCAAAGGAATGGGAACCTACCTGGAAGAAGCAGATCTGAAAATGGTCTCCGGATGGGCTGGAAATCGCTCCGTCAACTTTTTGGCTTCTCCACGTTCTTCGCACTCCAAATAGTAAAATGGTAAAAATGACTTATTACCCCCCCCTATTTATAGTAAAAACTCCTAAATTACCATATTTTTTGGGCTTTTACCATTTTTTGCCATAAAACTAGCCTTGGTTCTGTTTTCAAGCATGTTTCAATATGTTTTTTACGTATATCGAATGGATTTATGCGGGTAGTGCCCTTGTGCAGGTACAGGTATCGCAGCTTGGTCATGACAGTCCACGATTCATGTGATTCCCAAAGTGTCGTCTCTAAGCTCTTCTCCGACGTTAAACAAGAGAAGATGGCCGAGCTCCCTTTCAGCTCGTTAAAGGGAACGAAAGGCGGTCGTTTTTAAGCTCTTTTTCCGACCGTTAAACCAAAAAGATCGCCGGGTGCTTGTCGTTTCGCACTCGATATTGGCTCTAAAACGACGTGTCTTCGACCACTTTTTTACTTTTTCCGGTCGGCGACACTATTTATGAAAAGTACTCCTCGGTTGTAATGACCGGGCGGTTCTTTCGAGCACAGTTTTATACTTTTTCGGGCTCGAGAGACACAACTGTACGAAAAAGGACCCCCCTGGAGCCTCCTTTCCGCATTCTTTTCAGACTCTCGAAACAAGAAAAGAAGCCGAGTTTTTCCTTTGTCAGGCTCGTTAAACACTCAATGACATCGGATATTGTCAACATGACACACATCAAGCATATGTTACCCCCGTCAAGCTTGTCGTCCAAAAATAATCGGGGTACCTGCCTGCAAAGGTGGGGAAAATGGAACTTTGATTACAGTCGTCTCGGCAGTACGTCGCTCTTGAACACGGCACTCCGCTGTTTCGTGTCTGGGTGGGGTCATCTCATCTCGTTTTCACTAACCTCCATGGGTTTGGGACATCCTATTTGACCTCTCATCTGTTTATTGCCATCATCATCCTACCCGCTGCTCATTTGATGTCAAGTACTGCCAAATCCGTTATAGTGCCGTTATGTGTTCAAGAGAAGTTGTCCTCTGCCACAAAGCAACCTCGTTCGCTATCTCATCACAAATTATTATACCTCTGTCTCGTGTCGCTGATGTGGGAATCATTATGGCCCACCTTCGATCAAGGCCACTTCTCGTCGACTTCAACTCATTATCCGAGAAAGTGACTTAGAGACTCCTTCCAGGTGCCTTGGAGCCTGCATGCCTCAATGGCAGGTTCCTCGTGTTCGACGCAAGGTTTACATCATTGACCTACGATCGAATGATTCCGTGGGTGTTCGACACCAACTCATTGATTCACACGCTACGGATTGTACCTATAGTACCTTGAGGGCCATTGTCATTATTGGTGGTACCTCTCGCGTCTGTTAACGGTTCTCATCATTGACCGGTAATCAGGCGATGTTCATACATGTTCGACTCCAACCCCTGTATTCACATGTGTGGACCTGTACTCTGTTCGGGTCGAGATGGAGCGCAAGACCCTGGATCCTTGCTCACTGTGGTCCAGGCTGCGATTTTGTGGATAATCATTACATGACTCATCGATGGATGGCTGCGCCCATACCTGAGTCTTCATGGATGGCTGCGACCATACCTTGTCTTTGTTATGGTCTCTTTAGCTGGGTGGCTGCGTCCATACCATAGACCAGTCTTGCATGTCTTTTGGATGGCTGCGCCCATACCTAGACTGCGTGTACATGATTGTCAGAGATTTTTCGGTACTTCCTGGTGGTGTTCCAGTTCGGCGTGTGTTGTAAAGCATTTCACCCCTCCCACTCTCTCGGTCTTCATGCTTTAGGGGGCATCTGTTACACAGTAATTTATCACTGCCTTCCTGTCAGTCACCCTGCTGTGTCCAAGAAGTCACAATCACTAAATGTTTGCTCCCTGAACTGGCTAAAAACCCATTTTTCCAAAGTTTTGTGCATCAGCGCGTCTGTTCCTAAAATAACCGCGATGACCAGCGCCCCACAGTCTATTTCGTGCGCTGCCATCGCGGAAGAACATCACTTTTCCGCGATGACGCACAGCGCGGCTTTCACGTGTCCTTCCGCGCTGACATGGCTTGTTCAGTTGTTGTCATGTGCTGACAGCGCGGCAGTCTCCATATAATCCGCGCTGATCCAGTTTGGGCGAATTTGTTCAAACAACCAGCCTTCCAGATCTCTCCAGGCTTGGTTGTTAGCTTTGTGAATGTCGACTCCCTTCTATGGCATGTCTGTTCGACCTTTTGCAACTACTCCCCTTGAAGATAAGCTCATCCTTCCACCTTTTTAGGAGACTCCTTCTCCTATATAAACTTCCACCATTACCATGAGCAGCTGGTTAGAAAATAGCTAGACTTAGCTTGGATTATACAAGAGCTTGTAGTGCTCAGATTGCTGCTATAGGTGTGGTGTGTTAGGAGTGGAAGTGATTGATTGCTTTGGGAAGTTTGTTTGTGACATTTGTGTGAGAGAGAGAGACTAGTTTGTCTTGGGAGAACCATCCTCAAAGGTGAATGCTTGAGATACATGCTGACTGATCCCTCCTGAGAAGTTTATCGACGTCAGAACATTTGGTTGTACTCTTCTCTATTCTGATTAATAATAGATGACTGCTATTATTGTTCCATTCTCGTTTGTTTATGCAATGGATAAATGTGAATTATGTCTTTTCTGACTGGCATATAGTTACTTTTACTAGATTTCACGCTTGCGTTTGCTTTCCCTTCGTGTGTGCAGGTGTCCGTTCGCGGGGATCGCGGAAGACTATGACCAGCTGAAGCGAAGGAGCAAGGGAAACATCCCCTCGACAAACGACAGCGCAGGAATCCAAGTAGGTGCTCTTTACTTCTTGTCTAATTGTAACTAGGAACATGCGTGGCAGCATTGTGTGATTGTTGCTAGACCCCTGTTGGGCTAGTAGGGATCGCCTCTATCCGTAGAGGGGATTTACCTTTTCAACAGTGGTGTTTCTAGTGATTTTCAAACTTGTTTTAATTACCTAAATTTAGCTTATTTAAAGTAAATAGTTTCACTGACCATCTTATCTTCAAGTCAGTAACTTTTCTTGAGGGCATCTTCATGACATCCACCATCTCTGAAAATTATGAAATATTAGTAGTATCTTGCACTAAATAGACAATGTTGGCATAGAATATTTTATTGTGTTTTTTACTCCATGTCACAAATTTATTGATATTTTATGATTCTTGGTTTCGATTTCCATGCTAAGACTGGATTCATCATGCCTGCTAGGATTTTTAGTTGTGCACACATCATATTGCTCACTTCTAATTGTATCAAAAATAGAGAGTATGCACAATGACATGTAGTGACATGTGGGTGTCTATTTTACTCAATGATATGCTTGATTTTTTAACCCATTCCAATCCTACCACAATGAAATTAAGAGAGACAAGGACACAAGAAGGACTATCAATAAATGAAATTAGAGACTTTAGAATGCAACTCAAATTGTACCTGAATGTAATGATAAGTATTTGCAGCTTCCTGGTCACCGATGAGCATCGAATCACACTGTGAAAAATTCCTTGCATTATGAGAATTTGGTTGCACCCTCACTAATCCTCTCTAGTCATTCCTTGACTTGCCTATAGATATAATTTTAGAAACAATCCTACTCTTGCAATTCTTCCCTATATGGATCATCTTTGTCCCCCCTATTGATAGTTATTTTTCAAGGCAATAGAATAGAACTCTCCAATTGCATCATCGCCTTTCAAAACAATGCTTGAGTATTTCCAAGTGATTGTCAAACCAGTCTCTACTCAAGTCCATAAAATCCTTTATTTGTCTCCATCGCACAAAACTCTTTTCGTAATAAAATTATAAATCTTGCGTCTGTATTCCTCGTCCTTGATATACCAATTCTTTACAGTGTAATACTTTATCATTGCTCCCTTGGTGCAATAGAGATCCACTACTATGGCATGGAGATGATTGGTGTCATAAAATGGTGCAGTGCATCCTTCAATATATGTCACATAAATCCTCTCACCTCACAAAACTCCTCTCATCTACAACAATAAGAGTCCTCTCAAACTACCTGGTCTCCATCTCATTCATCCTGAAATAAGTGGATATTTCAATGGGTGACAAAGTGTGCTTGGGGATTTAATAGAAGGAGCTATCACTAAAAAAAAAATACAATGCAGCATAATAGTTATCAGCAGGAGGAACAAACCTGCCAAGCTACTTCCTAACTAGATCAAGATACTCCTGAATTACCTCTTATAACGAACAAAAGATAACCTCAACTGCCTATAGAGTCTACCTATGCATGGTAGCAATGAAAACACTGTAAAAAACAACATCTACAACAATGTTGGTCAATCTCTTCTTCTAGTCAAGGGCATGCCCAACTTTTGAAAAGTAGGTTAGAGTCCACCTCATCCAAGCTGCTCTTCTTCTTCTTCTACTCTCTCTATTTAGGTTCAGAATAATAGCAAAGGTCTTGGAAATTGATGGGTGGGTAAAAGTTATCAGACTATTTGGGTTCTTCCATTTTTAATCATTGTCTGTAAGCATTGAGTCTAAATTGCAAAAGCCATTCAGGTTCCTTCTTTTTAGGTGAAATTAACCTAAGCTTTGGAGAGTTGTAAGGTTTAATGGATCTAAGTATATTCTACTTAAAATATAGTAACATGGTTTAAAACTATAGGCATTGAGATCAAAATCTAAGGATGAAACAAAAAATATTTTATGTTCATGATTACAAGAAATTTTAATTTCATGTAACAAAGTTTGAGGAAGGTATAGTATTTGCATCCTACCAAAAAATTTGCTTGCATCACTCGAGCCCTTTGAATTTGGGCATGGTAGATTCCATTACACAAACAACCAGCATAGATCCATCTTTACTCTGGATCTACTTGGGCATGGTAGATTCCATTACACAAACAACTAGCATAGATCCATCTTTACTCTGGATCTACCAAAAGTCGAGAGGGATCAAATCTTTTTTCACTCTATGCTAGTTTGCATATCAGGATATTTGATCCCTCTCGGGGCTTATTAGATCCACAATAAATATGGATCTATGTTGGTTTAATTCCCCCCTTTAAATAGGCTACATTCCACTTGAATACCATGGGTCAATACCATTGGTTCTCAATACCGTGGTTCAATACCATGTGCCATCTTTACTTTTATTAATATCAATATTAGGGTTAATAATGTTTTTTTCATGGTATTAATAATAATTTGGCCCATAGGCTTCACCTAAATAAAACCTCATTTTTGAGTGTTCATAAATATAAAGTGAATTATGGAGTAAATATATAAAAAAAAATATTTATATTTTTTTATTAATTTCCCCTACTTATTTTATAAATATGGTATTTGGCCCATAGTATTTAGCCCATGGTATTAAAATAGTATTTCGCCCATAGGCTTCACCTAAATAAAACCTCTTTTTTGAGTCTTCTTTAAATATAAAGAGGTTTATGGACTAAATATAAAAAGAGATTTTATTTATCATACCTCTAGACTATTTATAATTTTATTTATTTATCATACCTTTGGAGTAAGTATAAAAATAGGTTTTATTTATTTACCATACCTCGATTTTATTTATATTTTTATTTATTTACCATACTTATTTTTTTAGTGTTCATAAACCTCTTTATATTTTAAATTTATAGTGCTTATACAAAATAATAACTAGTTTGATTTCTAAATAGGGCCGACATTAGATTAAAAATTTTAAATGTTAAACATTTGATCTAGGTGGATATTGGTGGCCACCTTCCTATTCCACTTGGAACCCCAACACTATCTCTTCTAGTTTTTTGGTTTCCTTAATTGTAGCATAGTTTACTATTTTTTGCAATTTTTCGGGTCCTGAACTTCTGGAGTCGTTTTGAGGCACTAAACGACGTTTTTAGGGAAAACAAAGAGGCCAGAAACATCCTAAATTATTTTATGTATTTGTTTTCAACCTTCTCTTTGAGATCTTCAAAACGAGGTAGTATGATAGCCAAACGGAGATCGTATGCCAAAGTTACAACCCCGGAAAGTTGATGTACCAATTTACCCAAACGGGGCCCACAATTTTGGCGCTTCATCTCCTAGGGTTAGGTTTTTGGATGTTTAGGGTTTTCCGTTGTTTCTCAATAACAAATAGACCTTTGAGCCTCATTGTAACACAGTTCAAAGGCATGTAGCCGCCACATCTCTTCTCAAAGATAAGCTACCATCGCCCTAGCTGGTTTATTTCAATTTCTGTTTGTAAGCATATTTCATTATTTTATATTAATGAAATGAAGTATTATTTCTATTGCATCTCTGTATTTATGTTTATATTTCTAATTTGTTGCGTTCCTATTTAAATCTAGATCAGTGGTATCAGAGCGGTTTGCTCTTTCTCTGTTTTTCTTTGCATGTCCCAACGAGGTTAGGATATAAGGAGTTAGGGCTTGAACTGGTCGAACTTTTGCAAGACCAGCCTTGCAAATCCCAACGGCCTCCCATGGCGGATGAAAAGAAAGATGAGGGGTAGGAAATCCTATCAAAATCTTGCTCAAAGAGGCCCTCGAGCAACAAAGGAACGCGATGATGGACAACTTTGCCCAAATCCTTCAATGACTACCCAGGGGCGACACATCTACTTCCAGCAGCTACTTTGGAAGTGCCACACCCTTTAAGGTACAAGTTAACTTTGACATTCCCATGTTTGAGGGTCAGATAGATGCAGACGTTGTAGATAAATGGTTGAATCTGCAAGAAGGGTATTTTTCTATTCATGGTTTTTCCAGTTGGGAAAAGATTACTTTCGCTCTTCTCAAAGCCGCCCCCCATGTCAAGGACTGGTGGGAAACCTACTACGAGCATAAGGATGAAAGTACGGCCTCACTATTTTCAGCCGCACCCACTTGGAATTCATTCTGGGATGCCATCAAGGAGCAGTACTACCCTGTCAAAAGCTATGAGGATAAATACATAAAGTGGACCACACTGCGGCAAGGAAGGGACCAAGATGTGCCGGAGTTCACAAATATTTTTCATACCCTTCGCACAAAGTTGGGTATCAAGGATTCTGAGTTGCATTTGGTACTCAAATACCGCGGCTACCTACATAGATACATCCAGGATGAGATGGAGTTCCTAAACATCTCCTCGCTCGGCACGGCATACCGATACGCTATCAAGATTGAGCAGAAGTTTAAACAAAAGAAGCGAGACTTTGGATCTGCGAATCTGAAGAACAAAGGACAAAGCCAAGGTGGGGTGACCCAAGACAACCTGTCGAAGCCGCAAGAAAAGAACAACACCACGAAGTCAAAGGACACAAGAAAGTGGTGTGAGTTCCATAAGATCCCCACTCATAACACAAGTGAGTGTCGAACCAAGCAGTGGCTGGTGGTCGAGTTGATGGCTTCAGAATCAGATGCATGTTCCGACCCTGAGTCAAAACCCGATAAGGGGAATGACAAAGGGAAGCAAATTATTGATGTGGAGCCCAGTGCCAATGTTGCCACCGCCAAGGTCCAGAAGAATGAGCCCAAAGATCCAGAGGAGGGGAAGCATCTTTTCCACTCATAAATGTGGGTGAAGGGTTCGCCACTGCAATTCATTGTCGATAGTGGCAGCCAAAAGAACCTCATTTCAGCAGAGGTCATGAAGCGGCTGGGACTACCAACCATACCACACTCGCAATTGTACAACATCGAGTGGCTTCACCAAGGACGAGATCTCCGAGTCCGCCAGCAATGTCGCCTTCCCTACAGCATCAAGCCCTTCACAGATGAGGTATTGTGTGATGTTGCACCGCTTGATGTTTGTGATGTATTATTAGGCCAACCATACTTGTGGAAGCGACATGTTGTGTATGAGTCAAGGCCTCACGCTGTTATTATTTCTTTGTGTAATACATTATACAGGATACCGGAGGTAGCCCCACCTACTGCCACTTCTTTGATCTCTGCTAAGAAAGGCAGTAAGATCATCTCCCAGACTAGGAAATTTATTTTTTGTCTGGTTCGCCCTCAAAGTAAGGGGAATATCGTCGCCACATCCATGATCCCCGCGAAGGGTTCCTCCACGCAACAGCAACAGTAGATGCATAGGTCATGAAAGAATACATGAACATTTTTTCCTCACCCATAGGGGTACCGTTACACTATCAGGTCAAGAATCCATTCGATCTAAGTCCTAGAGCACCTTTACCCAATGGGTCGATATATCGTCGCTCCATTTTGGAAAATGCCAAGTACAAGCAGCGATATGATCAGCATCAGGTACCACACAAGTTTCAAGTGGGCGAAAAAGTCTGGTTGCATCTGCAGAAAGAACGCCTTACAAGAGCCCATCAGAAGCTCAAACCACTCCGATATGGTCCTTACACCATTACCAAGGTTGTGGGAAACAATGCTTTGGAGCACAACATTCCCCCATTCCTTTGCTTGCACCAAGTGTTCAATGTGGACCGCCCTCGACCATGCTTCCCACCATTACTGGACACATAAGAGGTTGCAGAACAACTCACCAGGGACCAAGTTCAACAGAAGTTTCCTCATCTCATGGAGGAACTCAACGCAATGGGGACCATTGCTTCCTAAGGGGGAGGAATGATCCAGGTGGATATTGGTGGCCACCTGCCTATTCCACTTGGACCCCCAACACTATCTCTTCCAATTTTTTGGTTTCCTTAATTGTAGCACAGTTTACTATTTTTGGCAGTTTTTTGGGTTCTGAACTTCCAGAGCCGTTTTGAGGCCCTAAACGGCGTTTTTAGGGAAAACAGAGAGACTGAAAACGTCCCAAATTGAATTGTTTGTATTTTTTAACTATCTCTTCGAGATATTCGAAACGAGGTAGTATGATAGCCAAACGGAGATCGTATGCCAAAGTTACGACCCCGAAAAGCTGATGTACCAATTTACCCAAACAGGGCCCACAGTTTTGGCACTTCATCTCCTAGGGTTAGGTTTTTGGATGTTTAGAGTTTTCCATTGTTTCTCAATAATAAATAGGCCTTTGAGCCTCATTGTAACACAGTTCAGAGGCATGTAGCTGCCACATCTCTTCTCAGAGATAAACTACCATTGCCCTAGCTGGTTTATTTCCATTTTTGTTTGTAAGCATATTTCAGTGTTTTACATTAATGAAATGAAGTATTATTTCTGTTGCATCTCTGTATTTATGGTTATATATGTAATTTGTTGCGTTCCTGTTTAAATCCGGATCAATTTTACATGTTAAATTTTTACATTTACATTTATGTTTATGTTTACATGTTTATGTGAGATATATCCCCATAGGTTGTAGAGTGCCTCTCTGCGCAATCGACCACTAGAAAAAGGTGAAAATAAAAAATAAAATGCCGTGCATTCTGACCCAAGAAAATTTAGGGAGGAGCAAACTGATCTGTACAATAAGGACATGAAAAATGTTTATTTGTGCATTGTCTTTTGATGAATTGTTCGCTGCAATCAAGATCCCCATTATCATAATCATTAAACCCTTTGTACAATAAGGAAATGCAAAATGCTTACTTGTGCATTGTCTTTTGATGAATTGTTGGCTGCAATCAAGATCTGCATTGTCTTGTGATGAATTGTTGGCCGCAATCAAGATCTGCCTTGTCTTTCGATGAATTGTTGGCCACAATCAAGATTTGCATTATCATGATCATTAAACCCTCAACTCTAGATGAAATTTATGCTTTGATCATATAAACCCTCAAAATTGTTTACCCATAAGAACAAAAATCATCTTTAGTAAAAAGCAAGAACTCTCCAGAGTCTAAATTCATACCCATGTACAAATGGCCAAAATCTTCATGCCGAATAACCTTGCCCTTCCTCCATCTAATCATTGATACTCTCCTAAGGTGTTTCCCATGCAAACTCCATTTGGGGTTCGAATCCCATGAAATCCATAGATCACGTTGATGGTCTTCCTTCTTCTGGCATTTCCACGTAGATATTAACAAGGCAGAGAAAAATGCAGTGCTACAATGTGATGTTGTAATATGTGAATATTTTATTTGAACCCAATGCTAAACTGGAAATGAAAAAGAAAATAAATATTTATAATGGAAAAAATAAAAGAAATATTTATAATATAAAATCAAATATATAAATTGCAATTGGGTTAAATGATTTATTTTTAATAAGAATTTGTTATTTTTGCGTAAGACGCTAAATTAAAAAGAAGAAGAAGAAGTTAAAAATGATATTGGGATGAGTGTAAACATTTAAATATGGCCTCAATTAATAATAAAAAAGTTAAATTAATAAAAATAATAAAATTCAATTTGTTATATTTTGATTTTGTTATTAACTTTGAATAGGCTTTGTTACAATACCATGGGCCAATACCATGGCTTATCAATACTACAAGTCCAAAAACCATAACTTATTTCACAACCAAAATATTTTATAACAATATGACAAGATTCTTAACCGTGGATATTCACCCCCACATTATGGTAGATATTATTAACTTGTAAAAAATAGCCTTCGTTACAATACCATAGGTTAATACCATTAATTATCAATACCACATGCCCAAAAAAACATAAATGATTTCACAATCAAAATATTTTATAACCATATGACAATATTGTTAACCATGGATATTCACCCTCACTTTACCATGGATATTAACTTGTAAAATACCATGGCTTATCAATACCACATGCCAAAAAACCATAACTTATTTCATAGTAAAAATAAAATAATATTTTATTTTAATTTAATTTTACAACATTTTTTTAATTGAATCTAAAAGGGAAATGTTACAATTTGAGATATATCTAAACCCTCTATCCTCACCACTACTAAAAATATTTCCATAGAAATTAAATTAAGGTTTTAATAAAATTAAGCTAAGATGGATATATGTCGGTTTTATATATATATATATATATATAGAACCGGCATAGATCCATCTTAGCTAAGGATCCAAGGGATGAGAGCAAGCAAATTGACTAATTATAAAGTTTTTCATTATTTTATTTTCTTTGATATGGTTGATCCAAAATATAGGTTTGCTATTTTACAACCAATTAATTTTTGTTAATTTAGATCATTTCTTAAACACAATACAATGTGATCAAATTTAAGAGAGAGTTGGGGAGGGGGCGGAGAGAGGGAGGAAGATAGTGAAAAAGTTGGAGGGAAGAGAGAGAGAGAAAGCGAGAGAGAGAGAGAGAGAGAGAGAGAGAGAGAGAGAGAGAGAGTTGGAGTGGGAGAGAGAGGGAGGAAAGAACACATACATAGAGAGATAGGGGTGGAGAGAGAGAGGAGTGAGAAGGGAGAGATAGAGAGAGAGTGAGGGAGAGAGGAGAGGAGGGAAGAGAAAGAAGAGGAGAGGATAGAGATAGGAAGAGAAGGGGAAGGGAGAGAGATGGAAACATAGAGATGGAGAAGGACAAGGAGGGGGTGAGATAGTGATAGAGTTGGACAGAAGAGACAGAGAGAGAGGGAGACTGATTTGGGGGGAGAGATAGAGGGAGGCGGGAGATAACCTGAGATAGAGAGGAAGGAAGATAGGGATGAGGAGATAGAGATGGAATTGGAGGGGGCAAGAGAGGGAGGGAACAAGAAAAAAATAGAGGGAGAAAGGTGGAGAGAGAGAGGGGGTGACAAGGGAGTCATGGAGAGAGAGTGAGGGAGAGAGGAGAGTGGGAGGGAATAGAGAGAGGGATATAGATAGAGAGGGAGAGAAGGGGAAGAGAGAGATAGACAGAGAAGGGGAAGAGAGGGAGAGAGAGTGTGTGTATGTTTTTGGGTTGAGATAGAGAGAGGGAATAACAAAGAGACACAAATACAAATATAGATATTATATAGTATTATATAACCAACCTAGATCCATATTAACCCTATAACTATCAAGTGCCGAGAGGGATCCAATCTCTCAAGGTGCAAACATTTCCTCAAGTTTTGCACTAGAAAAAAAAGTTTGTACCTCGAGAGATTGGATCCCTCTCGGCGATTGATAGATCCGGGGTTAAGATGGATCTAGGTCGGTTAATATGAAATTAAAGTAGTTTTTATTTGATATTATAGTCTTAAAAATTAAAATTTATCTTCAAATTAATTTCAAATTGGAACTAGATCCAATTAGATTCAATGAATAGATTTTTTAAAAATACATAAAATATTTTTTTGTATTAAAAAATATATTTTTAAAATTACAAATTATTAGAGATAAATAATGCAAAGTTGGATCACCTAACTGTACCATGTGAGGATGAAGAAGTGTTTAAGGATAACCTTTCAACCAATCTTTAACAACCTTTCAATTCCCTATCACTTGTAAGTTTAGATTGCTTGACACAATTAAGATGACTAAAATAAAAAATTGATTCATATTATTGTAGTACTGGTTAGGTAGTTGTATTTTGTTCTTAGACTAAACGAGTCATTCATGTTAGTCATTTTTAGTTGTATTACTTATTATCTATTCACATATTTTAACTTGCGACTAAATTAGTGATTTATGTTAGTTGCTTTTAGTTCGGTCACTTAAGATTGCTCATTTTTGGTAACATGTCACTTGGAAAAGTTGTGGTGACTAACTTTTTTAGTCACCTAGTCACTAATTTCTCATTTTCTACTAGCGTGTCAACGTTCGTGTCCACTGCTCTGTCGGACATCAAACAGACCTTTCACATGAACCTTGTTGTAACAACCGTTGCACTCGTCTCAGACTGATCCATGAGTGTTGTATATGTTATCTTACCTTGTATGATGTGACTGCCGCATCCGAGTGGACTGCTCTGCTGGAAGATGTGCATGTTCGTTTGTGTTGTGTGTTCCTAGCCAAGTTGGGAATGATCCCTTTCAACCTAGAACTCACGTTCACCTCCTTCCCTCATTGAATTGTTAGAACCTCTCATACACCTTCCTTGACTCATTGCATCAGTCACACCCTTACTGCTAACAGAGTTATTCTACTTGCCTTTGTGCGACACCGCGGTTAAGGCATTACCTTAAGACCCACTGCTGGGACTCCTACACCAAACGGTCTGAGGTCTAATTGGGACTTCTTACCGGGGAGATCCCCTTGACATGTTGGGGGGTCCAACACCATCAATAGGTACATACGACACTTCAGCAGATATATGTTTTCTGGGCACATCTATTCATGATCCCAAGAACCATTGTCAACAAAATTTCGTCTATTGTGACCAACTTTCTCTGGAGCGGCGTTGGGACTCCTACAAAGATGCATCTCTGTAAATGGACTAATTTAACTATTCCAAAGGATTTTGGTGGATGGGGATTCTTGGACAATAATACCTTTGGACATGCTCTACTCATAAAATCATTTTGGAGAGCTGTGAATGGAAGTGGAATATGGCAAGACATCATACACTCAAAATACTTAAGACAAACAGATATGGAAGTATTATTCAGAAATAATATTTCTTTCAGAAAAAATGGGTCCATAATCTGGAGGAGCCACATGAATATTCTCCCCTGGTGGCGCATGAGGATGGAGTGGGAGTTTGGAAATGGCTGGAAAATACTGATTGGCTCAGACAACATCAAAGGAATGAACAGAGAGTAGAACTTACAGGGACACTCCTTAGACATCATCAACAAAAAGGGATATTTTTTCCTTGGCCAAACAATAAGAGGTTATCAGAATCGCTGTCCTATATGGAAAGAAGCTACAAAAATGGGATTGTCTAGACAATGTGCAATTGAATGGCGAGAATTTACCACTTCCCTCAGCTAGACTGGTCTTTATCACAACGCCCTCGGTGATAATATCTCTTGGAGTGGGAAATTGCACAATCAGGTGCCAATGGTTGCTGATGCATACATATACTATATCACACAGAGATACAATCTTCAGCAGACATCTTGGTTCTTCAAGGTATGGAAGCTGAAGATCCCACTTAAATTAACATTATTTGCCTGGCTTGTATGGAAAAATAAAGTTCTGACTTGGGACAACTTACTTAAAAGAGGTTTACATGGTCCTGGATTCTACACCTTTTGTAGAAACTCCATAGAATCGATAGAACACATTTTCTTCTCTTGTCCTTCAACTTCACAGGTTTGGAGAAATATTGCACATTTCATGAACATTTCACTTAATATGGCTACAAACTTAGAACACATCATGTCCCACTAGTCTGATTGCACTACTCAGCATAAAGCGATGCCCATTTTCATCATCTGGGAGATTTGGAATATTTGAGGGGAAGCCCATTGACAACAACATAATTTGTTTCAAAGCAATATCAAGGGTGGGGGCCGTTACATAGGACACAAAACTAATAGGACCACTACGAAGATAATGTCCCCTCCAACAATTATATTGCCTACAGGATGGTTCGACAGAGCAACACAAATGGGATCGTGTGGATGTGGAGCGGTTCTCAAATTAGACAACAATACACAATACAACCTACATTGGAATGGTGGCCCTGGCACCAACACCAGAGCATAAATCATGGCACTTTGGGGGCTGCTTTGGTTTGCAAAAGAGAAACAACTGAATATCATCAACATCTATGGAGACTCCAAATCTCTCATAGAAGGGATACAGGGATATTATGCTTTTGACCTGCCTCTATTAGCTGGATGGATCAATAGGATCAAACATACGCTGGCCTCCCTCACATCCTACTCCATCAAACATGTATTCAGAGAAGACAACTAGGATGCGGATAGGTTATCTAAAGAAGGTATGCAAGGACAATATGGAGTCATGAAATACAATCTATCAGTGGACCATCACATCAGAGAGGAAGGCGAGATCATCTTGCCGTAACACACGGATCATGTTTTCTTGTTTTCTTATATATTATCTAACATTATGATGGACTCGCAATGACCATAATAATATTGCTTTATTTTGCTTTTTGAATCTTTGATTATGGGAATGACCACCATATGTTAAATGAGGATACTAGGGTGTTGGAGGATACTAGGGTATTGGATGCACATCAACTACCAACGTAAACAAATTGTTATTTTTTTAATATATTTATTCTCACTCAAATACATATACTGAACTTTAAATATTATATATAAAATCAAATTTCCCTTAAAACCAAACACCCTATCATTATCTATTCTAGAGAGTATATATATCATTATCTATTCTAGAGAGTATATAAATCCGCCATTTTAATTAATTAAATGTTCGTTCCCAAAAACCTCTTTCCAAAAATAACAACTCACTTGAACAAATATTTTTTCCCTGTTGAAAAAACAGACACCCTATATCTATTCTACAAAGTATGGTGTATGTATTCTACGGAGTATGTAAGCCACCATTTTAATTAATTGAATGTTCCTTCACAAAATCCTCTTTTCGAAGACGACACTCAGTTATCGTCGGATACTACATCATTCAGGCACATTAATGCAGAGTGATTATTCGTGCAACCGATGGCAGAACATGACAGCATCTGCAATGTGACGGCCCATAAGGCATCAAAACATGAATGTGGTATTGTTTGGAAACTTATTGTTCCAGCTGCCAGGTAAAAATTTCACGACAAATAATGCCTTCAGAGAGCTCGGAAATTGTTGTAATATCAGTCCCTCAGAAGATGTTAAAACTGCTGTGTAGACAGGGCGGATTGAAAGAGGCTCTGCAGATTTTGCACAATAATATGGAGCACTATGCGGAATCGTCTGTATATGTTACTCTCTTGCAGAGTTGTGTCAGCAAGAAAGCCATGCCACAAGGCAAAATAGTGCATGCCTACATCATTCAGACTGGATTATTTGAATGCCAAGAGACGTTTCTGTTGAACAATCTTCTCACTTTGTATGCAAAGTGTGGGAGTCTGGCGGATGCTCGCAGAGTTTTGAGCCAAATGGCTGATCGCGATGTGGTTTCATGGACGGCCATGATTACTGTTTATGCCAAGTATGGCTGTGCCGAGGAGGCTCTGGCACTTTTTAACGAAATGCGGAGATCTGGCATCGAACCTGATCACTTCACATTTTCGAGCCTTCTCCCTGTGTGTACTGATTTTGCAGTTCTCAAGCTGGTGCATGAAGAAATAATTAGAAGTGGGTTTCATTCAGATGGATTTGTAGGAAACGCCCTCGTCGATATGTATGCGAAATGTGGGTACGCGAAGGATGCGCGCGATCTGTTTGACAAAATGCCTCAAAGAAACGTCGTGTCATGGAATGCAATGATCGCAGGTTATGTGCAGAATGGTTGTGTTAATGAAGCACTTAAACTCTTTCAGACAATGCCCGAACGGGATGAGATTTCATGGACAGCCATGATTGCGGGATATGCTCAAAATGGGTATGTTGATGAGGCCTTGAAATTCTTTCTGAAAATGCCTAATCGGAGTTTGGTCTCATGGAATGCTATGATTGCAGGATATGTACAGAATGGATTTATTGATGAAGCCATGCAACTATTTCAGAAAATGCCTCGGCAAACTGTTGAGTCATGGAATGCAATGATTGCAGGATATGCACAAAACGGACATGGCCAGGAGGCCCTCAATCTTTTTGAACAAATGCAAGTGGCAGGTATGAAGCTAAATGCGAAAACCTTTGCCAGTGCTCTCCCGGCATGTGCTAGTTTGGCAGCTCTGGAAAAGGGTATGGAGATCCATGAAAAAATAGCGAAAAGTGGTTTTGAAACTGATATATTTGTGGCTAGTGCTCTTGTACACATGTATGCAAAATGTGGAAGTATAGATCATGCACGCAATGTGTTTGACAAAATGTGTAAACGAGATGTTGTCTCATGGACAGCAATGATTGAAGGATGTGCAATTCATGGCTGTGGTAAAGAAGCCCTCGAACTTTTTGAACAAATGCAACGTAGTGGAGTTAAACCAAATCATATTACCTTAGTTGGAATATTGTCTGCATGCTGTCATGCAGGCTTGGTAGAGGAGGGCCGACAGTACTTTGATTGCATGAGTCAGCATTATCATATCACTCCTAGAATGGAGCACTATGCCTGCATGGTTGATCTTCTTGGCCGTGCTGGCCGCCTGGATGAAGCACAAGACTTTATCAATAAAATGCCAATAAAACCTGATGCTACTGTTTGGAGGTGTTTGCTTGGTGCGTGTAGAGCACATAAAAATGTTGAGCTTGGGAAACGTGTTGCAGAATACCTTTTTGAGTTGGACCCTGATAACGCCTCCCCCTACCTGCAGTTGGCAAACATCTATGCCACAGCAGGCAGATGGGATGGCCTTCAAAAGGTGCGGAAACTGATGAATGAAAGACAGGTGAAAAAGAAACCTGGATGTAGCTGGATCGAGGTTAATAAACAAGTGTATGCTTTCCTTGTAGGTGACAGTTCAATGCCACAAGCAGAAAAAACACAGGAAAAAGTTGGACAGATTGTTTTAGTAGAAAAGGTAAATTCCCAGCACTTGATCTGTTCTGATAAATGCTGAAGAGCAGCATAAGAAAATGATTATTTACAAACTTTAGACAGAAGCCAGGAATCGCATGTCTACCCTGGGAATCTATGCCGTTCCTCAAAATATGTGTGATGATCACCACCATGTTTTTATCTGGGATTATTGGGTGATAAACTCTTATGTGGGATGCTAATTGTTCCCATCACTTAAGGATGAATGATATTTTTGTGGAGATGATTGACAATGCTAATAGAGAGAATGATAAGCATATGCTTTACTAAGGAAAAGCTGGCCTACATCTGCACTGAACAGATGTTGCATTTAATGATCCCAGGTATATGGGATTTATTCCTCTTAGCATGGTGTCAAGGAGAAGCTGGTGTATATTTTCCAAGATATCCTAGAATGGGGACAAAGAAAGAAGCATTAAAGTACAGATCTGTACCCTCAACAAACATATGCTTTACTAAGTAAAAGCTGTCCTACATCTGCACTGAACAGAGGTTGCAGTCAATGATCCCAGGTATATGGAATTTATTCCTCTTAGCATGATGTCAAGGACAAGCTGGTGGATATTTTCCAAGCTATCCTAGAATGGGGACGAAGAAAGAAGCATTAAATTACAGATCTGTACCCTCAACCTCACGGTCTCAAAATCAAAACGTGAAATATGTCTTGCATTTGTGACATTGAGTTGCTTTGGCCTAGGCTAAAAATTATTAAGTGAAATCAAAGTGCATGTGAGAATCAATTTTGGCCTACTCTGGACAAAGGCAAAAGCAGGGTCTAATGGAAGAGTAAGCAAGAGTAATTTGGGTTCTCTCACACACATAACACACACAATGTTGGGTATAACATTGTCATAGGCCTTTTAGTGGTATAGTCACGGGACAAAAATATTTCATAATTCTGACATTGCACCCAAAATTCTTCTAGATGTTAGGCATCAGGCTTCTTCTTTGAACTTATTACCTTGCGAGCATATTATGGCGTTATTTATATTCTTATTGGTTACATAATTGGTGAGAGGCATGTAATCACATCAAATTGCGAGATTGGGTGAATTTAATCTACTTAAATTGAATTTTGACTTAATAATATTTTAAAGGAAAAAGTCAATTACAAAAACCTAGCTCTAGTATTTCGTAAATTTTGACAAGTTTCTATCAATTGTTTTTCCCCCAACGATTTGATGGATTGAGGGTTAACAAGTCATGGAGAAGTCTCTGCAATTATCAAATTTGAAGCATAGAAAAAATTATATTCATTATTTGAAAATATTCATTATATATAAAATTAACTATTACTTCTTTTTTATTTTGAGATGAATTTTATAGAACAATTTGAATGGAAATCTTCTTACTTGAATATTATGTTTGGTGAATTTGAACCCTGACCCAGGTAACTTAGTGTGAGAGAATACAGTAACGGAAAAATTAGTTACATAATTGCCCCCATCTTGAAAAGAGGTGCGTGTTCCCCAGACATATATACACTGAAACAAATTCAGATTTGAATACTTTATTATCCATTGATATACTCTGAATGCTTTTGTTCATCCCTCTCTCGTTGGTAAAATTTGAAGACATAGTCGTGCATGACCAAAATAAGCAACATAGAGTAAGGTTGAAGCAATTAGTGGCAAAGACTTGAGGACCCTGCAATAGGAGTTCCCATCTGTAATTGTTATGGAAACCTTCCACTGGAATCGAAAGAGAGCTATAATAAACTGCTGTCATTGAGAAGATATTGGTGATAGCTAGTCGAGCAATAATAATGATGTGAATGAATTTTAAGGGAAGGTGGATGTGGTGAGAGCTTTGATAAATGAGGGAAAAACGTGTTTAATTATAAGAGAATGAATGGATCCTCCAAATTTTTACATATGATTCACTGTTAGACCAAATTTCTTAGGTGGTACATGTTTATAATCCAATGACATTGATTTAATTGTATTTCATTGAAAATGATGAGGTTCTCAAAATGATTTCCTTGGGTTAGTGCTCTATCATGTGAACATTATTAGTTTTGGTTATGATGGTATTTTCATTTAGTTAGGAAAATGTTTTATGGGATGTGATTAATCTATAAATGTGGGACTTATCACCAACGCGGATCCTTGGTGACATTGAAATTCTTCTTACTCAATTTCTGTTCATGATTGATTACCGGGCTTATGTTCTTGGTGTAATTTGCATACAAGACAACCATATGAAATGCATTAACAATCGAGGCTCAGTTCAAATTTCTTAATTTTTAACCATTAACAAGGATTCAAGAAATGGCCGTTCTTATTGGCTTCAAGTTTGCTTCCTATGGGAAGCCAAGGTCAAATCATCAACAATGGGGAAATAAGTGCACTTTGTTGTTTGCAAAATAGAATTAGACTTTGTTGCACCATATACCAATTAACAACACTTTGCAGGTTAATTAAAATTCAATTGTTTGCAATTTAATGTTCAATTGAGATTTGAAATGCAAAACTCAGTCCAATCGATGGTACTAGCTATTAATGGAACCCATGGTGTCAAATGTTCCCAACACTCATATGTTCATCAAACAAATGGTTAAAAAATTAATGGAACCCATGGTGTCAAATGTTCCCAACACTCATATGTTCATCAAACAAATGGTTAAAAAATGATATTGTTCATCGAGTAAATGGTTAAAAAATGATGTGATTATCGCTGAAAGACATGTCTCAAAAAATATGTTATTAACATTAATTTAAAAAAACCAGTAAGATTTACGAAGATGATATCAACCATAAGGATAAATTTTAATTTTGGAGAAAAGAAAAACTACTTTTTTTAGTTGTATTTATTTATTTCTTTCTTTATATGTTTACTCAAATTTCAAATGTAGAACTTACCCACTTGGCATGCTTTTAATACACCTGCAGTGAGATAAACTAGAAATATAGGGAAAAAACATGTTGGTTGAAATAAACTAGAATTACATGAAAAACTAACATGTTACTTGAGATAGACTAGAACTACATGGAAACCTTGTTGCTTGAGATAAACTAGAATTACATGAAAACCTTGCTGCTTGAGATAAGCTATAAATACATGAAAAACATGTTACTTGAAAAGTTAAATTTTTTTCATATATTTCTAGTTTTCCCTAGTGCAAGTCCATTGAAAGTATACAAAGTGGACACTCATTGGATGTAAAATTAAATTTCACATCCAACGAGTGTTTACATTTAGAATTGAGTATTGTTGGGCATCAAATATGCCCATTTTTTCCACCATACAATACCACTATTCATAACCTAAATTCCTATATTTTTAACTCATTTCATACCATAATTCCACAACTTGCCGCCAATTCATATCTTACGCTTTATGGTTGATTATCATTAGTTTTCTTAACTTTTAAATGATTAGAGATGGCTTTGCTATGATTTGCTAATGATGGTTTTGCCAAGTTTATTTACCGCTGGGACCCATTGCCGAAATTCTTCATTATTCAATTAAACTAGCTGCTACAGGTTGAATACAAAATTTTTGTAGATTAAAATCTCATTTTGTGATCAAATGAAGAAGAATCTTGGGATTCCGAGACATGGGGTTTGTTCAAAGTACCCTCATTCAGGTAACCCAAAAACCGTTTGTCAAAATTTGCCACCATGAAAAAGTTATGGTTAACATAATCTTAAGTATAGAATCAAGTACATAATTTTCGGGTTAAGTACAGAAATTCTAGGTTTGACGGTTTCGGATCAGCCATGGTTTTGGATATTTCGGATTGAAGACTTATTCATTTCTTTTTCAAGCTATATGGAACTGCAATAAGATATTCTAGATCTCAATCAAGCTATGCATGGATTATGAGTTTGCTCGAGACAAATTTGACATAACCAAATCCTAGAAAAATCAATTGAAATGTATTTTTGTAATTTTGTTGGCATATGACTAAGATCAGATCCTTGAGTTTGGGATCTCAAACTGTAAAATCATAGTATATATTTCAGTCACTTAGTACTAGAGAGAGAGTTACAAGGTACACATAGAGGAGTTATGTAGGAGAGGAATCACAACTGATGTACATTGAACTCTGTTTTTGGATGAATTAATAAAAGGTGATGAAATTGTTATAGCCTTGGTGCCCATTTTATGAATTGAGCTTAGACCTATAGTACATGGGCATGAAAAGCTGCCTAAACCCCATCATGTTTGCAGGGTTAATATAGATTATGTAAGTGTGTTTATTTCATTTTTATATTTTATTTCTTGCAAATGGTTTGAAGTAGATTTAATTGCTTTGTCAATTTATTTCTGCAATTTATTTATGCATTCTAAATTATGTAATTGCTTTCTAATTTATGGTGTGATCCCAGGAATAGTTTTATGTAGGAAGTGTGTTTTGCTTCAGTCAATAGATTTACATTTCATTTCCAAGCTGTTTGCTAAATAGTTTTCAGAATTCCAACACTTCATTTTGTATTCTAGATTTATTTCTATTTTGTAGATCTGAGTAGAGGGCAACAATTTGAGTAGAGGGCAGCGAGTGCATTGTTGTTGGTTTCTCTTTGTAGGTTGTGGAGTATGCGCATAGTCACGTTTTGTACTGAGGCCACGTTCTGTACTCACGTCGCATTCTGTACTAAGGCCGCATTTTGTACTTAAGCCGCATTCTGTACTCAGGATTCCGGTAGCTGCATTCTGTACTCATAATTGCTCTGTTTTAGTTGATTGGTAGAATTTAGTTTGGAAGCATAAGTTGTGTGATTTCAATTAAGCATGTCATGATTTCTTAAGTTGAATAGAGTAATTATCATAGTTAATCATTTTTTGATTTCGCAATTATGGAATTAAAGACAAATTGTTAATAAATTGCGTTGTGTGAGCAATTAGCTTTAGGATTTTACATGTTGAGTTGTTTTGAATCAAATAGCACTCATTTAAATAGATCGCTCATTAGTTCTTAGTAAGTTTTAATTAGTTCATCATTTGATTAGAGTTATTCCTTTGTTTGAGCATGTTTTTATCAATAGATTAGTTTCAAACTAGAAATAGAAATTCCATACTTAATTTAGGAATAGATTTCAGATTTCATGATGTTAGTTTAGGTTAGACGCTCTGATCCTGCGTTACATGCGCTTGTGCCTCAAAGCTTACGAGTCCTGGATTGATAATTTAATGTTGAAATTATAACACATATAATTTCCCCAACACGTACACTTATAAGATGATAAGTTGAAAATGCACTAAAAAAATTTCTTTTTTCTTTTTAAAACTTCATAATGCTTATTTCATTATTTTAACTATACTTTTATTTGGAAAACTTATGTAAAACTTTAATTTTTCTTTAAAAATGATTTATTTAATGGTAAATATCACATGGATCATCATTAATCATAATCACACCTCACCTTCTCTAATGTTTTTTTTCCTTGAAGACAAAGCAATGAGGTTATGGATATACTCTTTTCAATTGATTATATTTAATGGTAAACACCATATGGAGAACTTGGAGCATTCTTAACTATAGTGATACTTGAAGACAAAGTAATGTGGTTATGGATATGCACTTTCCAGTTGATTATAATAGCCAAATAACTATCCCAAAATTGTCTTTATATGCAATTTAATCCAACAACCCCTAATCATCAAAACCCTAGAAATAAAGGGTTATCGTGTATTGGCATTCACAATGAATAAGATGCTTCAACAACCATAAGTGATAACATTACCCGACACAATATATATATATATATATATATATATATAAGTAAAGGGTCAAGAATAATGACCCGTGTTTAAAAAGAAAGGAATGCTCCAATGCTAATAATAGGGAGAATGTTTTATGGTCACTCATTTCAATCCAACAACATATATAGTCTATGACTCCAATAATGGTAAAGATAAAGTTGTTGTAGGAGCATCACACTCCAACTTTAATATAGAACAAAAATTATTTCTTACCTCAACATTGACATCTATATATAAATGCAAATTTTGATCAGCAATCCAGTGGCAAATCATTCTTCAATTTATAAGAAATGCTTCAATGTCAATACCTCATCACCCAACAATTTGTCATTAAATAATTCATACACACATTTTAATTGGCAATTTGTGGCTAAAGGCAACAACTATAATATTACAATCGTATATCTCATTGAAGACAATTAATTTGAAAGTTTGAATCCTTCCATTGTTTGGCTTAACCAATCAATTGACGAGAATTGCTTCTAATTATGAATTTATGTGAATGCACTTTATGTGGGTATATGATAGTGCCCCAATTGGCTAAGGAAATTGTTGATGTCAAAACCACGTGTAAACCATTTCTACACCATATATCCATTCGATGGGTGTAGCTTATTATGCACATTATTCAACATCCATTTCTTGTAACAAAATTCATCAAATTACTATTATGTATGAGTATTAATTTAATGGGAATTCACATCTTGTTTTAGAACTAAAGTCAACAATAGAACAAAGTATTTAACAATTTATGTACAACATACAACATAAATTTTACTTTGGAATTTGAAATGGAAAACTAGCTTTGAATTGGTACTTGGTCTTTATTTTTAACAATGTAGGCTCATGGCTCTTTGGGCCATAAACAATTATCATA
This sequence comes from Pinus tabuliformis, assembly GCA_031772625.1. Classification (NCBI taxonomy): domain Eukaryota; kingdom Viridiplantae; phylum Streptophyta; class Pinopsida; order Pinales; family Pinaceae; genus Pinus; species Pinus tabuliformis. The sequence goes on from CM062816.1 coordinate 31,018,927, forward strand.
GTTAGGCTCCTATATCATCTCCTCTCGACTAAAATATCTTTTCTAAGTCAAATTAGAAGATGATATATGTAGCATGGTGTTGTGCTCTACAACAACCCCCCATTTCATATCATCTTTATTCACAAAACTATAATATGAAATGGGTCCCTTTTTATTTTAATTGGTATCAACTTTGTATTATTCAAAAAGGTCCGAAAACAAAATAAAAACATTACAAAACCTTTTTGACAAACCAATTATTTGGTCTTATAATATAAATGATTAATCTTTTATCATTGCGATAAAGCGATCGCAATATCGCATATCGCAATGACAAAGGAGGCATAACTTAAAGACCCATTGGTTTTCTCTGACGCGACAACATGCAATAGGCTATTGGATATCGGCGATAATAAGTTTCCATAACAAAAGCGCCTTTTGCTCCGATGCGATGCGATCAAGTGCCTTTCGCTCCAATGCGATGCGATCAAGTCCCTTTCGTTCCGATGTGATGCGATATCGCTATCGCCGATCGTGGATGTACCATGCATGCTTTTCAAAGTGCCCATTTAATACTCCCGATGCGATGCGATATCGCTATCGGCGATCGGGGATTCCAAAAGGAACCAATATAACGATTTAAGTTTTCCCCCGACGCCCGATTGCGATAAAGCCAAAAGCACGAATTTCAAGAGTTGTTAAAGCGGGGATATTACGATTAATTCGTATTAAAGGCCTTATCTTCCAAACAGTGATTCACCTGCGCTCAACCGCCAAAACATCCAAGGCACGCTTAAACAAATCATTCGGGAAATAAAACGATATGATGGGCATTTAAAGGATTGGCAGGTTTTAATGGCCATTTAATGAAATAGTAAGCTTAAAAATCTTTTCACAAATTGCATCCGCGGCCACTTTAAGTTAATCCTTCATCGTGCATTGATCAATATATCTCGCTCGTATTTGATTTTCGCTACCAGTTCTCTGTGTTACGCTTATTTTCACTCTTGTGCAGAACTCTTCCGAAGTAATAGATTCAAGCAAAATGGGGAAGAAGTCTAAGAAAATTGCAATCGCTTCCGCTTCACCAGCCCCAGGACAACCCGTCGCTGATCCAGGAACTAAAAAGAAAGGATTGATATCTGATACTACATGTTCAAGACTTGGCAGAACTACTTGGCAAAGTACCTATAATTTGATTGAGGCCGAAGAACCAAAGGTGACAGTAGTACAAGCCACAACAGATACCAATCGAAAATCTGATGGTACTTTAAAGGACTTAGCCGACTCTTTCCTTCATCGTATAGTGGCTCGGGAACAAATTCTCCCATATGCGGATGTAGTGAGGTGGGCAATTGAAGAAATCCCAATCATAGACAGAACCTTCTACACCAGAGATGGGAGAATTTTCGGTTCATTTCAGGCTAATGATTTGAGGCAAATGTATCACTTGCCTGCGCCAGAGAAGAAGTACAACAAGGCATTTCTGGAGAAATTCTGAAATGAGAACGAAACTGAATCCGAGCCCATTCGGGATTGGAGGCAAAATCCGGCAAAACACAAGCATGAAACTTCCGGTAAGTACTTTGTTGATTCCCTATGTTCTCCTTATTGTTATGCCGGGATAATGATGTGTAGATTGTGGGGGTTGCACGATTCCGCTAATTTCACTATAGAAATGGTTCCCTTGATGGAAGTGGTGTGTAATAGTGAAATAATGGATTGGGCAACTATACTGTCAGATAAGCTAACAACAACAGTTCTTGATTTTAGAACTAAAACCCGCGTCACCGAAAGGCTTATTCCCCCATTCTACTACAGTGCTTATATACTAGACACCCTGTGTTTTAATTCTGAATTTCCCGTGCTCGGCTGGAGGTGGACTGCACAAGACTCCATGCCTATTCACATATACCATCAGAAATTGTGGAAAACTTCCTATAAGCACCATTTATACCAAGTCTGCAATGGCTTTATGTTACCCATTCATTACTCTATTTTTGATAAACCTGCCCCCAAGATTTCTTATCAAGCAGGGATTGATTTGACATCAATAGGAAGATGGTTTGGAGAGGAAAAATTTACTTATATAAGAATTTTCGGCAGCCAAGCCGAACCTCATGTCCTTCCTTTGTACATACCTGATAAACTGCTGGCAAGGGAGATAGCCTATCAGATTATCTCCGAAGGAGTTACACAAACTCTAAAGAAAAATAAGAAGCAGGTCTGGCCCTCTTTTCCTCTGAGATGTGGTGTCTACACTTTGCATGATTTCAAACATGCAGAGAAAGAAGCTACAAAGATGAAGTCATTAACTCTAGCAACTCTCCCTAATAGGCGATTTGATCCCAACAAAGTCGCCTATAATGCACTTGAACAGGCCAAATTGACAAAGTTTGACCATAAAGAGGATAAGTTTGATGACCTGTTCTCCTCAGCTGAATCAATGTACCAAGTTAGATCGCTGGCCATAATGGAATACAAAGATGAAGGGTTAGTTGAATTCAACAGACTTAGAGAACAGAGGTTGCAAACTATGCCTCTAGATCTGTTAGCAACAACCCCAGCAACATAATCAAGCGAGCCTGAACAACGACATACTAAGGAACCTCCGGTTACATCAAAAGAACAGGAGAAAGTGCAAGAGGAAACCCAGACGAAAGAGCAGGAACAGAGCAGCATAGAGGTGAATGTAGATACTCAAATTGACCCGAAATTGCTCCAGGAATGGCAACAATTCGATTCAATTATCAGTAATCTTGAATGCTCTAAAGATATCGAGACATCAAAAGCAGCAGATACACAGGAGACCACTTCAACACAGGTTCCAAGTGGAACCAGCGGCCTACCCAGTTCGAAAGAAGTAGAGATAATCCCAAAGGATCCCTCCGATCAAATTATTTTACAGATAGAAGAAATTCCTCCCTTGGATGTATTCTATAGCACAAGACACAAAGCTGTGGTAAAACGACAGAGGAAGAGGAGAAGGACTGATCAGCCTTCCCTATTCCCAGAACAAACGGTGATGGGCAATGTGGTTTGGAAGGAGGAATTTGACCCCTCTGACGACCTAACAAAACTATCACAATATGCTGGAGCCTATTCGGCAGCAACAATAAACAAGGCATCAGAGGTGAGTCTTTTATTAAAAACAAAAGACCAGGAGATCTTTTTATTGCAAGCACAACTAACAGAAGCACAACAGAAGGCGGAGCAGGCAGAACGACAATTGTTAACACAACAACAAATAAATAATCAATTAACTCAACAATTGCAGGAAGAGAAAAAGAGGATTGATCACATTGCGGTCTAAAAGTAGAAAGAGTTGTCTGAGGCATTGGCACAACTGAAGGCAGCGAATGAACAAATGCTGAAGTCAAAAGATGAGCAGATTGCTCAACTATCAGCCCAGCTAGAGAAGACAAAGGAACTTCCACAGATAGTCGAATTCAAAGTAGAGGCATTACAGATAAATAAGGCATTGATAACACAGATAAAGCTTTTATGTGAACAAATCACTCAGGCGGAACCATTATGCGATTTGGCGACATCGATAAGTAAAAAATCAGAAAAAGCTAGAACAGACTTGGATCAAGCCGATGAAACATTAACTGATTTTCTTGAGTGGCAAGATACCGATCAGGGACAGGCGGCTAATTTACCAAAGATTTTAGAATCACATAAGGAAATATTATTTACAGAATGGCAGTCCCAATTAATGAAAGCAGAGAGAGCAGTTTCAAGATGCAAATCAACCACAAGTAATTTGGTTGAATTGATTAATAATACTCTCTACTTGTCTAACATGATTTCCCAATGCACTCCAGGTAAATTGACAGCGGCGAAAACATTGGAGCAGTCATGTTATCCGGATCTAGAGAAAAATGGGAGATTAATCGCAGGAATTAACAGTTTAACATGGGACGCCTATTGGTTCTTCTTAATCAAACCACACAGCTAGAGAGCCACCCTCAAATGCCTTACAGATGCAATCGGGTATATTATTCCTGATATTCAGGATGCCACCTATGCCGCCCAACTCAACTCTCGCCTCAACAGACCGCCCGAAGTGGAGCCAATGCTTGCGATATGTCAGCTCAGGTTTAAAGGCAAACAACCTACATGATGATTCATGCCGCCGACTGCCAGATTGCTGAGAAGAAGATATTCAAGATCGTTTGATACCAATTAAATAGGATTTCAGTTTCATAGATAGTTAGCTTAATTTAGTATTTATAGACCCTTTCATGTATTTGGAAAGGGTCGTAAGTTTTGTACATGACTTAAAGCCTGAAGTTGCACTACTGTACTTCAGGCATATTCTTTTATAAAACTGGACCAATTATTCTAATTTTGGCAAGGAAGCTTTTATGCGAATGTGCACTACTGTCTTTGTTTGAAAGTATTTCTGAGTCGGAAGAAGAATCTCACATAGCGATTGATATTGGGAGTGACTCGCAGCTCATATGGTACTATTATCTATGTCTGAATTCATTCTTTTTATATGAATTTTCATTTGATTGCCTTTGCTATTATCGGATATATGTATGTGTTTTAACAACACTTCTTTATTCCCTCCACTATTTGATGTTTATAGTATGCTTTTCTCTTGATCATATATGTATCGATGATATAAATGATAAGTGTAGCAATATTGCGTTAATCACTTTGTTTAGCTATTTAAGCAAAGTAATCTTTGAATGAATAAATGTCTATGTCTATTAGATAGAGTCATCTATATGCCTGTCAATAGACATTGATCATCAAGCGCTACATTTCAAAGTACAATAGTTCCCGGGATTAGTAGTAGTTCTTTTATTTTGTTGATAGATTAAGTTATTCGCCTATCATTAGATTTGACAATCATTTATCCACTCTTTTTATTCATCACTGGGAAACTGGTCCCATTATCCCCAGTCGGAGCCACCATTCCAAACGGAAAAGGCGCTGTATTAAGGTCCGGATCAGGTGGTTATCCCCCAATGTTGATACAACGATTTTCAGGGCATCAACATTTTTGGCGCTAGAAGGAGGGCCATCAACTGTGAATGGCAAGCAAACCCAAATCTACAAACCATTCTAAGAGTAATTCTCCCTCCGCATCACCTCGTACTTCCCAATTGCATGCTGGTTCTCCAGTATCCAAACAAGAAGAAGAGGAATCAACTACCACTGCTCAAACCCATCATACTCTAGAACAACTAAGTCTTGAATCTCCTGAAGTCCAGTCTCTTATCCACAAACTTCAGAGTTTCTCGATATCACCACAGAAATCTGAGGTATCTCAAAGCAGTGCGACTTCGCAGCTCAATTTACCACACCCTCTCACCAGACTTCAGAGTGGAAAGCTCAGTATTGAACCTACTGAGTTCCCTTTACCCAAAAGGAAAAAGGCGAAGAAAAACACTGAAGGATCTGATAGTGAGGAACTTTCATCCACATCCTCCATCTCACCTTCCCCAGTGCGAAGTCAACCACCCACTCCCTCATCACACATTGTTGTTCATCAGGGATTAGCAACTTCAACATCCCAACCTGCTCAATCCTTAATATCGACTCCTTCACAGACTTCTGGAAGCTCAACAGTAATATCATCCACTACTGTGGTTACAATGGCAGACCCATGGACCAGGTCTGGTGCAGTCAATATGCCTGCTCCATTGCATGCATTACCTGATGCACCTGAGAAATGGTTACCTAAGTTTAATCCAGATGATAACAATGTAAACTTTGAAACGGGAACTGATACTGTTACCCGTTTCGTAGAGATAGCAAAAAAGTGACCTGATTTTGAAAAGGGGTGATGCAGAACAAACATGTTTTTCTTAGAGCATAGTTTTTGGCACTTTAATTTTTTTATGTACATTACGTTTTAGAATCATAGTGATTTTCATGCTGATTTAAAAAAGTGAGTATTCTGCATCACCCCCTTTTTTTAAAAGACCTGTTTTTTGGCTTTAAATTTTCTAATGTATAAAATGTAAATAATTATTTTGTAAATTTGATCATTGTTGAAGTGGTCGTTTTCTTCACATTTTCTTGTTTTTTATTTTAATTTTAACTTTTTTTTTTTAGTGAGGTTTTTATTGTTTTGCATTTTTAAATTAGGAGGTCGATATTTAGAATTTTCGATATTCTACATATTTATACATCCTTAATTAATTTTTCAATCCACATGAAATAATTGTTTCTAAAAAACAATATTTTTTAACAATGGACATAAAAATAACCATTTTTAACATAAATATAACTAAAAAACTACACGTTTTGATAATTTTTTGCTAGAATTGACATGTCAAAATCGCAATTTTTATATGATAATTTTAACTAAAAATGGTTAAATAATAGCTTTTTTTATGAATTTCATGTCAAAAAATAATAATAATCACTTTTTTTTTCAAAAAATAATGATTAACTTAAAAATCAATGCGAAAATCACATATTACAGATATTGAACGTATAACAACCCTAATTGAGTGTTTATTCTTCTCATAAAATGTCAAAGTCAAAACATTGCAAAGCTTGATTTACAAGCATAACTTAAATTTAATCAACAATGTCACGTAATCCAAACTCTTCGTCCTCTAGAGTTTCATCATTGCCTTCTTCCACAATATTTTCTGTTTCCTTTTGCTCATTTTCCTCTTCTAATGGGTCTTTGATGTCTGCGAATCTCGCACACAACCCCCGGCGCCCCAACCCTCTCAACCCCCCCCTCCACCGGCCCGGGCGCCCTCACCCGCCCCCCCAACCGACACCCCACCCTACCCCGTCGCCCTCACCCACCCTCACCCGCCCCCCACCCCGGCCCGGGCACCCTGCCAACCCCACCCGCCCGGGAGCCCACACAAACCCCCGCGCCCCAACCCTCTCAACCACCCCCGGCTCGGGAGCCCTCACCCGCCCCACCAACCGCCCCCCCACCCAGCCCCGGCACCCTCACTCGCCCCCCGGCCCGGGCGCCCTCACCCACCCTCACCCGCTCCCCCACCCGGCCCGGGCGCCCTCACCCGCCCAACCCGCGCGCCCTCACCCGCCCCCTGCCTGGCGCCCTCACCCACCCACCCTCACCTGGCGCCCTGCCAGGCGGGGGCGCGGGCTACCCGGGTGGCGTGGCCGAGGCAGGCGCCACCTGGGCGGCCCGCGCCCCCGCCCGACAGGCGGCAAGGCGATTACCAGAATCGCCCTGCCGCTTGCCGGGCCGCCCGGGTGGCGCGGACGAGGCAGGGTGGGTGAGGGCGCCCCGGGGTGGGAGGGCGGGTCAGGGCGCCCGGGCAGGGGGGCGGGCGGGTCAGGGTGCCGAGCGGGTGAGGTGGGTGAGGCCGCCGGGCGAGCAGGCAGCCGGGTGAGGGCGCCGGGGCGGGCGGGCGGGGGCGCCCGAGCGGGTGAGGCGGGTGAGGGCGTTGGGCGGGCGGGCGAGGGCGCTTAGGCAGGTGAGGGCGTGGGGCGGGCGGGCGAGCGAGGGCGGGCGGGCAGGTGAGGCGGGTGAGGGTGCCGGGCGGGCGGGCGGGTGAGGCGGGTGAGGGTATCGGGCGTGCAAGGGCGCCGGACGGGCGGGCGGACGAGGGCGCCTGGGGGGGCAAGCGGGTGAGGGCGCCGGGCGGGCGGGCGGGTGAGGGCCGCCCGGGCGATTTCCGGAATCGCCCTGCCGCCTGCCGAGGTGGGGGTGCGGCCGAGGCAGGGTGGGTGAGGGTGGCCGGGGGGGCGGGCGGGTCAGGGCACCTGGCGGGCAAGCGGGTGAGGGCGCCGGGCGGGCGGGTGAGGGCGCCGGGGCGGGCGGGCGGATGAGGCTAGTGAGGGCGCCGGGCGGGCGGGTGTGGCGAGTAACGGCGCCGGGCGGGCAGGCGAGGGAGGGCGGGCGAGGGTGGGTGAGGGCGGGCGGGCGAGGGCGCCGGGCAGGCGAGGGCGGGGGGGCGAGGGCGCCGGGCGGGCGGGCGAGGGCGCCGGGCGGGCAAGGGCGGGTGAGGCGAGTGAGGGCGTCGGGCGGGCGGGCGGGCGAGGGCGCACGGGTGGGTAAGGCGGGTGAGGGTGCCGGGCGGGCGGGCGAGGGCGCCGAGCGGGTGAGGGCCGGGCGGGCGAGGGCGGGTGAGGCGGGTGAGGGCGTCGGGGGGGCGGGCGGGCGAGGGCGCCCGGGCGGGTGAAGTGGGTGAGGGTGCCGGGCGGGCGGGCGAGGGCGCCCGGGAGGGTGAGGCGGGTGAGGGCGCCGGATGGGCAAGGGTGCCGTGCGGGCGAGCGGGTGAGGGCGCCGGGCGGGCGAGGGCGCCGGACGGGCCGGCGGGTGAGGGCGCCCGGGCGATTCCGGGAATCGCCCTGCCGCCAGGTCGATTCCCGGAATCGCCCGGGTGCCCTCACCCGCCCACCCGCCTGGCGCCCTCGCCCGCCCGGCGCCCTCACCCGCCTCACCTGCTCGGCGGGCGGGCGGGCGAGGGCTCCGGGCGGGCGGGCGGGTGAGGGCGCCCGGGCGATTCCCGGAACCGCCCTGCCGCCCGGGCGATTCCCGGAATCGCCCAGGCGCCCTCACCCGCCCGCCCGCCCGTGCCCTCGTCCGCCCGGTGCCCTCACCCGCCTGACCCGCCCGGCGGGCGGGCGGGTGAGGGCGCCGGGCGGGCGAGGGCGCCGGGCGGGCGGGCGGGTGAGGGCGCCCGAGCGATTCCCGGAATCGCCCGGGCGCCCTCACCCGCCGGCCCGCCCGGCGCCCTCACCCGCCTCACCCGCCGGGCGGGTGAGGCGGGTGAGGGCGCCGGGCGAGCGAGGGCACGGGCGGGCGGGCGGGTGAAAGTGCCCGGGGATTCCCGGAATCGCCCGGGCGCCCTCACCTGCCCGCCTGCCCGGCGCCCTCGCCCGCCCGGCGCCCTCACCCGCCCGGGCGCCCTCACCTGCCCACCCGGCTGGCGCCCTCACCCGCCTCACCCGCCGGGCGGGCGAGGGCACGGGCGGGTGAGGGCGCCGGGCGGGTGGGCGGGTGAGGACGCCCGGCGCCCTTGCCCGCCAGGCGCCCTCACCTGCCCGCCCGCCGGGCGGGTGTGGCGGGTGAGGGCGCCGGGCGGACGAGGGCAAGGGCGGGTGAGGGCGCCCTCACCCACCCGCCCGCCCGTGCCCTCGTCCGCCCGGCGCCCTCACCCGCCTCACCCGCCCGGTGGGCGGGCGGGTGAGGGCGCCGGGCGGGCAAGGGCGCTGGGCGGGCGGGCGGGTGAGGGCGCCCGGGCGATTCCCGGAATCGCCCGGGCGCCCTCACGCGCCCGCCTGCCCAGCGCCCTCGCCCTTCTCACCCGCAGGTCGGGTGAGGCGGATGAGGGCGCCGGGCGGGCAGGCGAGTGAGGGCGCCCGGACGATTCCGGGAATCGCCCGGGAGGCAGGGCGATTCCGGGAATCGCCTGGGCGGCAGGGCGATTCCGGGAATCGCCCGGGCGCCCTCACCCGCCCTCCCGCCCGGCGCCCTCACCTGCCTCACCCGCCCGGCGGGCGAGGGCGCCGGGCGGGCGGGCAGGTGAGGGCGGGTGAGGTGGGTGAGGGTGTCGGGCGGGCGGGCGAGGGCGCCCGGGCGGGTGAGGCGGCTGAGGGCGCCGGGCGTGCGAGGGCGCCGTGCGGGCGGGCGGGTGAGGGCGCCGTGCGGGCGGGCGGGTGAGGGCGCCGGGCGGGCGAGGGCGCCGGGCGGGCGTGCGGGTGAGGGCGCCCGGGCGATTCCCGGAATCGCCCTGCCGCCCGGCGCCCTCACCCGCCTCACCAGCCCGGCGGGCGAGCGGGTGAGGGCGCCCGGTGGGCGAGGGCGCCGGGCGGGCTGGCGGGTGAGGGCGCCCGGGTGATTCCCGGAATCGCCCTGCCGCCCGGGCGATTCCCGGAATCGTCCTCACCCGCCCGGGCGCCCTCACCCGCCCGCCCGCCAGTGCCCTCGCCCGCCCGGCGCCCTCACCCGCCTCACCCGCCCGGGCGCCTTCGCCCGCCCGCCCTCCCGACGCCCTCGCCCGCCCGCCCGCCCGACACCCTCACCCGGCTCACCCACCTGGGCGCCCTTGCCCGCCCGGCGCAAGGCGATTCCGGGAATCGCCCGGGCGCCCTCACCCGCCCGCCCGGCCGCGCCCTCGCCCGCCCGGCACCCTCACCCGCCTCACCCGTCCGGGCGCCCTCGCCCGCCCGACGCCCTCGCCCGCCCGCCCGGCTCCCTCACCCGCCTCACCCGCCTGGGCGCCCTTGCCCGCCCGGCGCCCTCACCCGCCCGGGCGCCCTCTCCCGCTCGACCGCCCGGCGCCCTCACCCGCCTCACCCGCCCTGGCGCGCTCGCCCGCCCACCCGCCCGGCGCCCTCGCCCACCCGCCCAGGCGCCCTTACCCGCTCGCCCGAGCGATTCTCGGAATCGCCCTACCGCCTGCCGAGAGGGCCTGCGGGCCGCCCTGGTGGCGCGACCGAGGCAGGCGCCACCCGGGCGGCCCGCGCCCGACAGGCGGCAGGGCGATTCCCGGAATCGCCCTGCCGCCTGCCTGGCGAGGGCGCAGGCCGCCCGGGTCGCGCCGTTGCGCGGCGGAGCCAGGCGTCACCCGGGCAGCCCACGCCCCCGCCCGGCAGGCGGCAGGGCGATTCCCGGAATCGCCCTGCCGCCTGCCGGGCGGCTCGCTCCGCCCCCCGGCAGGCGACAGGGCGATTCCGGGAATCGCCCTGCCGCCTGCCAGGCGGGGGCGCGGCCGAGGCAGGGTGGGTCAGGGCGCCCAGGCTGGTAGGCGGGTGCCAGGCGGGTGAGGGCACGCAGGGGGGGCGGGCGGGTGAGGGCGCCAAGCGGGTGGGGGCGCCCGGGCCCGGCGGGTGAGGGCGCTCGGGCCGGTGAGGGCGCCCGGGTGGGGGGGCGGGTGAGGGCGCCGGGCGAGGGGGCGGCTGAGGGTACCCGGGCCTGGCGGGCGGGCGGGTGAGGGTGCCCGGGCCGGGCGGGCAGGCGGGTGAAGGTGGGTGAGGGCGCCCGGGCCCGGGGGTGGGTGAGGGCGCCCGGGCCGGGTGGGGGGGCGGTTGTGGGCACCCGGGCTGGTGGGAGGGGGGGTTGAGAGGGTTGGGGCGCGGGCGGTTGTGTGGGCGCCCGGGCAGGGGGGGTTGGCAGGGTGCCCGGGTCGGGTGGGTCGGCGGGTGAGGGTGGGTGAGGGCACGAGGGCCGGGGGGCGGGTGAGGGCGCCGGGGCCGGGTGGGGGGTCGGTTCTGGGGGCGGGTGAGGGCGCCTGGGCCAGGGGAGGGGGGCGTTGAGAGGGTTTGGGCACGGGGGGTTGTGTGGGCGCCCGGGCGGGGAGGGTTGCAAGGCGCCCCGGCCGGGGGGGGGGGGGGGGGGGTTGGGAGGGTTGGGGGGGGCGGGGGTTGAGAGGGAGCCCAGGCCGGGCAGGGGGAAGGGTGAGGGCGCTCGGGCAGGCGTTGGGTTGGGTTGGTAGGGATTAAAGGGGCCAGGGGTGTGGGTTGTGGGTGAAGGTAGTAAGGGTGTCGAGAGGGGGGTTAGAGGTAGGGGACGAGTCGCGCTGTGGCGCCCACCCTAGCATGTTATGGTTGAAAACATGTTAAATTTATACATAGGAAAGAAAAATGATATTCTACCAAAAACATTAATGTGTTTTTTTTCCTCATAAACAACTTTGTTTGACACATAAAAATTTGGTTTTATTAGCATTTTTTAAAAATGTTGAAAATTGACCCTAAAAAAAAAAAATCATTATTCCAGTATCATCACTTTCATTTTGAAGCTATATTTTGCACGAAAATTTCATAGTAAAGTTCGTAGTTACTGCCATTTTTAAAACATGTTCAAAATTAACGCCTAAAAAATAAAATCATCGTTATAGTATACACACTTTTCGTTTTTAGCACTGTTTTTGATGTTTTTTTGGGGTTTTTTGGCCAGAGTTCCCGTTTTGAGTTTATAGTTTCCGTTTCAAAGTTTACATTGTTTGATGGAGCACAAGCTGAGGAACATATTAATAACTTCATGTTGGCAGTTAATTTGAAGGGGGTAACGGAGCAAGATGTTGTCGTTAGACTTTTCCCTTATACTTTGCAAGGATCAGCAGGATCCTGGTATTTTTCCTTACCTTCTAGTTCTATTACTAGTTGGACAACTTGTCAAGAACAGTTTCTTACTAAATATGGTGATGATAGGTCTTTGGCAATACTAATAAATGATCTCTCCAATCTTAGGATAGAGCATAGGGAACCAATTAAAGAATTTAATGCCTGATTCAATAAACTCTTGAATAAAATCCCAACGGCCTCCAAACCAAGTGAGCAAATCTGAAGCGAGTGGTATATAACTGCCCTACCTGCCAATATAGCTATTTTTGTAGACAGGGCTGGAAAACCAACTTTAGCTGAAAACATGAAAGAGGCACTTGCTGTGGAGAAACGTATTAATGTTCTAGAGAAGAAAGCTGCTTTTGAAGATAGAAAAACCAAAAAAGTTTCTTTTAAAGATGATTCAAAGAAGAAAACCCCTAAAGATCCATATGACATGGAAGGTCTACAAAAGGTCCTCAAGACCATGTCAAATGAAATGGTTGAAATCAAAAACAGGTAGCTGAAACCTCGACCAAAAGACCCTTTAGGAATTACAAGAAAACTGAATCAAAACCACCAAATGTTATATCTAATGTAGATTCAGATCCTAAAGAAGGAGAAGAAGAAACAGCTTCACCAACTGATGAAGAAGAGGAAGTTGTTGAATGCCATGGAATGTGGGATTTTATATTGCCTAACTCCGATACAGAAAATGAAGAAGAAGCGTTTCCTGTCACTACCAGGAGCAAAGGTACCTCTGAACCTGTTCAGACAACTTCGAAAAAAAGGAGTGCAGGTGCTACTACAACAAAGGAAAAGGTACCCCCGAAGAAGCCACCTGTAATAATTCCACAAAACCAACCTTCAACCTCAACTACCCCATCAACATCTAAGACATTGGTAGTGTCCGATTCAATGGATTATAATATTGTTGATGACATGAAAAGGACTAAGGAAAACGTTACCATGTTTGAACTTAGTAAATTGAAACATGAGCAAAAATTGCTTCTCAAAGAATTAAATGTTGTTCCTACTTCACCCCTTCCCAGTGCTAAAGCTGCAAATGATACAGGTCAACCACCTTCTGGTATGGTCAAAGCTACTGATGCAGTTCTGATAGGAGATAGGTCAAGTTCTCATACTCCACCTTTCCTTCTAACCTACGAGATCTACAATAGAAACCTGCACAACTGTTTGATTGACTCAGGGGCATCCTCTAATATAATGCTAGCTTCAGTTTGTTCCAAACTGAACATTGAACCCCAGAAGTTTGCTATTCATATTGTACAGTTGGACAGGACTAAAGTACAAGTCTTAGGAGAAATAAACTCAGTAACTATCAGGCTATTAGCTGATCCTAGAGTAGTACAAAGAATTGATATCTTGATCGCCGATATACCTGAATTTTATGGTTTGATCTTGAGTAGGGATTGGTCTGAAAAACTACATGGGTATATTTCTACCGATTGGTCCCATATGTGGCTTCCCTATAAGGGTAAGCCAAATCAAATAAAAATCGATCGGGAAAAACACATGACCCATACAGTTACGGAATTTGAACAAGAAAACCAACCAATAGCATTTAATAACAACATTTTGGGGAATTATTCATCAGAGTCGTTCTTTGGCAACTTCGTTGCCCAACCATCTCCTTTCTCAGTAAACCATTCTACATCTCAGATCGAAAATTATTCACAAACTGATAGGTCAAGATGTTTTAACGATACTGAGGAAACTGTAAATAAAATTGTAAATACTTCTTTATTTTGGTCATTATATTTCGATGGGTCCAAATCTAGTGAGGGCTCAGGGGCAGGATGTATTTTGATTAGCCCGCAAGGAGAAAAAACAATGTTGTCCTGTAGGTTAGAGTTTGAATGCACGAATAATACAGCAGAGTAAAAAGCCTTAGTCCAAAGACTATATAAAGCTATTGACCTTAAGGTCCAATATTTGAAAGTGTTTGGAGATTCTGAAATTATTATCAAATAGGTAAGGAATACAATTCATTGTCTTTCCAGCCATCTCAAACATTATCAATCGCTGGTACAGGAACTCACCTCCCACTTTTCGGCATTCAATATTTCTTCCATTCCTAGGTCTCAAAATTCAGCAGCCGACCTGCTAGCCAATGTTGCTTCCAAGCTCCTACCTTCCGAAGATTATAGCCCAGATAGATTTTTAGTAGAATTACTTTTTCCCCCATCAATTCCTGACAATATTACTAATTGGAGAGTATTCAACCACGATGAAGACATTTTACAATTTTTAACTTCCGAAAAGTCCTATGATGATCAAATCATTGAGGAAAATGAGCATGACCTTCAAATGAGAGGTAAACACGAAGGGAATTCAATCCCAAAGCCTGTGGTGAAGCTTGAGGATCTTTATGATATTAAAGACAGGTTTAAACCTGTAACCAATGCAAAGCTCCAAAGTTCTACCTTAAGGTTTGAATTGATAAACCTTGGCACTGAGCAAACTCCTCAAAACATTAATTTAGGATTAGGACTTTCCGTGGAAGAGAAGGAAGCATTCATTAGACTGTTACGGAAAAATAAACATGTTTTTGCTTGGAAATATGACGATTTAAAGACATATGATACATCCATTATCCAGCATACCATTCCAATGCTTCCCGAACAGAAACCAATCCAGCAGAAGTTGAGAAAAATACATCCTAACTTAGAGAGTCAAATAAAATCTGAACTCAATAAACTCTTGAAAGCTAGGATTATTTTTCCCGTTCGGCACTCAAACTGGGTCTCCAATATGGTGCCAGTCAGAAAGAAAAATGGCGACATCAGGATTTGTATAGATTTCAGAAATTTGAATAAGGCAAGCTTAAAAGATAATTTCCCATTACCTACTATGGAGCAGATACTCTAATCAGTGGCAGGCTCTGAGTTAATGTCCTTTTTAAACAGTTTTTCAGGATATAACCAAGTTTTGGTCCATCCTGATGACCAACTCAAAACCACATTCAAAACAAAATGGGGAACATATGCGTATCAGAAAATGCCTTTCGGACTTATTAATGCAGGAGCCACATTCCAGAGAGCGATGGATATAGCTTTTAAAGGGTTGATTAACAAAAC
Source organism: Pinus tabuliformis (assembly GCA_031772625.1). Taxonomy (NCBI): domain Eukaryota; kingdom Viridiplantae; phylum Streptophyta; class Pinopsida; order Pinales; family Pinaceae; genus Pinus; species Pinus tabuliformis. Next base: position 31,034,016 of record CM062816.1, read on the forward strand.
AGTAGTCGTCTACTTAGATGATATTACTGTATTTTCTAAAGAGAAATCCAATCATTTGCATGATTTAAATCAAATTTTTCAACGCTGCAAAAGGTATGGTATTTCACTTAACCCTAAAAAATCTTTCTTCGCTCTTGACCAAGGGAAGCTCTTAGGCTTTATTGTTTCTAAAGATGGCATTTATATTGATCCTGACAGGATCAAAGAAATCTCTGAAATCCCTTTCCCTCATAATAAAAAATCCATGCAGTCATTTTTAGGCCAAATCAATTTTGTCAAAAGATTCATTCCAGACTTTTCCCAAATCATTTTGCCACTTCAAACTATGATTAAGAAAAATTCAGTCTTTATATGGGGATCTGTTAGCTCTGCTACTAAGCAAGGATTCCATATGGTCAGAGACAAGCTTGGTTTGCTTGATTGTGCCCAAAAGGATCCATGCATGCTGTTCAGATCTTCAAAGTTTGGTTAATGGTCCTCCACCGATCAAAGCTATCACAAAGGAAAGCCCTACGGAAGGTGGAAATGATCTATCGGGAGGCCTAAAACACTCCAAAACTAGCAAAATTCAAATTTGCAGTCCTAGTAGTTCAAATGAGCGACAGTCGTTTGATCTGGCCGATCAACGGTCCAGATCGCATCGGCGGGTCGAAATTGGAGGAGGCGGGCAGTGGCAGCGACATGAGACTTCGCCGATGAGCGATCACCGATATCGCATCGGCGTATCGCAATGGAGGATTTACAAAGGGGCAGGTGCAATCACCGATGGGCCAGACCCGGCAGCCATACAGCGCTGCATTTTGTATTATTTCGGGTCCGCGGTGGTCGCCGATATCGCATCGACGCTTTCATAGGAGCATGGCCTTTGCTTATATAAATGACCGCCGATGGGCCGGACCCGACGGCCATACAACGTTGTGTGCTATAGTATTTCGGGTCCGCAGCTTTCACTCATATCGCATCGGCATTTCGCTGTCGGGACTGTCAAAGTGGACAAGGTCTTCACGTAGGCTGTGTTCCGACCCGATGGGCCGGACCCGATGACCACAACACTCCATTTTATATTCTGTAAAGTCTGCGCCCATAGTGTTTTAAATATATTTTGTGTATTTTCTTTATATAAAGAAAATACAAAAAGAAGCTTATGGCAAGCGCCGATCGCTGACGGGGTTCGGGCCCGATAGGGTTCTAAAAGGCCAAATATATATATTTCAAGTCCACCAAGGCCAATTTTTCATGTTTTGCGGCAGTTTTGCAGTGGCGCGGAAATCATTAATGCAGGCCTGCAACAGTACAGTGCAGTAGGCAGCTGCCTTCAATTGATAGTATGGCCTAACAGGAAGCAAGACGTGCCTCAGACAGATCAATATTTATCAGACATGATTGACCCATGGTTGAAACTTTCAAGTCCAGATGAAGCATTGTGGGCGGGAATGAACAGTGTAGCAGTGTTTCATTGTTGCCAAGCCAGGCAGTCATATTGGAGCCATTCAATGATTCAACAGCAGCATTTAATCAGCAGTATGGCCAATGAGGAGATAGGACGCCACAGATCCAATCATAGCATTCAGTGGTTATGGGATTCGCCCATACTTCATCTCACCTGCCCTAGAAGGATCGCAGAGCACCAGAGAGGGACAAATTTATTCAAAGCACGGCCATATTTGTACCAGAGGCCCATTCTTGAATGTAAATATGGTTGGTGGCCATTTATGGGCTCCTCCACGTATTGTTCAGTAGAGATATTTTGTATTGTAGCAGTATATATACTCAGAACAGAGATGTAATAGATTGATGAGTGTTTGGTGAATGAGAGCTTATTGTAGCCTTTTAACTTCCGGAGACTGTTAATACTATGAGACCTGCAGCTTCTGGTCTTGATTTCCATTAATACAAGCTTCTTTTGCTGTCACCTGCTCACTTTCTACTTCTTCTTCTTGTTCCAGGCTGTGCCTGCTTGCATTTATTTGATGTGCTGTGAATGTTTGATATCAGAGGGGCTGTCATCCCACCTCTGTATTATAATTTAGTGGCTCATTGAAATTGTTTGCAGGTTGTTGTTGTTCAGATAGCAGAGAGCTGTCATCCTCACTGTCTATTGAATAATAGTCTTGCAGATCCTTTAACTGATTGCAGCTGGCCATCACAGAGCTTTGTGCATCTGCTGGTGCAATCAGTTTTCTGCATCATCACTTTTACCTTAAACCATGAGTAGTTGGTGGTTGAAAGCCTTGTAGTTTGGGGGTCTTCACCCATGTCTGGGGTAAATTATAGTAGAAGTGGTTATCTGGCTTAAAGGTGCTGCACATCCTTCATTTGTCCATCATTTTATCCAACAAAACTGTTAAATTTTTAATGTTCCTGAGCATCACCGATTTACAACCTAGGTGAGTTTCTTGGGGTGATAACATTAATTGGCGCCATTGCCGGGGAGAGGAGAATCGAAGCTTAGTTTCCCTGGGAGAACGACACAGCTTCAAACTTTGATGACAGACAAAGTTTTGAACACAGATTTTGGTTGTAATCATCTGTCTGGCTACTCCGCTGGTGGAAGACCATCCTTTGGCGACTCCACATTGAAGTTCTGGCGCAGTTTGTGAGGCATACTAGAAGAAATCCACAGAAGTCTCCAGTTGTTCCAGTGCTTGACCCTGAAAAGATTGTTAACCCGAAGAAAACATCGCGTAAAGGAGCATCAGGATCAGGTAAGCCCAAGAAATCTTATTTGGCTCTGCATGAGGAGTTTTTAGTTGAGGATACACAGTTCGAAGATTTAGAGGCTAGTATTGCTAAGGAAGAAATACATGCAGAGATTCATAAAGCTCCTACTCTATTTAGTTCCCCTTTGAATCTGAGTCCGAAGGAAGTTTCCCATACTGTCCAAAACATCCCAATATCTTTCTCATCCATTACATTATCTCCTACTACCCCATCTGTCAGTATTCTTCAACATATTTCAAACATGGCAGGATAGCAAGCACCTACTAGGATTGAAAGGATTGTTGCTGCTAGATACGGACCTTTGATATTGCCTACACCTTTAAATGCCATGCCTACAAGAGAATATCAAAAATATATGCCCAAATTTACTGGAACAGAGGGAGTGACAGCAGAAGAGCATCTTGAAGCTTTTTACAGTTATGCTGATAATTTAGACATAAGTGAGAATGATGTATGGATGAGAGTTTTTGTCCAGAGTCTTGATGGAGAGGCTAGGAAGTGGTTTAGAGAATTACCCCAGAGATCTATAACAGATATAGAAGCATTAGATGAGGCATTCTTGAAGCAATGGGGAGATAAGAAGGACTTGCTATATTATCATACAGAGTTTGGAAACTTGAAAAGAGAAAAGGGTGAGTCTTTGCCTGACTTCAATAAAAGATTTAATAGAATGTATAGTAAAACACCAGCTGAGGTAAAGCCTACCCCTACTGTTGCCAAACTCACATATGCCAATGCTTTTGATGTTGACTTTTGCTTATTGCTGAGAGAAAGACGATGTGCTACGCTGGGTGATATGCAAGAGGCAGCCTTGGAGGTGGAATCAAATATTATGGAAGCAGAGAAGTTAAAGAGTCAAGGTGACAGAAGAAGGCCGAGAGGTGAGGCTTCTTCTTCCACTGCATCAACTTCCGAGCCTAAGTTAGACAAAATGACCAAAATGATAGAGTCATTGGCTGCCGAAATTTCTAAGTTAAAAGTTGATCAGACTTCTGGCAAAACAAGGCAGCAAAACACATTTGGCCCAAGAAATCCAAACCCATTCAGAAAAGCAAATGAGCAGCTACAGATTATGCAAAGGGGTGAAGAAGCAAAAGAAGATCATAAAGTAAAAGCTCCCTTTCAGAATGCAGTCATGGAGGGGGAACAGTCTGAAGATGATGAGGATGAAATTCACTGCTTAGAGGATAAAGGTAGTGCTGCATTTTTAACATTGGCCGAATATGAAGAGTCATTACGGCAAGAGCAAAACAGCCAGAGGTGGGACAGCGGTGCTGTTCTGCAATCTGGTGAGCAGCAGCAAAGATATAATCTAAGATCCAATGCAAAGAATGTCAAAGAAAATACTGTGCAAGAAGCAGCTGCTCGAACAGTGCCACAGAATAGCAGGCAAAGAAGACTAGCAGCCGATCCTATCACCCTCAGAGCTCCAGTTCAAGAGGTAAAAACTGCTGATAAAGTATCATCTTCTTTTAGTTTTGAGTCAGAAATTCAGAAATTGAAAATATCCATGCCTCTTGCTGAGTTGGTGAAGAGTGAATTATTTAGGAAGCCCATCCTTGAAGCCCTTGAGCTAGAGCCTAACCAATCCTCCATTGACTCTGTCAATTTGCAAGACGACAAGCCTGCTATTGTGCTTAGCCCCATGATTGAAACTGCAGATGATACTTCTCCATCTTTCTATGTTTCATTAACTATCCATGATAAAATCCTCCACAATTGCCTGCTAGACACGGGGGCCAGTCACAATTTAATGCCTAAAACTGTCATGGAAGAGCTAGGCCTTGATATCACCAGACCCTATCATGATTTGTTCTCATTTGATTCAAGGAAGGTGAAATGCCTTGGATTAATTAAGGATCTGGCCATTACCCTAACCCAGCTGCCCATGAAAAGTATGATGATGGATATAGTGGTGGCCGATGTTCCTCCTAAGTTTGGTATGCTGTTGTCTAGAGGGCGGATTAAGAGACTAGGAGGGACATTGCAGAATGATTTATCTTATGCAACTGTTCCAGTGTTTGGAGGAGAAAGCAGGAGGTTATATAGAGAAGCACAGCTGGCATATGTTATTAGTGATGAGAAGAATCCTACAAACCATCCCATATATGCAGTGGACACTGATTTTGGAGCCTGCATCCTCCAAATAGAAGAATCTCAGAAGGCTGCATTGCATATTCGGAAACCAACAGCTCAGGCTGAACATGATACAGGTGGTCAGATTTGGGAAATGTTTTTTGATGGAGCATGTACCAAGGAGACTGCAGGAGCAGGGGTGGTGCTAGTATCTCCACAACAAGAAACAGTTCAGTTATCCCTAAAGCTAGTTTTTCAGGTGACAAACAACATAGCAGAATATGAAGCACTGCTGCTGGGCCTTCATGAAGCCAGAGATAGAGGGATAAAAAATCTGAAGGTATTTGGAGATGCTGACCTGATAATTCAACAAGTAAACAGAACGTTCCAAGCAAAGCATCCAAAGTTGAAAGCCTATAGAGATGAGGTATGGAGAGTCAAAGAGTTCTTTGATTTTTTCTGTATTTCATATATTCCTAGAGCCCAAAATCAGCTTGCTGATTCCCTTACTGTCTCTGCTAGTTTATTCATCCCTCCATTGCCTCCCAAACTAGTTTACGAGGTACAAATGAAGTATAGACCCTCTGTACCTGATAATGTCCACCATTGGAAGGTTTTTGATGATGATGATGAGTTAAGTAGGTTCCTTCAAGTCATTGATGAGTTCTCTGAAATGCAAATTGACCAAAACAATGATGCTTTGTTAGAAGAACCCAAGTCCCAGCTTAGAAATAAAATTGGCAAGAATAGCATAGTCCAGCTTCCTAGTAACCATATTCCTAAGGGTCTAATTCCTCTTGAGAGATTGTTTGACCACAATGATGTGCCTTACAAAGCTGCCCAAAAAGAAGATCAGTCTCAAGTTTGCAAGCATGATATAGGAAGTCCAGGTCAGCCAAAATTCATAAACCTGTCCACTAATCTATCTGCTGATCAGAGTGTTGAATATTGCAAATTAATGAGGCAGTTTGCTGATGTGTTCGCTTGGGAGTACAGTGATCTGAAAACATATGACAAGAGTATAATACAGCATAAAATTCCACTTGAAAAAGGCACTACTCCTTTCAAATAGAGGCTGAGACCAATGAATCCTATGCTCCTTCCTCTGGTCGAGAAATGTTGGCGGCTAAAATTATAATGCCTCTCAGATATTCTAAATGGGTGGCCAATCTGGTTGTTGTGAGGAAGAAGAATGGAGAAATTAGACTATGCGTTGATTTCAGGAATCTAAATAAATGCTCCAAAAAAGATAATTATCCCTTGCCAAAAATGGAGCATTTGTTGCAGCAAGTCTCAGGTGCCAAAGTGATGTCTTTCATAGATGGGTTTTCAGGCTTCAATCAAATCGCTGTGCATCCAGATGATCAAGAAAAGACAACATTTACCACTCCTTGGGGCACGTTCATGTATGCAAAAATGCCATTTGGGCTAATGAATGCTGGAGCCACCTTTCAGCGAGCTATGGATATTGCTTTTGTGGGTGAAAAGGATAAATTCGTGTTGATATATCTTGATGACATAACTGTTTATTCTGGCAGCCATCATGATCATCTACAGCATTTAAAAAGGGTATTTTTAAAATGCAGGAAATTTGGAATTTCACTGAATACCCAATTTGCTTTGGAAGAAGGGAAATTGTTGGGACACGTAGTATCTGTTGCAGGCGTTCAGATCAACCCAGAAAGAGTCAAAGCGATTCGAGCCTTGACCCTTCCAAGATCAAAGAAGGATATACAGTCATTTCTTGGCAAAATCAACTTTGTAAGGAGGTTCATCCCCAATTTTGCAGAGCCGGTTAAGCACATAACCTCCAAGTTAAGAAAGGGAGCAACGGTAAAGTGGACTGATGCGGCCAAAAAATCTTTTGAGTCCATTAAGAGGGCTATTGTAGAAGCTCCGACTTTAAAAAGTCCTGACTATAGCAAGGAGTTTCATCTCTTCTCATTTGCCTCTAAGGATACCATTGCAGCTGTCCTGTTGCAGCAAGATGAAGCAGGCCAAGAGCATCCAGTTGCCTTTTTCAGCAAGAATCTGAGGGATGCTGAACTAAGGTATGATATTATTGAAAAGCAGGCTTATGCTCTTATCAAATCTTTGAAGGCTTTCAGAGTATACATCTTGCACTCCAAGATAGTTGCATACGTGCCTTCTGCTGCAATAAAGGATGTTTTAACGCAGCTTGATGCTGATGGAAAAAGAGCGAAATGGATTGCAAAAATGATAGAATTCAACATAGAGCTGAAGCCCACCAAGCTGGTAAGAGGTCAGGGGCTTGCTAAACTGTTGGCTGAAGAAAATAGCAGGTCTTTGGACATTGATTTCTTGTTCAATGTAGCAGAAGATGGTCTAATGGAAGAGCACGAAACAGCTGAAATGCAAAGAGGACAATCAGTGGCCAAGAACCTAGCTTCATGTAGCTGGTATGCTGCAATAATTAATTTCCTACTAAAGCTGGAAGTTCCTTCAGAAATTTCTCAAAGTCAAGCAAGAACGTTAAAGCTCAAAGCAACCAAATATTGCATCAATGGTAGCTTGCTTTATTGGAAGGATCCATCTGGAGTGCTTTTAAGATTCCTGGATAAACAACAGTCAATAGAAGTTATGCAGCAGTTCCATGACAGCTTGTGTGGAGGACATCATTATTGGAAAACTACAGCCCAAAAGATTCTCAGAGCTGGGTATTATTGGCCCTCTTTATTTTCTGATGTATTCACTTTTGTTAAATCTTGTGACAGGTGCCAGAGATTTGAAGGTAAGCAGCATTTGAAATCCCTGCCCCTAAAGCCAATCATTGCAAAAGGACCTTTTCAGCAGTGGGGTTTGGATTTCATTGGTGAAATCAACCCACATTCCAGTGGCCAGCACAGGTGGATATTAGTCGCCACTGATTATTTTACAAAATGGATTGAAGCAATCCCAACAAGGAAGGCTGATCATAATGTGGTAATGAAATTTTTATCAGAAAACATTTTCAGTAGATTTGGTTGCCCACATAAGCTTATAACAGATAATGCAACAACTTTCAAGGCTAAGGAGTTGGTGGAAATGTGTGATTCAATGGGCATTAAACTTGTTCATTCTACCTCCTATTACCCCCAAGGGAATGGTTTAGCAGAGTCCTCCAATAAAAGTCTGATCAGGATTATTAAGAAGCTATTAGAGGATAATAAGAAGAATTGGGATGCCAAGCTGAAATATGCACTTTGGGCGGACAGAGTGACCATTAAGAGATCTACAGGCTGCTCTCCTTTCAAGTTGGTATATGGTACTGATGCTATTTTTCCCATTCAACTTACCCTTCCCGTGGCAAAGTTGCTCCAAACAACGCAAAATGAAGAGGATGATATGGCCAACAGAATCACCGATTTAACAGAATTATATCAGACCAGAGAACAACTGATTGAAAAAGCTACAGCACATCAACAAAAGGTCAAAGAAGCCTTTGACAAGAAAACAAAAAGAAACAATTTCCAGGTTGGGGATTTGGTCATGAAATGGGATGCTTTTAAAGAAAAGAAAGGCAATCATGGCAAGTTTGATGCTTTATGGACAGGCCCTTTCAGCATTGCACAGATTCAAGGAAACAACACTTTCATACTGAAAATTATGGGAGGGGAACCAGTCTTTGATGGCCCTGTTAATGGGCGGTTTCTGAAAAATTATGTGATTTAAGGTCTTTTGGCCTTAAAAGCTGTAAATATTTTGCTTTTGTTAGTTTTTAGTGTAGCTGTAATAGACTCCATGCCCAATGGAACACTAGGAATTTTGGCTAATTTGTTTATTGCTGGAAAGGCATTGATCTGCAGGTTCTTGAGACCTCACAGGGAGGATCTCATCCCCAGAAGGAGCCAATGTTAGCTCTGCTACTAAGCAAGGATTCCATATGGTCGGAGACAGGCTTGGTTTGCTTGATTGTGCCCAAAAGGATCCATGCATGCTATTCAGATCTTCAAAGTTTGGTTAATGGTCCTCCACCGATCAAAGCTATCGCAAAGGAAAGCCCTACGGAAGGTGGAAATGATCTATCGGGAGGCCTAAAACACTCCAAAACTAGCAAAATTCAAATTTGCAGTCTTAGTAGTTCAAATGAGCGACAGCCGTTTGATCTGGCCGATCAACGGTCCAGATCGCATCGGCAGGTCGAAATTGGAGGAGGCGGGCAGTGGCAGCGACATGAGACTTCGCCGATGAGCGATCGCCGATATCGCATCGGCGTATCGCAATGGAGGATTTACAAAGGGGCAGGTGCAATCGCCGATGGGCCGGACCCGACAGCCATACAGCGCTGCATTTTATATTATATCGGGTCCGCGGTGGTCGCCGATATCGCATCGGCGCTTTCATAGGAGCATGGCCTTTGCTTATATAAATGACCGCCGATGGGCCGGACCCGACGGCCATACAACGTTGTGTGCTATAGTATTTCGGGTCCGCAGCTTTCACTCATATCGCATCGGCATTTCGCTGTCGGGACTGTCAAAGTGGACAAGGTCTTCACGTAGGCTGCGTTCCGACCCGATGGGCCGGACCCGATGACCACAACACTCCATTTTATATTCTGTAAAGTCTGCGCCCATAGTGTTTTAAATATATTTTGTGTATTTTCTTTATATAAAGAAAATACAAAAAGAAGCTTATGGCAAGCGCCGATCGCTGACGGGGTTCGGGCCCGATAGGGTTCTAAAAGGCCAAATTTATATATTTCAAGTCCACCAAGGCCAATTTTTCATGTTTTGCGGCAGTTTTGCAGTGGCGCGGAAATCATTAATGCAGGCCTGCAGCAGTACAGTGCAGTAGGCAGCTGCCTTCAATTGACAGTATGGCCTAACAGGAAGCAAGACGTGCCTCAGACAGATCAATATTTATCAGACATGATTGACCCATGGTTGAAACTTTCAAGTCCAGATGAAGCATTGTGGGCGGGAACGAACAGTGTAGCAGTGTTTCATTGTTGCCAAGCCAGGCAGTCATATTGGAGCCATTCAATGATTCAACAACAGCATTTAATCAGCAGTATGGCCGAGGAGGAGATAGGACGCCACAGATCCAGTCATAGCATTCAGTGGTTATGGGATTCGCCCATACTTCATCTCACCTGCCCTAGAAGGATCGCAGAGCACCAGAGAGGGACAAATTTATTCAAAGCACGGCCAGATTTGTACCAGAGGCCCATTCTTGAATGTAAATATGGTTGGTGGCCATTTATGGGCTCCTCCACGTATTGTTCAGTAGAGATATTTTGTATTGTAGCAGTATATATACTCAGAACAGAGATGTAATGGATTGATGAGTGTTTGATGAATGAGAGCTTATTGTAGCCTTTTAACTTCTGGAGACTGTTAATACTATGAGACCTGCAGCTTCTGGTCTTGATTTCCATTAATACAAGCTTCTTTTGCTGTCACCTGCTCACTTTCTACTTCTTCTTCTTGTTCCAGGCTGTGCCTGCTTGCATTTATTTGATGTGCTGTGAATGTTTGATATCAGAGGGGTTGTCATCCCACCTCTGTATTATAATTTAGTGGCTCATTGAAATTGTTTGCAGGTTGTTGTTGTTCAGATAGCAGAGAGCTGTCATCCTCACTGTCTATTGAATAATAGTCTTGCAGATCCTTTAACTGATTGCAGCTGGCCATCACAGAGCTTTGTGCATCTGCTGGTGCAATCAGTCTTCTGCATCATCACTTTTACCTTAAACCATGAGTAGTTGGTGGTTGAAAGCCTTGTAGTTTGGGGGTCTTCACCCATGTCTGGGGTAAATTATAGTAGAAGTGGTTATCTGGCTTAAAGGTGCTGCACATCCTTCATTTGTCCATCATTTTATCCAACAAAACTGTTAAATTTTTAATGTTCCTGAGCATCACCGATTTACAACCTAGGTGAGTTTCTTGGGGTGATAACAGGATCAACAGAAAAGGAAGAGTTTGATTTAATCAAACAATCAATAATTAATGCCCCCGCATTAAATACTCCTAATTTTTCTAATCATTTCACATTGTATACTATCGCATCCGATTTCTCTTATGCAGCAGTACTCACACAGATTAACGATCACAATTTGGAAGCACCCATTTCATTCTATAGTTCAAATCTTCAGGGTGCTGAATTGAATTACTCCGATGTAGAAAAACAAGCCTTTGCTGCATATAAAGCTGTCAAACATTACAGACCCTTCCTTTTAAAAGCCCATACAAAAGTTATAGTTCCTTTTCTTGCAGTAAGGCAACTATTAATCCAAAGGGAACTAGGTGAAAAAAGGGCAAATTGGGTTACAGCGCTTCAAGAATATGACTTAGAAATTAAACCAGCAAAGATTGTTAGAGGCCAAGGTTTTTGCAGGTTGTTGGCAGGAGTATCCAACATTCCAGAATCAGGTGATACAGATCAAACCTAAGAAATCAACCAGATAAGTACTACTGACTTTGAATCACAATATGCTGACTTAATCTTTTATTTGAAAAATGGATATGCACCTCCTAACCTGTCTTACAAAAACAAAAGGGCCATTAGATTAAAAGTGAAAAATTTCACAATTATTGATGATGTGCTTTTTAGACAAAATTATGATTCAATCTTATTAAGATGCCTAGAAAAACCTGAAGCACAAAAGGTTTTGCAGGAACTACATGATGGACCAACAGGAGGACATTTTGGAGCTGATACAACAGCCCACAAAATCATTCATGCTGGATATTACTAGCCCACTCTGTTTAGAGATGCTCATGAATATGTAAGGAAATGCCGAAATTGTCAAACTTCTAGTGGAAGACAAAGAAAACCAGCGTTCCCTTTGCAACCAGTCAACATTGAAAAACCATTTGAGCAATGGGGATTGGATATCATTGGAGAAATTAGTCCACATTCTTCCAAACAGCATAATTATATCCTTACTGCTACTGATTATTTTACTAAGTGGGTTGAAGAAATTCCTTTAAAGACAACAAATTCTGAGGCAATTATTGAATTCATAGATCAATCATCATTACCAGGTTTGGTGTCCCAAATGCTCTTGTTTTTGATAATGCATCTTATTTCTCAGGAAATGCTATGATTGATTTCGCTATTAAAAGAAGATTTAAAATAAAATATTCTGCTAATTACTATCCCCAGGGTAATGGTTTAGCAGAGTCTACAAATAAAAATCTGATTAAAATTATTAATCGAACTATCGAACAGAATCATAAAAAATGGCACAAATCCTTAATATTCGCACTATGGGCTGATAGGATAACACAGAAAGCTTCCATAGGTTCTTCTCCATTCAACCTCGTATATGGAAAAGAAGCAGTACTACCAACAAATCTTGTCCTTCCTTCTCTAGCCCTAGTTTAGTTTATTGAGGAAAGCCCTTCTTCTTCTATTCAACTTAGACATGACCAAATTTTAAAATTAGAAGAGGAAAGAGAAAAAGCCAAAGTTATTCATGCAAAACATCAGCAAATCATCAAGTCATCATTTGATTTAGTCTCATCCGGTTCAAAACAATTTCAAGTCAGTGATTTAGTTCTGAAATGGGACAAAGCCCATGAGGACAAGGGAAAACACACCAAGTTCCAGAAGATGTGGCTTGGGCCATTTCAGATCTGTGAGAAGATAGGCCATTCGACCTTCATATTACAAGATTTATCAGGTTTGAGAGATTCTCTCCCTGTTAATGGCCTTCTCTTAAAAAAAAATTTCAATTGAGAAGGTAACCCCTTCTCCTTTTTTTAATATAGAATTTTTTAGTTTGTAAGATCATTAGAAAATAAAGTTGTAAGGTGTCTTCCATTGACCTTTGCTGCACTTGAAAGTTGCTCAAAACAAGTAGGGTTAATATTTACTTTTAAAATAATAGAAGTCTTAAGAAAAAAGGATAATTTCTAGGAAATTAGGTGTAATTGCATTCTGAAACCACACTTCAATTTTTGTGAACGCTTCTCAAAGTTTAGAAATATTGTAAATCATTCTATGTTTCAGATTGGTCACAAAAAAAGGTTATCAATATCAAAATAGGAACTAATCCAACTTCAGCATCTTTAACTCTTACCTTGTCATCCATTTACTCTTAAGGAGAAAATTGTCCATCCCTCTCACCAGAGCTTATGATTACTTAGAGTGTAATTCTAAAATATTTGATATAAAAGATAAGAGGTCTTATTACAAGTGTGCTTACCATGATCATAGGGAAATAGTTTAACCGACATTACCAATACTGCATACCAAAATAGGGTAATGACTTAGAATTATAAGACAAGGGGTCTCATCACGAGCCAGCTTGTTCGGTTAAATTACTACCAGTGAATGGCATTGTCACTCAGCTGGTCACCAAACCAGGACAATGGCTTTTTATCTTACAAAATAACAGAAAAGTAGAAAAGAAACGCAAAATATGAAAAGCATGTTTTGAATTTGTTCTGTTAATCATACTCTGAAATGAATGGGACAATGGACAATAACATGGTTAAAAGGTATCCCTGTCGAAACTATGAACGTTTGCTGGCAGCAGAGGCTCTACCTATGACAAAGGAGTCAATTCTAAAAGCTGATTTGGAAAGGTTTTCTGTTTTATCATTATCAACCAATAGAGGCCAATTTAAAACTTAGAATGTATCTAATTTTAAACAAGAGAGGAAATTAGCAAAGATAGTTTCATTTTACTCGGAATGCATATATACCTAGTTATATTAGAATTTTCCCCTTTGATGAGAACTCTATTTTGAAAAAGTTTAAGTATTTCCGTACTTTTCAGAGCTAACTGTTTCTTCCAGCGAATCGCCAATTGTTGTGCCCATTTCATATCATCTTTATTCACAAAACTATAATATGAAATGGGTCCCTTTTTATTTTAATTGGTATCAACTTTGTATTATTCAAAAAGGTCCGAAAACAAAATGAAAACATTACAAAACCTTTTTGACAAACCAATTATTTGGTCTTATAATATAAATGATTAATCTTTTATCATTGCGATAAAGCGATCGCAAGATCGCATATCGCAATGACAAAGGAGGCATAACTTAAAGACCCATTGGTTTTCTCCGACGCGACAACATGCAATAGGCTATCGGATATCGGCAATAATAAGTTTCCATAACAAAAGTGCCTTTCGCTCCGATGCGATGCGATCAAGTGCCTTTCGCTCCGATGCGATGCGATCAAGTCCCTTTCGTTCCGATGCGATGCGATATCGCTATCGGCGATCGGGGATGTACCATGCATGCTTTTCAAAGTGCCCATTTAATACTCCCGATGCGATGCGATATCGCTATCGGCGATCGGGGATTCCAAAAGGAACCAATATAACGATTTAAGTTTTCCCCGACGCCTGATTGCAATAAAGCCAAAAGCACGAATTTCAAGAGTTGTTAAAGCGGGGATATTACGATTAATTCGTATTAAAGGCCTTATCTTCCAAACAGTCATTCACCTGTGCTCAACCGCCAAAACATCCAATGCACGCTTAAACAAATCATTCGACCAATAAAACGATATGATGGGCATTTAAAGGATTGGCAGGTTTTAACGGCCATTTAATGAAATAGTAAGCTTAAAAATCTTTTCACAGATTGTATCTGCGGCCACTTTAAGTTAATCCTTCATCGTGCATTGATCAATATATCTCACTCGTATTTGATTTTCGCTACCAGTTCTCTGTGTTACGCTTATTTTCACTCTTGTGCAGAACTCTTCCGAAGTAATAGATTCAAGCAGAATGGGGAAGAAGTCTAAGAAAACTGCAATCGCTTCTGCTTCACCAGCCCCAGGACAACCCGTCGCTGATCTAGGAACTAAAAAGAAAGGATTGGTATCTGATACTACATGTTCAGGACTCGGCAGAACTACTTGGCAAAGTACCTATAATTTGATTGAGGCCGAAGAACCAAAGGTGACAACAGTACAAGCCACAACAGATACCAATCGAAAATCTGATGGTACTTTAAAGGACTTAGCCGACTCTTTCCTTCATCGTATAGCGGCTCGGGAACAAATTCTCCCTTATACGGATGTAGTGAGGTGAGCAATTGAGGAAATCGCAATCATAGACAGAACCTTTTGCACCAGAGATGGGAGAATCTTCGGTTCATTTCAGGCTAATGATTTGAGGAAAATGTATCACTTGCCTGCGCCAAAGAAGAAGTACAACAAGGCATTTCTGGAGAAATTCTAAAATGAGAATGAAACTGAATCCGAGCCCATTCGGGATTGGAGGCAAAATCCGGCAAAACACAAGCATGAAACTTCCGGTAAGTACTCTGTTGATTCCCTATGTTCTCCTTATTGTTATGCTGGGATAATGATGTGTAGATTGTGGGGGTTGCACGATTCCGCTAATTTCACTATAGAAATGGTTCCCTTGATGGAAGCGGCGTGTAATAGTGAAATAATGGATTGGGCAACTATAATGTCAGATAAGCTAGCAACAACAGTTCTTGATTTTAGAACTAAAACCCGCGTCACCGAAAGGCTTATTCCCCCATTCTACTACAGTGCTTATATACTAGACACCCTGTGTTTTAATTCTGAATTTCCCGTGCTCTGCTGGAGGTGGACTGCACAAGACTCCATGCCTATTCACATATACCATCAGAAATTGTGGAAAACTTCCTATAAGCACCATTTATACCAAGTCTGCAATGGCTTTATGTTACCCATTCATTACTCTATTTTTGATAAACCTGCCCCCAAGATTTCTTATCAGGCAGGGATTGATTTGACATCAATAGGAAGATGGTTTGGAGAGGAAAAATTTACTTATATAAGAATTTTCGGTAGCCAAGCCGAACCTCATGTCCTTCCTTTGTACATACCTGATAAACTGCTGGCAAGGGAGATAGCCTATCAGATTATCTTCGAAGGAGTTACACAAACTCTAAAGAAAAATAAGAAGTAGGTCTGACCCTCTTTTCCTCTGAGATGTGGTGTCTACACTTTGCATGATTTCAAACATGTAGAGAAAGAAGCTACAAAGATGAATTCATTAACTCTAGCAACTCTCCCTAATAGGCGATTTGATCCCAACAAAGTCGCCTATAATGCACTTGAACAGACCAAATTGACAAAGTTTGACCATAAAGAGGATAAGTTTGATGACCTGTTCTCCTCAGCTGAATCAATGTACCAAGTTAGATCGATGGCCATAATGGAATACAAAGATGAAGGGTTAGTTGAATTCAACAGACTTAGAGAACAGAGGTTGCAAACTCTGCCTCTAGATCTGTTAGCAACAACCCCAGCAACAGAATCAAGCGAGCCTGAACAACGACATACTAAGGAACCTCCGGTTACATCAAAAGAATAGGAGAAAGTGCAAGAGGAAACCCAGACGAAAGAGCAGGAACATAGCAACATAGAGGTGAATGTAGATACTCAAATTGACCCGAAATTGCTCCAGGAATGGAAGCAATTCGATTCAATTATCAGTAATCTTGAATGCTCTAAAGATACCGAGACATCAAAAGCAGCAGATACACAGGAGACCACTTCAACACAGGTTCCAAGTGGAACCAGCGGCCTACCCAGTTCGAAAGAAGTAGAGATAATCCCAAAGGATCCCTCCGATCAAATTATTTTACAGATAGAAGAAATTCCTCCCTTGGATGTCTTCTATAGCCCAAGACACAAAGCTGTGGTAAAACGACAGAGGAAGAGGAGAAGGACTGATCAACCTTCCCTATTCCCAGAACAAACGGTGACGGGCAATGTGGTTTGGAAGGAGGAATTTGACCCCTCTGACGACCTAACAAAACTATCACAATATGCTGGAGCCTATTCGGAAGCAACAATAGACAAGGCATCAGAGGTGAGTCTTTTATTAAAAACAAAAGACCAGGAGATCTTTTTATTGCAAGCACAACTAACAGAAGCACAGCAGAAGGCGGAGCAGGCAGAACGACAATTGTTAACACAACAGCAAATAAATAATCAATTAACTCAACAATTGCAGGAAGAGAAACAAAGGATTGATCACAGTGCGGTCCAAAAGCAGAAAGAGTTGTCTGAGGCATTGGCACAACTGAAGGCAGCAAATGAACAAATGCTGAAGTCAAAAGATGAGTAGATTGCTCAACTATCAGCCCAGCTAGAGAAGACAAAGGATCTTCCACAGATAGCCGAATTCAAAGTAGAGGCATTACAGATAAATAAGGCATTGATAACACAGATAAAGCTTTTATGTGAACAAATCGCTCAGGCGGAACCATTATGCGATTTGGTGACATCGATAAGTAAAAAATCAGAAAAAGCTAGAACAGACTTGGATCAAGCTGATGAAACATTAACTGATTTTCTTGAGTGGCAAGATACTGATCAGGGACAGGCAGCTAATTTACCAAAGATTTTAGAATCACATAAGGAAATATTATTTACAGAATGGCAGTCCCAATTAATGAAAGCAGAGAGAGCAGTTTCAAGATGCAAAATCAACCACAAGTAATTTGGTTGAATTGATTAATAATACTCTCTACTTGTCTAACGTGATTTCCCAATGCACTCCAGGTAAATTGACAGCGGCGAAAACATTGGAGCAGTCATGTTATCCGGATCTAGAGAAAAATGGGAGATTAATCGCAGGAATTAACAGTTTAACATGGGATGCCTATTGGTTCTTTTTAATCAAACCACACAGCCAGAGAGCCGCCCTCAAATGCCTTACAGATGCAATCGGGTGTATTATTCCCGATATTCGGGATGCCACCTACGCCGCCCAACTCAACTTTCGCCTCAACAGACCGCCCGAAGTGGAGCCAATGCTTGCGATATGTCAGCTTAGGTTTAAAGGCAAACAACCTACATGATGATTCATGCCGCCGAATGCCAGATTGCTGAGAAGAAGATATTCAAGATCGTTTGATACTAATTAAATAGGATTTCAGTTTCATAGATAGTTAGCTTAATTTAGTATTTATAGACCCTTTCATGTATTTGGAAAGGGTCGTAAGTTTTGTACATGACTTAAAGCCTGAAGTTGCACTACTGTACTTCAGGCATATTATTTTATAAAACTGGACCAATTATTCTAATTTTGGCAAGGAAGCTTTTATGCGAATGTGCACTACTGTCTTTGTTTGAAAGTATTTCTGAGTCGGAAGAAGAATCTCAAATAGCGATTGATATTGGGAGTGACTCGCAGCTCATATGGTACTATTATCTATGTCTGAATTCATTCTTTTTATATGAATTGTCATTTGATCGCCTTTGCTATTATCGGATATATGTATGTGTTTTAACAGCATTTCTTTATTCCCTCCACTATTGGATGTTTATAGTATGCTTTTCTCTTGATCATATATGTATCGATGATATAAATGATAAGTGTAGCAATATTGTGTTAATCACTTTGTTTAACTATTTAAGCAAAGTAATCTTTGAATGAATAAATGTCTATGTCTATTAGATAGAGTCATCTATATGCTTGTCAATAGACATTGATCATCAAGCGCTACATTTCAAAGTACAATAGTTCCCGGGATTAGTAGTAGTTCTTTTATTTTGTTGATAGATTAAGTTATTCGCCTATCATTAGATTAGACAATCAATCATTTATCCACCCTTTTTATTCATCACTGGGAAACTGGTCCCATTATCCCCAGTCGGAGCCACCATTCCAAATGGAAAAGGAGCTGTATTAAGGTCCGGACCGGGTGGTTATCCCCCAATGTTGATACAACGATTTTCGGGGCATCAACACATGGTAATTGAATAATGTAGGCTCATGGCTCTTTGGGCCATAAACAATTATCATAGTTAGGCTCCTATATCATCTCCTCTCAACTAAAATATCTTTTCTAAGTCAAATTAGAAGAGGATATATGTAGCATGGTAATTGAAAGGCCCAATGTATTTTCTCATTCAATTCTTTTTCCTCTTCTTTTCTATCATTTAATTTCATTATGGTTGCATTGACCTTTTTTTCCCCTTCAACCCTCACTTTTTCTTCAAACCTCATTAATTGTTCACTACTCATGTGTGTTGATATTTCTTTTGTGAACTATTTGTTTTTGTTGTTAAAACCATTTTGGATCACAACTCTCCATTAAGAGGCATTTGGTCTCCTAAAGCTTCTACGAAACCAATCTCTGGATCAATGTGCCTTTTGTTACATCTCTAGAACATGGCTCTTAACACTAGCTCTTGGTTTTGGCTTTTGGTTCTAGCTCCAGCTATGGCTCTGGCTCTAGTTTGTAGTTTCACTTGTTCTTGCAACAGAGAAGTCTACTAATTGATTCTTTGCTCTAGTTTCTCTTCATATTTTGATATTGTTCAATCAAAGTCCATTCCCATTTTCGATGTGCAAGTCTCTTTCATTCTTAAATTTGGAGATGATCTATTTGGAAATTAATGGAAGCCAAGCTGAATTCTAATCTTCATTTATTCACTATTGAATGTATAAAACACTCGTTAAACAAGGAGATCCCAACCATCAATTTCCTTCACACAATGATTTACACTAAAAGGAAGTGTGTATTGTCTTCTTTTGTTGAGATCAACTGCTTTTGAATATGGAAAGACTTATGATATTTTCATGTTCTTACACAACTCTATCTCCACAACAATGTCAATTAAATACCTACTTTGTATGCAATCACATCACCTTCTTATGTAAAAAACAATGGGAATCCTACACATCATTGTGGATGAAAATCAACAATAGGTTATGGTTGTGGTTGTACATAACATTAAAACATAAATAATGAATACCAAAACTAGCAATCTTTATTGGTGCTATAGATACTACTCTATTCTGCACTCATGAAGCATTCAACAATTCATCAAAGGAACCAAGCACACAAAACAATGATTGATTTTTCAAATGTCATGGAGTTTCAAGGAACCCCCATTGTCATTGAATTCCATGCACCAATCTCCAATAGATCTCCAAGAAGATAAACTTATGTTTCAATATTAAAGGCAATTATTGGATCAATGTTTCTCTTGATGTTAACACTATTTCACTTTCTACTTCATTGTTAGTGATGAATTTCTATGTTGTTGTAACACTCCAAACAATTTCTGCTCCTTGGGATGGAAATGTAAATAGCTCTTCATCTCCTTTAGTCTTCACTCTCCACACACTTCTCTTTGATGTGTAGTTCATGGGATGAAGCTTTGGATAAGGCATCCAACTCCTAATTTCACAATGTCCATTCAACATGAAATGTTGGCAAAAATTCCTACTACTACATGGACTAGTTGATATTCTCCTTCTCTCCATATGGTTATGTGTTTGTTGTTGTAATTAGGTGGTATTCTTTCCATTCTTAGAAAACATTTGGAATTTTGGCATGTGTCTTGCTTCTTCCAACAAGATGCCTCAAAATGGCATTTCTTCACATGGGATGAACATACCTTAGAATACCAATAGTTGGCAACTCTATGACATTTCTTTTTACAACAATAACAAACAAGGGTCGTCTTCCTTGATGCATTCATGTTTTTCTTTTTCTTCTTGTTTTGGCTTATTGTCTTGCTACTTTTAAATTCTAGTATAGACTAAGTATCTACACATTCCTCATTGTTTCCCTTCTACAATATGCCACAATAAGGATGGAGTGGCAGTGTAATTCCATCCTCAATAGTTAATGCTCTTTCTCTAGATCAACAAGAAAAAATTGCAACATATTTTGCTTTCACAAAAGTGATATTGGTGGTCATGGCCTTTTCCTCTATGCCACTGAGATCTAGGCTTTGATGCTTGACCCTTGGTCTAGTGATAATGGGACTTATGATTTCTTGATTGATTTTTCCTAGCCCTTGACCATTGTAGCTCATTTGTGTTAATAGCTTAGAATCAATGCCTCGAGAATAATTTCCAAAATCGTCAAAACGCTTGTGAAAAATGTTTATCAAAGGTGAGTATACCATGAATGCCTTAATCATGGTATTAACTTCTGCAATTGTAGCAATGGAAAGCTACTTTGTTTTCTTAGTCTCTTGGACTACCTATATTTTGGCCAACTCTTCATTCATTGCCAACTTTTGATACAACTGAGCCACCATCTAATTGAACCTCTCATCTTGCTAATTTCCAAGTGAATTAACTTCTCTCCTAAGTGCATAAGTTGAAATTTTCTTTTGTCCCAATCTGACATAACTAAGAAAGAAATTTTTTAGCAGCAAAAATAATTTCGCATAAGTCTTTAGGTTCTTTTCTATCTCTACTACTCTCTAATCAAACATCAATACATTTTCCTTCAAGCAACAATTATCTTCCTGAATCTATACATTGATGGCTTGTTCTGTCTTTAGTTCTTTACCCATGTTGAGTTAGTATTGGAAACTTCCCCACTTTCAACAATTGAACTTCTCTGATAACAATATGATATGTAAACATGGAATTTAAATCCCACACATATCACCAACATGGATCCTCTATGGAACTAAAATTTGTTCTCATAAATCATTAATAGGCATTCAAGAAATGGCTATGCTTACCAATTTCAAATCCTTAGTCTACTTGCTATGGCATCTAATCTTTCATATGTCTTATTTGAAGAAGGTTGTGGGATCGAATTACAAATTGCAAACCAACTTAGTATAGCTTTATGAATAAGGTTTCATTTGGATCTAATTGGAAGAAATATTGTGAGTGTTGAGAGGGAAATATTGATCCAATGGAAAGATATGCAACCAAATGATTCCACATGAGAATTGACAACGATTCTACAGCTAAGTCCTCACTTTTAACCATGGGGAAAAATCTGCGTTGAAGGAAGAGGGCATGTTAGGGTCCTACCCTAACCCTCTTACTCAGGATACTTTATTGATATATTAGGGCACCTTCCTTAAATAAGGCCCACTATTAACTAAACAATTATTTAATAGTCACTCATTATAAAAACGATCCTCTTTATTAATAAGGCCCAAATTTGTTAGTAGGTCCACATTGTAAGTGGGCCCATAGGCACTTAAGATTCTCTATTGATAGAGATATATTAAATAGAAGGTTATGTAATGTTTTGTCAATACTACATCTAGATATTCATGCCAAAATTGACACAACTAAGAGAAGAGTGTTAAGAGTGAAGAGTAATGAAGGGTTCCTTGCATCTCCATCCTAAGGAGAAAAAAATGTCCAAGGAGTTGTAGCAACATAAGTGGTTAGCATTAGCAATAAAATAAGATGTTTCTTAGTGGACGTAGGCAACAACATAAAATGATTGAAAGTATAGAATGGTGATTCTTTCATTGCAAGCTAGTTGAGTAATGGCTTACCAATAAATGAATTACCTTATCAATTCTCCTACAAATAACATGTAGGGGAATTCAAGATTGTCACTCAAATGACATGATAATAGAGAATTGTTTCCATTTTGAGAAACAATTGGCCCTAGAAAAAGAAGGAAGTTTAGACATCCCCTTATGGATTTTTTTTATTGTGATGACAAAGCTTGCTAGGGCCACACTAAACATGAAGACCAACATTGGACTTGGCTTCAATGATTGCTAATAAAGATCATTTCCAATTCTTAGAGAGATGAGAATGAAATTCAATTGCAGAGTTTAAATCTGGACATTACTCGCAGTTGAGAACCAATGAGTAGACTTCTACATTGTGGAAATAAGCTAGCCAATAACTAGAGCTAGAGCCATAGATAGAATAAGAGTCAGTAGTCAAAGGCATGAGATAGAGCCAGAGTCAAAATCAAAGCTATAACTAGGAGCTCGAGTAGAACCATGTTCTAGAGAAGTAGACAAAAGGAACATTAATCTAGATTGATTTCCTCTAAGCTTTTGGAGACCAAAAATACTCTCAATGGGGAGGTTGATTCAAAATGTATCTAAACAAGTGAATGGATGTAAGACTTAGTACCTACAAGTGTAAGTAGGTGATTAATGATGGTAATATATCATATTAAAGACAATGAATGTAAAAGTAAATGAGATGAAAGAGAAAGATAAAAAGAGAAAAAATTGAAAAAGAAAAATAATAATAGGAGAAAAAATACTAAGCAATGAGAAATGAAAGGTCATTCTTGTTGATATTCCCATTACCCCAACTCTCCCTATTTGTTCCTAGAGTTTCATTCTAAAAGGTTATTTTGGCCAAGGAGGTGAGGATGCACAAAGATCCATTTGTTGCATTGTAACTAGAGATTGCCAAAATAAGATGAGCAACCATTTAATGTTAGTTCTCCCATTTGGTTTTCTAGAGTAAATCTCTATATCAATTATGTGCCCAATTTTATTTTTATGTGATTTTTATGTGATGGTATCATTGTTCCAAACTAGACCTTAGCAAATTGTTGTAAGTATTTCTTACCATAATATGATTCATTATTGTTTAAAATCACTTATTGCTTATTTTTTACATAACCACAATAGCTATGAATCTTGGATCAATCATCGACTAAGTTCAATGATATCTAAGTTTATAGGAATAAAGTTCTTGTAGTTTTCCAATGAAACTTCCATTTCTAGTACCTTGTAAACAACAATTCTCTCTCCATTAGCATTTACCAAGGGCATGTGCACTCCTTATTTGGGTTTATTATTGTATCGAAGGTGAGGGAAACTATCCATAACTCAAGTTGTTACCTCTAATGGTGTTTGTATCCTAAAGTCATGGCATGGGGTAGGTTCTTATTTGAAATGAATCCAAATTGTATCACCACTTTCTTATTGTTCAACGTTGGGTTTACCTCATGCAACCGTCAACTATTCCATCAGTTTCATTTAGAGAGAGAAATATTTTGTTCTTAATTTGTTGGCTTGTAGCATGGACAAGACAACACACTCTCTTCCATAAACACTTTTGTATCCATTAATTTGTCTTATGTGTAAGATAAGAGGGAGGAGACTTGTAATCTGATTACATATGTTTCAACTTTAATTTCATTGTACATAGTTGATTGAGTGGGCATGAAAATGTATGGATGAGTCCTATATAAATCATAACACTTTCTATTCCTCTTTTAATTGTTGAGTTAAACTTCGAAGAAAACAATCTAGTAATTGTCAGCCTCACCTATATATTTTTTCATATGTAATTGTCAGGTATGTTTCAATTGACCCAAGAAATATCATTCTTTATTATTTCTTGATAAGTATATGTTTTGTTTGTTATTGGGTGACAATGAATGGTAATGAAGAATCTTCACTCTTGATGGTATTGAAATTATTCCTCATTGTAAAATTAGAGAGTAATAATCTTTGGCATTATGTAATCAAGTGTTGTATAAAGCTTTATTGTAGACAATATTGATACTTCATTACTATAGTTTTAAAGCAAGAGCATATCCAATTTCACATTGCCTTGTTTTTAGCCAAGAGACCAGTGAAGATAGTTATGAAAGCATTCTAATTAGTGGGACGATGTATATGTTTATCCATTGCTTTCATTCCAATGAAGAAACCATAGGGTGAAGCGATGAGATTGGAAGAGAGATTCACTGCAATTTCATTATATAATTTCAAAAATAGTTAATGCAATTTTTCACTCATTTGATTAATGAGCATAGAAGTGCTAATGTGTTATTTAATGTAGATTTAAAATTAGTGTGATAAAATGACACATTGGGAATAACCATTGAATAAACATGGACATTTCTATTCAAGAGTAGAGACAATAGTTAACACAATGGTTAAAGGCACCATGAATAATATAGTTTTATCTCATTGATTTTTCCATTATTATTGGCCACTACATAGAGCATGTATTGGATTTGAACACACTTGAAATTTACACCCACATAATTGTTGCTTTAGGGGCATTGTTTTTGGGAAGTTAGAGCAATACTAATACATGGATTTTGATAAACATATTGTTAGTGCATGTTTTGGCACTTTCATTAGTAGTCTCCATATACATCCATTCAATTGGAGAATTGTTCATAGAATGATTATATATAGGAAGAGATAATCAATCCCAAGAAGATGTTACACTAAGAATAGAGGCCTTGTAGCCATTTTAGTAATGGAGATATTTGTATAATATAGAGGAACAAAGATCACAAGTTAATTTCCACATAGTATTCATGTTGGTGAAGCACGTGGGATATAAGTCCCTCATTGATGGATCATTTATTGATTTTTTGAATGGTGTAATCATTTTGTCTTATAGTCTAGATTTTTCTCATATATAAGCAACTTGTCTTATTTTGTTTATCTTGAAAATTGTTTGGTTACAACCATATGCATAGTACTATAGTCAGTGGTGCATTTCCAAGCTTCTCTATTATGCAATTGGCTATTTAAATTTCTTCTTTTATTTTTCCTACCAACTTGTGCAAAATATATAAAGTAGTAATATATTTGGTGCTATGTTTATCTCCTTGGTTTTGTTATCTTATGTTGGGAATTATTTTGCGTTTTACATATTAGAATAATTACATCTCATTTATTGTATTACAAAAGAAGTAAGTGGTCAACAACTACAATTGGCAACTCATGAAAACCAATAAAAAAAAATTAGGCCATAATATTAATGAATTCCTATTCAAAAAAACATAAGGTCTAATTGGAACCTTTCATTAGGGACAAACCATATTAATTGTACAAGGCCACTCAATCCTGACAACATTATGATAAGTTAGCAACATTATATGATGCAATACTAATAAATAAAACTACACTTAAAAAATTTCAACTGATTGTACAAAAAAGCTACTCGGAGCTCTAGTGGCTTGAATCTTTTACTAATGTAGAGTGAAAATCTATTGCACAAAAGTAACCTAGAGAGATATATAACAAGAAGGTCTAGGATTACCTTATTGGTGCCTATATAGTGATGAGAACATGAACAAATCAACTTAACAATTTCAAGGAATTCGAGTTTGTGCCTTAGGCTAGGTTCCATAGTTGGATATGAATATCAAAGGATAATTGAGCAAAAAAGTTTAACTCAAGGGTGAGTTAATGGGTGTGGTCAGTGCTTGTTGGTCCTTCACTTTTGGGATTGTTGCACTAGAAAGTGAAAGGATCAACAATATGCCATTTAGGCAGTTTCAACCATGACAAATGGAACATTGAGATAATTGCACAACAAGTGGAACATATCTATTTAGTGGCATAAGTCAGTTAGTATTAGTTATGTAATGAACTATATTATTTATCCAACTAGGTTTCTTAGGTCTTGCCACAATCAAACTTAACCAATTGGAAATTATATTAGTAAAACCTTTGGAGTTATGAGAAAAAGGTTAATGAAATTTACAAGGTTGATAGGTCACAAGTTAGAAGATTATTGGGTTGATTATGATTATTGATCCATGCAAAACTGCAATCTTATTATGGGCCTATGATTGTAATGGATTGTGATGAATAATGAAGACCCTATCTCGTTTTCATATCTAGTATCATTGTGATGTGATGTGTTTTTGTTTTTTCCTTTTTAGTATAGTTATGTTCCATGGATGATGCATGCTTGTTTTTTGAATGATTTTGACTTACAGAGAGATAACTATGGTTTTATGCTAAATATATAAGAGTTTACTAATGAACTACTTCCCATCATACAACTTTCCTCTCTCCCATCAAATGCTTAAGTGGTGCTTCAAGTGGGAACTTCCCTTTACAGGGTTCAAAATGGTAGCATGTTAGATTATAATGATCCCTTTGTTGGACACCTAGAGAGAACCCTAGATTTCAAAAAGAGCCAATGTCACTACTAAAAAATAACCCAAAAAATATTAAATGAAAAATGGTAAGATGACTTATTCCAAGGAGCCAAACCAAGGATTGATAGTTTTGATACAATATGTTATGGATTAAACAACCATACAAACATAAGAAAGACCTAATTCAATAATGAAATGCCTAAATCGAGTGAAAGAATGAGAGAGTAAGAAGCATATTCGAAGGGGAAGAATCCTTTTATAATATATCAATTGCACAATATAGAAGAACCCTAAAACCAAGTATTCTAGGTGTACATAGGAGACATGTTGTACAATTACAATAAAGGGCCTAACCAATCAATAACGACAATAATAGTATAATAATAGAAATGTGATGTCACATGGCCTAGGGATTAACAATGTACCTTCTTGTTGATGACCCCATTTCATCGACCACTCTTTCATGTAGGAATGCTAACCACCATCTAGACCATTACAAAAATCACATGCCAACACATGTAACAACACATGGTGAATTGGTAGATGAAACAAATCTTTTCTTACATAATTGAATCAACTTCAACAACTAGAATACCGTTTCTCTAATTGCAAATTAATTTTGTATATACACTATATTATATAGATATAATCTTCATTATTTGCTTCATTTTATTCTTGCTTCCACTTGCCTTAAGACAATTAGCCCCACATTATTAAGTGTTATTTTTCCACGATACTGGTGTCTAGGATAGAATATTAAATCAATGACGCTACCAAACCAAGTATCACAACAAGTCTACTTTGCACAGTGACATATAAAAAATGGTAAATCTACTAGTGCACAAAATATACACAACGTCTAACACAAATTTACAATAACCCAACTTCGTTATATTAATCCAACTAAATAATACAACAGTCTAGGGCTCTCATACTAGAGATAATGGCCCTAAAATATTCACTAGTACAAGAATACAAGATACAAGATACATTGACCGTCAAGCTAATGTAGAATGCAATCACAGTTGCTTTGTTGTATCCTATACACCGAGGGTCCTTCACTTCTGTTCTGTGGCACTACCTCTATCAATGCACCAACTCCTTTAGGCCACTGAAATTGGTCTCTTCAATATGCCCTCTAGCTGATCATAATTCCATCTACAACCAACACATAGGGTCTTCACACTCACTAACTGCTCCTTCGTCCTTAAGGCAACAACAATTTGAGACTTCTTCCAACTATTGCTCCTTAGCTCTTTTGGGACTTGTTAGCTCTGCTACAGGCTTCAGCATTTGGAGGACCAAATATCAGCTCGACCATGTCTTTATGCAGAAAAGGGAGCTCGAAGCAGTCATTTACCTTCCTCCTCCAATTTCCTCATACTCTCCTAGCCCTGTTATCTCTGTTTCTTCCATGAAACCTCTACATTTCCCGTTTAAAACCCCTCGAAATTCATTAAAGACCGTATTTCCTTAGCCCCCGGGCGCTGAGTTCAAACGGTCATATGACCGTGATCGCATGACCGTGCGCCTTTCTTAAGTCCCTTTTCCCTCATCGAAAATCGGAAAATTGCGTAAATCGTTATAAAGCCGCCCCTTTGTCTACTGTCGACGCGATACTGTGATCATTCCTCCCCCGTTGATCACCCTGATCCAACGGTCCCCACCGTTGATCACATTCACCGTAAGATCTAACGGTGATCGGGCCTCCCGCTCCCGTAAACCGTATGCTTGATAACCCGTGGGGAAAGCGATTTCCCCGCCGTCACATCTGACACGCGTCGCAATTTTATTGCATCGCGCCCCCGCATACGGATACCGCCTACCCTCTCGAAGCGGTGCAGGGAATACCGCTTACCGCCGTCCCGTACGATCCCCGCGCGTTATCTCCCACGCAGTTTCCACTCCCGATGACCGTCAGATCTGCCCGCGTAAGATCCGACGGCCCTCGATCTCCCTGCTCTCCCATCTCCCGATTCCTCTTGTAAACTAATCTCCACCGTTGATCTGTGTGATCCGACGGCTGAGCTTCATTCCTCCGTTCAGCCTACTTCCACCATGCTGCCCGTGTCCATAGCCTGTCCAGTGTACCCGAAGGAGGAAGGAGGCCATGATCAAGCACTTTGCGCATTAAATCCTCAACAACCACATTCAACAAGCAGCATGGTTGAGGAAGAAAAGTATAGGAAAGAGAAGTTAAAACCATTAATCAGTCATGGAGCTTTATACACATTATACTCCATTTGCTCAGAGAAGGACGACCAAGCAGTAGAAAGGTCGATTCGTTCATTAAAAAAATCAGATTGTAGCAGAGACCCATATCAGATAGTTAATGTGGTTGGTGGTCCATTATGACCCCTCCACGCATAGGATAGCAGATATTTTTTGTAATCAACCTCCATATATAAACAGAAACAAGATGTAATGAGGGTTGATGGATATTGTTTTGATGTAAAGTTCAACTTCTGGAGACTGTAACTACTGTGATACCTGCAACGTTTGATCTTCATTTTCAGCTAATGCAAGCTTCTTTTGCTATTAATTGCTCACTTTCCACTTATTCTTTGTTCTAGGCTGTGCCTGTTATGCATTTTTCATGTTCTCTTGATGTTTAGCATTAGAGGGGTTGTCATCCCACCTCTATGTTAGAATCTAGTATGTATCATTGAGTGGGTATGCAGGTTTTTGTTGTTTAATGCCAGAGAGCTGTCATCCTTTCTGTGCATTAGGAAATAGATTTACAGACCTTTTAACTAGTTGCAGTCGGCCATCACAGGGTCCTGTGCATCTGCTGGTGTGGACAATATTCTCCATGTCCACCTATTCCTTAAACTGTGAGTAATTTGTGGTCTAAAGCCTTGTAGTCTGGGGGTGTTCACCCATGTCTGGGTCAAGCATAGTAGAAGTGGTTATCTGGCTTGAATATGCATCATTCCTTCCATTCATCCACCTATTTCCAACATTTCTGTTGAGTTTGTAATGTTCCCGAGCATCTCTGAGATACAACCTGGGAGAGTTTCTTGGGGTGATAAAAAGACTTGTCTTCCCAAATAGTCTTCTTGTGCTACTCCAATGAAGAATAACATAGGGTAGGAGGGTTTCCACCTATCATCATCGAATATCGCTTCTCCAACAATGAACATGGGCTATCAAACTATGCATGGTTGGATAGACCTTGAGCTCCTCCAAACTGCCACTCCTAGCAACCACCTTAGTACATCAAGGTGTTTCACTCAGGGCTCAAATTTGGACACTTTCACACTGCCCTCCAACAGACCTCAAATGCCCAATCAACTATCCTCTCCTAGGATCTCATCCACTAGCATTCAACTCAACACAAATACATTAATATACATTAGATACCTTGCATCTTTAAGGGTTAGTGTTACTACTGCAAGTCTGGTGCTCTAGTTAGGGCTTGTTAGCATACTGCTACAACACCTTTTCACATCTACCAGGCCTCCTCGACCAATACGACCTCCCTCCAAACAAATATTTTTTAACTTGTTGTTGTCTAAGGCTTGTTTCTAGCCCATAAACATGAGATACAACCCACTTGTTCCAAGGAACTCAAATCTGTGGCCTACCTGAGTTGTTCCTCAACCTCTTTCCCCCTTGTCCAAGGATATATAGGGCTATGACCCACCTGTAACCTACAACAAAAGCTGAAACCTATTTCTGAGAGAGATGTATCACCAAAAACATGCCCAAACACCACCCAAACTTCTCTTAAAAGTTGTGTCTGTCTCTATTGCTCAATTTGGACCTTCAAGACAAACAAAGAGACTCCAAACTAGCCCTTCACCTCCACGTCTAGCCTTGTCCTCTAGCTACGACTACCTCAAATGTATTTCAAATAAGATAATTCACTTTGGATGGTGAGAAATGGCCTAACACTCACTCATATTTATACCTTTCTCATGTGGTGTCAACAACATGTCTTGTGGCATACCAACACACCAAGTCGACCCGACTTATGTTCCACAAAACCCACCAGCTACACATAAAAAATATTTTCTCCACTTTTAGAGCTCGATTTTGATGATTTTCACTGCTCCTTTCTCATATAAGAATCCTCTAACACCTCCATATGTAAAATCATTTAAATTCGATGTGGTTCCTGTTGAAAAATGTGTAACTAGATTTGGTCTTCATAAATATGAAATGTACTTTTGATTCTAGTAAATAGTGAAATGAAAGAAAAATATTATTATTGCTTTTGGAACATGGGTTTCATGCTCAAGATATTTTATTTTATAGGTCAATCACCCATTGAGTGCTTCTAGGGTTTTACCTAGGTCAAGAAATCAAAAGAGTTAATGTCATAAGTTGAAGACCCCTTTAGGAACATTGTAACTTGTAAAGAAAATTATTTTTGTCATTAAACGAGTCAAAATACCCTCCAAGACCAATTCGAAAAAGCAGTTGGCAAGTCAGCCTAAAAGAAAGAGCCACATCCACCTTGAAGAGCCTATATATAGGAGGAAACTCAACCTCCTTGAGAGACATTCATCCATCACTCATTCTAGTGAAAAAGGAGGAAGAAGAAGGTAGTGAAGAAGGAAGAGGACGAAGGAGACTTTTTTTGGGCTATTTCTCTCTCACACGTGCTAAGGAGGACTATGGTTTCTGTAGCAGATCTAGGGTTTCTATCTACAAGTTCGATCTTGGAGAAAATAAGGCAAGAAGGTCAAGCGAAGGTCACCAAGGGTCATCCTTAAGCTCCAAAAGTCAAAGAAAGGAAAGTGAATGTCAAAGGAAGGCTCAGAAGGAAAATCGAGGCTCACATGTGTGGCAACAACAACTCCTAGGGGACCAAAAATTTCAAATCTGTAGTGGAGGCCGAAATTTTGTAGTTGGAGGTCAAAGAAGTGCTACTCGAAGAGATTTGACTGGGTTTGACTGGATCAAGATTAGCACATCATCCGAAGAGGTTCATCTTGGTATTAGACAATATTGGTTTCAGTCTTAAGGTCTTGGAATTTGTCAATTGAAGAATCTATAAGGAAGAGAAGAGATTTGCGGGTTTTCCTCTCAAGTGGAGAGGTTTTGGCCCTGGCTTGCAACCTATATTCTGTGTTCTTGTTCTTCTTGTTTTGGTAGTTGTTTGATGATACACACACATAATAATAAGTAACAAATCTAATAAGTAAAAAGACATCACAAGAAATTATCAAGTAAAGAGAAATCACTGTAATCATTGCCTTATAGATTTCTCAACATGGTATCAGAGCTAAGGTTGGCTAAGGGAGTTATGAAGATATCCACTACATCGAAGAAGTTCCTCAATAAGTGTTCAAAGGTAGCAAGTAATTTCAAGAAAGGCATCAACGAAGCATGTAATCTTCTATTTACTACAAAGAAGGAAGTAATCAAGACAAAGGATGAAGGTCTCTTCTCAGCACTCACTGGAACATTCCAAGACAAGAGCATTTGGGTAATTGATAGTGGTGCATCTAGACACATGATTGGTCATCACAAACAACTAAAGACATTATCAAAGGGAAAATATTACTACATAGTGGAACTTGGAGATAATAAGATCTATCATGTAAGAGGAATTGAATCAACCTCTATAGAGTTGGAAAATGGAAGCAACATTCATCTCAACAACATCCTATTTGTTCCAAGTTTGCATAAGAACTTACTTTCCATTTAAAGTGAAGATAAAGGTGATAGAGTAGCTTTCATTGATGGAAAATTTGTAGCATGGAATAAGAACTAAATCATATAGAATGCTAGAGTAATTGGTATTCGTGAAGGAAGACTTTACAACTTGATATCTCCTCTCACACAAGCTTTGGTTCACACTGAAATAAACCCATGTGAACTCTAGCATATAAGATTTAGTCATCTCCATTTAAAAATCCTTCCAACTCTAAGCTCTATAGCAGATGGAATCCCTGAATTGAAATAAGATCACGAAGGAGTATGCAAAGGATGTGGATTGGGTAAGAACAACAAGGGACCATTTGGAAGTAGTGCTTCATGGTCAAAATAAATCTTGGGTCTTATTCATTCCAACATCTGTGGTCCTATGACTCCAAAATCACTTGGAGATAATCTATATTATGTCACATTTACAGATGATCATTCAAGAAAAATTGAGTTTACTTAATGGAATCCAAGGATTATATAATTTGTATAATTTTTCTACACATCAGCTAGCTCTGATACCATGTAGAATTTTTCTACAAATCAGCTAGCTCTAATACCATGTAGAAATTTCAGCACCTATAGATCAAACTGATATATGCAATGTACTAAAGCATAATACTAGATCTACTTCTACAACCAATTTAGCGGAAGTTTAATCGAACATGAGCAACATCAATAAGAACACATATAACTGATATGGAGAAATCAAACACACATAACACAGAAGATATAACTAGGGGAAAGCACCAACCTAAAACCCCATCTTTGTATTATTATACAAGTGGAAATATGTCCGGATTACAAAAAGCCTTAGCTCGGAAGCTATCCAGCTCTCAGTACAATCCCTCTGCTGCTCATAGACAGTCAAAGGCTTCTCACAAACCTTCTCCTCTGCCCTCAAAGCCTCCTATTTATATTCACAGTTTTTCCTGGGTCCTCCAGCTGCAACCTGTGTGATTCTCACCTCGCACACAACACTGACCTCTAAAATAACTACACAAACCTAAAGGAGATAAATCCTCATCATGGATGAGCTTCCTTTATATGAAAAATATTCATCCAACTGATAGTACATTTTCCCTTCTCTGATCTCAACTGGGTCTTTGACAGAAATGACATGCATCAATTATCCATGAGTGAATACTTAGTTATCTGAAAATACCAGTTGTCACATGCATGCAAGCATCAACAAACTGAATCTCTTTAATTTAACAACTTGTTAAATTAATCTAACTGAACTTGACTAAGTTAAACTAAGTCAACTAATCCTCTCAATATAGAACTCATCCTTAATTCCTCAATCAGTGGAGCAAATCAAGGACACATTCCCCAATCAGTGGAGCAAATCAAGGACACATTCCCCAATCAGTGGAGAAATTATTGCATGTTCTCACAAAGACTTCAAGTTTGATTTTCCTTAACTAATTAACTCATGGAGAATTAATTAATTAATATTCAAATTGTTGGTAAGACCAAATTCGAATTTTACTTCCTATTTTAGACCAGGGACTGTCTAAAAATAGGAATCCAACTTGAACTGCTAAAAATAGAACTTCTATTTTTAGCACTTCCATTTTTCATTCCCTGTTGCCCAATCCAGCACTGATGCCCAAACTACTATTTTTAGCACTTCTATTTTTAGCAATTTATTGTTGCCATTTTTCAACACTCCCTCTCAACAAGAAAGGCTTCCTCTCGAACCCAATCATGTATCTCTGGAATGTTCTGCATGCAACACATCTACCAAGTGTGGTTTCTCCAGCAACTCTCGGAACAAAAAAACTCCCAACTGACCTCTCTGTTGGGCTAGAAACATACTCTGATGCTGAAGCTCTACCTGCTACTGATAAGTGCTCCCTCTCTGATCTCTACGCTACTGCAACATCTCCATGCATCTCGCACCATTGCACCCTTCTCTGTGCTACCCTGCACTGTGCAACACACTTGTGCCTCTCACATTGCTGCAGCCTGCATGCTCTGCGCTGTCCTAGGATTCCTTGCACTGTAGCTCTCTCTGCCGCTCCATCCGCATCTGTCTCTACCCAATCAGTCAGTTCTTGCTACTCCACATCGGGGCTTCCGTAGCAAGGGCTCATCCAAGAGATTGGGTACCTCAAGGATCCTGCCCATCCTCCTTGAGATGATCACTCCACATTGCACCACCTCCTACCTGGAGGTATGGCTGCATGTGATCCCTCTGCCCACCTGGCTCGAAGTTTCCTCCTACTAGAGGTCTCTGCATGAGTAGATGTCTCTACTCGATCTCTTCTCAGCTTCTCTAATTGTGGCTGCTCCACAACCTCCTGAAGTTGTTGCACCAATCGTGGCTCCTCCACAATCGTCTGAGACTTTCTTCTGGCGCTGCATGTTGAGAGGTAATTTACTCTCCCTCTCAACCACCAAGTATCTAACCTTTGCCTTGCTCGTCAAGGCTATGCATGCATCTTGTACCTCAAGTTCATATAGGTTCTTGGCTAGCACACCAATCTATTTCCACTTTCCCATCGTCACGAAATTTTCTAGAAAAAGAGATGATTTTAAATCAGCGATATCTCTCTCATCCGAACTCCGATTTAGCCTATTTTTTTTTTTTTTTTTTGATTTTGGGTATTTTTCCGCAAGGAATCCAAATCTGCTATTTGTTCTGAAAATTTTGTACAAAAATTTTCAGATCTGCTCTGCAAACTCTTAGCCCAAAACTCAAAACTTTGAAATCTCCTCTTAGTATATTGTTCTTCCTTGATAACCTGGCTCCGATACCATGTAGAATTTTGCAGAATTTTTCTACACATCAGCTAGCTCTGATACCATGTAGAATTTTTCTACAAATTATCTAGCTCTGATACCATGTAGAAATTTCACCACTTGTAGATCAAACTGATATATGCAATGTACTAAAGCATAATACTAGATCTACTTCTACAACCAATTTAATGGAAGCTTAATCGAACATGAGCAACATCAATAAGAACACATATAACTGATATCGAGAAATCAAACACACATAACACAAAAGATATAACTAGGGGAAAGCACAAGCCTAAAACCCCGTCTTTGTACTATCATACAAGTGGAAATATGTCTGAATTACACAAAGCCTTAGCTCGGAAGCTATCCAACTCTCAGTAAAATCCCTCTGCTATTCATAGACAGTCAAAGGCTTCTCACAAACCTTCTCCTCTACCTTCCAAGCCTCCTATTTCTATGCACCTCCTCCAGCTGCAACCTGTGTGATTCTAACCTCACACACAACACTGACCTCTGAAATAACTACACAAACCTGAAGGAGATAAATCCTTGTCATGGATGAGCTTCCTTTATAGGAAAAATATTCATCCAACTAATAGTACACTATCCCTTCTCTGATCTCAACTGGGTCTCTGACAGAACTGACATGCATCAGTTATCCATGAGTGAATACTTAGTTATCTGAAAATACCAGTTGTCACATGCATGCAAGCATCAACAAACTGAATCTCATTAATTTAACAACTTGTTAAATTAATCTAACTGAACTTGACTAAGTTAAACTAAGTCAACTAATCCTCTCAATATAGAACTCATCCTTAATTCCTCAATTAGTGGAGCAAATCAAGGACACATTCCCCAATCAGTGGAGAAATTATTGCATGTTCTCACAAAGACTTCAAGTTTGATTTTTCTTAACTAATTAACTCATGGAGAATTAATTAATTAATATTCAAACTGCTCGTAAGACCAAATTCAAAATTTACTTCCTATTTTAGACCAGGGACTATCTAAAAATAGGAATCCAACTTGAACTGCTAAAGATAGAACTTCTATTTTTAGCACTTCCATTTTTCATTCCTTGTTGCCCAATCCAACACTGATGCCCAAACTGCTATTTTTAGCACTTCTATTTTTAGCAATTTCTTGTTGCCATTTTTCAACAAGGATAAAGTATTTACCAAATTTCAAGAATTCAAAGATGAAGTAGAGAACCTTACAGAAAGGAGAATCAAGATACTAAGATCCGATAATGGAGGAGAGTGTACATCCAAGGAAATCATAGCCTTCTATAAGGAGTCTAGGATTAAGAGGGAGTTGATAGTCCCATATAATCTAGAACAAAATAGAGTTGCAGAATGAAAGAACCGATCCATTGAAGAAAGTATAAAAGCAATGTTGCATGATCAAGATCTATTGAATTTTCTGTGCAGAGAAGCCACAAAAACATTTGTATATATTCAAAATCGAAGTCCCCATAGGTCACTAGATAACATAACTCCTGAAGAAGTATTCATGGGAAGAAACCAATTGTGGATCATCTTCGAATCTTTGGTTATCCTATATATATTCATATATCGAAGGACAAAAGAAAGAAGTTAACTCCTGAAGAAGTATTCATGGGAAGAAACCAATTGTGGATCATCTTCGAATCTTTGGTTATCCTATATATATTCATATATCGAAGGACAAAAGAAAGAAGTTGTACCCTTTAGGCATGAGAGGAACATTTGTTGGCTACAATAAATCCTCTAAGGCCTATACAATCTACATAAAGTAAGGACACCGTATAGAATTAAGTCGAGATCTTATATTTGACGAAAGAATTACATTCAAGAAATCTAAGGAAACTCCTATGGACTTTGATGATGAAGAACTTCTAGTATTTGAAGAAGAAGTCACGAGGGAAGAAGAAGAATCTAATCATGAAGATGAAGGCCCCAGTGAACCTATTCAACCTATGGTCATTCTTGAATCAAGAAAGAGACCTAACTGGTTAAAGGCTACACTACTTGATGCAGAGGGTCATGTAGCAAGTCAAGGCACATTAAGGGAAAGCAGGAAGCCCAAACGATATTCTAGGTATGCATCCTACATGAAAAAACTAATAGAAGCAGAGCCATCCACTTTTGAATAAGTTGTCAATCATCAAGAATGGAAGAATTCCATGAATGAAGAATATCAATCTATAATGAAGAATGGAGTTTGGGAGATCGTTCCTAGGCCTGAAGAAAAATCTGTGGTAACTTCCAAATGGATCTATAAGATCAAACATGCAACAGATGGAAGTATTGACAAGTATAAGGCAAGATTTGTGGCTAGGGGTTTCTCTCAACTAGAAGGCATCGACTATGAAGAGAAATTTTCTCCGAGAACAAGGTATACAACTATCTGTTTGTTGGTCTCTTTGGCAACATTGACGGGATAAAACATCCATCAAATGGATGTCAAGACTGCATTTCCGAAAGGCACAATTGATGAAGAAATCTATATAGAACAACCCTTGGGATTTGAAGTTAAATATAGAAAGGCATATGTTTGCAGATTGAAAAAGGAATTATATGGCCTCAAGCAAGCACCAAGGGCATCATATACTAGGATGGATGCATACCTTCAAAGATTAGTCTTCACAAAGAGTTGTGTTGTTCTGAACCTTTATATTAAGGTTGTGAAGGGTGAACTGGTAATCATTCTTCTATATGTGGATGGTCTTCTCTTGACGGGTATAGAAGGTCGAATTGAAGAATGCGAGAAGAAACTAACAAAAAAATGTGACATGAAGGATCTAGGGAGAATGTATTACTATTTGGGACTGGAAGTTGATGGTTCCCATCAATGGGTATCTTTTGGAGTTCATTGTGCTATCCTCCAACCCTTAAAACTATCCTTTTCTCACATTAATTCACATTTTTATCCATAATATGTTTAGTAGGAAGACTAAAATGTGTTTTCATATTGTATGGCCTAATGTGATTAATATGCAGGTCAAAGAAGCATTTTTGGAGATATTTACCATGCAGGTGCTTGATGGAGACACCTAGAGAGAATATAGGGAGGTTGTCTACCTGATTAACTCCCTAACTCGTCTTGAGATCACAAAATCCTCTCAGACAACTCAAATTCACTAGTAGCCATGAAACTCCAAGTGAATGACAAGGACAAAGGGAACTAGATCCACAAATCTCGATATTTTTAAGGGGAGCATTCCTCCTTTGAAGGAAGTTGCCCCTCAATCATTTTTGTATAAATAAACCTATTGAAAGTCTCATTAGGATTCAAATTTTTGTTGTAGCTAGGAGTATCTAATACTATAGGGTTTATTGCATGGGTGGTTGTCGATGAAATACCCTCTTGGGTCTTCCCGGGACCCAAGGCAGACTATTTGAGATTAACTGCAACTGTCACAAAGAAACATACATATATTCATATTATTCCATGATTGACAAAGCAAAAGGAGAAGAGTTACGTCAGTCCTTTGTGTAGCCTTGCTGGAGATCTCAGTGTGGCAAAGTGGAAGACCTCTCCACCAGCTCCTAGATCAGAACTTCACATAAACAAGACAAAGCATAATCTTCACAGCATATGAACCTTGACAATCAAAGCAATAACATATAGGAGAATATAAACTAGCATGCATCTAAGCTACTTATCAATCACACCATTGAACCAACATGTAAAGAAATAAAATATTGACACCATCAAGTAAACATAACAAAAATAGATCTATATTATCAAATAGAAGAAGGATGATTACAACCATTTTGGCTAGATCAAGCCTCCTCTAGTCCTTCAACTGCTCTCTCTCTCTCTCGACTTCTTAGCAACATAACAATAAAAAAGCTCTTCAAACTTTCAAAAACCATTTGAACTTTGTTACAATGAAGACAATCCCTCCATGAGTTCCAATGACGCAAAAGATAGGAACTTTCCTTGCTTTATCATTGTTTTCCTTTCCATGTGCCTTTAGATTGATCTGGATCTTGGGGGAGCCCTCCAAGATCTAAAAATTTGAAATGGATCTTAGGTGGAATAACCCCAAGATCTGAAAATTGAAATGCCAGAAGAAAAGAGGAGAACACATAATAACAAAACCACAAAGAAACTTTTTTTTTTTTTATTATTATTATTAAAACATATAATAACTGTAAAGGCTACATTATGGTGGACCATCTGTCCTTTTACAAAATGTGACTTGTTACTTATATCATTTTTTGGTTACAATACCACAGGTAAATTCCATGAGTAGGTAAATACCATGGGCGAATGAATACCATGGGTTGACGTCACATACAATACCATGGAAAAATACCATGGGTGGATGCCACTTACAATACCATGGGTAAATTCCATGGGTGGATGAATACCATAGGTAAATTACAGGGGTGGATGAATACCATGGGTAGATTCCATTTTCCATTCAGATCATTCCTCCCTCCTTAAGAAGCAATGGTCTCCATTGCGTGAATTTCTCTCCTCAGAAGTCTGTGTTGAATATAAAGAGCCATTAAAGAGAAGGGTTTTGTGTGGTTAACCCATAACCATG
Organism: Pinus tabuliformis; assembly: GCA_031772625.1. Classification (NCBI taxonomy): domain Eukaryota; kingdom Viridiplantae; phylum Streptophyta; class Pinopsida; order Pinales; family Pinaceae; genus Pinus; species Pinus tabuliformis. The sequence continues at coordinate 31,073,298 of CM062816.1, forward strand.
ATGAACAAAGATCCGAGGATAGAGATACCTTGTAATGCTTGTGACCAACTGTGATACTGAAAGTGTGCGACCTAGAAAATGGACTTCGATGAAGTGTGGGTCTGTGGATGACCAATAACCATGACAAATGAAGATCCGAGGATAGAGATACCCTATAATACTTGTGACGAACTGTGATACTGATAGTGTTTGGCCTAGAAAATGGACTTCGATGAAGTGTGGATTTGTGGATAACCCATAACCATAACAAACGAAGATCCGAGGATAGAGATACCATGTAATTCTTGTGACCAACTGTGATACTAGCAATGTGTGGCCTAGCAAATGGACTTCGATGACAAGGGTTTTGTGCGGTTGACCCATAACCGTGATGTTGATTGTTGATGAAGTAGCAGGTGCCTACAAAGCCTGGGGTGGGAGGGAACGTCTCCAAATAATCAAAGTTAGATGCTGCTATGTTGAAACTGATGAATGTGAAACAAGTGCCTACTAAAGCAGGGTGGGAGGGCACGTCTCCAAAGGGAACCTGCTTCGAATGTTGCTCCAGGTTTAAAATGGACATAACTCTGTCAATATAACTTAGAATATTTATTATAACCTATTTTTGAGAATAGAATGACCATTCTGAATCTTCTTATGTGTTGGAAATCCTTATCTGGACACTATGGAATCTCATATTCCGCCTGCAACTGTTCTGTCGTCATAAAAGTTATGAAAAATAGTTGATTTTAAATCAACGATATCTCCCACATTCAAACTCTGATTCGACCCAATTTTCTTTTGAAATTGAGTGATTTTTCAATAGGCGCTCAGATATGCAAAAATTCTTCTAAAAATTTGCATAAAAACTACAAAAAATGATATGAGAGTCATCGTCCATAAATAAGTGATATCTCCCTCATCTGGACTTTGATTCGGCTGACTTTTTTTTTGTTTTGAATTTGGGTATTTTTTTGCAAGGAATCCTGATCTGTTATTTATTTTTGTAAAATTTTCCCCAAAAATTTCATATCTGATATGCAAACTCGCTGCCCAAGAAAATTCCTACAAAAATAAAAATAAAAAATTCTTCTCGCTTTGCCTAAGTGCTCTGTGGAGGTCGTAGCACGTACCTAAAGTTTGTTGAATATTTCTGCAAAATTTTGAAACTGAAATATGCATCAAACCCTCATTCCCATGGAATCGTAACTTGAATCTGATACCACTGATTCGGATCTTGGAGGGAGCCCTCCAAGATCTAAAAAATTGAAATGGATCTTGGGGGTAAGAGCCCCAAGATCTGAAAAATTGAGATGTCAGAATAAATGAGGAGAACACACAATATTAAAACCACAAGTATTTTGTTTTTATTTTTATTAAAACATATAATAGCTGTAAAGGATACATTGTGGGGAACCATCTGTCCTTTTACAAAATGTGGTTTGTTACTTATAGCCTTTCTTGGTTACAATACCACCGGTAAATTCCATGGGTGGGTAAATACCATGGGCGAGTGAATACCATGGGTTGATGTCACGTACAATACCATGGAAAATTACCATGGTTGAATGAATACCATGGGTGGATGCCACTTACAATACCATGGGTAAATTCCATAGGTGGATGAATACCATAGGTAAATTCCATGGGTGGATGAATACCATGGATAGATGCCATTTTTCATTCGGAACATAGATAGGATTAGCAATATCCCAAGTCAGAATTGAGGTGCAAGTTTCCTACTTTTAGAGCTGACAGTTGAGTGAAAAGCGGGATGTCAGTTAGTCAACTCGTGTTTTGACCTCTGGGCCTTATGAAAATCCAGTAATGCTTCCCTTTAGGAAAATTAAAGCATTAACCTAGGAACTAACGCTTTTTGCTGAGAGTTGGGCAGCATTATAAATCCTTTTGTCATTTTTTTAGGGTGCATTACCTTGGAAAGTGTTGTGGTAAAAACACAACCCCCCCATTATTGATATATTCACTTCAAATAATGGGGACCCTTTCTATAAATTTTTTGGCTAAACACCTTTTAGGATTTTTATTTAGTTGATTATCCTACGCTTTTGATAATTTTTCATTTTCTTTGGATTCTTGTTTTGATTGCTTTGTTAGAATCAATTTTTTATAAGCTTCCCATTGACATTTGTTTCGCCTCATTTGATCAACTGGTTTGAAAATGGTACTCTTTTGAAGTCCCATCATTTATCTAGTCTGGGTTAAAAATGCTATTTTTATTTATTGTCGGAGTGGCTGTAGTTTAGATAATTTCATAATTAATTTCATTAAAATAAAACCAAAAAATAAAAATTGACATTTAATATTAAATTTTGAATTAATTAAATTAATATGATTAATTTAATTAAAATAAAATTTAATATATAAATTATATATATACAAATAAAAAACATAAAATTACATCGCATATCGCAACCATTGCAATTCTAATAACATACACATCTTAAAAAACCCGATGACCTTCATTCCCCGATATGCGATGTCTCTTCAAACATTAACCAAAGTTTAATAAAATACCATGTGTTTAAGTCTCAATACGATCGCTCCATCGTATCGGGGTCCTCAATTGATACAACCCGACTTAACCATTTATGCGATGCGATATGGAGTCAAACCATTTGTGCGATGCGGGAAGAAGTCAAACCATGAATTTTTATTTAAAGCCATTCTCACGTTGGTTATTTTGAATTGATTTAAATTCATGGTTAAGTACATTAACGTATGAGTGAAGAGGTAGGGTAGGTTAATATTAAATAGTTAGTTATAGTTTTAATGTTATAAAAAGTTATAATATTTAATGTTTAATTTTATATTAATTAATTTAATCAAAATAAAAAATTTAATATATATAAAATAAAAAAGATTTTTTTTGGATCCCATGATCGCATCGCAAGTTTGCAAACAATACATTCGTATCTTAAAAATCCCAATGACCGATATGCGATGGCAAAGGGACATGAGTTCTATAATAGGTTTCATTCAAAAGGCACTCATACGTGAGTGAAATGTAAAATAAAGAGGGTAGTTATACTATTGGTGAGGAGTGTAGTGTTAATATAATAATAGATTAAATAATTAATTTTAAATTAATTAAATTAAATTAAAATTTAATTATTATTTAAATTAAATAGTTTATAAACAGATATTTTAGTTAGTTAGATAATAATTAATACATAGTTTATTAATTAATTAGTTTAGTTCATAATTAATGATTAAATTAGAATTAATTATTAGATAATTAGAATTCTAATTTAAGATTAAATTTTTAATTAAGCTTTGATTTTTAGCCCAACAACAGAAATTCCAGAATTATGTCAGAATTGACTCACCAACTTTGGAGACCCATAGATTGAGTTTTACTTGGCCAAATGAGGCCCAGGACAGCTCATTGGAAAGATAAAATCAAGGAGAACATTTCTGAGGAGGTTTCACTAACAAATTTGGTCTTTTATTGGGTCGAAAATCATGCAGAAGATCAAGCTCTGAATTTCTAAAAACAAAATCAATTTTCTGAGTTATTTTCTTCATTTTTATTTGCCCAAGCCTCTTCTAATTGCAGATCCATTTGTCAATGATATATTTGGCCAATTAAAAATATCCCAAGCATCAATAGAAGCTTATATTTTATTTTCAATGATTTATTTAAATTAAATTTGATTGGATTTGTTTTAATGCTAGAAATGGTATTTTGATTTTATTGTTACATTTTAATTCATTTTGATTTCTTTTTGCAGGAAAACAGTAGAAGATATACGGAGAAAAAGATCTCAATCAATGAGAATGCTCCAGCAATTAAAGATGAGAATTTGGAGCAAATAAAATGGGATCGGGCAGATTTCTCTTCAACAGACTTTCATCTCAAGAATTCCTTTGCAAAAAATTATAAATTGCAAATTGCAGAATGTAATAAGGGCTGCTCTCCTCTGCAATTCTAGAATTCTAAAAGCACTTTTGTAATAGGGATTTAGAGTTGTAGGTGGGAGGAGTGGAATCTCAGATCTAGAGATTATTGAGGTTTTTCTTTTACATCTTGAGTTATGTATAATGAACAGAGTTTGCACTATTGTAGCTCTGCTTTTGAAAGCAGAAGCTTAGGTATTGTAAAGGACTATTAGAGACCGGAGCTGGAGAAATGGATTCAATAAATTGGTATTTCGAATACTATTATTTTAAATGCTGGTTTCATTTTATGATAACAGAATGGTGTCAATTTACTTACATATTTGTGCACTTTTGTCGGTATGGGTAATTTGCCTCTATTTTATGTTGTTATTTATCTCTGCTCTTATGGGCTGAATTTTGATTTCTGAGTAACTATTTACTCATAAATATGTCTTTTAATATTGGATTAATAAATAGTGATATGTTGTGAACTTCTTCCGCATATTATTGTTTAATAATTCAAGTTACTGATTAAATGATCAATATCATTTTGTGAACTTCTTCCTGAGTGTTGTTGATTGATTATTTCAGTTAAAAGGTCTCAATAGGATGTGTTTGGTATCCATAATGTCAGTTAATTGAACTACTTTATTAACTTGATATTCATTATAAACGAGACATTTAAATTTCAATATTTTAAATACCTACTCTTGGTTGGGTTAGATCTATATCTGCCTAATTGAGATAGGATTAAGATAGTTTCTTTTGCTTGCATCTTAGAACAAGTTTGCATTTAGAGTAAATTCTACATTCTTTTAAGTCCTCTTCCCAAAGAGGCAAACTTTAGTAGTGGATTGGCTGAGCCCTAAATCAGCTTAAGGATCACTTTCTTGCCTGATCAGCAAGAAGGACGATCTAATGTCTCTTTTCCATTGGTGAATAAAAGTCATATTTTAAAGCCATTGGAGATTGAGAGAAGGTAACTGGACCTAATTGAACCAGTCGGAACCACCATTCCAAACGGAAAAGGAGCTGCTTTAAGGTCTAGACTGGGTGGTTATCCTCCATGTTGTCGCAGCTATTTTCAAGGCTTCAACATTTTGGCACTAGAAGGAGGGCCTGAAACTTGTTTTTTGTTGGAATCTTTTCAATTTTAACTTTTATTTAATCATGATGGCTCCTCTTAAACTTCCAATTTGAAGTTGTATCCATGGACGTGCATCTTCCAATACTCCACCCAAAGTGGTAAGACTCTTGTCTCAGGTAAAATTCAATGGTAAGAGCAATTCTTCTGCTTTTAATCATGTCCTTCAATTTATTCAAAATGTTTCAAATTATGATTTTCAAGGAATTGATGAAGGCATCTTATGCAGAATTTTTACTCTCACATTTGTAGCAGAAGCCAGAAACTGGTGTAGAACTCTTCCAGTTGCCTCAATTCACAGCTGGGATCAATTTGTTACAATTTTCGTTTGTAAATTTGACCGCTATGATTATGATCAGGTATGTGATGAAATTGAATATCTACGAAATGAAAATGAGTCTGTTAGAGATTTTAATATTTGATTTCATTTGAATTGTTTAAAATTTAATGTCAAAGATGAACCTATGAAAGAAGAATCACTAGATTGGTTTGAACATAATTATTCTCTTCCTCCTATTCCCGATCCATATGAAATTAGTTCAAGCTTTGTTCCATCCCCTTCCAATATAGATGAGAAATCCAATTTGGATGTACAAATAAATTGTGATGAAGAGGTTTCAAAAAGCTTGGAAAATATTTCTAATCAAATGCAAGAAGACAACAACAACAATTTTGGAGAAAGAGCCGCCTTGAAATCTGAAAGCTACTTTGAGGTAAATTCAGAAAATCAGATTGCAAATCAGCAAGTGCAAGCAACAATCAAAGTAAATAATAGCATGCAAACAGCTGTACAAATTTCTGAATCTTTCCATGATGAGCAAATGCTGAAATCAGAGCAGCAAAGCAATCTTCTTCAAAAAAGCATGAGCACACAAAGGAATGATCTGGAATCTGAAATTTACAATGAGCATAATATACAAGAATTCTCAAACAGAGACATTTTTAAATGCATTATTTCAGATTCACATTTTTCCCTTTATCCTGATATTTTTAATGATGGTAATTTTTCCCCTCTTGGTATTAATGATATTTCAGAAATTAAAGAGGATGATCTAAATGAATTACCATTAAGTTTTTATCAAGATAGAGAAGCAATTAATGATCATTCTTTTGCCATTAATGAACATGAAATTCTTGTCCCTCCTTGTTTTGATATACTGGATGAGATTGAAGGGAAATCTAGAGAATCTTGTGAAGTCATTTATGATAATTACTCTGACATTGAAGATGTTGATTTTTCTCGAGAAAATCATCAAAAACTTCAAATAACATCTGAGAATGAGAGACATTTTAATTTAGAAATTATTCCAACCAATCCTCATTCTAAAGGAGCAAATTATCTTCATGATTTCACTATTCAAGAAAATATTCCAATTTGTGATTCATATCATGATCATGCTTTCATTCCTGTTCATAATCATAATTCCCATTCTAATTCACAAGTTGGAATTTGAAATTACTTAAATTCCATAATTCTGGCCAATCCTTGTGAAAAAAAAATTATTTCAAAACAATCCCAATTGTGTTGTAACATTAGTTGTACAAATCGTGATTTCATTTTATTTTTGTTTCCTCACTTATTTTGTATAAAATCAGATTTATTTTCAGATTTTATTTTTTAAATTTTTGATACATTACGCTGGCATATTCAACACTTTACTATTAAACATTCAATTGATGCATTTCCCTGTTGGAAGATTGAAGTTTTATCTTAGAATCAAGAGCATAAAAAGCTATTTCAATTTCAATTTCAATCAATGCTAATGTTTTATCAAAAGCTTCTATCTTCTCAAAGTCAATATCAACAAGAGAATGTATTTTTAGAAATCTGTCAGCAATTCAATTTAATTAATAATTTTCCATTTCATTTGAAAGATTTCCATCCATTTTTCATTAATTCATTTGAAAAATATTTGAAAACTTTTCCTTCATGGAAGATTGTCAATAGCTTAACATTTACACATAACACTAATAGTTTTTTCCAGGCCTTTGAATCTAAAAGCTCATATCCACAATCTGGCCTGTTATCTCTTCCTTTGAACATTTCCCAATCATTAATAGAAATCCATCCAGATTTCTATGATCCAATTGGTATTCAATTAGAAAGGAAATTTCAAGAGAAAGAGATTTTCATTAAGTTGCTAACAATAATTGTGCATTCTACTTACAGATTTAATTTTCTTAGTTCAATAAGATTTCTATTTTTATTACTAACATTTGAATTGTACATACATGCAGGGATTAAAATGAGAAAATGGTTACACTGGAAATATGACTATACCTAGTCATTTTTCATGTATATGGTTAGAATAGGAGTAGAGTTAATGTAGTTAATTTATTTTCAACAGTTCTGTAGATTAAAAATAAAACAAAGCAATCAGCCATTCTCATACATGTTCAGTGAAAACATTTTCTCCCTATCAGAAAATTTTAATTCTTGCTTTCCTTTTTAAATTTCTTACAGCAATACCTCTACTCTGCCTATTTTGAATAATGTCTTGATTAAATTCAATTAAAGTTGCACTTGGCATCAATCGCCTCAAAGCCACTTTTCTTCATTTCAGGATTTCCTTCTAAGATTTTCTTTTGAAATTTATATGATAAAGGTTTTGAGGATATAAAAGCTTCATGATCTCATTATCCCATGAAATGTATGACTCTCTATGATAAGCTTAATTCTGACTCAATCATTATTAGTCAGTCTAACCTTTCGTGGTAATCATATGAAGTTCATATTATCTTCCTCGAAATTTGCCAAGCTGACCTTAAGGATGCCCATTTTGCTGTGTGCACACATTCAAATCTGTTTTGACATTTTTCCACAATTAGTGGCTTTATCCCATTCAGACCTTTAGTTTATTATCTGATGTTGTAATACGCATCATATTCATTTACTAAAGGAATTATTTGTTGGAAATAATACTGAGAGGGGGGTGAATCAGTACTATCAAATTCTTTTCAATATGCCTTCCAGATTTATACTTTAATTTATTCGTCAGATATTGATCATTAATTTGTATGTCAGTACCATATAATAATGAACAAGAACCAGAAAAATAGATAAGCACACCAAAGAACATCAGATATAAGGTGGAAACCCAATGTGGGTGAAAACCACCTGCTGCAATATGTCTCTATCTTCTTTCAATTTAGAAACTTCTTTTACAAGGATTTTGTACTGGTGCAGTCCTTTACCAGTACGCAGGCTGCAACCTACAGAGAGCTACAACTCTCTCTCATTTTCCAGTCTCTCCTGGAAGGGAGCTACAACCCCCTTTGCTCTTCTACTTCTTTAAGGACCACGTTTCATAAATTTTCAGACTAGATCCAAGAAGATCAAATAATCATCAAGTACATGCAAATCACCCAATCTCCTTATACAACCAATGAATCATCCAACTACTCAGAATGTTGTAAATAGAAAAGTAATCCCATAAATCTAAACCCAGAACTCTGCAACAATAGATAAAAGACAGCCAATAAATGTTTCAAGATAGGTCCGCAACTTCACCAATATAAACCTGCAGGTATCCGCAGCCTTTCTGTGCCTGAACTGCGCAGATCCGCACTGTATCCTTCTGCTGCTCTGCGTACCACCGCAACTTCCCCTTCTGCTGAACTGCGTACCTCAACTCAGATACACACTGCACTGTGTGTCAGACCGCGTACCTCCGCACTGTTCCTTCTGTGCCTCTGCGTATCTCCACACTTTGCTTTCTTCTGCGCTGCGTACCTCGCACTGCGCCTTCTGATGCGCTGCGTACCCCCGCACTGCGTCTTCTCCTGCACTGCGTACCCCCGCACCTACGCCGTGGATCGCTTGCGAACCTCTGATTAGGACCAAATTGACAGTCTTCCAATGCGCCACAGTCAGTGAGATCCACAGATCTGATCATGTGCCCGAGAGTTCACGACTTATCAATAGATTCACCTTAATATTTCTCCTTGATTTAGATCTTAGCTTTGTAAAACCAAACACCCAAAATTTCAGATCTTAAGATATTCAATTTTTCAAAAGTGACCAGCCAAGTGATCTCCTTCCCCTTTTTATAGTCAAACCCTTATCCACACCATGGGACAAAACCATCAAAAACTAATACAAGGGATCCAAACTGGGGTTCAATAAATTAGATCCTATACCACGGGCCAAAACCATAGGATCGTAAAAGACGGGCTAAATACCAAGGGCCAATCATAGGATACCCCACATGAGTGCGCTTCTCTGCATTGGAGTGAGTGAACTAGGGGACCGCACCTTATGAACGGTGAACCTGCGGGTATGTTCGCAGTCCTTGGACGGCAAACCTGCGGGTCCGCACCTTTTGAACGATGCACCTGCGAACCTCTTATTTTCCATCATTTTAAGAGCCTGAAAAGAGTTTTGCCACTTGAGTGAGTTGCCATCAAGTACAACACCTGTACCATAGAGCCAAACCAGAATCATAATGCCAACAATCTCCCCCTTTGGACTTGATGGCAACCTCAAGATCCTCATCGTCATTCTCCCCCTTTGACATCAAGGGCAAAGGGTTATGCTCCCCCTAAGACCATGCTTAAGTCTTTGTTCTGCTGATCATGCTCCCCTGACTGTAAACCAAATCTGCAAACCATAATCCACCATACACCATGAATGAAAGAGACATATTGCAGCGATATTCAGATCAGCATCCATGTTCACCTTCTGTGCTACCATAATGCCAACAATGCATTATATGTGCTCCCCCTGAACCAGTGCTATGCGATCTTCGACCAATCCATAAACCAGCAAATGTACGCGTATACCCCATATGAAACTTGCGTACAACCAACAATCTCTGAAACAGATGAGATTCAACAACAGGATGATGCATCAACAACCCCCAGCTTTTGCCTGAGGTATTCAAAGGTCTCCCTGGGCAATGGTTTGGTGAGTATATCAGCAACTTGTTCCTTAGAAGGAACATACTCCAACTTGACCTTTTGTTCAAGCACTTGTTCTCTGAGAAAGTGATACTTGATCGATATGTGCTTGGTCTTTGAATGCATGACTGGGTTCTTTGAAATGCTGATTGCACTTGTATTATCACATAAGATGGAGATAGGTGGAGTACAAGTGATCTGAAAATCCTGCAAGGTCTGCATCATCCAAAGGAGTTGAGTGCAACAAGATGCAGCAGCCACATATTCCGCTTCAGCTGTAGATAAAGCAATCGAACTCTATTTCTTGCTGAACCAAGATACTAATCTAGAACCCATAAAGAATGCACCACCACTTGTGCTCTTCCTGTCATCCACGCTTCCGGCCCAATCTGCATCTATATAAGCATGAAGTGTGAGATCTGTATCTCTAGGATACCATAAGCCATAGTTTTGAGTTCCTTGAAGGTACTTGAAAATTCTCTTCACTGCCTGAAGATGAGTTTCCTTTGGATTTGCCTGAAATCTTCCAACTATTCCCACTGCATGCATGATGTTTGGTCGGGTACCTGTCAAATAAAGTAGACTTCCAATCATAGATCTGTAGGTTGGTTGATGCACTGCTGCTGATTCATCATTTGCACTGAGGCTACATCCTGTGACCATGGGGGTACATACTGGTTTTGCATCTTCCATGCCATATTTCTTCAAAATCTGCTTGAGATACTTGGTTTGAGATAAGAAGATCACGCCTTCATTTTGTTGGATTTGCAATCCAAGAAAATATGTCAGTTCTCCAAGCAAAGACATTTCGAATTCTTTCTGCATTACCAAGGCAAAGTTTTGACTCATAGCTTCTTCATTGCTGCCAAAGATAATATCATCTACATACACAACAAGTATTAGTAATTTGTCATTTTCAATTTTATGTAAAGATTGCTATCTGCTGACCCCTTTGAAAAACCTTGTTGATGAAGATATTTGTCCAAACGGTAGTACCAAGCCCTTGGAGCCTGTTTAAGACCATAGAGAGCCTTCTTTAGTCTGCATACAAGATTTGGATCATTCCTAAGGATGAAACCATCTGGTTGCTCAATGTATACTTCTTCTTCTAAGTCCCCATTCAGAAAGGTTGATTTCACGTCCATTTGAAAAACTTTGAACTTCTGAAAGCTTGAGAGAGCAAGGAACATTCGGATGGCCTCAAGTCTAGCAACGAGAGCAAAAGTTTCTTCGAAGTCTATTCCTTCTTGTTGAGCATACCCTTTACACACAAGTCTGGCCTTGTTTCTAATTACTTCTCCATTTTCATTCAACTTATTTTTGAAGATCCATTTTGTCCCTATGACATTCTTATCTTTTGGTCTGGGAACCAACTCCCAAGTGTTGTTCTTTTCGATCTGCTCAAGTTCTTCATCCATCGCCTTGACCTAGCATTCATCTTTGCATGCCTCTCTTACATTTTGTGGTTCAGTGGAGGAGAGCAATGCCAAATAGCTTGAGGCTTCTACAATTGTTCTTCTTGTTTGTACACCTGCTTCTTTCTGCCCCAAAATCTGAGATTCTAGATGATTTTTTTGAACGTACCTGGATGGAGTCTTCTCTTCTATCCTTATTTTCTCCTCAGGTGCCTCTTGAGGTTCTTTTTCATCATTTGTCTGATTTGGAGAGTAGTCTTCATCCTCTTCGATATTTTCATGATTTACTTGCCTAGGGATGTATCCTTTTTCATCAACCACTACATCAATGTTGTCAACAATTCTTCCAAGTCTTTTATTGTAACACTTATATGCTTTGCTGTGGGGAGAATAACCAAGGAGAATGCCTTCATCTGCTCTAGGTTCAAGTTTGCCAAGTTGTTCATCAGTGTTCTTGATATAGCATTTGCTCCCAAAAATTTTGAAATGCTCTACCGAAGGAGTCTCACCATACCAGAGCTCATGAGGAGTTTGAGTGTTGTTCACTCGGGCATTTGTTTTGTTGAGAATAACAACCGCAGCAAATGCAGCTTCACCCCAGAAGGTTGCAGGAGTCCCAGACTCATCAAGCATAACACGAGCCATTTGTTGGACCGTTCTGTTCATCCTTTCCACCACTCCATTTTGCTGAGGAGTCCTAGTTGTAGAGAATTCCCTTCTTATTCCATGTTCTTCACAGAAATCAAAAAATTCATTTGAGGTAAACTCCCCACCTCTGTCAAACCTGAGGCACTTAATTTTGTGATCTGATTCGTTTTCAGCCAAGGCTTTGAAAGATTTGAATTTTTCGAATGCTTCGTCCTTGTGTTTCATAAGTCCCAACCAAACCATCCTGGAGAAGTCGTCAATGAATAATATAAATTATTCTTATCCTCGAGGTGACCTTGTCCTAAATGGACCACATACATCTGTATGGACTAGTTCGAGAGGCCTGCTGGCTGATCCTTCCTTCTCAGGGAAGTTAGTTCTGGTTTGCTTACCAAACTGACATGATTTGCATATGGTGTTGTCTGGAATTTTGATATCTGGAAGACCACGAACTGCTTGGTATTTGCATGATTTCCTTATTTGTGAAAAGCTTAGATGCCCCAACCTTCGGTGCCATAACCAATGTTCATCATCTTTGCTCAAATAGCATTGTTGTTGTCCTTCTTCAAATATGTATAGATTATTTGGAGTTCTTCTACCTTTGATCACTGTTTTTCCAGTATCAAGATCACGAACGCTACATCCATTTGATCGAAATATTACCTCGGTTCCTTGATCGCACATCTGACTGACACTCAGTAGATTATGCTTCAAGCCATCAACATACAAAACATTTCTAGCTTTGACCTTTTCTTTCAAGTGAGCAATGCCTTTTCCTTTTATGGCTGTAGGGGTATCATTTCCAAAAGAAACTTTCTTACCCTTTTCTAAAGCAGTATATGATTCAAGTTTTTCTTTTTCACCTGTCATATGCTTTGAACATCCGTTGTCGATGTACCATAGATTTTCCTGTCCTTCTGCATAAAAAGCTATCCCACATATTTCTGGTTGTGGTTCCTTTATTCTCCATGTTCGGGTGCTTGAGGCTTGTTCCTTTGTCTGCCGAAACCTGCTCCTGCATTCAGAATCTTCATGACCAAAGTTATTACAAATAGAACATTCAATTTCATTTTCAAGGGCCGAAAAATTGTTATAGGTCCTTTTCGTAATCCCGATCATACTTCTTTGTTTTTGAGCTTCTCTAGTCATGATTGTCTTATAGGCAACACATTGAGCTGCTTTGTGACCAAAGTTATGGCAAGAGAAACATTGGCCATTGACGAAACTTCTGCGATTATCAAATCTACCAGCCAAATGATTGTAATTTCTATTGTCATCCATTCTTGAAGCAAATTGAGAAGTTTTTACCTGTGGCCGGTTGTAGCTTTTGTTCACCTTTAAGATAGATTTCCCCTGGTTTACCTGGCAGTCTCTGTTTGTTCTTGATGTAATTCATCCCTGCTTTACCTGATGATCTCCATTGGGCTTTTGCTCATTCCTCCTTGCTGCATCAAGATAAATCTTTGAGGTGGGTGCTTGAGATGTTTCTCCATTATAACCCGGACCTGTCTTGATTAGTGGAGAATGATGTACATTGATAATCTCATCCAAAATTTCAGATCCTTTAACAAACTTAAGATTAAGAACCTTTGTTTTCTCAATTTCTTTTCTAAGGCCAACAATTTCACATTCTAACTTCTCAAGAGATTTTTCTTTTTCATCAAGTTGAAATTGCAGAGTATCAATGATCACATTCTTTTCTTCTAAACATGTCTTGAGTCTAGAAATCTATTCATAAAAGTCATCCACATCTATAGAATCCATGTAATCATCATCTTCAAAGGCCATTAAAAGTTTATAATCATTACCTCGTTCATCTTCGTCACTATTTGATAGGCCATCACTGTCTTCATGAGTGTAGTAACTTTTCGTAGTTGCATTCTGTTTCTTGTTCCATCTAACAGGTTCCTTTCCTTTGTCAATCTTATCCTTGTGAGGACATTTGGTAGCATAGTGATCGACTCTCCCACAAGCAAAGCATTTGAAAGGTAACTTACCTTAGAACCGTCCAGTACCCTGTTGAAGATTTCTGACAAAATTTGATTCTTCTTCTTCTGACATGTGTCCTGACTCGTAGTACTCGCCTTTGCCTGAAGCCTTGAAGACAGCTTCTCTCCTGTCTGATGGACCTCCTTTCCTCATTTCATAAGCAGTTAGAATTTCGTGCAGCTGTGACATTTTAAGGCTTTGTAGATTCTCTTTTTCTTCTATAGCAGAAACTTTAGATTCAAACCTAGGGGACAAAGATCTTAGAACTTTTTCAACCACAACAGCCTCTTTTATTTCTTCACCCAAATTTTTCATACAATTAACAATCTCATCTACACGAAGAAAATAGTTAGCCACACTTTCATCATTATACATCCTGAGATTTTCATACTGAATCCTGAGGGTTTGAAGTTTTGCTTTTTTTACCTGATCATCTCCTTCATAGCTCAGAACAATCTTGTCCCATATCTCTTTTGCAGATTTAAACTGCATTACCTTGACAAATTCTGATTGAGATAGGCATCCTAATAGAGTATTGACCGCCTTTGCATTTGTTTCATCTTTCTTCTTCTCAGCCGGATCTGTAGGAGTTGCTGAAGGAAAAGTATACCCTATATCTATGATATCCTAGACTTTTGTACCAAGAGATTGAAGATAGGCAGTAACTCTTACCTTCCAATAAACAAAGTTTGTCCCATCAAAAATCAATGGCCTGATTGATGCTTCCCTCTCGTTGTTTCTCATGATGCAAAATCTTTCTTCAAGCGATCAAGCTTCTTCTGAAGAACTTGGCTCCGATACCAATTGTTGGAAATAATACTGAGGGGGGGGTGAATCAGTATTATCAAATTCTTTTCAATATGCCTTCTAGATTTATACTTTAATTTATTCGTCAGATGTTGATCATTAATTTGTATGTCAGTACCATATAATAATGAACAAGAACCAGAAAAATAGATAAGCACAACAAAGAACACCAGATATAAGGTGGAAACCCAATGTGGGTGAAAACCACCTGCTGCAATATGTCTCTATATTCTTTCAATTTAGAAACTTTTTTTACAAGGATTTTGTACTGGTGCAGTCCTTTACCAGTACGCAGGCTGCAACCTGCAGAGAGCTACAACTCTCTCTCATTTTCCAGTCTCTCCTGGAAGGGAGCTACAACCCCCTTTGCTCTTCTACTTCTTTAAGGACCACGTTTCATAAATTTTCAGACTGGATCCAAAAAGATCAAATAATCATCAAGTACATGCAAATCACCCAATCTCCTTATACAACCAATGAATCATCCAACTACTCAGAATGCTGTAAACAGAAAAGTAATACCAGAAATCTAAACCCAGAACTCTGCAACAATAGATAAAATACAGCCAATAAATGTTTGAAGACAGGTCTGCAACTTCACCAATATAAACCTGCGGGTATCTGCAACCTTTCTGTGCCTGAATTGCGCAGATCCGCACTGTATCCTTCTGCTGCTCTGCGTACCAACGCAACTTCCCCTTCTGCTGAACTGCGTACCTCAACTCAGATACGCACTGCACTGTGTGTCAGACCGCGTACCTCCGCACTATTCCTTCTGTGCCTCTGCGTATCTCCACACTTTGCTTTCTTCTGCGCTGCGTACCTCACACTGCGCCTTCTGATGTGCTGCGTACCCCCGCACTGCGTCTTCTCCTGCACTGCGTACCCCCGCACCTACGCCGTGGATCGCCTGCAAACCTCTGATTAAGGCCAAATTAACAGTCCTCCAATGTGCCACAGTCAGTCAGATCCACAAATCTGATCATGCGCCCGAGAGTTCACGACTTATCAATAGATTCACCTTAAGATTTCTCCTTGATTTAGATCTTAGCTTTGTAAAACCAAACACCCAAAATTTCAGATCTTAAGATATTCAATTTTTCACAAGTGACCAGCCAAGTGATCTCCTTCCCCTTTTTATAGTCAAACCCTTATCCACACCATGGGACAAAACCATCAAAAACTAATACAAGGGATCCAAACCGGGGTTCAATAAATTAGATCCTATACCATGGGCCAAAACCATAGGATTGTAAAAGACGGGCTAAATACCAAGGGCCAATCATAGGATACCCCACGTGAGTGCGCTTCTCTGCATTGGAGTGAGTGAACTGGGGGACCGCACCTTATGAACGGTGAACCTGCGGGTATGTCCGCACTCCCTAGACGACGAACCTGCGGGTCCACACCTTTTGAACAATGCACCTATGAACCTCTTATTTTCCATCATTTTAAGAGCCTGAAAAGAGTTTTGCCACTTGAGTGAGTTGCCATCAAGTACAACACTTGTACCATAGAGCCAAACCAGAATCATAATGCCAACATTATTGAACAATCACTATAACAATACAAATTCCTCTCAAGTTATTCGGAATAAGCAGAGGTAATAAATTGTTGTTTCAATTCAAAAAGGAAAACTATTTTCATATTTATTTCTGGTAAATTTTATATTTCCTGAACATGAATAAACAAATTTTATTTACACTGATTGCACGCTTCGATTTAGAATAAATGATGAGATAATTTTGAATAAAGTCAAAATTTTGATAAATCAAAAGAAAAATTTGAAGATTCATGAGGTAAAAAACTACAGAGAATTTCCTTCCAGGTACGCATTCACAAGTTCATTCTCATCTATTATTAGTTTCTCTTTTTCTTAGTTCATTTTTTATTTTTGTTTTGTTTTATTTGCAGGTTTTCATTTGTTTTCAAAACTTGAAGTAAGCAGCAAACCCATTTCAAATTTGCAACAGGTTCAGGGAAATTTTATTTTGTGATTCATTAGAATTTGAACATTTTTAACTTTGCTTTCAACCATCAGAAAACCCAATTGAAATTTCAAGCAATATCATAGGATTCAACTTGATTTTCATATTGTTGATACTTCAGTGAAAATGTTTGCAATATTCTCAGCCCGCTCATCTTCGTCAATCACATCATCCATATCACAACCATTTGTAGCGAAATATTTCATCAGAAGTAGCTTTTAGCATTTTTGATAACAAATTGTTTAATAAAAGATCTCCGATGTGTTACCTCGCTCATATGTCATATCGCATTTCGCATATCGGAGGTTTGCAGTTGAAGTATACTTCCATTATCGTGAATTGCCTTTACCAATATTGCGACGACCACATAAGTTCGGACCCGATATGAAATTCGAATCAAAGTCATAAAAAATATTGCGTCCACTCAATCGCAATAGTGATAGGAGCATAATTTTAAAAGGCCAATGTCTCGGATCTGGTATGTTATTAAATTTTCATCATAAAATTATCGGGTTCACTCTTCATCGCATTTCAGCGTATCGAGAATGGTTACATCATGTGCTTAAGATTTCCGATCACGATCGTCGATTAACCCCATCATTTATCGTATATCGGTATCGCAAGAATCAAATTGTATTACATCAGGTACCAAAAAGTTCGCCAATCGCTGATTAGCATCGCCGATATCGCAATCGCTTCATCGCATTTTTATTTATGCTCACATCATCTGACTCTGCGATGTGCGATATGGGAAGCACAGTGTAAATATTCCCCGATCCCCGATATAATATTTCTTCAATGATGCGATTGCTCCATCTTATCGCACATCTTCTCATTGCATGTTTTCATATCGACAATTTTCCATTGCAATCTCTGATGCGATAGCTTCCAATGCATGCCTTTAAGCCATTAACATTTAATCAATATATGGCATAGCAACAAAGGTGAAGTCTTGCAAATCAAACTTGAAGCATGGTGAAGAAACATGTGATGCGAATCATCTGATACGGCGATGTGTTATTTTAAATGCGAGCTTGGGTAACCACTATGGTAAGAAAGCAGTTAGTAAGAAAGCAGTTAATGACAAATTTGCAGCATATTCAAATCATTTTGATTTCTCATATATTTCAGTTTTAAATATATAATTCCATAATTAAAAAAGAAATTCAAAACCTCTCCATATTCACATTTAAATTTTATTATCTTGGATGTGGTCATCATTCTGGATAAGTTATAAAATCATGGAGTTTATCTGAAACTTATAATATTTTGAGAAACAGTCATTACTGCAAATTTTCACTCTCATTTCTGATGCATTTGTTTTCCCTTGAACATTAAGCATTCCATTTTTGCATTTTACTGCTTGCTTTAGTTTAGATAAAATAAATAATGATTTTGGGTTATAGGATTTTGGTTAGTTGGACTTCTTCAAGTTTTTAATGTTAATTAAAATAAGAAGTCAGATAGTTTGGAGAAACTGATACCTTTCAGGTAAGATCAAAAGCAATTATCCAATGGTAAGATTCACGTACCCACTTTCATTAATTTCCATTTCGTTACTTTAGTTTCAGTTTTGTTTTTCTGACATATAAATTTGTTTTGCAGTTCTCCATTTGAAACTTTCAATCCTCTGTCGGATCATATTTTCAAAGTCCATACTCTTTTCCTGGCTTAATTTCAAGAAGCAGCGATAATCTTCAACGAAACAACTACACCAGGAAGTTTATGAACCTTTAGTTTGTTTATTTAAGCATTCATTTTTTTATTAGAAAATGATTAAGATGATGCTTTGAAACAAGAATATTGATATCAGACAGAAAATTTTCGTTGTGGCTGAAATGATCACCACTACTATCCAAAAGCCTAAAAACACTTACAACTTTGCAAGGTATGACTTTTCTAAAATCTCGACATAAGAAGAAATGTTTACGCGATTATTTTCTTTTTCTTCATATTGTTGAGACAATGGTATAACCATTCTTGTTACGGTTTGTATTTCAAAAACTTGGATTTTCCTTTCACTTTTCAATTTCTTCATTTTTGTTTACCGATTTCTTTTTCATTTTAGCATAAGAATTCTTTTTTATTTGGTTTTCAGTTTTGATTTTAGGTGACTTTGCCATGGTTTATATGGAAAGCCTACTTGTTACCTAACAATGGTCAGCATACATGGAGAAAAAATGTTAATAGTCACCTATTAACTTTTTCTTTAAAATCTCTTACTAAAAGTTTGATTTTCTTATTATAAAGGTAGACATACTTAAGGAAGAGATTACCAATCAAGAGAAGTTGGAAAAGTATCATAAAATCTGAGAAATTCCTTTTATCATCAAAATTGTAATCATTTTGAGATTTCAAAATTTTATTAAGATCTTTCAAATTTCTGTTATCAGTCAAGAAAAGTTACTTATAACCAAGTAAAGACACTTTACAGCAAAACACCTTTTAACTCTGAAATTGTCATTCTTAACTCTTAAGGAGTCAATGATTCTCCCTGTCCCAAAGAGTCTTATTTTTTTAGAGCATAATCCAGAAATATATTTAAACTTAAAAGATAAGAGGTCTCATTATGAGCCTGCTTACCATGATCATAGGGGAAAAATAGGCTGACATTACCAACACTGCCAAACAAACCAGGGTGATGGCTTATGATTGCAAACAATTATAAGATAAGGGGTCTCATCATGAGCGAGCTTGTCCAGTCCAATTATAACCAGTGAATGGCATTGTCAACTATCTGGCCACCAAACCAGGACAATGACTTTTAAGATTTATAATAAAAATAAAAATAAATAAAAAAAAAATAGACATATATAAATGGATTTATCTCTAGAGATGGGATTCTGAATCATTGATGATTAAAAGGTAACCCTGTCGAGACTATAGATGTTTGTTGGCAGCAGTGGCTCTACCTGTGACAAATGAGTATATTTTAAAAAAGCTAAGCTGTAAAGTGACCCCTGCTTTATCTCAACAACTAATTAAAGGCTGATATAGAGTTTTGAAATATTTTAATTTATGAGGAATTTTAAGGAAAATTACAGTTAGATGATTCTTGCTTTTATTCAGACTAATGTACCTAGTCAAGCATTTCAAGCATAATTCTCTCTTCTTTAATTATTTTTACTTTGATTTTAGGAAAGTCTTATTCATATCAAACAAAGATAATTGGTTCTTCTCCCGTGTGTCGCCATTGTTGTGGTAAAAACACAACCCCCCATTATTGATATGTTCACTTCAAATAATGGGGACCCTTTCTATAAAAATTTTGGCTAAAGACCTTTTAGGATTTTTATTTAGTTGATTATCCTACGCTTTTGATAATTTTTCATTTTCTTTGGATTCTTGTTTTGATTGCTTTGTTAGAATCAATTTTTTATAAGCTTCCCATTGACATTTGTTTCGCCTCATTTGATCAACTGGTTTGAAAATGGTACTCCTATGAAGTCCCATCATTTATCTAGTCTGGGTTAAAAATGATATTTTTATTCTTTTTTATTTATTTTCAGAGTGGTTGTAGTTTAGATAATTTCATAACTAATTTCATTAAAATAAAACCAAAAAATAAAAATTGATATTGAATATTAAATTTTGAATTAATTAAATTAATATGATTAATTTAATTAAAATAAAATTTAATATATAAATTATATATATACAAATAAAAAATTACATCGCATATAGCAACCATCGCAATTCTAATAACATACACATCTAAAAAAACCCGATGACCTTCATTCCTCGACGTGCGATGTCTCTTCAAGCATTAACCAAAGTTTAATAAAATACCATGTGTTTAAGTCTCAATACGATCGCTCCATCGCATCGGGGTCCTCAATTGATACAACCCGACTCAACCATTTATGCTATGCGATATGGAGTCAAACCATTTGTGCGATGCGGGAAGAAGTCAAACCATGACTTTTTATTTAAAGCCATTCTCATGTTGGTTATTTTGAATTGATTTAAATTCATGGTTAAGTACATTAACGTATGAGTGAAGAGGTAGGGTAGGTTAATATTAAATAGTTAGTTATAGTTTTAATGTTATAAAAAGCTATAACATTTAATGTTTAATTTTATATTAATTAATTTAATTAATATAAAAAATTTAATATATATAAAATAATTTTTTTTTTTTTTTTTTTTTCAGATCGCAGCATCGCATCGCAGGTTTTAAAACAATACATTCGTACCTTGAATCCGGATGACCGATATGTGATGGCAAAGGGACATGAGTTCTATAATAGGTTTCATTCAAAAGGCACTCATACATGAGTGAAATGTAAAATAGAGAGGGTAGTTATAGTACTGGTGAGGAGTGCCGTGTTAATTTAATAATAGATTAAATAATTAATATTTAAAATAATTAACTTTAAATTAATTAAAATTTAATTAATTAAATTAAATTAAAATTAAATTATTATTTAAATTAAATAGTTTATAAACAATATTTTAGTTAGTTAGATAATAATTAATATATAGTTTATTAATTAATTAGTTTAGTTCATAATTAATGATTAAATTAGAATTAATTATTAGATAATTAGAATTCTAATTTAAGATTAAATTTTTAATTAAAGTTCTGATTTTTAGCCCAGCAACAGAAATTCCAGAATTATGTCAGAATTGACTCACCAACTTTGGAGGCCCATAGAGTGAGTTTTACTTGGCCAAATGAGGCCCAGGACAGCTCATTGGAAAGATAAAATCAAGGAGAACATTTTTGAGGAGGTTTCACTAACAGATTTGGTCATTTATTGGGTCGAAAATCATGCAGAAGATCAAGCTCTGAATTTTTAAAAACAAAATCAATTTTCTGAGTTATTTTCTTCATTTTCATTTGCCCAAGCCTCTTCTAATTGCAGTTCCATTCGTCGATGATATCTTTGGCCAATTAAAACTATCCCAAGCATCAATAGAGAACTTATATTTTATTTTCAATGATTTATTTAAATTAAATTTGATTGGATTTGTTTTAATGCTAGAAATGGTATTTTGATTTTATTGTTACATTTTAATTCATTTTGATTTCTTTTTACAGGAAGGCAGTAGAAGATATACGGAGAAAAAGATCTCAATCAATGAGAATGCTCCAGCAATTAAAGATGGGAATTTGGAGCAAATAAAATGGGATTGGGCAGATTTCTCTTCAACAGACTTTCATCTCAAGAATTCCTTTGCAAAAAATTATAAATTGCAGATTGCAGAATGTAATAAGGGCTGCTCTCCTCTGCAATTCTGGAATTCTAAAAGCACTTTTGTAATAGGGATTTAGAGTTGTAGGTGGGAGGAGTGGAATCTCAAATCTGGAGATTATTGAGGTTTTTCTTTTACATCCTGAGTTATGTATAATGAACAGAGTTTGCACTATTGTAGCTCTGCTTTTGAAAGCAGAAGCTTAGGCATTGTAAAGGACTATTAGAGACCGGAGCTGGAGAAATGGATTCAATAAATTGATATTTCGAATACTATTATTTTAAATGTTGGTTTCATTTTATGATAACAGAATGGTGTCAATTTACTTACATATTTGTGCACTTTTGTCGGTATGGGTAATTTTCCTCTATTTTATGTTGTTATTTATCTCTGCTCTTATGGGCTGAATTCTGATTTCTGAGTAACTATTTACTCATAAATTTGTCTTTTAATATCGGATTAATAAATAGTGATATGTTGTGAACTTCTTCCGCATATTATTGTTTAATAATTCAAGTTACTGAATAAATGATCAATATCATTTTGTGAACTTCTTCCTGAGTGTTGTTGATTGATTATTTCAGTTAAAAGGTCTCAATAGGATGTGTTTGGTATCCATAATGTCAGTTAATTGAACTACTTCATTAACTTGATATTCATTATAAACGAGACATTTAAATTTCAATATTTTAAATCCCTGCTCTTGGTTGGGTTAGATCTATCTGCCTAATTGAGATAGGATTAAGATAGTTTCTTTTGCTTGCATCTTAGAACAAGTTTTCATTTAGAGTAAATTCTACATTCTTTTAAGTCTTTTTCCCAAAGAGGCAAACTTTAGTAGTGGATTGGTTGAGCCCTAAATCAGCTTAAGGATCACTTTCTTGCCTGATCAGCAAGAAGGACGATCTAATGTCTCTTTTCCATTGGTGAATGAAAGTCATATTTTAAAGCCATTGGAGATTGAGAGAAGGTAACTGGACCTAGTTGAACCATTTGGAACCACCATTCCAAACGAAAAAGGAGCTGCTTTAAGGTCCAGACCGGGTGGTCATCCCCCATGTTGTTGCAGCGATTTTTGAGGCTTCAACAGAAAGTAAGCCTACAACTTAGGTATTTCTTCCATCCAAAGTGTCCTTCTCCTCTAAACTGATGAGGAGGTCATTTTGTTGCATAACAGATGCCCCTTAAAGTGTGAGGTCAAAGACGAAGACGATGGCTGAAATAATTTATAAATGTAGCTGAAGAGAGAGAGGATTGGAGCTTCGAGATTGCGTGAGACGAGAAACAATAAACATATGTCAAAAATATAAGAACATGTCCCGAGTCGGGCATTCCCATGCTCAGTAGTTGTGTCAGAGTGATTTCTCAAAAAGAGGTATGACTGTCATGTCCATCGATAGGCACAATGTGGATTATGTCTCATAATATGATCAATCTGACGAGTTATCTTCAAAAACAATAAACACAGCTTGGGAGACGAAACAAGGCATAGTGATTTAAGCCTCTACATAAGATCTTGGTCGCTGCTTATCTGAATAACATATTTCTGCACATGTGAATAAAGGAGTTGAAGTCGAACACGTGAGAAATCGTCTGATTACCAGTGAATGATGATAATTGTTAATAGACATGAGGATGGCCACAGATAAGGATGATGGTCTCCAAGATGCGAAGTACAATCTAGTGAGTGTGAGAAGGATTTTGTCGTCAAACACTCATAGAATCATTCAACTGGGAGCCAATTATGAAAAACCCCAATCAAACATAAGGTAACCTGCCACTAAGGATTGCAAGTTCTAGGGTACTGATATGTTTCTGGATATGCTTCCTAGATAGAGTGTTGAATTAGATAGGAAGAGATATGTCAAAAGGTAGGCAATAAGGTGTCCTACATCAGTTGACATGAAACAGGACAAGAACGATTCTTTTGGAGATAGATGTTATAGACATTTTTGTGCCTTACAACATTGAGCATGAAATGTCCATTATCCAAGGGATCCAAAGTCCCTAAAAGAGTTGTTCCTGCCCCTAAAGGAACAAGGTCAACCAATGACAGCTTCTCCCAGAAGTTCTCCACCAGAAACCACTCAGAAACTAGTCAAATCAGGATCAATTCAGAGGCTCCACTAGCTGCCTGCATTGAAATGCAGAGGCTACACTGGCTAGGTGCGTTGCAACGCAGGTGGAAGCACTACCAGGGTGCGCTGAGCGGGGAATGACAAATGGCAAGCTCATTCAACGAGGTGGAAAGACCCTGGAAGCTTCCAGAATCTTCTCCAATGACACTTGCCTCAATGAATTCGACTAGTGATGAGTAAGAGGCTCTCAACCTCCAAGTGGAAACAAGAACTGACAGAGAGAAGCCACAAGTCAAAACATAAGCTGACTCATCCTCTCTGCTTACATCTATATATGGATCTCTCACCCAGAGGTTCAGGAGGCTGGAATTTTGTACTTTGCAGAGAATTGTTGTTGGTTTGAGATTGAGATTAGTACATTGGGTGATTTATGCTTTGTTGGAGGAGAGGAAGGGATTCCTTTGCTGGGAGGTAGATGCTGGATCGGAACTCACTTGGTTGTATCTCCTCTTGGACTTTCTTATTTTATCAATAAACTATTTGAGTTTCTCCTACATGCTGTATATCAATGATGTTTTGTTATACTTACATGTTTAGCTTAATCTGATCTTGAGCTTTTTTATGAATGTATATCTGTATCTTCTTGTAGTTTCTCTCTCTTGTGATCTTGCAGGAATTCGGTGAAGCTGGGCCGGTGAGAGAGCTGGGAGCTGGGAGCTACTGAAGAGAGGAGCGATTGGATCAACAAACTAGCGAAAGACACATGTTAGTTAGATCCTTTCTCCTCGTTTACATTTCATAAAGAAGAAATACTCAAATAAGTTTCCTTGTTTGTTGCTAAGGCACTATCACACCTTAGAGTGGGATAGGGGCATTCCGAATAGATACTTTTCCCAACAACAAATTGGCGACTCCGCTGGGGATCGTATCTTGTTAGTTTATTTGTGTTTCTATTGTTGTTCTTCTCATAAATTCAGGAGTGCCGAATCGAAATGCATTTGTCATTTTCAAATGAAAAGTAGAGATCTGCCACTCTAGTCCACTCACTGGGCCTGTGTTTATGATCTGAACAGCTGATCCACAAGTTCTCTAACAGCCCTTTGTGATAGATCTTAGTCCTCCTTTAAATCATCCTCCTAATTGTACCTAATTGATAGCTTTTATCCAGCCAAAAACTGTAGATTAAACTGCAAACCGTAACCCAGAACCCAGAGACAATTCTCGTTTCTGCTTCAGCGCAGACTCTGTGAAGAGGTTCTGCATTTCAACGCAGGTCCCGTGAAGGATACCTGCGCTGAAGTTCAGTTTCTATGTGCTGAGGGTGCGCTGATCAGCCTTTGCCTTGTGCAGCTGTGGTTCCCTGCTTCCTTTTGCTCAGTTTTATCTCTGTTTTTTGCAGCCTGTTATCAGTCAGTGTACCTATCTGAAACCCCTTTTCTTTGCCTCAATTCCACCTTAGTTGTATAAAGAAACTGTATTTGTTCTTTGTGTATTTGTTACATCATTTGCAGTTTCCCATTACAAAAGTAAACTAGTCATACTGTCGCCCTTAGATGTAGACCTGTCGTAAGTGTCGTTTTGATCTTAGGAGTGAGTTTGTTTGCTGTTCACAGTTGATTACGCTTTTACTTTTGTCTTTTGGTTTGAATTTATGAATTTCTAGTGTCGAAACAAGTGTTTACTTCAAAATCATAAAGTGTCGTAATCGTCTTTTTGAGTTCAAAAAGAAACTTGTTTGTGTTTTTCACTTGAAATCGAATTCAAATTTGTACAACAACTTTCTTTTTAGGCATCAATATTAAGAAAGTGAAAACAAATACATGCATATGTGCATTTGCATTTTGACAGTTTGTATGTTGATTTAGGGAAAAGTGCATTTACAGTGTGCTCTATGAGAAAAGATTGTGTCTTTCTTTTCCCCTTGTAGCTAGGATTTTCATTGTTGAAAAGATATAAAAGCTTGCTTATCATCTTTAGACTGCATTTAGGAATTGTATCATACATCTCGTGGTGATCCAAAAAGGAAAACTTCTAAGAAAGATCAACCTAAAATAAATTGAATGAACTTAACAACGCTTTGTAACTTAACGCACAACATAGAGGTCTAGGCTAGAGACGTGTTCCGGCGTCGTAAAAACTGGTGACTGTCGATCTCGCTGATGGTTGGGTGATTCCTCCTGAGAGACGATAAGCGCCAATACGGGCTGTGCTCCCACGTACCATCGAGTATATATTGGGAGACCCCTATAGGCATAAAACCTTTATCCTTAGGAAGCTGTGTCGGCCGCCCTACTGATCGCAATGCACTGAACACAGCATTCGGGAAGATTGACCGCCCGTACCTTAAAAAGTATTCTGCGGTTTTGCGAAAAGTTTGGCACACCCTCTACCTAGAACTCCAGAGCAGTTCCTTTTGGCCTTTTTCAGACTCTATAACAGAAAAGTCCATCCGAGCATTTGTCACTTCGGGCTCGTTAAAACATCGAAGGAGACTAGAGTCATCTTTTGCTTTTTCTCGACTCTTTAAAATTGAAAAAGCAAGTTGTGTCAAAGCGTCTAAAAATTTATTTTAAACGGAATAATCATCACCTTTCCCTCGTTGATCTTCGAAGTTAGTCTCCGTTCATCACAAGTTCTTGTAGAATCGCTAGGAAATCTTTTGGATAGACTAGATATGTCTGAACAACCGTCGACATCCAGGACTGTGTCGTCCGACACAGCAGTGGCACAGCCTCCTACTGCTACTCCAACGATGTTCAATGGTATACCATCTGTCCCGGCAAGTTATCAACAACAAGCCGGAGTCCAATCAGGGACTGCTTCGACGACATGGTTAGTTCCTATTTCTTCATCCGGATTATCATCTGGTATTTCTTATGTTGAAACTCAACAAATTGATCCAATGTGTCTTCAAAGGCAAATCTACCCTTTAAGTACTGGATTGCCACCATATGGAGGGCAGTATGCCTTTTCATTGTTCCCTCCCAGAGAACAACCATATGGGAGTTTACAACAAAGTTCAGGTCAAACTGGAATTACATCCAGTGGTTGGGTACCAATACTGCCTCAACAACCAAGGGTTGTATATTCAATGCAACCAGTCCACCCTGTGTCGGATATTCCCACTATACCTGCTATGGTGACTGCATCGCAAGTACAAGCGCTACCTGTTGTATGTCAACCCCAAGTTTCTCAGGTTGCAATACAACAGCCTCTTGTCTCAACGACTCAATCACAACCTCAGGTTAGTGACTCCTTATCTGGAGCGACTCAGGATCAAACAAGTACTGTGACTCCTCATCTTGGTCAATCATCCAGTATTGGTCAACAGCAAATGGTCCAACAACCAGAGTTGGTTCAAACTCAACAACCCCCATTCCAGCAATCATATCAAGGACCTGAGCAACAAGTCTTTGTAAGTAATGGGCAATCGCACTTCCAAAGCGGTTATCAACAACCATATTATAATGGTTATGCCCATCAACCTTGTCAAAGTTGCCAACATCAAATACATTATGCTGGTATGCAAAGACCCACTGCTCAGGCGATTCCATCTTATCCTGGGTATGCTTCACCTAACCTGAATCAACAGTTGCCCTTTGTAGCAACTCTAGAACTACCAGATCTAAACCGGCTGACGAATGATCCAATTGCTTATGCCCCTTGGTGGCTAGCGATTCCGCATAAAATTCCGTCAGATATTCCTAAATTTAATGGAAATCCGAGTGAAGACCCGTCGAATCATGTGATGACATTTCATCTGTGGTGTTCATCAAACACCCTAAATGATGATTCGATTAGGCTTCGCCTTTTTCAGAGGACGTTAACTGGTCCGGAAACAAAATGGTATATTGAATTGCCTAGAGCTTCGTTCGACAACTTCAGTACCTTAGCCACAACCTTCTTAACCCATTTTCAATTACCGATAAGGTATGAAACGGGAACGGAACTCCTAACCAACTTCAAACAGACAACGGCCACTCACATATCTGATCATATACATGAGTGGCGACGTCGTCGTAGGATGGTAAAAACCTACGTTCCCGATCAGCTATTAGCTGAATGGTTTATCAAGTCATTACTTCTTGCCATCACGGAAGATGTGGCAAAGGGGGGAGTCGTAACGGAAGAGCAAGTTATCGCTCGTGCGCAATATCTGGACTTGGTCTATACTCAGTTTGGCACGCTCTACGACAAAATACCTGACGCCCCTAGACCGGAATTCTCAATTCCTCCTCCTCCTAAATCAAACAATGACTCTCACGCCGGCGATGGCGTGATTGGCACAACAAACGCGAAATCGACAAAGGCTACATCCAAAAGGGCCCATAAGATTTCAGATCAAAATGCAAATGAAGAACTTCTTGCCTCAGAAGTAAATGCCGTGTCGACCGAGAAGGGCAAACAACTGAAGCAACCAGGGGGCAAGAAGAAAAATAAAGGGAGAAAACAGAAACCCCCTGCGGGGTGTCATATATGCGATGAGGATCATTGGACGAGAGATTGTCCACGTATAGCTGAAGTTAAGAAACTCTTTAAGAGTTCAAAAAACTCAGCAGTATTGACTGATCCGTTTCCAAGCCCGGGAACCAAACTGGTTGCTAATCAAAATGCTTCCCGATCACAAGTGCTCATGTTGTCTATCTCAAAGCAGCAAAATGATGCTTTGGAAAGGAATAAAGATTACGGGAATCCACAGGTGTCGAATAACAAGGCTAATGAACAACCTAGTAGTTCGACAACAACTTTGACCAAAGTTGTGCCACCCATCATTCCTGAACAAATGATAAAGTCGCCAAAGGGAGTAGTGCACAAATCGACATTTAATCCTCGTGCAAAAATAGCACAGAATTATAATATAATAGAGGACCTGGCCCAATCGTCATCCGCTATGTCGACACTTGAGGTATCGCAAAATTGCCTCTCCCAAGAGCAAGCTTTATTATCAACAATAGGTGGGATTGACCCAATGGATTCCAATCTTGTGGCCTTTAATCATAAAGGATATGACCCTCAGTTACCAGCTCAACTAGCTTTCCTTATTCAAGTGAAAGCCCTCAACAAAACTGTTCATCGAACAATTATTGATGAGGGGGCATCTACATGTATTATGTCGATGAGTTGCTGGAAAACTTTAGGATCTCCAACCTTGTCGCGGTCTGCGACGACGTTAAAAGCATTCGACGGAAGGACATATACCCCATATGGTATCCTAAATAACTTGAAAGTTGAACTAGGAGGGAAAATAGTAGAAATAGATGTTGAAGTCATAGACGGAAACCTTGATTACAACATCCTATTGGGAAGACCCTGGATATATGCCATGGCCGCAGTTGTGTCGACCTACTTCAGGAAGATTGCATTTCCCTTCCAAGGAGGAATTACAATCGTCGACCAACAAACATTTCTCCCCAACAGTTCACGAGTTACAGGAAGCATTCCAATGATCCATGGAAGCAATCATTCGCTCCAAAATATCGGAGTAGGTCTCCTAAAAGACCCTGCCTTAATGGGTACTTTTGCCCTACCGCCTCCGAGTAATCTGGCGGAAGTGGCCACAGTGGAATATGAAACCTTCTATATCTAATGGATTTGGACTCCGAGGATGGTTCTTATCTCGTGTCAACCTCGTTAAAAAATGAAACAAGGAGTCATGAGGATAGTTCTTTTACTATG
The DNA here is from genome assembly GCA_031772625.1 of Pinus tabuliformis. NCBI lineage: Eukaryota > Viridiplantae > Streptophyta > Pinopsida > Pinales > Pinaceae > Pinus > Pinus tabuliformis. The sequence continues at coordinate 31,103,020 of CM062816.1, forward strand.
TCAACCTCATTAAAAAATGAAACGAATCCCCTATTCAAATCTCAAAGGTAAACCTTCATTCCAACCACCGAGTTGAATGCAATGAAGCTTGGGGGGCATGCACCTCAATTTGCGTTATTATGTTGGGGGCATGCAAGCTTATCATCGAGCAGTTTTAGCACATAGTTCATGCTCGTTAAAAAATAAACATAAGATCAAGCAGTTTTAGCACATAGTTCATGCTCGTTAAAAAATAAACATAAGACTGAGCAGTGTTTTTCCGCGTTTAAGCTCGTTAAAAAATGAACTACCCTCTGGTAAATAACCACCGTGAAAGTAACATTATCAGCCATTAAAGCCTTGGTCGTGTTTGCACCGTCATCTCCACTTTTCCATTGGCCGATCATTCACATCCATATGATTGTTTACCCATTTTGAGGAATAGCTGCGAAGAGTGATTTCACCTAGCCATCCTTGTGACACTGCCGTGATTGGAAAATTCCAACCCTTACCTGGAATCAGCTGCTACCCGTTTATCACTCGTTCCTCAAAAGACGAGTCTTCTTTAAGCTCTTTTCATCTGACTCGTAAAATATGAAAAGATTGCCGAGTTTTGGCCTTCCAGCTCGTTAAAGCGACCGGAAGTGATATCCCTCCTCTAGATTTTAATCTTTTTGGACCTGAGGGATTATTGCACAAAAAGATCGAGCGCTTGTTTTGTTCGACTCGTTAAAACTATCGAAAATTCATCCCTTCTGTATTGTTTTATAATTTTTCGGACTTAAGGGATTAGATGACGAAAAAGGACTTCCAGAGTTAACTTTACGTACCTTTTCAGACTCTCTAAAAATGAAAAGGACCGAGTTATCTTTGTCGTTAGACTCGTTAAAAACATTAATAACGACAAACTTGTCTTTAGACGAGAACGAGTTTCACTATCGCTAGGCTCGTCAAAACATAGCGATGGGTTTGCCCGAAGGGCAAATTATAGAACAAGCATATGTTATCCTCCTCAAGCTTGACAAAAATAAAGAGGTATTGGTCAGCAATGACTGGGGAAAAATTGGGAAGAAACTCAAAGAACTTTATTAGTAACAAGTCGCTCTTGAACATGACACTTCCGCTTCGTGCCTGAGTCGGGTTGGGTTGTTTCATTCACCGGTCACATCACCATGGTCTCGCCATACCATCCACCTTTGGGGTAAATGCTACCAATCCATCACATAAGTGTCGCCGATATGTTCAAGAGAAGTCATCCAGAGAAGTCAACCGCGTCCCATCCACTACCATACATTATCCTTCATTTTTTCATGACCGCCACCCTGAACCATATATCATCAGATCATTTTCACCTCCATCAAAATCATTCGCTCCGTTCCGTGTCACTGATGTGGGATACATCAAGGCCCTCCTTTGACGGATCGCTTCTTGTCGACATCAGCTCATTATCCAAGAAGTTGATCTAGGAACACCCCCTTCAGTACTTTGAAGCTTGCATGCCTCAATGGCAAGTTTCTCACTTCCGGTGACAGGTATACATCAATGACCTTCGACCGAAAGATTTTGCGTGGTGTTCGACGCCAAGTCCTTTATTCACACCACGTGAATTGTACTGCAGTACCTTGAGGGTCATTATCATTATCGGTGATTCCTCTCGTGCTTGTTAACAGTTTACATCGTTGACTGGTAATCAAGCGATGTCTTTCCATGTTCGACTTCAGAACATTTCTCACATGGATCGACTTGTACTTAGAGTGAAGATCGGACGAGATTGAAGACCCCGGATCTAGTTTCATCCATCCGGGCTGCGATATATATTCAGGAAAAATAAAGACATTGACATGTACAGCATTACAGCACAGATAATCATCCTACCAAAAGGATGATGATTTCATCAAAATCATCAGTCTACCATCAGACGATTGTCTGTTCTATGTACAGGAAAATGAATTTATAAAGCTGAGCATGGGAATGCCCGCCTCAGCTAGATCATGAAAGTAGTATGAAAAATAATGTATTGTATTGTATCTTATTACAGGTCTCCTCCCAGCATTGGAAGAACTTCGGATCCTCCTAATAAAGCATTTCACCCGATAAACGGCCTCATACTTTAGGGGGCAACTGTTATAGACATTTTTGTGCCTTACAACATTGAGCATGAAATGTCCATAATCCAAGGGATCCAAAGTCCCTAAAAGAGTTGTTCCTGCCCCTAAAGGAACAAGGTCAACCAATGACATCTTCTCCCAGAAGTTCTCCACCAGAAACCACTCAGAAACTAGTCAAATCAGGATCAATTCAGAGGCTCCACTAGCTGCCTGCGTTGAAATGCAGAGGCTACACTGGCTAGGTGCGTTGCAACGTAGGTGGAAGCACTACCAGGGTGCGCTGAGCGGGGAATGACAAATGAAAAGCTCATTCAACGAGGTGGAAAGACCCTGGAAGCTTCCAGAATCTTCTCCAATGACGCTTGCCTCAATGAATTCGACTAGTGATGAGTAAGAGGCTCTCAACCTCCAAGTGGAAACAAGAACTGACAGAGAGAAGCCACAAGTCAAAACATAAGCTGACTCATCCTCTCTGCTTACATCTATATATGGATCTCTCACCCAGAGGTTCAAGAGGCTGGAATTTTGTACTTTGCAGAGAAATGTTGTTGGTTTGAGATTGAGATTAGTACATTGGGTGATTTATGCTTTGTTGGAGGAGAGGAAGGGATTCCTTTGCTGGGAGGTAGATGCTGGATCGGAACTCACTTGGTTGTATCTCCTCTTGGACTTTCTTATTTTATCAATAAACTATTTGAGTTTCTCCTACATGCTGTATATCAATGATGTTTTGTTATACTTACATGTTTAGCTTAATCTGATCTTGAGCTTTTTATGAATGTACATCTGTATCTTCTTGTAGTTTCTCTCTCTTGTGATATTGCAGGAATTCGGTGAAGCTGGGCCGGTGAGAGAGCTGGGAGCTGGGAGCTACTGAAGAGAGGAGCGATTGGATCAACAAACTAGCGAAAGGCACAGGTTAGTTAGATCCTTTCTCCTCATTTACATTTCATAAAGAAGAAATACTCAAATAAGTTTCCTTGTTTGTTGCTAAGGCACTATCACACCTTAGAGTGGGATAGGGGCATTCCAAATGGATACTTTTCCCAACAACAATAGATTAGAGCAATGGGTCAAACAACCAGAGGGAAATTTCAAGCATATGATGGTATGGTTGATACAGGAAGTAGAGGATAAATGAATCCCTTGAACAATAGAATGCACGACATCAAGGTTACCAGGCAGCTTAGACTCATGAACACCAAAGAGTGTTAGGATACAAGGATGTTGGAATATCATAGTATGAAGGCTAAACTTGTAGGATGGTAAGGTTCGACAAGAATATGAAAAATAGGTTTGCTGAGGGGGTGCCATGTTCAAGGGATTGACTATTGCCAAAATATCCTTCAGAATATAGATATTAAGCCACTGTTCTGTTCAATTTTTCCCTGTCTGATTAAGTTTAACGAGTCTAGAGGGGTAAACTTGGTGGTCTTTTCATATTTAGAGAGTTTGAAAAGACTGTAAAGACAACTCCAAGAGGTACATTTATCATGGTTGATGACTGGGTGTGACAAAGGGTTAATAGTATACCCGTCATAGTTCCTTTTCCGTAAGTTAGTCCACTGAGTTCGGATAAAGTGATAAACCTATGCTCAAATAGACACCTACCTCATTTTGTTACGAGTACGAGGAGACAGAGTGAACTCAATATTCTTCGTGAAATTTTAACGAGTTGGACAAAGAAAAGTCAATAGATATTCATAAAATTTTAACGACTCAAATGAAGAAAACTCGATATATCTTTTTCTAGTTTAAAGAGCGAGAAAAAGAGATAAAAAGAACTGCTCAGGTCTTCTTCATAGGAGTTTTACAAGTCTAAAAAAGTTAAATCGAGGGTTTTTTAGTTCAAGAGCGAGATAAAGTCCCAAAAAAGGATGTGCTCATATATTCTTCGTAGGAGTTTTATGAGCCCGAAGAAGGTAACTTGGGGATTTTTCAGTTCAAGAGCAAGAAAAAATCCCAAAAAAGAACAAGCTCATCCAGAGTCAAACTTGGTCAACTCTGCATAAAGACACTTAAAATATCATGAGAGCATAAGTAAAATTTGACAAAATATCGATATGGCGCATGTTTAAACAAGATAGGAATGAAAAGATTCAATTTCAATGACTAGCTAGAGTGAGTCATACCTCCAGAGTGACTATAAGAAGGGTAGCATGCCCTCATTTTCACTGTTTGAAGTTGGTAAGAGTGCTCTGGAGAGAAAAAGGAGAAGAAATTTCTAGAGCGATTGCGAGCAATCCAGGCGACCATTCGACGTTCCGTTAGTTCCAGATAGATGGATTGATCCATAACTTGCATTTAAATACTTAATTCAGGTAGTTTTATAGTTTTTTTTTAGTCTTAAGAAAGCCTTAGGTGGGTTGGCCAGTTAACACGGTTGCATAGGTTATGGGGTGCATTAAAAACTTTTCCCATGAAAGGGAGGGGCGTTAGAACACCCTGTGGGCACTGGAGGGCCACATTAGTCAAGAAAGCGCAAGTTGAGCTTGGTTTTCTTATTTTCCTAGGGATTTCTTCTAGCTAGAGACTGATTCAAGGGTTGTATTGTGAAGGAATTAAGCTTGCAAGATGAGTCTATGGAGAGAAATATCTCATGATTACGAGGAACTACAAATGCTAAATGACCCGACATGTTTGGTAGCTTTGAGACAATTTGGGCTGCTGAAGTATGCCAGGCTTGACCTAATGAAGAATCAGGACTTGACCCAACATGTTTGGTAGCTTTGAGATGATTTGGACTGCTGAAGTATGCCAGACTTGACCTAATGATCTCCTGAGTTGGATTATCCAATAGTGGGATGAAAGACATGGTGTGTTCAGGATTGGGGACCATGAGCTCTCAATCGAGAGAGATGACATATATTTCCTCACTAGTTTATCGTGCAGAGGTGCACGAGTAAACTTGACAGGAGGGAGAGAAAATCCTAGGATCATTGTCGAGTTGATGCAAACATATTGCAAAGACATCAGTTGACCAGTGAGAAACAATATTCCCATAGAGCGGATTAGAACAAGACCAATGCGGTCTATTCTACAGATGACCATGCACCTGGTAGGGTCTAAGAGTCAGCATGTGGATACAAAGGCCCAGTTTCTAATCACATTGGACTGCGTGTAGCCACAAGTATTCAACTGGTGTGATGAATTCCTCCATAAGGTGAAAGCAGAGTTGACAGTGTGTAGGACTCGGGCCCAAAGAGAGTTTGGGCATGGCACTTTGATCTTGTCCTTTATACTATAGAGAGTGCCCGTGATGAAGCCTCGTACGAATCTTGGTATAGCCGGTCCCAAGGAGCCTAGACAAGATCGATGGACAACCCTAGCACCTCGTACAGGAGGGGACCGATTAGACACTTCTTTGAGGATGGATTCTTTGAGTGGCTCAGTGGCCAGATCTTGATGATTGAGGATTATCCATATGCCAACATGAACTACTTAGGGCATAAAAAACTGAAATTTCCACCCGACACTCAGTAGGGGCCACTAGGTAAGAGGATCGATCAAAGTGCAAAAACTATTTTTTTGTATTTTGAAGTTTATGCAATTTTTTTTATTTATGGGTGAATTTTTTTGACATGAAGAGTTTTCTTGACCCAAATTTGGCACCGGTACATCCTACAGGTATGCCTCGCCATGTTAGGCGAGGTGATAAACTACTTGGGGATGGACCAACAATAGAGGGTGCAGCATCCTCTAAAGAGGGAGATGACACACAGAGGCTGTGTGAGGTTGCTAGGAACCTTGAAGGTTTGAGCTTGGGTGTACCGCCTCTTCCTATGAGAGAGATACCGATTCACATGCAGCGGAACACAGTGGGTTTGCTAGAGCGGTTTTTGGTGCCTTTGAGGAGGTTAGCTAGAGAAATAATCTGTTATCATGAGTAGTAGGCTCAACAAAAATAGGGCATGGCTAGAGGGTGTCAAAGCGAGGCTTAACAGAGCCATTTTTTGTATTAAACACCCAATTTTTGGGAATTTTTTATGTAAAAAGACTAGTCATGATCTATATACATATATACAAATATTTTTGGCGATTTAATGGTGTATGTGTTTTGTGATTTTTGTAAATTTTTAACTATGAAAATTTTACACTCATGCATGTAATTATAAATAATGTGATAGATGCCAATCCAATACATAATTTTCCAACGAACCAACTAATGCATTAGATTATCTAGGAATGTGTTCATAAGTGATAAACTCAAATTGACATTCTAAAAGTCGTACCCTTAAAAAGTAACGTAACAATATTGGATTGTGAATGTGATAATGACTAGTCAATTGCATAACAACTAGCTGAGAGTCTAACTTGACCACCAGATTGGAGATGTGGCTTTAGTAAGGAGTTCGATAACAGACATGTACTTAGCAATATTGTTATTGGTAGAACCAAGAAAAATCCCCCGAAAGTAAGTAGTTCTGACTCAGGTGTGTAAATAACCCAAGCAACTGATGCAATGTACCGTGTGTGACGATTGGCACCATCCACATATCCAACGTTTGGTAAGGGTGACGAAGAATGTGGTCTCTAAAATGTTGGTATAAAGGGTGGTGGTTTAAGGATGACCACCAATACTGGAACGCTTAGTGCAGTTCCCATAACTCTTCCAAGTCTGGCATGAAGCTCAAGTCTTCTGCTAGAGGAAGTGCTCCTGATGTTTTGAAGAGGGAAACCTTCAACCAATAAAGGGAGGTCTCACCCCGCATAAAAGGGAGAACTTCAACCTGAAAAGGGAAGTCTCAACCTGTGATGGTTTAAGGATTACCACCAACTTTGGAATACTTAATGCAATTCCTAGAACTCTTCCAAAACTGGCAAGAAGATGAAGTCTTCTGCTAGAGGAAGTGTCCCCAATTCTATTCCTAGAATTCTTCCAAAACTGGCAAGAAGCTGAAGTCTTCTGCTAGAGGAAGTGTCCCAAATTACCAATTGAAGGCATGCTCAGGGGCATCTTTGTCTCTAGCTACAACTCTGAATCTGGTATGGTAGGTTGTGGCTCAGGCTCGCTTGATGTGGCTTTGAAGCTTGTAGATGACCATCATTCCCCCCCCTATCAGATACAAGGTGAGATGATGGAGAAAAATCAACTACAAGACTGTTCAATACTCTAGAACAAGTTCTAACATGTGACTGGAATATCTTCTTGGCTGTTGATGCCCATTGCCAAGAAGCGATCCATCCAAGATGAATCTTTGTTCTTGCAGGAGGTTTGTTTCTGAAGCATCTGTTTGAAGAATGACTGGTTTTATGACAGTGCTTACATGGATGAAGATCAAAACAGTGATCTTTCAGATGGCCAACTCGGTCACAGTGTTGGCATTTCATAATTTGTTGTTGTTGTTGTGGAAGAGGGGCAGAATCTGGAACAGCTGGAGGTGAACTGTCATGAAGGAATCCAGCACTCTGAAACTGAATGGGCTTTGAGTAGTCTGGAATATGAAAGGACAAGTCCTTCTCATATCCAAGACCAGTTCTGTGCTTGTTATGGACAAGCTCTTCCCAAGGTCTGATGGTGGGCTTGGGAAGTGCAGACTGAATTTCTGCATCTGCATGTAACTTTGTTGCTTCATTGGGTAATAAATCTGAATGAACTATAACATTATTGACTTGCTGTTGATGGGTTGTTGTCTCAATGTTCTGAACAAAAACAGGTTCAGAATGATGAATCCACTGCTGTAATTCTTCCTGTTGTAGTTGAGATTCAAGCTGCAAAAATTCAATTTGTTCTTATGCATATTGTAGACATGTCTGAATTTATGAGAGAGAGCCTTTGATGATTTGGAATGTGTCATCAACAGTAGATTGTATAAGAGCTTTCAAAAACTCTAATACTTCACCAATTGGAGTCATTTTTAACCTCAAAAAATAGTAAAACAATGAGGATCTCAGCACACTCCAAACTCTAATACAATGCTAAGACAAAGAAGCTCTCAATAGTCTCCACTCTCCAAATTAGTTCAAATATCGAAAACCCCACATGCTATAATTCTTCTGCTAAACTAAACATGATGTCCATAAATAAGAATTTCACTACACAAGATATTGGCTGCACCAGTCCTTTCCCAGTCTAGCCCAATTTTTCACATAAAAGGTGGCTTACAAACCTGTACATAATCTCATAAACTGCAAAGTTGAAAGCACATAAGAAGCACCTTACATTTGCTAATTTTGAAATGGTAGATGATGAAGTTCTCAGCCCTGGGGGTGAAACTTTGTTACAAGTGCTTACAATATCATCAATTTCTTCATATAAAATAAGCAAGACTGTAGTGAATGGCAGCACTAAAAAAACATGCATCCTAAGTACAAAAACTTAGCACATTTAGGAGGCCATCACTGATAAGTGCCTCTTGTGGTGTCTCTGTCAGCCCTTACAGGAAATAATCATCTTTTCTCCATGAAATGAAACTATTGATCTTTTGTCCAAGAACAGTTATTTCAAGCGCATTTTCACAATAGCAGAGAGCATTTTATATACCTCATTTGTTCTAGAAATATGAGTTTAGAACGGCATAAGTTGTTCCAATTGTTAACATATTCATGACATTGATACCTTCCAAAATTGCTTGTAATGGTACATCAGGATCTGATTTGAGCTTCCTTTCTTCAATTAATCAGAGTAGAAGCTAAAACTAACCAACAAAATATGCACTGCCATTGTAAGATAAATCTCACTAGCAAACATTATGCGTGGATGTGTGGATTGTTGCTACCAAGCCCAGCACAATGATATGCCAAAAATACCCATCTGTACCGTTAAGAACAAAAACTGTAAACTATGCAACCAGCTTAACCTGCTTCACTAGTCAGTAAACTTCTCAATGGAATAGGAAAGTTCTCGAAGCTGCTTTGGATCAACTCTTGATGGTGTTTTTGTCAGAGAACATTGTGTTGTAGTTGTCTTTGGAAATGCAATAACATCTCTGATAGAGCTTTCAACCTCTAAGAATGAGACAGAGCGCACAAATATTTGAGATTCCAAAAGAATCTGAAACTGAACTTGAGGAGACAGAGGTATACAAGGTTCAACGTAATACAAAACTGTGTATTAACTGGACAATGGTGGCAGCCAATGGCAAGTGCTCGTATATATATCCTCCTCTCTTAAACTTTAGAAAAAATGGGAAGATACGCATGTTGCAATCCTTTGCTGATATTATTATCACATGACGTTGCAAAATACACATCCATTAATTTTCGTAGCCAGGATTGCCTTATCCATGCCCTTCGTGGCCACCCGGATCACTGTGCCCTTCGGGGCCTCCGAAGCCTCAATCCACATAGAGTCTCCCCGCTATGTTTGATAGTCTTTCAGATTTTGAGGGAGTCTAAGGTCATCACTGAAATAAGAGCAATGTGAAACCGCTATAGCAATGTGAAACCCTTTGTCACGACGTGCCCAGTTTCCACTTTGCCTCCTCTATTGTTTGTGGAGCAATACATCTGAAATCTTTGGAGCGATTTTATTTTTGAAACATATTCAATGCATAGTTAAAGGCATATGCACTTACGCAGTAAGTAATTGATGTACAGAGAGTAGCAACAGGAGCAGTGTTTTGTATGCAGGTGAATAATAGTGAATAGCAGCAAGTAATTGATGTACAGAGAGCAACGACAGGAGCAGCGTTTTGTATGCATTCAGGCCAGTGGAAGCGTCAGAGCTGCTAGGCTAGCCAGTCTGCATAGGATTCAGAATACCATAGGCAGAATAGGGAGTTACAAAGCAGAGGGAGCCAAAAATGGTGCTGGAGAAATGACAGAGGTTGCAGCTAGAATTTAGCTGAGAAAATATTCATGAAATGCAGAAGTCATGGCAGAAATGACCTGCATAGAAAGGCCATAAAACAAATGGCTCAAAGTAATTATGGAGGGCAGGAATACACCTACTCTGATACCATGTTAAACACACACATGGCAGAAAGAGTATGAAAGATAAAACATGAGAGTACATTTTTTATTAACAAATGATATACATTTATAGTACATGGTGTGACCCTTGGATTCATATTCCAAGTGGTCTCTTGGACTCCTTTTGGCTATTCAGCTTCCACACCAACCCTTAGAGGATTAGGTGTCCAACAATGCTGGATAGGTTTGTAATACTTTGAGGGAAGACATGGTTGATGGCGCTTGTGCCAAATCTTCTACAATACTATAGTTTTGGGAAACATGTGTAGAGGTATTGTGTGTCGTGCAACAAAGTACTCACTTGGGGGGAAAAATCACAAGGTTAGAGATAGGCCTTTTGATCTAAAGATCATTAGGCGACGGTGGATTCGAACTCGATGCAATGTCAAGAGCATTAATGACTTGAGTTCCTTAATTTTTGGCTTGTGTTTGAATATCAACCATTTCAAAGGTGTAAACAATTGACGATCCTTCACGAGAGGAAGGAGGATGTGAACCGTTGTTGCCCCATGGCGGGGGTTGTAGTGTTTTTTAAATAAGATGCTGTTGCTGCTGAGTAGGGAAAGGGTTGTTTAGGACCACTAGGGTCCACCCAATGTCCTTTTGTGTGCATTCCTAAAGACACTTTTGTAAGTCGTGTGGTCCTCTGCACAGATTTTTCAAGGGGACTTGACAGCTTTTTCTTTCCCACTGTCAGATTTGGAAGCAATCTTTTGTTTGGGGTTGTTCTGTGTAACAGGCAGCTCCTCACAAGGAGAGGTATTTTTCTTATTCTTCTTGTTCTTACCGCTTGGTTTTTGTGTAGACTGTACATATTTTGTCGCAGCATTTGGAAGAGAAGCTAATTGGGTAGTAGGATCAGTATAAATAGATAAATGGGAAACTTTCCCACTGAGTTGTTTTATAATAGCCTCAGAAGTAGCACCAATGAGGCCATTAGTGTGTGTGCCGGGCTATTGAGTAGCGGGAGCATTGGAAGTTTGAGGGATATTGGGGATTACATCATAGAGTGTGCCATACTGAGAGTAGATCAAATCTAAATATTGGGCATGATGAATGGATTGGTCTTCCGTGACCGCACCACCTAAGGCAACGTCCTTGGAAATTTGGGGAAGAAGTGACTTGTAGAACCAATCTGCTAACAGGTAATCCAGAATGGGGGCTTTGATAAGCCTCCACCTATGTCTCCATTCATGGATATGATCAAATATGTGGGTAGAGGTGTCTTGGCATAGGTTAGTAAGGAGTTTCGTTCCAGTTTCGTAGCGGATAGGAAGTTGGAAGTGCTTTAAGAATTCCATTTCCAGGGCACCAAAGGTATTGACTGACGCGCGTGGTAACTCAATGTACCACTTGGCAACATTTCCAGTAAGGGTGCAGGGGAAGATTCTGAGCTAGATATTGTCATAAAACATGGATTTTGATACACACCATAAATGGTAGGTGGTGACATGTGTAGCTAGATCATCCCCTTGTTTCCCTTCAAATTTCAGAATGTCGACAGGTATCTTGTGCGGGATTGGGGGCCAATGCAAGTTATGATTGATGGGATCATTAGTCAATTTATATAGATCAGGGATATCAAGTGTTTCCAAAAAAGGAAAAGGTGTAGGTGCCCCTGAGTCTGACCAAGGTGATGAAGAATGACTTGAAGGACCAAGGGGTCCCCCCATCAAGTTGTTTCCAATAGGATACATAAGATTCATTGGATAATAACCTCTAGGTTTTGGTGGTGCAGTCATATAAGATGGCAGTCCATATGGGATATTAGGGTGGGGGGAAAGGTTGGTTGAATCTAGGATAAAAACTTCCCCCTTGATTCAATTGAGGTTGAGGAGGGGGTTCCCAAATGGATGTAGCAGGACCGGGTTGAGGGATACCACTAGCCATATAGTTGGAAGTAGGCACATGAATGACACTAGAATAGTGTCCACTTGGGGGAGGTAAGTCGATCAACGAAGATCTAGGTTGTCCTATAGGTGGTAGGGGTACAAAAATGCCCCCTACTGGTATATGCATGTTGGGAACATTTCCCCTAGGCATTTGAGCCTGGGGGTTAGAACTTAGTAATGGGTTCCAACCAAAAGGGTTGTTGAAGGCATCCGTGCTAACAACGCTACTAGGAGCGATAACCTGAGGTCTAGGAGATGACATGAAAGAGGAATAAATCGGGATGTGCTAGATTCCACTCATAGCTGGTGTAATTAGGTTTCTTGGACTAGGCATAGTTTGAATAGTAGGGTAACCAGTCCATTGTGTAGTACTGACCATAGGCAGGGAAGTGGTGGTGGAGAAAAATTGTCCACAAAGGGCCACAAACCTTTAGTCACTGAAGGAATATTGGATGTGGGTACTGACAAAGACATGACATGTACAGGTGTTACCTGAACCAACACTGGTTGAAGAGGGTCGGTGAGGGGAGGATTATAAGGAGGTACTACTCCTTCGTTAAAAAAGTCCTCATACAATATGGTTTCTTGGGAAGTGTTATGTGATTTAGTGTTAGACACTGGAGACTGATTTCCCAAAGAGGGAGAATCTGGATCACCAAGGCTCAACAGATCCTCTAGGGTCAGTGGAGGAAGACCTCATTGTCATCTAGATAGATGAAGAGGGCCAAATGTAGCCATAGTGATAAATATATTTTATCAAAAAAAATTAAAGTGATATTTATTATAGTCTCAATGATAACAAACCAACACCTAAAAATAAAAAAATACTCTAAAAGACAATCAACAAGTAGCCAGGGAATATAACTCTGTCTGATAACCACCACTTGCTGGAGATGAAACCTAGTATCATAGTGGCTAAAAGGGAGATCCGACCATATGTACAGTTCGATTACTCTTGAGCTTAACCCAAACCTCATATTAAGGGGCCAAGTACTCTCGTGAAGACGAGCACCCTCCCAAAAAATTGAAGACAGAGTAGGTTCATCTGTTTAGGTACCGAGGAAGCCCGCCCCAGTCACCTTGTGTTCATCCCTAGAATGTTTGGTCACTAAGGTTACTTAAATCACAGACACCACCCGGGGGGGGCATTGTCGTAGACAATACACCGTGTGGGCGAGATACCTGAGTCCCCGACTTAGCTCCGATATCCCCATGAGGATCCCTAGTAAACATAATACCCACTATAAATGCAATCGAAGGCGGGCTACCTTCTCTCACACTCTAATGTTGTCTCACATTTAACTCCTTTGTGAGGGGAGCGGTCCCGGATGATATGAGTGCAACCAGATTTTACTCTCATTAATGACACTAGTCTCAGTTTTGTGATATTAGGAAGTTTCGTCATCATTGCCTAGCCAAGTCCCTAGCTTAGACTAATCTATGTGTAAGATCAAAAAAAAAATTGATTACTTTTATTAAGTGTTGATTTTATGTGACATTGTATTAGTGTCTTCGGAGGGGGTGTTGACATATGGAGTTAAGCATTGTGACTCTGACACAAACCATGAAAGAAAAATGATTTCAGATTTTAATTCGATGAAAAAGAGCTCTTACAAGGAGAGATTATCTATACATCATTTCAGTAACACACATCCAAAATCTAGTCCAAACACATATAGAAAATGCAGACATACAATGCTCTTTAACAACTAAGCCAATATATAAAAAATCAAACTAGTTCAAACAAAAAGATAAACAAATTTTTCATTTTATTTTTTTGAAAAAGAAATGCACTTAAGCTATTTTCCTAAAAAGAAAAATGATCATGAAAACATCCAACCAAACACAATGCACAATTGCAGATCCCAAGGACATACTATGGGCAACCTATCAACCCAATAATCCATAGGACTTGGTGGATGTCAATATATTGGTTGAATAACGCTTCTCAGAAGGAAAATTTGAGTGCTAGTAGCAGGACTAATGCTTTGTCCAAAGAGACTGGGGAGAATTATAACACCCTGGATTGCATAGTCAAGGTGCGTTACAGAGACAGATGATTGATAAAGAAAAAGGAGAAGAGTTACCTCAGTTCTTCATATAGCCCTGCTGGAGATCTCAATGTGGCAAAGTGGAAGACCTATCCGCCAACTCCTAGATCAGGACCTGCACATAAACAAGAAAAAATGTAATCTTCACAGCTAACGAACCTTGACAATCAAAGCATTAACATATAGGATAATATAAACTAGCATGCATCTAAGCTACTTATCAATCACGCCATTGAACAACCATGTAAAGAAATACAATCTTGACACCATCAAGTAGACAGAACATAAACATATATATATTATCAGATAGAAGAAGGATGATTACAACCATTTTCGGTAGATCAAGCATCCTCTAGTCCTTTAGCTCCTCTCTCTCTCTCTCTCTCTCAACTTCTTGGAAACATAAAAATACTTGAGCTCTTCAAACTTTCGACAACCATTCGACCTTTGTTACAATGACCGAGCCTCCAATTTATAGATGGAGAGAGGCTCATCCTTGCCAATTCCTCCATGAGTTCCAATGAGGAAAAATCTAGGAACTTTCCTTTCTTTATCATTGTTTCCCTTTCCATGTGTCTTTAGATAGGATTATCAATATCCCAAGTCAGGAATGAGGTGCAAGTTTCCTGCTTTTTGAGTTGATTGATGGGCCTCTAAATTAGACATAAATTAAGGTCCATGCCTTTAATTTAAAACATAAATTAAGGCCTATGACCATCCTTCAGCACATTAAACCTCTCTTTTGCATTAGATAATTTATTTTTAACTATAATATATTCATTAGGAAGGTTTGTGAATAATTTAATACTTGTGCCTAATATTATTTATTTTTTGTGGAATATTATGAGAGTATTGGGCAAATTATGAAGAATACTTGTGCCTAATATTGTTTATTTTTTATGGAATATTATGAGAGTATTGGGAAAATTATATAATTTAGGGACTTTTTCCCTACTACTGGAGGATCAATAATAAATAATAAGTCAACAAGATATATGGAATTATGGCACATATTATGGAACTCCAATGATTGAGAAAATCTAGGAATGTGTTCCACTAATCAAGGGAGCAGATCCATTAATCAAGGGAGAAGATCCACTAATCAAGGGATTTCGGTGGGGAAAGATTCCTCCATTCATGGGGAATGATTCTTAATCATTTTGTATAAGTACCAAGTCGAATTTTCCTCTAAGGAATGATTGAGAAAATCTAGGAATGTGTTCCCTGCCATTTAATGCAAATTCCTAGTATTGGGGACTAGATCCACCAATCAAGGGATTTTGGTGGGGAAAGCTTCCTCCATTCATGAGGAATGATTCTTAATCATTTTGTATAAGTAACAAGTCGAATTTTCCTCTAGATAGAGATTTTCATTAGTGTTATTGTGGATAGAGCTTGTATTTTTGCAGCTCCATTGTATTTTCTTGCAGAGATGTAATTCTATTGATGAAAATAATGAATATTGGTGTAATGTTCAACTTCTAAATCTTGTTCTTCTCCATAGGTCTCCGAGTTTCCTTGGGCTTGGCCATCCCGGGAACCTCAGAGCCCTTTTGTATCATTTTCTTTCCTTCTTTTCATTGCTTATTCACATGCATCTCTAGTTTTTCTTTCTTTCTATTTCTGCATTTAGTATTAATGATTTCTTGTTGTAGGATTAAGGTAAATGGTTAATGAAAGTTATTTTGCAGGATCACAAGAATTATTTCATCCTTGGAAAATATTTTTAAGTTCATAATAATCATTGAGTTGCTTGGATTAGTCTTCTTATTCCCAAATCTAGATTGTCGAACCTCCTTTTTAGCAAAGAACAGTAAATTTCTGCTATTTTTAGAGCATGCTAACAAGCTTCAATCAAATTGATTCCAATTGCATTAGATCAAAAAAAAATTATAGTTCATAAAAAAAATTACCCCATTGCATTTGAACTTGATTTGGTTAGGCATTTTTTAGATTTACTAGCTCACTAGTTCTCGAATTTCTAAATTTTCGACTAGTAATGTTTTTTTAATTTTTTACATGCATTAACAGAGGTCGTTTTGAGTGATTCCACTTGGAATGGGGACCTAAGAAATCCTAGTTAATACCAAAATTTGTCCCATCGAATTTGGATTTGATTTTCTTAGTCATTCAATGAATTATAGTAAATCTGTACATCCTGTAGGAAATGAGGGGATCCTATAGGAAATCATTGTAGGATCCTGTAGGAAAGCTTGTTTTGAGGCCGAATTGAGGAAGGATATTCTAGGAAGCTAGAAAAGGGTCCCTACTTGTCTCCCAAGCCTTTTGACCATTCACCATCATCTCCAAGCCACCTGCCACATCACCAAAATAGATTAGCTTTCACATTCTCACATGAAAAAAGACAAAAAGAAAAACAAATTTATTTTATTCATTTACATGTACAACAGTAGAAGGTTTGATGGTTTGAATTTGCATGCTTAGGACAATAGGATTGCATACATGTTAACTTAGCATTCTTTTGAAGCAAATCCTCTTAGGAGTTATGTTGTGGGGAAAAATGCCTATGCAGGATGATCCTATCCACCTAAGGTGTGACAGTGCCTTAGCAACAAACAGAGACAGCTATTCTAGTATTCTTTCCTTTATGAATTAAGAATGAAGAGAGAGATGAATGGACTAACCGGTGTCTTCCGTTTGTCCCTCGATCCGGCTTCTCTTCTCTTGGAGAGTTCCCAGCTACTTGCCTTCTCACTCGCCCAGCTTCAAGAGGTTTCTGCAAGATCACAAGAAGAGAACACTACACAAGACATGGATTGATATTCATAACTAGTTCAGGATTAGAAATAAACTAAACATACTAATGCAATCATACATCAAGAATACATCAGCATATAGGAGAAACCAAGATAGCTTTATTGATGAATAACAAGGTTCAGGAAGAGATACAACCCAGAGGGCTCTAATCCAGCATCTCCTTCCCAGCAAATGGAATTCCTATCTTCACCCCCTTCAAAGCAATAAGCACCCAATAGTTCCAGTCTCAAACCAACAACAATTCTTTGCAATAACAAAATTCCAGCCTCTAGATCTCATGGAGGAGAGATCCATATATAGATGTTTGGAGAGAGGATGAGTCAGCTTGAGATCTGACTAGTGTCCTCTCCCTCTGTCAGTTCTTGAGTCCACTTGGAGGTTCTTGCTTCCACTTGGAGATTTGGAACCTCTTACTCATCACCAGTCGAATTCCCTGAGGCAAGTGTCATTTTGGAAGCTTCCTGGGTTTTGACACCTTGAGAAATGAGCTTGCCACTTTTCCATTCTCGTTCAGCACAGGTAGCCAGTGTTGGCTTTGACATTCAGTGCAAACAGCTAGTGTAGCCACTGAAATGATCCTGATTTGACTTGTTTTGAGTAGTTTTTGGTGGAGAACTTCTGTGAATTGCTGTGGTTTGTTAGCCTTGTTCCTCTAGGGGTAGGAACAACATGTTTAGGGACTTTGGATCCCTTAGATTATGGACATTTCATGCTCAATGTTGTAAGGCACAAAAATGTCTATAACAATTGCCCCCTAAAGTATGAGGCTGTTTATCGGGTGAAATGCTTTATCAGGGGGATCCGAAGTTTATCCAATGCTGGGAGGAGACCTGTAATAGGATACAATACAATACATTATTTTTCATACTGCTTTCATGATCTAGCTGAGGCGGGCATTCCCATGCTCAGCTTTATAGATTCATTTTTCTATACATAGAACAGACAATCGTCTGATGGTAGACTGATAATTTTGATGAAATTATCATCCTTTGAGTAGGATGATTATCTGCTGCAATGATGTACATGTCAATGTCTTTATTTTTCATGAATATATATCGCAGCCCGGATGGATGAAACTAGATCCGGGGTCTTCAAACTCGTTCGATCTTCACTCTAAGTACAAGTCGATCCATGTGAGAAATGTTCTGAAGTCGAACATGGAAAGACATCGCTTGATTACCGGTCAATGATGTAAACCGTTAACAAGCGCGAGAGGAATCACCGATAATGAAAATGACCCTCAAGGTACTGCAGTACAATTCACGTGGTGTGAATAAAGGACTTGGCGTCGAACACCACGCAAAATCTTTCGGTCGAAGGTCATTGATGTATACCTGTCGCCGGAAGTGATAAACTTGCCATTGAGGCATGCAAGCTTCAAAGTACTGAAGGGGTTGTTCCTAGATCAACTTCTTGGATAATGAGCTGATGTCGACAAGAAGCGATCCGTCAAAGGAGGGCCTTAATGAATCCCACATCAGTGACACGGAACGGAGCTAATGATTTTAATGGAGGTGAAAACGATCTGTGACATATGATTCAGGGTGGCGGTCATGAAAGGATGAAGGATAATGCATGGCAGTGGATGGGACACGGTTGACTTTTCTGAACGACTTCTCTTGAACATGTGGCGACACTGATGCGATGGATCGGTAGCATTACCCCAAATATGGATGGTATGGCGAGACCATGGATGTGACCGGTGAATGAAACAACCCAACCCGATTGTGGTACGGAGGAAAAGTGTCATGTTCAAGAGCGACTTGCTACCATCAAAGTTTTCTTTAGTTTCTCCCAATTTTTCCCCAGTCATTGCTGACCAGTACCTCTTTATTTTTGTCAAGCTTGAGGAGGATAACATATGCTTGTTCTATAACTTGCCCTTCGGGCAAGCCCATCGCTATGTTTTAACGAGCCTAGCGATAGTGAAACTCGTTCTCGTCTAAAGACAAGTTTGTCGCTATTTAATGATTTTAACGAGTCTAACGACAAGGATTACTCGGTCCTTTTCATTTTTAGAGAGTTTGAAAAGGTACATAAAGTTAACTCCAAAAGTCCTTTTTCGTCATCTAATCCCTTAAGTCCGAAAAAGTATAAAACAATACAGAAGGGATGAGTTTTCGATAGTTTTAACGAGCCGAATAAAACAAGCGCTCGATCTTTTTGTGCAATAATCCCTCAGGTCCAAAAAGATTAAAATCTAGAGGAGGGATAGCTCTTCCGGTTGCTTTAACGAGCTGGAAGGCCAAAACTCGGCAATCTTTTCATATTTTACGAGTCAGATGAAAAGAGCTTAAAGAAGACTCGTCTTTTGAGGAACGAGTGATAAACCGGGTTAGCAGCTGATTCCAGGTACAGGTTGGAATTTTCCAATCACGACAGTGTCACAAGGATGGCTAGGTGAAATCACTCTTCGCAACTGTTCCTCAAAATGGGTAAACAATCATATGGAGGTGAACGATCGGCCAAATGAAAAGTGGAGGTGACGGTGCAAACACGACCAAGGCTTTAATGGCTGATGATATAACATTCACAGTGGTTATTTACCGGGATAGTTCATTTTTTAACGAGCTTAAACGCGGGTGGAAACATTTGCTCGATCTTATGTTTATTTTTTAACGAGCATGAACTATGTGCTAAAACTGCTCGGATCTTGCGTTTATTTTTTAACGAGCATGAACTTTGTGCTAAAACTGCTCGATTACCCAGTCATATGATAAGAGTGTCTCATCAAGATTCTATTTTTTATGGAGCTTCATCTCACTAAGCTTTGCTTCGTATCCTTTCTTTATGCAAGTTCAGAAACGACTAATCCTACGAGTTTAAAGGGTTAGACCTACAGGTTTAAAGGGAGGACCTAAAAATTTAAAAAATAAATAGCCGCCCCTTGCTTGCACTCCAAAAGGTTTGCATGCCCCCAGGTATAAAACAGAGTTTCAAGGTTACCTCTACTTCACTTCCGCCAAAACATTTGTTTTAACGAGAGAGGCTTACCTCTTTCAGGTTACCCAAAGATTGTCTCGTTAGTAGTTTAAACAAAACACTTCCTCGGCAATGTCTACCGAAATAGACAAAGGTGAGTGACGATGCCCGCCAACTCACATAACTTTGACAAAAGAATCTTATTCTAGAATAACCCTCTTCCTAGACGGACGGGGTACAGACTAGTCATATTCTCCCGCGGAAACCTACCCTATACCCAAAGTTTTCCTGCCGAAGCAGACCAGGACGCATGCCCCCTGGGTTCCAGTCATATCCTCCCGGATTACTCGCGCTCATCAGGAGGACGGACTGTGGGTTGAGACACTTCTTGCATGAATAGACCATTTAGGGATGGTATATGACTATTTGCGATGCGTGATCCGGGAAACGAAAGTTGGTCCACGAGCTTGACCATTCTTCCTTCATGCGGAAAACACATTACTCTAAAGAGTGAGGAGACGACGGCTCCTATGCAATATATATAGTCTCGTCCAAGGAGTAGGTTATAATCCAAGGGTCCTTGAACGACCATCACGTTCATTTGAACGGTCTTCCCTTTCAATGTTATGGGCACATTGGGGAGGATCCCTAAAGGTCGATTGGTTCCTTTATCAAAGCCTGATAGATTTCTCATTTCAGGCAAAAGCGCTGGCGAACCAAGCGCTTTCCAAGAAATAGAGGAAAGGATACTCACAGATGCCCCCTCATCAATGATAGTGCCAGCCATTACCATTCTGTATATTTGAACGATAATCCTGAATGGTATGCTGGCTGGCAACCGGGGTCTGCCTAGTTGGTTCCAATCGAACGAGACAACTAGGTTGCTTGGTGGTGGGACTGAATAGACAGCCGGGTATGACTCTGACGAAGTTCCTTCCTGCGACAAAGGAATGGGCAAATTGCCCCCTTGTTCGTCGGAGTCTGTGTTGATGAAGAGAATTTGGACGGTGTCGTCTTTATTCTCCTCTGTGATGGTATCATTCGAAGATAGAGCCTCTGAAGGCAAAACCGGGTCAACTGCCGTCTCAACCTTTTGACTTTCGTCAGGCATGGATCCAGATGGTTCATCTTCAATGATAGGTGCTTCGGCTGACCACTTGGGCGGGCCAGCCGGGTTCTCAACTAGTGAAGGACTTGGCAGGAGTTTTTGATATCCAGGAGGAAGTTGCGCTCGTAAAATCGGGCGATCTTCCAAAACTCGTTTAGCCTCGTCTAAGAAGGGACAACGGTGGATGGCGTGGTCGCCTTCACACAGTTTGCAGGGAAATCTAGCTTTCCATCTCTGTCCTGAGACTTCACTCTCACTAGTCGACGGTGAGCAGTCAACATGGCTATCAGAGGTTGATGCTACCGAATTGTGCAAACGGGGAGACCAGTCCCTTAGTATCCGAGGGATGCAGGGACAATCTCTGTGGAAGTGGTCTCCCTTGCATATGACACATGGCGATTTAGGCCTTGTCAGTGCTGTGTGTGGATTTTTGTCAGACGACACTTGTTTGCCCCCAGTCGCTTTTGGCTCCTTCTTCTTCTTCTCTTTCTTCTTCTTTTCCTTCTTCTCCTTAGGAACTTGGTTTTTTGTTTTACCAGTTCCATCAAGCAAAGAGGAAGGAGGAGAGGAAGAGTTGGATGAAGTAGAAGGCTGGTTGGCAACTCTGGTTTGGTCTAACTGTTGACTCGACTGTTCAGGAATAGTGGTGGTTTGAACGACATTGGTTGAAAAGAGCCAGACCAACAGGCCAATTGTCAATCCTGGAAGCGACAATGTGGCCATATGGGGCGCACCAACATCTCCCCAAGAGGAGAAGGGACTAGGATTTCCACCAAGGGGAATTCCTTGGTTGGTGTGCTCCAATTTTTCAACCTAAAGATCAACGCAGGAATAAGGGGTGATTGTTCCGTTTAAAATAAATTTTAACGACGCTTTAGACACAACTTGCTTTTTCACTTTTAAAGAGTCGAGAAAAAGCTAAAGATGACTCTAGTCTCCTTCGATGTTTTAACGAGCCCGAAGTGACAAATGCTCGGATAGACTTTTTCTGTTATAGAGTCTGAAAAAGGCCAAAAGGAACTGCTCTGGAGTTCTAGGCAGAGGGTGTGCCAAACTTTTCGCAAAACTGCAGAATACTTTTTAGGGTACGGGCAGTCGATCTTCCTGAATGCTGTGTTCAGTGCATTGCGATCAGTAGGGCGGCCGACACGGCTTCCTAAGGATAAAGGTTTTATGCCTATAGGGGTCTCCCAATATATACGCGACGGTACGTGGGAGCACAATCCGTACTGGCGCTATCGTCCCTCAGGAGGAATCACCCACCATCAACGAGATCGACAGTCACCAAGCTTTACGACGCCGGAACACGTCTCTAGCCTAGACCTCTATGTTGTGCGTTATGTTGCAAAGCGTTGTTAAGTTCATTCAATTTATTTTAGGTTGATCTTTTTAAAGTTTGCCTTTCAAGTTTCACCACGAGATGTATGATACAAATTCCTAAATGCAGTCTAAAGATGATAAGCAAGCTTTTTATCTTTTCAACTTTGAAAATCCTAGCTACTAAGGGAAAAGAAAGACACCATCTTTTCTCAAAGAGCAATCAGCACACTTTAATGCACTTTTCCTAAATCAAGCATGCAAACTATCAAGATGCAAATGCACAATGCAGGTATTTGTTTTCCGCTTTCTTAGTATTGATGCCTACAAAGAAAGCTTTTTTGCACAACTTTGAATTTGCTTTTAAATGACAAATACAAACAAGTTTACTTTTTCGAAATCAAAAAGGGTAGAAGAGATTACAACACTTAAAGATTTTCGAAATAAACTTTTGTTTCGACACTTTAAAAGAGACAAACTCAAACCAATAAGCAAAAGCAAATGTATAATCAACTGCAAACAGCCAATGAACTCTCTCCTAAGATCACAATCAACAGATCTGAATCAAGGGCTACAGGATGATTATTTCACTCATGCAAAGGAAAACTGTGAATGACGCCACAAACACATAAAAACACTCACAGTCTTTTTGTACAAAAGGAGGCGGAATCTAAGCAGAGAAAAGGAGTTATCAGACTGGTACCTATGCTAGTTACAGGCTGCAAAAATCAGAGATCAAAACAAGGCAAAACAGAGCAGAGAACCCCAGCTGCACTAGGACAAACTGGTTCAGCGCAACCTCAACATAGGGGTTTTGACATTCAGCGCAGGTAGCCTTCACGGGACCTGTGTTGAAATGCAGAATCCCTTCACTGGGTCTGCGCTGAAGTAGAAACTCTCGTTTCTCACTGGTTCTGGGTCACAGATTGCTATTTAATCAACTGTTTCAGGCCAGATAAAAGCAACAAGCAAGGTGTAATCAAAGGGATGCTTTGAGGGAGTACAGATCTATCACAAAGGATCATCAAATCATTTGTGAGTCCATTGTTCAGATCATAGACAAGTCCAGTGATTGGATCAAAGCAGCAATTGTCTACTTTGCATCCGGGAAAAGCAGATGCAGTTCGATTGTTGCTGTCAAGTCTATGAAACAAACAATGATAGAAACACAAATAAAATGACTAAACAGATCTCCCCAGTGGAGTTGCCAATTTGTTGTGGGGAAAAATGCCTATGCAGGACGATCCTATCCACCTAAGGTGTGACAGTGCCTTAGCAACAAACAGAGACATTTATTCTAGTATTCTTTCCTTTATGAATTAAGAATGAAGAGAGAGATGAATGGACTAACCGGTGTCTTCCGTTTGTCCCTCGATCCGGCTTCTCTTCTCTTGGAGAGTTCCCAGCTACTTGCCTTCTCGCTCGCCCAGCTTCAAGAGGTTTCTGCAAGATCACAAGAAGAGAACACTACACAAGACATGGATTCATATTCATAACTAGTTCATGATTAGAAATAAACTAAACATACTAATGCAATCATACATCAAGAATACATCAGCAGATAGGAGAAACCAAGATAGATTTATTGATGAATAACAAGGTTCAGGAAGAGATACAACCCAGAGGGCTCCAATCCAGCATCTCCTTCCCAGCAAATGGAATTCCTATCTTCACCCCCTTCAAAGCAATAAGCACCCAATAGTTCCAGTCTCAAACCAACAACAATTCTTTGCAATAACAAAATTCCAGCCTCTAGATCTCATGGAGGAGAGATCCATATATAGATGTTTGGAGAGAGGATGAGTCAGCTTGAGATCTGACTAGTGTCCTCTCCCTTTGTCAGTTCTTGAGCCCACTTGGAGGTTCTTGCTTCCACTTGGAGATTTGGAACCTCTTACTCATCACCAGTCGAATTCCCTGAGGCAAGTGTCATTTTGGAAGCTTCCTGGGTTTTGACACCTTGAGAAATGAGCTTGCCACTTGTCCATTCTCGTTCAGCGCAGGTAGCCAGTGTTCCAGTTGACATTCAACGCAGGTAGCCAGTGTTGGCTTTGACATTCAGCGCAAACATCTAGTGTAGCCACTGAAATGATCCTGATTTGACTTGTTTTGAGTAGTTTTTGGTGGAGAACTTCTGTGAACTGCTGTGGTTTGTTAGCCTTGTTCCTCTAGGGGTAGGAAAAACATGTTTAGGGACTTTGGATCCTTTAGATTATGGACATTTCATGCTCAATGCTGTAAGGCACAAAAATGTCTATAACAAGTTAGTTAGAAAATGGTGCATTTTAGCATTTGATTTCATTCTCTTTCCTTGTGCTTTCTTTCTTGCAATAGATTAAGGTTCCATTTCTAACATTTCATTTTCTGCAATTAGTTTAGGATTTGACTTCAGTACATGAACTCCATTACATCATGACAACGAAGGAAGCACACATTGTATGCCGCACATATAGTGCCGATACCTCTTAAGTTTGTACGAACCTTGGGTTGATAAGTAAAGTCGGTAGCCTTGGAGTTGCAACATTCTTTTTGCAATACCGAGGCTCATCACTAACAGTTGAGTGAAAAGTAGGATGACAGACAGTCAACTTGTGTTTTGACTTCCATACCTTATGAAAATCAAGTAACTCTTCCCTTTATGCACAACAAAGCATTAACGTAGGGACTAATGCTTTTTTATGAGAGTTGGGCAATGTTATAACTCCTTTTGTCTGTTTCTGTTGTAGATCTAACCCAAGAATATTATAGATAATGCAAAGAAACCCAGAAATAAGATAGAAATAGATAGAAATTCTTCTTTATTGATATCAAATCCTTAAGGTAGGGAAACACCATACATTCACTCCTTAAGGAAGGAGAGCACTCCACAAGCCATATGCATGTTCATACAATAATCCTTCACTATCTCTTGACATGGAGTCTCTAGCCTCTATATAGGCCTCATACATACAATACCATGGGTCATTACCATGGTTCCCTCATACCATCAACTAATACCATGGGCCCATTACATATTACTAACTACTTTTGGTCCCTTACATGATATGGGTTAACCACCTTATTTATTACTATGGCCCATCCCATTATTACATTATTACCTTGGGTACCTCCCTTGGTACCCCATATTATCCCCCCTAGGTATATAAAATTCCACCCCCCTAAGCATGTTTCGTCCCCGAAACATGGGAAGAACACAAATAATAAGATCTACTCAAAAGAGTATTCCACTGGTACCATGCACGTGCATCTAGCCATCCAAGAGAAAGGTGAACCCGCGGTCTCGCTGGTGTCTCGCTCGCTTGAGATGGAAGTTGACTGTGGTAGCTCTTCTGTGTTGATGTGTGGTAGGTGGATCTTCGCTCCTCTCTATCTGTCCTGCGGGGGTTGTTGTCCATGTGGCTAATTGGTTGCCATCTTGATGGTTGTCTTGCGGGGTGATGTGGGTGATGATATGTTGAAGTTTTAACCCACGATGGTTTTTTCTTTAATTCACCCTGCTGTGGTGCCTGTTGTGGTGTCTTCTTTTCCAATATGACTTCAACCACTAAGCCCTCATCTGATGTACCTGTAACCTTTTCTGCTTCAGCCTCTGTTTGTGTTTGATTGTCGATCATTAAAGGCTCATCATCTGATATGTCAGTCCCTGAAACATCTTCTGCTTCAGCCTCTACCTGTTTATTGATGGAAATATCCTGTAATGTAATTTTCTTCTTTTTATACCAGAGCTTCAGGAATTTCTTTTGCACATTAATATTGATAGTACCCGTAGATTCCATCCAAGGATATCCCAAAACAACATCCATATCATCCATCTCTGAAGTATAAAAATCACCATGCAACACATACTTATCCATAGAAAGCTTCAAATCCTTATAAATTTGAACATCCTCATCGTCAACCTGTGTATTTTCAATTTGTTTTGCTGGAACTTGCAATTTTTTTGCCAAGTTGACATTTATGAGATTTTGCTTGCAACTCGGATTTATAGACACAATGATTTTCTCCTTCTAAATCAATCCATGAACCTGCAATACAGAGATACCAGCAAAAAATAACCCTTTTGGTTCCTTGGTTTCCTTCTTTCCTGTAAAAATAAAATCTTTGCTAGGCTGTGTGTCTGTCTGTGTGAGCTTATCCACAAGATTAGATTTACGGTCAAAGCGCTCTATAAGAGCTTTTTTGAAGGCATCCCAAGTCAAAAACCTTCCATTGGAACGTTGATGCTCTTGTCACCATTGTCGTCGTTCATTGTCCAAGTACATGCTTCCCACCATAAGCTGAGTCTCATTATCATAGATGTGAGCCAAATATTTCTCCATTTGTGCTAGCCATCTAGCTGAATGAGAGCCATCAAATTTATACAAGTGCCTCAAAGCCCGATCTAGGCCCGCCATCACAAAAAATATTGGCAAAAATTTGAAATGTTCACAATTCCGTCAATATTGCTCAGAATCCCTATTATGACCTATTTTTAGAAATGGAACAGTCATTCTGCATCTACCCATGTGATAGAAATCTTGATCCCGGCACTTAAAATTTCAGATTTGCGCTGCAACTCTCCCGTCGTCACCAAAATTTCTGCAAAAATAGCTGATTTTAAATCAGCAATATCTCTCTCATCCGGACTCCGATTCGACCGATTTGTTTTTTGAAATAGGGTATTTTTTCACATAGAATCCAGATATGCAATTATATTTTTCATATCTTGTACCAGGACGTCTAGATATGCGCCGCAAATTCGCTGCCCTGAAAATTGTCTGCAACCCCATTGATTTTTAGATCAACGATATTTCCTTCATCCGGACTCCGATTCAACCGATTTTTTTTTTTGAAATCAGCTATTTTTTCACCAATAATCTAGATCTACAATTAGATTTAGTAGATCTTGCACCAAAACGTACAGATATGATCTACAAACTCGCCGCCCTCAAAACCTTACAAAAAAAAAAAAAAAAAATTCTCCACGGTTTGCCCAAGAAAGTGCTCCGATACCACTTGTTGTAGATCTAACCCAAGATATTATGATAATAGAAATAACCCAAGAATAATAAGAGAGAAATATAAAAATGATTCACTTTACCCTGGGAAATAGGCCTGCAACTTAGGTCTTTCTTCCAACCAAAGTGTCCTTCTCCTCTGAGTTGATGAGGAGGTCATTTTGTTGTATAAAATATACTGAGAGCCTAGTGCTTGGAATTTTTATTCTTAACTTTCATATGATGTATGAGACTATTATTTTCTGTTAATGAGAAGTTTACCATTGATTTGCATCTGAGTTAGTTTTGGAGGGCTGAAACCATTGGGTTTAGGCCCAACTCAGAGGCTTTACTCCCTCTCTTGTATTTCCTTCTTGTTCTTGTTTCAAAGCATTGCAATCCTTCTCTTGTTTCAGTAGATATTTTATCATAAAAACTTGTAATTACAGTCTTTCCTATCAACTCTCTTGTGGGAAGAGTGATTGGAAAGATCTACAATAACAACTCAAAAATATTTGTTTATGATTTCTTGGAAATGGATAGATGTTAGTTTTCCTTCTTATTCTCTGCAATTTAGGAGTTAGTGTCATTATCTTGAGTGATTAGAGTAGTTTTGTGGGATATAATAGATCTTAATCAAATTCAACTCATCTTTTCCATAATAATTTGTCTCACTGCATTATTGATCAGTTGATGCATGTATCTGGCTAGCTGCAGGGACTATGCTAATCTACAGGGGTGGGCACACCTTTCCACATCCACCTGGGCCTTTCCATCTTCCTCTTAGGTACCTCACCTTGCTTCCAAATTTTTTTCTTTGAATTTACTCTGTTAAGGCAAATGAAGGGCACCGTGGGCATCAACTTTGGTGCAAGATAGACCTTCGAGGGGTACTAGGCTTGGAAAAGGGGCTCCCACACCCTTAATTCATCACCTTATACCTTCATCCAAATATATCCAACTATAATACACCACTTACATCCTTAAAATTCTCTAGGAACCCATCTTGTAGCAAAACAGGGCCTCCTGTAGCAATACAGGCCCTCTTGTAGCAATATAGGCCCTCCTGTAGCACCTCCTGTAGCAGCTCTGTAGCTTTGATTTCTTCAACCATTTTTGCTCCATACTTGGACTCTGGCCTAGTTAAGTTGAATAAAAGATCCCATATTGTGATTTGATGATTAGGGAATACCTTAGTACCACTCCAACCTCATCCTTCCATCACTGCAACCATTAGATAGCAAAACAAAGTTAGATTTAATATTTTTTTTCATAGGCATGTTAAAGATGTGATTTCTCAATTTCAACAAGTGTGAGTAGATAAATGATGCATGCAAGGTAGGTTATTGATTTGAATCAACTGTGCAAGTAGAGTAGCATGAGTTATTTCTACAAATAGATTATTTTTTTTCCTTATGCAATTTCAATTAGCATTTACATTTGATGAATGGTAAGCAAAGTAGTATGATTTATTTCTGCCACTAAATTAGCCTATTTTCCCTTATGAAATTTCAATTAGAATTTACATTTGATGATTGGAATTTTCACCTTGGTAGTAGAATCATGTTCATTTATTCTTTCATAAGAGGTTTTCACTACAATTAGTTGGAGGAATGGTCTCTGAATACCCTAATCTGATTTCATGAATAGGAGTGACATGAGTAGAACCTAACCTACTGTGCATATAACATTTTCACCTCTAAGTTTGTACGAACCCAAAGTTGATAATTAAATTTGAGAATCCCTTAGGAGTTGCAACATCCTTGATGAAATACCAGAGCTCATCACTTTTTTGTGTTGTTGTTGGGAAGGTGTCTAAGTAGGTGTTTTTTCTACTTAAGAATTGCTTGTTCTTTTATGTTTTGCATTAGTCTTATTACTTTGAAAAAAAAGTGAAAAATTAAAAAATAAAACTTGTTCTTTCATGCCTCATAGGAGTAGGGATAACCAAGGGAAATTATTTCCAAAAACCCCCACCTCCTCAAACAATCAACCTTCATTCTTCTTCGGTGACTGTGAACTTCCCTCTCTGACTACAGGGGAGTTGGAAAACCATTTAAGAGAGCCACCTGAATTTTTTGAAGAACCTATAGGAGAAGAAGAACCTATCTCACCTACCCAAACTATGGATGAAAACCAGAATAATGAGATATTCCCTATCAAAGAGACCAATAGAGAGGCTAGAATGAAAAATGTAAGCTCAGCTGCCCTTCCACATTTCCATGGCCTAACCTTTGAATATATTGACATCTTCATGTTTGAGTTTATTGTTGTCTATAAGAACTATGACTATGCCTATGATGAGCAGAAGCTAAAGTTGTTTCCTTCTACCCTCAAAGATGCAGCCTTGCGCTGGTTTATGAGTCTACCTGGAGGCAACATCACTACCTGGGCCCAAATGCAACAAGCCTTCAATGACAAATACTAGGATTACTGTAGGTCCAAAGAAATAAAGGAGGAAATCTTTAGGATGACCCTTGGACCTGATGAATATTTGGAGGACTATGAGGAAAGGTTTCAACTCAATTATAGGAGGGCCAACTGTACCCTTGATCCTAAGTCACTCAAGCTAGTTCTTCTCCGAGGGATCAGGGAAGATGTAATGGAAACCCTCAACATGCTATCTGGAGGATATATCTACCAATTTCCTTATGATGACATCAAAACTATATTCAAGAATCACTCTAGGGATGCTAGGAAGAAGGGTAGGTCTAGCCAAAGCTTGGTCAGTTCCTCTCCCTCCACAATAACCATCAAGCATGAGATAGGAAGTATGTTGGAAGATTTTAAGAGTGAAATACTGTCACTACAACAAAAGCAGCGATTAGCGTCCCTTTTTACTTCTTTTTTTGCATCTAGAGCCCATTTTTGGTGCTATTTGCATCCATTTATCAAATATGGTGCAAAACTTGACACAAAATTTGCATCAAGTTTTGCACCAAATCTTACACCAAGTTTAGCACCAGGTATTGCAATAGGTTTTGCACCACATTTTGCACCAAATTTTATGCCAAGTTTTGTGTCATCCTTTGCACCAGGTTTTGTTCTAGGTTTTGCATCAATTTTGGCATCTATTTTTGTTTGACATACTTTTGCATCCTCATTTGCATCCACTTTTTGCACCTACACTTGCATCAACTTTTGCATCGACTTTTGCATCCTTTTTTAAATCATTTTTTGCATCCATTTTTTCATCCATTTGTGCATCACTTTTGCGCCACGTTTTACATCGAGTTTTGTGTCTAGTTTTGCATATAATTTTGCATCTACTTTTGTTGCATCCACTTTTCCATCTTGTTTGGCATCCATATTTACATCCTCTTTTGCATCTATTATTGTACCCACTATTGCATCTAATATTTTTGTGCCACAATTGGCACCTAGTTTGGCACCTCCTTTTGCACCCACTTTTGATTATAATTTTGCATCCACGTTTGCATCCTCATTTGCATCTAGGTTTTCATCAACTACTACATCTATTTTTGCATCCCTTTTTGTATCCAATTTTGGACCAGGATTTGCATCGGGTTTTGTGTCTCGTTTTGCATCTACTTTTGCATCGACTTCTATTGCATCCACTTTTGCATACAATTTTGCATCCACTGTTACACCCATTTTAAATTTCACTTTTTGCATCCCTTTTTACATCTTCATTTGCATCATACTTTGATTCTTTTTTTTCATCTATCATTACATCCACTTTTGTTATGCCATAATTTGCACCATGTTTTGCACTCACTATTGTATCCACGTTTGCTTCCAATTTTGCATCCATGTTCACATCCTCTTTTGCATCAAATATTGCATCTATTTTTGCATCCACTTTTGTGTCAGGTTTATGCATTGGGTTTTGCATCTCGTTTTGTATCTACTTCCATTGTATCCATTTTTTTCATCCAATTTTGTTTTGCCTGTTGCATCAATGTTTGCTTCCACTTTTACATCCATTTTTGCATCTTATTTTCCATATTTTTTGTCTATTGTTACATCCACTTTTGTTGCACCATATCTTGCGCCTACCATTGCAACCACATTTGCTTCCACGTTTGCATCCACATTTGCATCCTCTTTTGTGTTCAAGTTTGCATCAGATATTGTGTATGTTTTTGCATCCCCTATTGTATCCACTTTTGTTTCATCCATTTTTGCATCTACTTTTGTGTCCGTTGTTGCATCCACATTTGTTTCACCAGTTTGTGCCATGTTTTACACCTACCATTGGGCCCATGTTTGCTTCCACTTTTGCCTTCATGTTTGCATCCAAGTTTGCATTGACAACTGCATCTACTTTTGCATCCACTTTTGTGTTAGGTCTTTCATGTTGTTGTGCATCTACTTATGTTGTATCCACTTTTCATCCAATTTTACTTCTATTGTTGCCCCCATTTCTATGTTCGCTTTTGCATCCCTTTTCCAACACTCATCATATTTTCTGCATTGATGATATTCCTTATGGCATTGACAATTATGAACAATTGATGACAATGTCAATAATATTGACAATGATGAAAATGAAGATGATGGCGATGACATGAATTGTGATTATGATGATAAGCATGATAGTGGTTACAATGACATTAATGATGATGATGGCAATGATTATGATGATGACGACGCTAATGACCTTGGCGAATCTTCCCAATTTTAGATGTTGTCATTGTCATAATCATAAGCATTATCTTTGGTGTCATCATCATCATTTTCATCTAGGTCATCATCAAAAACAATAATGGCATGAATGATGATGATGATTACAACAATGTTGATAGAAATTACATTAATGATGATGATGGGGATGATAAAAATGACAATGACGATGATAATGGTGGTGATGATGATGATCATCGATCATCTCTCAAAAATAGAGTTGTTATTTCTCTTACGTATATCAATGTGTCCTAAACAACCCTTTTCTAGCACTGATCACATTTTTTGGGTTGATGATATTTCTTACAACGTCTATAATTATAAACAATTGCAAACAATGTCCATAATGATGATGATGATGGAGCTGATGATGATGGCATGAATGGTGATTATGATGATAATGTAATGATGGCAATAACAATGACAAGGATGATGGTGATGATGATGACAATGATTATGATAATGAGAATGAACAATTACTAGTTTCACTACCATCTTCTGGATACATATTACTATCATACTTTTTAAATTTTCTGTCTCTCTTGAGGTATCTTACTATAATGGTGTTGTCAACACTAGAAAGATATCTTGTTGTAATGGTGGTTCTAATGTTAGCACTAGCAAAGTTTTTGTTAAATTTTGGTTAAAAAAAATCGATTTATGCAATTATTTTGACAATCTATGTAAAAAAGTAAATAACATCCAATTATTTTGACTGTAGTCCCATTGATTATCATGAATTCACCAGTCTCAAGACCATCTTCTACATACATATTATTATTAAACTTTTTGCATTATATCCCTCTTATATCTTGTTGTAATGGCAGTATTAGCACTAAAAAAATATCTTGTTGTAATGGTGATGTTAGTATTAGCACTAAAAAAATCACTAAATTTTGGTAAAAAAAAGTTTATCATTTATTTATTTTTAATTTGGGAAATTTTTGTTTTTATTTTTTTTGTTTTTAATTCTATTTTTATGCAGTAATATTTTTTTTGGTTGAATTTTGGTAGTAACTAGTTTTTGGTCGAATCATATGTATTAACAATGTTCTTTATGCTACAAGTCTAATTGTCGGGACAAAATTGCTCTTTCAAATAAGTTGCAAAAGCTATTTTACATCCATTGTTGCACCCATGTTTACACCCACTTTTACATCCCTTTTTGCATCCTATTTTTCATCTTCATTTGCTTCTTTTTTTGCATCTATCATTACATCTACTTTTGTTGTGACAAAATTTGTTCCATGTTTTGCACATACTGTTGTACCCACGTTTTCTTCCAATTTTGCATCCATCTTCACATCCTCTTTTGCATAAAATATTTCATCTATTTTTGCATCCACTTTTGTGTTGGGTTTTGCATCTCATTTTGTATCTTCTTTTGGATGTACTTCCATTTCATCCATATTTTGCATCCAATTTTGTTTCTCATGTTGCACCCGTGTTTGCATCCACTTTTACATCCCTTATAACATCTTGTCTTGCATCTAAGTTTGCATATTTTTTGTGTCTATTATTACATCCACCTTTTTTGTGCTATTATTTGTGCCATATCTTATGCCTATCATTGCAACCCACATTTTCTTCCACTATTGCATCCATATTTGCATCCTCTTTTGTGTCCAAGTTTGCATCAAATATTGTTTATGTTTTTTGCATCCCATTTCGAATTTACTTTTACATCCACTTTTGATTTGTCTAGTTTTGCAACTAATTTTGTGTTCACTATTGCACCCATGTTTGGCCCATGTTTACATCCCTTTTTTCATCCAAGTTTTCCTCCTTTTTGCATTCAAGTTTGTGTCCCTTTTTTTTTACATTCATTGGAGCATCCACATTTGTTTCACCACAATTCATGCTAAGTTTTATGCCTACTATTGTGCCCATGTTTTCTTCCACTTTTTCATCCATGTTTGAGTCCTATTTTGTGTTCAAGTTTGTATGAACTATTGCATCTACTTTTTCATCCACTTTTGTTCAATTTTTCTGTATTGTTCTGCATCTACTTATGTTGTGTCCACTCTTCATCCAAATTTACGTCTATTTTTACCCCCATTTTTTTGTTTACTTTTGCATCCATTTTCCAACACACATCATATCTTTTGCATTGATTATATTTCTTATGACATTGAAAATTATGAACAACTGATGACAATGTCAATAATTATAACGATGATGATAATGAAGATGATGACGATGACATGAATTGCGATCGTTATGATAATGACAATGATGATAAAGACGATGGGAGTTACAATGACAATGATGATGATGCTAATGACCTTGGCCATTCCTCCCAATTTTTAAATGTTATCATGGTAAAAATCATAATAATTATCTTTGGCGTCATCTTCCAAGTCATCATCATCTGATCATCATTATCATTATTTTCATCTTGGTCATAATCAAGAACAATAATGGCATGAATGATGATTATGATGTTCATGATGAAGATGAAAAAAATTATGATAAAACTTATATTAGTTATGATGATGGGGATGATGACAATTATAATGACGATGATAATGGTAGTGATGTTGATGATCATCAATCATTTCTAAAAAATAAAGTGGTTATTTTTCTTTCATATATCATGTGTCCTAAGGTTGGTGATATTTCTTATGATACCTATAATTATGAACAATTGACGACAATATACAAAATTAGATATCATTTTGGGATTCAACTGCGTTAAGTAAGTCATTCATGTATGACCATTTCCATGAGAGATAGTCGTAACTGACTAATTTCTCATGATTTTTGAATAGTTCACTTAGCACTCATTGCATCGGGTGATGCTCAATAAGACATGAATGGTGATTATGATGATAATGAAATGATGACAATAATGATCACATTGATGGTGGTGATGATGGCAATAATGAAGATGATGACCCTCCCTCTAAACTAGCGAGGTACTCATAATGAGACAAAAATGTAATCTCAAGTTGAATGTTGGCATTATGTTTCAAGTGTTGTCCTTGATGGCAACTCACTCAGAGGTTGGTACAGGTGCTCAAAGGTTGGTACAGGTGATGGCAACTTGATCAGAGGACAGATCTCAGTACAGCAGGACAAGAAAGAGATATACGCAGGTTCAGCAAGGAGAATCCGCGTGTACACGCAGGTTGGCTTCAGTAAAAGCGTGTACATGTGAAAAGTACCTTTGGTCCGTGGTAGTTAGACCTTGGAAGTTGTGCCTATGGTTTTGGACCATAATGTCTCGAACGGACGTGTTGATCCCTAGTTTCGAGGTTGATGGTATTGTGTTTCTATGGTTTTGGCTCTTGGTATTGAACAAGGCCTAAGGCTATATAAGGAGAAGATCACTAGGCAAAGAAGTATGGATTATGAGTGTCTGACGCAGTGAGAGGATCTGGTATTGCTGGTTATCTGTTCGGGACACTTGGTAAGGGTCGGATCTGACAGCGAAGGCAGAAGTAATCATTTCTAGATCTGCACGCGGGTTGCCTTTGGAGAAAGCGCGTATACACGCGGTTTTGGTACAGTGAAGTAGCGTATGCATGATAAGGGTTAATATTTCAGGTTGCTGCTGATTCTGGTGGTTGTTGCAGAGTTCTGGATTCTGGTTTGGGTTCTGTGTTCTTGATGACAGGGTTTCAGTGATACGGTATAGGGTTGTTTAATGAATTATGATGCAAGTATAAGTTGATGATTGTATTGCGGTAATGTTTGCTTTGTACTCTTGGATCCAGTCTGAAAATTGATGAAACGTGGTCCCTGAAGGTTGTAGGGTCAGCACCTACGTACTAGTAAATGGATCAGCTAGTACAAGAGCTGAGGGGGTTGTAACTCCCTTCCAGAAGTAGTTGGAAAACGAGAGAGGGTTGTAGCCCTCTGCAGGTTGTAGCCTGCGTACTGGTAAAGGACTGCACCAGTACATTGTAAAAGAAGTTTCTCATTAAAGAAGAAAGAGACGAATTGCAGCAGGTGGTTTTCACCCACATTGGGTTTCCACCTTATATCATGGTGTTCATGTGTGTGGCTCTTGTGTGATGTTCTGTTCTGTTATACTGCGCCTGTTTACTGTTAAATTGCTTAATAATGTTCTGATGCATTTACTGAAGATTAAGCTAACTGAATTATAAGATCTCTGGGTATACGCTAGTTGCATTAGACACAGTCGCGTGTACACGCGGGTTCACTTATCTGAAGTCGCGTATATGTTTCTGAGTATGAAATTGAAAAGTTTTATCTGATCTGATAATACTGATTCACCCCCCCCTCTCAGTATTATTTCCAACAATTGGTATCGGAGCAGGTCCTTCAGAGGAAGCTTGATTGCTTGAAGGAAAAGATCCATCAAAATGGCTAATCCAGAAAGAGAGGCACACATCAGGCCACCAGTCTTTGACGGGAACAATTTTACTCACTGGAAGATAAGAACCACTGCATATCTACAGTCTCTTGGAGCAGAAGCTTGGGGAATCGTAGAAGGAGGATACAAATTCCCATCAGCAACTCCTACAGATCCAGCAGAGAAAAAGCAATATGAGCTCAATGCCAAAGTAGTTACTGTCCTATTGAGTACTTTGACTCAATCAGAATTTATGAAGATCATGCATTTCAAATCAGCTAAGGAAATATGGGACAAAATCGTTACAAGCTACGAAGGAGATGATCAGGTAAAAATAGCAAAGCTTCAAACTCTCAGAATCCGGTATGAAACTCTTAAGATGCGAAGTAATGAAAGCGTAGCTAATTATTTCCTGCGTATGGATGAGATTGTGAATTGTATGAGGGATCTGGGTGAAGAATTTGAGGAAGTTGTCTTAGTTCAAAAGGTTTTGAGATCTCTGTCTACTAAATTTGATTCTAAAGTATCTGCCATAGAAGAAAAGGAGAATGTGCAGAAAATTACCATGTCACAGCTTCACGGGATCTTAACTGCTTTTGAAATGCGACAAGAGGTACCACCAGAGGCCGCATTCGAAGTGTCAGAGGAAGAAGATGAGGTAAATTTTGTCAAGAATCTTGAACGGGGAACTGGACGGTTCAAAGATAAGCTACCTTTCAAATGTTTTCTATATGGTAGAGTTGGTCACTATGCTGCTAGATGTCCTCATAACAAAGGAAAGATATATGAAGAAGATGGTAGAAGCTATTATACCCATATTAAAAGTACATTAAATGATAGTGAAGATATTAGAAGTCTCATGGCACATAAGAAGAAGAATGCTTCATCCAATAATAGCGAGGATATTAAAAGTCTCATGGCACATGAAGAGAAGAATGCAGAAACTGAAGAAGTTGCCAAATTAAAAGAACAATTGGAGACAGAAACCAGGGTAAGGGAGAAATTGCAGGATATAGCAAAAGATCAGAGCACAACTATTCAGAGACTTGAATCAAAGATCCTCTCTCTAAAAGAAGATCTTGAAGATCAAGAACATGAAGTGATCAAACTAAAGCAACAAGTGGAAGAAGGGAGAAAAGTTGAAGAAGACCTAAGGAAGCAGTATCTGAAAAAGGAAGAAAAACATCAAGTTGAGGTAAATATCTTGAAAGGTAAACTAGAAGAAAAGGATAAGCTCTTACGATTTCAAGATAGTTCTAAAGTCTTGGATGATATTCTTAATAGTCAAAGATCTCCTGCTATCAAGACTGGTCTTGGTTTTCATGAATATGTTGAAGGTGAATCTAGTTCACAAGGTGAGGCAAGAAACTCTAATGAGAAATCTGAAATGCTCAAGGAACAACCAAGGAAAGAAATTCCTCAAGGAAGATCCTTTACTCCTAACTATGGACGTGATAGACGATTATTTCCTCCACTGGATAATTTTGAATGTTATGTATGTCATAATCTTGGACACGTTGCAGCCAGATGTAGAAGTCGAATGGTTCAAGAAAGATCATCGCATCCCAGGTATTTCAGAGGGTATTGCTTTGCCTGCAATGCATATGGACACAAAGCAATTGATTGTGATAGAAGGAACATGAAAAATATAAGGTGTTATACATGCAACAACTATGGGCATAAAGCAAGGGAATGCAGGAGAAGATTTCAAAATTCAAGACAAGGGGACCATACATCATCACAGTTGCAGGAATTGAAGAAGACAGAAACAGAAAGGTGTGGGATAACTCAGTCAGCTCACATAACAGACACAGGGGAATCTGAAAGTGATGAAATTCAATATTCCATCCTGCATACGCTGATATAATGAAGACAAGTCGCGTATATACGCGAGTTACAGGCTGCAAAGTCGCGTATATGGAGAAAGGGCAGCAGAACAGACCCAGGTTCAGTCATGGTTGGCTCAGGCTCAGGGGGAGCAGAACAGACTCAGGAAATGGTTCAGACATGGTTGGCTCACACTCAGGGGGAGAATATTCTTCAAATAATTCATTGTTGGCACTATGGTTAGAAGTTGATGATACATCTTGTTGTTTGATCAAAGGAATGGTATTGCAGGCTGATGCTTATGATACAGATCTGAATGGCTGGTCTTAGAACTTGCATCTGCTCAAGGGGAGCGTGGATAGATTGGTACACTTTGGCATATACAAAGGGGGAGCCAAATCAGAAACTTCAGCATGTACTCAGGGGGAGTATGGACAGCAGTATGGACAGTAGAAGGTATACCAAAGAAGAGCATATCTTGGTACGCCCTTTGCCCTTGATGTCAAAGGGGGAGAGTGACTTGGTGTGGTGGTTGCCATCAAGTCCAAAGGGGGAGATTGTTGGCATTATGTTTCAAGTGTTGTCCTTGATGGCAACTCACTCAGAGGTTGGTACAGGTGATGGCAACTTGATCAGAGGACAGATCTCAGTACAGCAGGACAAGAAAGAGATATACGCAGGTTCAGCAAGGAGAATCCGCGTGTACACGCAGGTTGGCTTCAGTAAAAGCGCGTACATGTGAAAAGTACCTTTGGTCCGTGGTAGTTAGACCTTGGAAGTTGTGCCTATGGTTTTGGACCATAATGTCTCGAACGGACGTGTTGATCCCTAGTTTCGAGGTTGATGGTATTGTGTTTCTATGGTTTTGGCTCTTGGTATTGAACAAGGCCTAAGGCTATATAAGGAGAAGATCACTAGGCAAAGAAGTATGGATTATGAGTGTCTGACGCAGTGAGAGGATCTGGTATTGCTGGTTATCTGTTCGGGACGCTTGGTAAGGGTCGGATCTGACAGCGAAGGCAGAAGTAATCATTTCTAGATCTGCACGCGGGTTGCCTTTGGAGAAAGCGCGTATACACGCGGTTTTGGTACAGTGAAGTAGCGTATGCATGATAAGGGTTAATATTTCAGGTTGCTGCTGATTCTGGTGGTTGTTGCAGAGTTCTGGATTCTGGTTTGGGTTCTGTGTTCTTGATGACAGGGTTTCAGTGATACGGTATAGGGTTGTTTAATGAATTATGATGCAAGTATAAGTTGATGATTGTATTACGGTAATGTTTGCTTTGTACTCTTGGATCCAGTCTAAAAATTGATGAAACGTGGTCCCTGAAGGTTGTAGGGTCAGCACCTACGTACTAGTAAATGGATCAGCTAGTACAAGAGCTGAGGGGGTTGTAACTCCCTTCCAGAAGTAGTTGGAAAACGAGAGAGGGTTGTAGCCCTCTGCAGGTTGTAGCCTGCGTACTGGTAAAGGACTGCACCAGTACATTGTAAAAGAAGTTTCTCATTAAAGAAGAAAGAGACGAATTGCAGCAGGTGGTTTTCACCCACATTGGGTTTCCACCTTATATCATGGTGTTCATGTGTGTGGCTCTTGTGTGATGTTCTGTTCTGTTATACTGCGCCTGTTTACTGTTAAATTGCTTAATAATGTTCTGATGCATTTACTGAAGATTAAGCTAACTGAATCATAAGATCTCTGGGTATACGCTAGTTGCATTAGACACAGTCGCGTGTACACGCGGGTTCACTTATCTGAAGTCGTGTATATGTTTCTGAGTATGAAATTGAAAAGTTTTATCTGATCTGATAATACTGATTCACCCCCCCCTCTCAGTATTATTTCCAACATTGAAATATTCATATAAGAAGGGATCTAGATTGATAAGCATCAATGATGATTTACATCATCATAGCCAAAATTTTCAAAATAGTAAGGCCTTGACTAACAAGTTTATCTCTCCATTAGATCAGAGCACAATGTTGGGAGGCATAAATTTGGACACCACTGCCTTTCAAGGCACTTACCCCACCAAGATGTTTACCAGGTATGTCCTCACATGATCATTTCCTAATCCACTATCATAATATTTGACACCAGAAAATGTCAATCCTCATGACTATTCTTATCTTGGATTAATGTACTTGACTTATGGCGATTAGTCCTAGTCAATGTCCAAATTCTCAAAGAATATTGGTCCCAGATGATGATCATGAAGAAGACATGAATGGTGATTATGATGATAATGAAATGATGACAATAATGATCACATTGATGGTGGTGATGATGGCAATAATGAAGATGATGACCCTCCCTCTAAACTAGCGAGGTACTCATAATGAGACAAAAATGTAATCTCAAGTTGAAATATTCATATAAGAAGGGATCTAGATTGATAAGCATCAATGATGATTTACATCATCATAGCCAAAATTTTCAAAATAGTAAGGCCTTGACTAACAAGTTTATCTCTCCATTAGATCAGAGCACAATGTTGGGAGGCATAAATTTGGACACCACTGCCTTTCAAGGCACTTACCCCACCAAGATGTTTACCAGGTATGTCCTCACATGATCATTTCCTAATCCACTATCATAATATTTGACACCAGAAAATGTCAATCCTCATGACTATTCTTATCTTGGATTAATGTACTTGACTTATGGCGATTAGTCCTAGTCAATGTCCAAATTCTCAAAGAATATTGGTCCCAGATGTTTATCCAATCCACCATTATCCCTACTAGTGCCTTTACTAGGCTTACGATTGTTAATCCTAGCCATAGTACATGACACATGGATAACATGGTGTCTACCCTCACTCCCTCTCAACCAGGGAGGAAACATCCACAAGCATAAGATTTTCTCAAGAATACCCATCATTTTCGTAGAGAATAACATCATTAATTTGTTTTCATCACATGACGACTTTATGATTAAGCATTCATAGATTTGTGGCAAAATATTTCCCCTTTTGTATTTGTGATGAAATACAATAAAAAAGTGAAATCCAAAATCATTAAACATACACTATATTGATTTATCTAAGTCTAAACTCTAAGGTTGAAGTGAAAATTCATGTAAATCTTATATCTATGAGTTGTGCCAAACTTATGAAAACCTTATTCCCTAAGTCCTATATATAAGAAAATGAAAAAGAAAGAAAAATAAGGGCCAATAAATGGTAACTCATGTATTCACTCCCTCTTTGGAAAATATATGAATATATACACTCCTAGTCACACTTGATCACATGTATGTGATGGTTAAATCATGAATTCTTCTTTTCTCCTTGCATTTTCACTTCATCATTTAAGCACCTAATGGAGGATCTAAGGAATGTTTGTTTCCTAAGGCTTTCATGTCTACTCTTGGTTTACTTATGTCACACTACTTTCAATTTATGTGACAGAGTGAAATACATAAGTTTGTGGAGTTATTATAGAGGTGTATTGAGTTCGTAACCACACACACATGTATTACATCTCATTGATCCACATGTGTGGGTTGGAGACTCATTTCTTGACAACTTTAATGGAGACTACTTTGTGGCTTTAATGGTATAGCTTACAAAATATCTTGTTAAACATTTCGATTCATTCTTTCTTTTCCTCGAGACACTTATAATATTGAAGTCACTCCCAACAATCCATGGAGATGGGGAGTATAAATTACTTGTGCTAGAAATAGAATTGAGAAATAGAGGTTTTCCATTTGCGATATTGGAGTCATAGACATTGGATACATGGTAGTAGTCCTCAATGTCAATTAACTAAAATTATATTGTCATAATGCGAAAAGAGGTAAACATATTGGTAACCTTGATGTCTTAATCATTTCAAATAATAACCATTCCACCCAAGTATCTCTAAGCATCAATCACTACTACTTGGAAATTCCTCCCCCATTTTCTAATTATATGAGGTTGAACCTCACTTAATATTTTTGCTTCTTATATCAACATTATTTATGGGTGCTTTGCATACCATTTTTCTTTTAGGAGTTTGTTTTCGCTTACTATTGACGCCCCTCATGTTCCAAAACTATTTTCATCAAAAATTTACATAGAAAGAAAGTATAAAGTGACTAAAAAGAAACATGTCTCAAGATTTAAGTGCTTGGACAATTCCACTTCATGACTCTTATATTTCCTTAACCTGGGACCAAATGGTGAACTTGATGGCCTTAAGGGAAATTGATCAATGAAAATCTAAAAAAGAGGTGATTTTTGACTTTATCACATACAATTTAATATACTAAAAAAAATATCCATAACAATTTCATCAATCAATGAATCATTAAAAAAAATATCCAAAACAATTTCATCAAGCAAAGAATCATTGCATTATAAAATACAATCTATAAACATTTTGGGAAAGTTTTGCTAAAACATGCTTAAAAATCAGCATATTTAATATTAATATTTAACAATAATATGGACAATAAAACATTTTGATAAATTAAATAACATATTATCAAGCCTAAAAAATGTCACTAACTGAAAACTACAAAGCATGCAACTAATGGAAGTGACCACTCAAGGCCACCACAAGACAATTAATCTATTAAGACCAAGATTAATGGGGACAAAGATCTATAAAGGACAAAGGAAAACCTATTTTAACTTTATTGTTTTATTAGCCTAGTTCAAGATGAACATTTCAAGATATCGTGAAGAACATAATTAGTTTTATTGCATTAAGAAAACCCAAGCACATTCTATAACTTAGCAAGAAAGAGATGTATAACACCCATCTCAGCAACACGACACATGACATTAAGTTACTTTACTATATATAAT
Organism: Pinus tabuliformis; assembly: GCA_031772625.1. NCBI lineage: Eukaryota > Viridiplantae > Streptophyta > Pinopsida > Pinales > Pinaceae > Pinus > Pinus tabuliformis. The sequence continues at coordinate 31,145,662 of CM062816.1, forward strand.
TTAAACTCCTATCATAAAATCACAAATTTAGGATGAATGGAATGTTTAAAATCCATTTTTATAAAAACAAAATATAATTTTTCTTATAGAAAAATATACCAAAAACTAAATATATTTTTCTAGAAAAAAAAAAATACTAAAACTAAATACATATTTAAAAAAAAACTAAAACATAAGCAAACTAGAATTTGAATTTGACATTCTTGGTCACTTTTGGAAACATATGGTGGAATGTAATCTCTTTATCCTCATCTTTAGCTTTTTCCTAAAAAATAAAAGCATACAAAAGTGGGAAAGAGCCATAAAGCATGGGGAAGCTTTTTCCTAAGCACAAAAGCATCTAAAAAGTGGAAAATTCCTTTTTTATATGAGGAAACATTATTCACCCAAAAGATTTTTCCCAAATTGAACTAATGAGGAATTTTGGAAATCTTCATAGCCTCCACTTTCCTATATATTAGAGGCTTGGCCATTGAAAAAATGATGGGAATTTTGTATTGTCACGCTCTTGAGATCTGTCTTGAGAGGGAGAGTTTTGGAGCTATGAGTTGGGGGAGGTGATGTTGCAACTATATCTGATTGTTGTAACTTTCCTCCAACTCCTTTATTCATATAGATCAGTTGTTCTTCCTTCCATATGTTTCTATTCATTCTTTACTTCTTCTATTTAACTAATGTATGCATGGGTTTTTGGTTTATATTTATTTATTCAATAATATTTATATGTTTTTTATAGTTTTGATTATTAAGATATTATGTTGTGAAGGTTGCTTTATTCTCTCTCTTATGTGTAGGACCAAGCTTTGGAGCTAGCTAGGAGCACTTCTTGGCTATACGAAAAACTCCAAGAAGACCTGCATGCGAGGACTCACAAGAATTCATTCTCTTTTTCTTAATCTATACTCTACATCTTGATCTACTAAGAATCCTAAGCCTTAGAACAACCTTTCTCTTAATTGATTTGTCCTAGGTTTCTGAGATAAACTGAGAGGGTTTTGTTTTCATCTAACCATGCATTAAATCCTACAGCAAAATGATATTTAGAAAATTTAATATATTTCACTATGTAAATGAACTTAGTAAAATGAACCCATAGAGGTGGTCATAAATGGAAATAAAAGTAAAACTCTAAACAAGAAGCCAAAAGTGGATTTAACCATGGATGAAAAATTGGGAGTAGAATTGGATGTTAAACTAGCCATCAAAACAATATGCAAACAATGACACAAAAAGGTTTTTAAAGTAAAATTAAAAAAGGGTGCAACACTAGACACAAAGAAGGGAACAAAATAGGGCATATGAAAGGATACCAAATTGGGTGCAAACAAGGATGCAAAAATGGACACCAAAATGAGGATGCAAAGAATGGTGTAAAATTAGGATGCAAAAAGGATGCAAGAAAAGACACAAAACAAGATGCAAAATGGGACTAAAAAATGGTGAAACCAAGGATGTCAAAGATGATGCATAACTAGATGAAAATTCCAACTAAAATCTAGGTGCAAAATGAGATGCAAATGTGGACACAAAATGTGGCAGAAAAAAGGATGCAAATTTGGAAGCCAAAAAGGATGAAAAACTAGATACCAAAAAGGTTGCAAATTTGGACATAAAAAATGGTGCAAAATTGGACACAAAAGAAGAAAAAATGGTGCAAAAATGGGCATAAAAATGGCTCAATTTTGGATGCAAATTGAGATGCAACATTGGATGTAAAATGATGCAACAAATCATTCAAAACTTGGTAAAAAAACAAATGCAAAAGTAGACGAAAAAATGGCTCAAAAGTGAACGTAACAATAGACACAAAATGGGATGCAAAGGTGGATGCAATATATGGTTCAACATAGGATGCAAATTTAGATGCTCAAAAGGATGAAAAATTGGATGCAAGAAATGGTGTTAAAAATGATGCTAAATTGGATGCAACAAATGATGCAAAATTAAATGCAAAATATGGTGCAAAATAGGATGCAAAAAAGGGAGATAAATAAAATGAAAAAGTGGATGCAAAAAATGGTGCAAAAATGCATGCAAAATTTGGCACTAAATCAGATTCAACATATGGTGCAAAATTGGATGGAAAAGATGGTGTAAAAAAAGGCAGAAAAATTGGCACAAAAATAGATGTAAAAATAAGTACAAAATTAGAAGCAAAAGATGGCATAAGACCAGATGCAAAAATTGGCACAAATTGGATGTAAAAAAAGGCGATAAATAAGATGTCAAAGATGGTGTAAAAATCGATGCAAATTATGACACAAAAATAGAAGCAAAGAATTCCACAAAAGAGGAAGCAAAAAATGATGCAAAAATAGATGCAAAAAAAGGCACAAAACTAGAAGCAAAACCTATTGTAAAACTAAATGAAAATCTTGGTGCAAAATATGATGCAGAAAATGATCGAAAATTTGGTGTAAAAAAGATGCAAAATTTGGTGCAAAAAAAGACGCTTTAAAAATTGTATAGTAGAGCCAGATTTAGCGCCAGGTTGCTCATCCCAATTGAGAAAAAAATGCACTAGAATCTGGTGCTAAATCTGGCGCAAATTGCCTGTTTTGTTGTAGTGTGTATACCTTTTCCTTACAGATGGATACTATGAAAATCAAAATAAAGCAAGAGGAAGAAAAGAGGGCACTAGCTATCTTTTTCCCTAGGTATACTAAAAGACATCCTAGGAATGAATGCCCATTGAATATCATAGAAGTCTACTTAGTCTATGATGAGAATAATGCAATAGATAAATGTCCCTATTTTCTAGGTCTAAAGGTTGTATACCAAGGAGGGTTATAACGTGGGTTTGAGAAGTTGTGTTTCATTAACCAAAGTATACCCCCAGGTCCTCGACCATATCAATAAAGGCATGCAAGGTGCACATTATCCTCACTAAAATCTAAATCAAAATTCACCTTTCTATCCTTGGTACCGTTCTGCTCATCTATCATGGTCCACACCTCCTCCTTGCTCTTATACTTCTGTTGTAGTGGCTACAACCACCCTCCAAAATTTTTCCTTAGCTTCGATTTGGAGCCTCCCTACCAACCATCCTCAGCAGCATGTCTTGCACTATCAAGTACATGAGCTTTAGTGGTTTTCTAGTAGCATGACAACCTATGCATGATAACTTGTTTCACTCCCTTCACAGGCTGCTTCCCTGGACTTGGTCCAGCTACTAGCTAAGAAACTCCCTCAAGAAATTACACAATTTTGGAGGGGAACCAGTCTTCCCTCCATAAATTGTGAAAATCTGACTGGTAGCCAACTGGGCTTAGAAATTTCGCAATCCTTTTAGTCAACCTTCCCAGTGAAAACTGCTCGATTTGACCCAACATGACTGATCAGCCCAGAAATTGTGTAATTCTAGGTAGTAGTCAGCTGCTCCTCCCAGAAATTGCACAATCCCTTTGGGCAGCTAGCCCAGCTTCCTCCCAGAAATTGCCCAAATTTCTCCCTCAAGTAAGCACGTTGTTGCATGTGCCCTTAGGTTGACCGGTTCAAAAAAGAAAAAAGCAACATGAAAAAAGCATCCCTAGATTTTAGGTAGCTATTTTTAGCAGCTGGAGGTTACATGCAAAGATCGTTTTAGAAACATTCCTCCAAGTGTTGCTTTTTCCTAGATTTGTGGCATGCGCATCATGAGGCTCAAACTTATTTATTCGATGCTTCAGAGCTCACTTCTTCACATTGATCTTGGAGATCTGACATCCCACATCATATCCAGGAGTCTTCGACACATCCAGCTTAGCTATTTCTGGGTAAGGCTGCTTAAATTGTCTTTTGCAGCATTTATGTCGCTTTTTGTGTTTTGGCTTATGTGAGTGTTGTCTGCTTGATTTCTATGAACGCTTATTGTTGTTTTCACGCATATTAGCTTGTACTGGCACCATTTCATTTTTCGTTAGCATCTCATTGCTGTCGCATGCATGACACTGTTTTTCACGAACGATCACTGATTTGGTGACTCGCTTCACACACATGCATGTTGTTCTATTTTTTGAATCTTTCATTCACTGTTTGCATGCACGATCATTCACTCCTGCTTACACTTAGTATCACCATGCATTCACCTTTTCTTTTAGTTGCCCGTTGGTGGGTTTGGGCAGCCTTGGCCCGGACTTTGCCTCACCAAGACAACATTGAACAATCCTAAGAAGGAAGGCTCTACCTTCCTCCCAGAAAATGTGCATTTCTTCCCAGTGACTGTCCTCCAGTCTTACCTTGCGCAGTTCTAAGAGGCAGTGACTGTTAGCCTAGAAAATTGTGCAATGCAGACCTTGGGCCTCCAACTCTTGCCAGTTGGAATTGCACATTGCGCAATCCCAGCACCCAGCAGGCCAGTCTAGATTGTGCATTGCACAATTCCAGTAGCCAACTTCTAGATAGTTCGGGCTGCCTTTTTCATAATTCTGACAGCCAATCTCCCAGCCTCCCAGGAAAAATTGCGCAATCCTTGCCAGTCAATCCCCAGGTATGTTGCATGTTGTTCCTCAAGTTTTCTTTGGTTTTAGCTGACAAATTTCTTTCCATGCATGTCACCATGTCTCAAGATCTAGCAGGTGTTCATCCGCCTCTCAGCGATTCAGGATCAATGGCCTCCAAGAGAGCAGGATCAAAGGACACCGATGGAAGCGCAACTGGAGCAACAATTGAGCGAGTGTCTACAAGTTATGAAGACACCAAGCTGATCATAGACAAGGACATCAAGCTGAAATGACAAGAGGTCAATGATGTGTTTGCAGGCACATTTGGGGAAGATCTCGAAGACTGCCAAGTCTATGTGAACATTCACAAGTCGGACTTGTACCTGATTGCATGTAGGTATCCCGCGTTCCCATGCGGGGACATGATACATGGGATCGTCTCACACACTAATCCCGAGATGATGACATTGATCAGTGTCAGCGGGACGAAGATTTCTACCTTCAAGGCACAGGATTATCAGTAGATGTATCATTTTTCGAATCCAGTGATCACCATGGAGAGACATTTCAACCTACCCAGCAGCAATGCCAACTCCAGGGATATCTTGAAGAACTGGGTAAAGGAGTTGACCAAATTTAGGATGACACCCAACTAGATTTACAAGACGAAGATACTGCAGAAAGCGTATCAATACTTGGTCATCTTTGCATGTCACTTGTATGGCTAAGAGAACACGAAGACCTTCCCACAGAGTTGGGTGATTGCATTGGACCAAATGGCCAATGAAGGCAAAGCATGCAACTAGTCTGACATGTTGGCTCACAGGCTGAAGGAACATGTAACAGGAGCTCGACAGTCGCCCAAAGGTCAACAAGCATAAATCTACATGTCTGCGTACATCTTGGATGCAATCTATGTCTGTCAGCAGTTCCTAGGGATGAAGTGGGCATGGACATCGACGAAGAAATTTGTGAACACTTATTGAAAATTGTTTTCCGAATGCAACTTCATAGGAGTTATCACACAGTTGTCAGATCATTTTGTCACCCTAGTGTACAAGATGATATTTGAGCAGGATCCACCTTGCATGTCGAAGGTAGCAATGGAGGCACTGATCAATATTACAGATTGGTATGCCTCACTATCCGACACCTTCATATGGATGTACAACGCGGAGAAGCCTCCACATGTTTTGCTGAATTTTTCCATAGACAAGCTCGTCATGCAGGAAGTATCATATCACATCTCGGCAGGACTGTCAACTAGGCTGCACCGAAAGAAGAAGGCACCTTGGCCCACTCTTCCATTGTGGATCGGGTTGTACGAGATATGGAACCTCAAGCATGCAGATGTCGAAATAGAGGAGATCAAGAAATATCCTTTCGACGTCTGAAGCTTCAATCCGTATGACCCACATTATATTGTGAAAGATCACTGCGCGAGAGTACAGTTTCAGTGGATCCACGGGGCATGTCATTGGGCGAAGGAAGACCCATGGAGATATTGTTATAGCTTCTCTAGGCCTAATGAACCAGTCAACATCGTTGTGGAATGGTTAACAAAGCAGCATCCAGGAGAGCACCATCAGCAGCAGTAGCAGAGGTAAACATACCGGCATGCAACAAAGGTAAGAGAAAGATTGTCGACAATGCGGAGGCAGAACAAAGTTGTAAATTTAGAGCAGACTCACTTGTGCAGACAGTAGCTTTGGCAATAGAGGCGAAGAGGCAAAAACATGATACGAGAAACATGCAAAGGCAGAGGGAAAAACAAAGAATGGAGGAAACAAAGAAGGAGTTACATGAGTTGAAGGAGAAACACTGAAAGGAACGGGAGTTGCGCAGACAGGAGAAGGAAGCACAACAAGAACAGGTACAACAAGGGGTGCAACATGTAGAGACAGATGAAACTGCGTCCGTACAGGTAGTCGACTCATCCAAACAGCTGACACTAAGCAGACAGGGTGAGCAGTCACAGGAGTAGGACTTCTCTCAAGAGATTGAATAAGAACTTGAGAAGATGGATACGGATATGGAGCAACAGGAGTTAGAGAAAGACATCGACCTCATGCCTATCATCAAGAGGTTAGCCCACCAGCTTCTCCAGATTTAGAAGCAGAGCATGTCCTAAGCAACCAAGGAGACATTGAGATCCTTGGAGACAATTCGAAAGGAGAGATGCACAACATATCATTTGATGAGTCACAACATAGATTTGTGCAATCTCGCAGAGTGTCTACTCCGGATGACAACACATATCCTGTGAACATTTAGGAACGAGTGATCGTGTCTGATGTGCGCAAGCATCTAATAGCATTGGCCGATGCCACCAGATCATATGCCGAAGCCACTAGATCGAGTGTTCACTTCTTGATAGCTGAGAATGAGCAAATGGCTAAGGAGTTACAAACGACGAGGCAGGGAGGAGAACTAGTTACAACATCCACCCAAGTAGAGTTGAAGAAGGAAATATTGGATGAAGTATTGTCCCTTGAGTTAGTCATGCGAGTGTTGTATTCCAAGTTTGGTACTGTGCATAAAGAAGTTGTCCATCTCAACGGTTGGTAGCAACGATGTGCTAGGAGAGCACGTATCTTTTCAAACATGCATACTGTTGTTGACTACATGCAAACATGGACAATGAGATACAAGGGAGCCCCATTACACCTGTCCAAGATGATGAAGCCCAGAGCGATCGAGATGAAGGCACGCATCCAGAGTTAGATCCATAACTATGAAGATCTCCCACAACTCATCACTAGTCTATAGGATTCCCATGCACAAGTATTCATTAGCATGGATGTTGTTGTGCATGCACACACGATCCCATCTATTGGGACACTCACCAAGGCAAAGACAAAGGCATAAGTCTGGCTCAAGCTTGACTCGTACTTTGAGGAGTTGATGCGCATAGCCACAAGCGCAGACTTTGTGATTAGTTTTAACACCATGCATCAATATGTCACTGGTCCGACTGCACTCAAGATAATGATGCACATGTTATCCGATGAGTTGGGTAGAGGAGACTGAGTAGTGTACTCGAATGCAATGGAGGCAAGAGTTCTTTTCCAAAAATATGTCACCACAGAGTACACGGACACCATCGCGGACTACCAAGCATGGAATCATTTTGCTACCGTTGACCATCATGAGGATGTCGAAGAGATGGTCTTCCCACAGTTGTCCGATTCATAGTGATGTATTGCATGGCTTGCTCAAGCCTATTTTGTCTCACATGGGTACATGTGCATATTGTATGTAATGTCTTGTTAATTGGAAGTTCAAGTGTTGATAGTTAAATGTAATAGTCATATAGTATATGAAGAGTCATGAGGATAGATGAATAGTCACAAAGGGGAATGTCAAGGGCCACCCCACCCTTTGCTATATAAGTCCCTCATAACTCATTATAGAGGATTTTGGTCATCTAAGCTTCCGATAGGAGTATCTTAGAGAAATCTTGGAGAGTATTGTAACGAGCCTTAGCTTCTCCACTATGCAAAGCTAGTATATCTCTTTGGAGGAGCAGGCAACAATGACTGTAACGTCTCACTGTCAGAATTAGTGGTTGGTCATAGTTGTATTGTATGACTAGAAATTTCACTTCTTAATATAACAGAGTCATCACCTTTCATGCATATGTCATATTATATTTCAGCTATCTTGTTTACTCTAAATGATATATGTATATGTTTTCTTACGCATGCATGTGTAGCTATTTTCTATATATGTATGTATGAATCTTACTAAAATGTGATGTTGTTTTAACCATCACTTTGAATTCCTAGCTTACTTTCCTTCCAATTTGTGATGCATCTTTGCTCGTGTGTTCTCTTCTTAACTTTGTGCTTTCACAGGTTTACAAGGGGCGCACTCACCTCACCCTCCTTGTGTTAGAACTGCTCATGCACCTTCCTTGACTTGTTGCATATGTCACACCCCTACTACCAACAGGGACATATCACTTGCCTCTGTGTGAAACCACGGTCAAGGCGATACCGTATGACCCACTTCTGGGACTCCTACACCAAATGGTTTGAGTTCTAGTTGGGACTTCTTACTGAGGAGATCCCCTGACATGTTAGCGGATCCAACACCGTCAACAACTTCTCAATATCCTTCTCAACCTATCAACCCTCCTTTTCAACCATATTGTTATATACTTAGGGGGGATAATATGGGGTACCAAGGGAGGTACCCAAGGTAATAATGTAATAATGGATGGGCCATAGTAATAAATAAGGTGGTTAACCCATATCATGTAAGGGACCACAAGTAGTTAGTAATAATGTAATGGGCCCATGGTATTAGTTTGATGGTATGAGGGAACCATGGTAATGACCCATGGTATTGTATGTATGAGGCCTATATAGAGGCTAGAGACTCCACGTCAAGGGAGAGTGTCAAGGATTATTGTATGAACAAGCATATGGCTTGTGGAGTGTTCTCCTTCCTTAAGGAGTGAATGTATGGTGTTGCCCTACCTTAAGGGTTTGATATCAATAAGGAATCATTTATATCTATTTCTATCTTATTATTTCTTGGGTTTATTTGCACTTTCTTATATTTTTAGATCAGATCTATAACAAGTGGTATCAGAGCACTTTCTTGGGCAAAAAAGTGGAGATTTTTTTTTTTTGCAGGATTTCGGGGGCGGCGAGTTTACAGATCAGATCTGTACGTTTTGGTACAAGATCTGCAAAATCTAATTACAGATCTGGATTCTATGTGAAAAAATACCCGATTTCAAAAAAAAAAATCGGCTGAATCGGAGTCTGGATGAAGGAGATATCACTGATCTAAAAATCAGTGGTGTTGTAGACAATTTTTCAGGGCAGTGAATTTGCGGCGCAGATCTAGACGTCCTAGCACAAGATCTGCAAAATCTAATTGCAGATCTGGATTCTTTGTGAAAAAATACCCAATTTCAAAAAAAAAATCAGTCGAATCGGAGTCCGGATGAGGGAGATATCACTGATTTAAAATCAGCTCTTTTTTGCAGAAATTGTGGTGACGGCGGGAGAGTAGCAGCATAGATCTGAAATTCCAGTGTCTGGATCAGGATTTCTATCACATGGGCAGATGCATAATGGTTGTTCCATTTCCGAAAATAGGTCATAATACGAATTCTGAGCAATATTGACGGAATTGTGACCATTTCAAATTTTCGCCAATTTTTTTTGTGATGGCGGCCCTAGGTCAGAATTTCAGGGACTTGTATAAATTTGATGGCTCTCATCCAGCCAAATGGCTAGCACAAATGGAGAAATATTTTATATTGAATTACATCATGGATGATGAGACTCAGTTGAGTGTGGGAATAATGTACTTGGACAATGAAAGACGACAATGGTGGCAATGGCATCAACGTTGCTATCGAAGGCCCTTGACTTGGGACACATTCACAAAAGATCTTATGGACCACTTTGACCGTAAAGCTAATCTTGTGGATAAGCTCACACAGACAGACACACAGCCTAGCAAAGATTTTATAGAAAAGAAGGAAACCAAGGAACCTAAAGGGTTATTTTCTTCTGGTATCTCCTTATTGCAGGTTCATGGATTGATTCAGAAAGAGAAGATCATTGTTTCTATAAATCCTAGTTGCAAGCATAATTTCATCAATGTTAATTTGGCAAAAAAATTGCAAGTTCCTACAAAACACATTGAAAACACACAGGTGGATGATGAGGATGTTCAAGTGTATAAGGATTTGAAGATTTCTATGGATAAGTATGTGTTGCATGGTGATTTTTATACTTCAAAGATGGATAATATGGATGTTGTTTTAGGATATTCTTGGATGGAATCTGTGGGTACTATAAATATTAACGTGCAGAAGAAATTCCTAAAGCTCTGGTATAAAAAGAAGAAAATTACATTACAGGATATTTCCATCAATAAACAGGTTGACGCAGAAGATGTTCCAGGGACTGACATATCAGATGATGAGCAGTTGATGGTCGAAAATCAAACACAAACAGAGGCTGAAGCAGAAAAGGTTATAGGTGCTGATACATCAGATGAGGGCTCAGTAGTGGAAGTAATATTGGAAGATAAGACACCACAGTAGGCACCAAAACATAACAGTCAGGCTCCAGTAAGAGGTGAATGAAAGAAAAAGCCATCGTGGGTTAAAACTTCAACATATCATCACCCACATCACCCCACAATACAACCATCAAGATGGCAACCAATTAGCCACACGGACAACAACCCCCGTAGGACAGATAGAGAGGATCGAAGATCCACCTACTACACATCAACACAGAAGAGCTACCACGGTCAACTTCCATCTCAAGCGAGCGAGGCACTAGCGAGACCTAGGGCTCACCTCTCTCTTGGATGGTTAGATGCACATGCATGGTACCAGTGGACTACTCTTTTAAGTAGATCTTATTATTTGTGTTCTTCCCATGTTTCGGGGACGAAACATGCTAAGGGAGGTGGAATGTTATATACCTAGGGGGGATAATATGGGGTACCAAGGGAGGTACCCAAGGTAATAATGTAATAATGGGATGGGCCATAGTAATAAATAAGGTGGTTAACCCATATCATGTAAGGGCCACAAGTAGTTAGTAATAATGTAATGGGCCCATGGTATTAGTTTGATGGTATGAGGGAACCATGGTAATGACCCATGGTATTGTATGTATGAGGCCTATATAGAAGCTAGAGACTCCATGTAAAGGAATAATGTCAGGGATTATTGTATGAACAAGCATATGGCTTGTGGAGTGTTCTCCTTCCTTAAGGAGTGAATGTATGGTGTTGCCCTACCTTAAGGGTTTGATCAATAAAGAATCATTTCATATTATTTCTAGGTTTATTTGCATTATCTTATATTTTCATATCAGATCTATAGTATTTCTGGGTTAGATCTATAACAAGTGGTATCAGAGCTATAACACATATCCAGCCCAACCTTCCCAATGGGGCAACCCTTCACCAGGGTGGAGGCCTCAAACCACCCAACCTCCTCCTTTACTACCTCCACCTCAACCTCAACCACAACCTCCTAACCAAAATCCACCTAAGGAGCCTCTAATGCCTGCCCAACCCAATCTGAACTCGAACAACAAGCAGGTACAACAAGTTTATAGTGGGGAGATATTCTACCCTGCTTATGATGTGGAAATCCAAGAAGGTGCTCCTAGATAATCACCCACCTTATCAACCTGAAGAGCTTGAAGGAGAGAAGGAGGAGAGTGTCCCTCAAATCAATCCACATCCTTATCCTAAAAGGTTTGTCTACCCAAAACACCACACCCCAGAAGAGGATGGACTCTTGAGAGAATTGAAAAATTTGTGTGTCAGATACCCCTTCTCCAGGCCATTAAAGATGTTCCCATTTACAACAAGCTTATCAAGGAGGAATGTTTCAAAAGGCTTGGGAGAAGAAGAAGAGATACCCCCACAATCAATGTTGTTGGACAACTATCTGATCTAATGCTTGGGAGGGTGATCTCTCCAAAATACTTGGATCCTGGTAGCCCAGTAGTGGATGTGCACATTGATGGCATTATGGTCCCTAATACTTTGATTGATCTTGGGGATGCAATCAATGTAATGACTAGGGAAAGTATGCTGAAAATCAACATCCAAGGGGATTTTAGGAAGACCACTACAATGTTCCAGATTGCAGATAGATCCACAGTAGCTCCTGAAGGAGTTATTGAGAATTCCATGATCTCCATTGAATCCTGGGAGTATCCCACTGATTTCTTGGTCCTCTAGCCCAAAACCAAGTTTAATGGCTATCCTCTCATTCTAGGAAGACCTTGGTTGGCCACTGCTGATGCCTACATTAGTTGTAGGGATGGAAACATGACTATTAAAAATGGACATTTATCAAAACAACTTGTGTTGTATCCTCCTACTCAGCCTTCTGTTGAGCATGATTTACCCTTATGGTTAGAGGAGGAGGAAGAGGAAGAATTTTATCAGACATCCCTTTACCCAGTCTTCACTCTAGACACTGTTATAGGAAGGGGCAGCTTGATGAAGATGACCTTATCGAGCATATCTTACAGAACCAGCCTCCCACTTCCATTCCAACTTAGGAACTAATGAAAGATCTTGAGAGTATTCCTTGGACTAAATTGTTCTCTGTTGACTCTAACCTAGAACCTGCCAAGATTATGGAGATTGGCCCATCCAAAACTCTAAAGATCAACCCCTCTCTTTCTGTTGAGCAGGAAGAACAATTATGCAATGTGTTGAGGCAACATCTGGATGCTTTTGCTTGGGATTATAAGGAAATGAAAGGTGTACATCCCTCAGTCTGTACTCATCATATTTACATCAAAGAGGGATGTAAGCCTGTGTGCCAACCCCAGAGAAGGATGAACCCAACTCTTAAGGACATTGTGAAAGAATAATTGTAGAAGTTACTGGATGCAGGGTTCATATACCCCATTTCAGATAGTGATTGGGTTTCACCTCTTGTTTTAGTCCCCAATAAAAATGGGAAGTGGAGAATCTGTGTTGATTACTAAGAACTTAATAAGGCTACATAGAAGGACCATTTTCCTTTGGCCTTCATTGACCATGTCCTAGATGGCCTTGTAGGAAAGAAATTATTATCCTTACTGGATGGATTTAGTGGATATAACCGAATCCAGATTAGCCCCGAAGACCAAGAGAAGACCACATTTACATGTCCTTGGGGTACCTTTTCCTATAGAGTCCTTCCATTCGGTCTATGTAATGCCCATGCTACTTTCCAGAGGGAAGTTCTAAGTATATTTTCCAAACTTGTTCATGACTCTGTTGAGATACACATGGATGATTTCACTCCTTATGGATGTGACTTCCATGAAGCTCTTTCTAATATATGAAAATTCTTAAATAAATGCATTGAAATGAATCTTTCATTGAGTCCCGAGAAATGTGAATTCTTGATGAATGCATGGACTATACTTGGCCATTCTATCTCCAAGGAATGGATATAGGTTGACCCAAAAAAAATTCCATCATTAAAAAGGTCCTTATCCCTAAAAAACAAAGATATGTCAGGAGTTTCCTTGGATTAGATGGGTATTATAGAAGTTTTATCAAAGAATTTAGTAAACTGGCTTCATCCTTGTTTGGATTGTTGGCTAAAGGTTCATATTTTTGTTGGACAAACAATTGTCAAGAAGCCTTCCAAGTACTAAAAGAAAAGCTGACCACTGCACCCATCCTTAGGGGTCCCAATTGAGCATTACCTTTCCATATACACACAAATGCCTCAGACAAAGCTGTAGGGGAAGCCTTAGGACAAGTGGAAAACAAATTGCCTTGTGCTATCTATTTCATTAGTAAAATCCTTTCCAAAGCTAAGTTAAATTATACTATCACTGAAAAGGAACTCTTGGCAGTGGTACATTCTTTGAACAAGTTTAGGCATTATATCACTAGTTATCCAACTTTTGTTCACACTAATCATGAAACCATTAAGTATTTAATGAATAAACCTGATGTCAATGCTAGGATAATTAGATAGTTATTATTATTACAACAATTTGATTTGACTATTATTGATAAAATAGGGAAAGAGAATGTGGTTGTAAATTTCTTGTCAAGACTAACCTTACCTATAGGAAAGGAAGAAATGGTGGATGATCAACTTCCAGATGAACATCTCTTTTCCATCTCGGTGCTTTCTCCTTGGTTTGTTGATATAGCCAACTAATTAGTTACTGGGAGGTTCCCTCCTAATCTATCCTCTAAGGAGAAGAGAAATATTGTCAGGAAAAGTGCCCCATTCACTTGGATTGGGGAAAATCTTTTCATATTGGGACCAGATTAGATCTTGAGGAGATGTGTGAAGAAGAGGAGGTCTTTGAAATCCTCTTAGCATTCCATGATGGACCCTATGAGGTTCACTTTGCTTCTAAGGGGACAACCTTCAAAGTTCTACAATCATGTTATTATTGGCCCACTTTACATCAGGATACAAGAAGGTACACCGACAGGTTTGATCAATGCCAAAGGATGTGTAAACCCACACCCAATGATGAAATTCCCTTACAACCTCAAGTGACTTAGAGCCATTTCATAAGTGGGGCATGGCTCTCATTGGACCTATTTATCCCCCATAGGAAAGAAGAAATATATCATTGTGTGCACTGATTACTTGACTAAATGGGTTGAAAAAAAACGTAGAAAAGGCAAAAACTGAGCAAAAGGTGGTTGAATTTATGAGGTAGAACATCTTTTACAAGTTTGGTTTTCCAAGGGAGTTATTCATTGATCAAGGAGCACAATTTACATCAAATCTGATTGAAGATCTCATGAAGCAGCACCACATCAAGCACATGACATCCACTTCCTATCACCCTCAAGAAAATGGGCAGGTGGAAGTCACAAATAGAGAACTGGAGAACATTCTTACCAAGGTTGTTAGCAACATCATAAAGGTTTGGGAAAACAGACTTGTGGAAGCCACTTGGGCCTACAACAACACTTGGAAGACCACCACTAGATTTACCCCATTTGAACTAGTCTATGGGAAGAAGGTCCTGTTGTCTATTGAATTTGAATATAACACCTTAAGGATGGAAACTCAATTAGACTTGGATCTCACTATAACACAACAAGAGAGGCTTCTCCAACTCAATGGTCTAGATGAATTTAGGCTGCAAGCTCTCCTGCACACTGAGGTAATCTAGCTACAAAGGAAGATTTGGCATGATAAACACATTAAAGAGAAGACTTTTCAAGAAGGATATTGGGCCCTGTTGTATGATTCCAGGTTCAAGGATTTCAAGGGAAAGTTAATGACAATATGGTTGGGTCCCTATCTAGTAGAGAAATGTCATGAGAATGGGTTTGTCCAGATCAGAACAATTGATGAGGAAGGGATCCCCTTACTTGTCAATGGTTATAGGTTAAAGTTGTATAAAAGACCTATGTCCAAGGAATAATTTGTCAGTTCAGCAAGCATAGAATTGAATGTGATTGGGAGGCTCACAACCTTCAGTCCACAAAACTTCTAAAAAAAAGAAAAATAAGAGGGCCTAGATGAAAACCTCCATGAGGAATCTGAGGCCAACTCTAGGGTTGAAAACCTCTATGAGGTAGCCCAAGAGAAAAAACGAGAAAAAAACTAAAAGAAAATAAAAGATGAAAATATCCCCAGGTGAAAACCTCCTCTGAGGTGCCTAGGGCAGGCATGCAGGTTGAAAACCTCTATAGAGGCAACTTGAATGTCTAAAAAAAAAAGAGAAAAAGAGAAAAGAAAAACACAAGGAAGGAGTTCTTACACTACTTGTGCTAACATCTCTCTTTTGTGGGACTCTAGACAGTCAATAAAACCATGACTATATGACATATTCTACAAGTGCATTCCTCCATTTTTCCAGCCACCCATTGCATTTTCACCCCCTTCACTCACCTCCCTACCTCTCTCCATCATCCAGCCAATAATAGAATCAAAATTTTCCTCCTCGTTGTAATGCTACAAGAGCATCCTGTAATGCTATAGGAGGAGCCTAAAATTATACAGGAGGAAGATCTGATTGGAGAAAGAGGCCAAGAGGTCATGTATTCTTTAGGAAATTTTGAGAGAGGTCCACCAACATCACTTTCATCACCCATCAACTCCATCTAGCCAAAAGTCAGTTTCAACTTCCACTTTGCCATGCATATAAAAAAAACACAAAAAATATTTTCTTTCATTTTTCCACCACCTACAACACTGTTAGCTCAATTTATTGTGTAAATTAAGACACATATTTTACTATCAATCCAGGTTGGTAATCTTAGAATCAAACCACAATTTATGGACTTTTGGATAAAACTAATATAGAAAGTAATTATGAGGACAGAAGTGCATATTACAAATATAAATAATTCTACATCACTAAGATTGGAAATACATATTATAAACCACTCCTCACAACTTAAGCAAAACTATCTATGTCTATTCCATAAAAGCATGCATTATTGGTCAATGAAATTAGGCTATTTTAGAAAAACAAGGAAGAGGCTCTCTCAAAGAGACCTAGTTTTCCTCCCTCAACAATTCTATAATGACATTGCCAATATCTAAGTAAGCATGAAAGAATGTAATGAAAGCATAAAAACTTAATCTAAGAAAGCTTGAAAGAAGTGAATCTTGTTCAGTCTTAGTCCTAGCTCACGGAGAAGAGGCTCCCTCAAGGAGACTTGGTTGTCCTTCCACATTCAAGCTAATCACTAAAAGAAGCAATCTTCACTTAACACATTTCATAAAATAAATTCACATTAAATATATTTACAAATATTCACAGCAAATGAATATAATGAACATGGAAAATCAAACTAGCATATGCACAAATATAAACATGATACAACAAAGTGTACTTAGCTTGGATGGGGGCCCTCCAACCTTGCTGGTACACTGCTAAAATACTCAGCTACAACAACTCATTCACTCCAGCAAACACAAAGAAATCATGAAGCAAAAGTTTTGTCTTCAATTATCTCAAAAATAATAAGTTTGTCTACATAACTCTAACTATGAATGCCTCTCTTTAAATAGGAAAAATGATAACCAAATAAGCTAAAAAGTATGAAAAAACCATAATTAATGTTATCCCACTTCATCAGGTCGAAGCCATCCATTAGTTACAAGAAATCTAGAAAAAATCCAAAAAATCCTAAAACTGCCCCTTTTTAATAGGGATTTCTGGGTGACAGGTCAAGTTTGACCAGCTTTGACCAGGCCTGTATTTTCTCATTTTGACCGAGCCAATAGTTGTTCATCCATCCTTGGTTCCTAATATTTCCAAATATGTATTCATCTTGAGGCCATATGTCTTTCATATATCACTTTAACAGAGCTATTACGGGAATTTCCAGTTCTGTCCAAAAATGCTCTTAAAACCAATTTTTTACAAAAATATCTAAAAATTGAAAAACATAATTTATTTACCTGAATATGCATAATAAGGTCAAAATAAGGCATATATGGATGATATAAGGTGGAATATGATGGAATTTAAGTGGATTTTTAATAAGCAAAATTGATCAAAATCGAGGACCAACAACCACTTCTTCACGATCCTAAACCTGTCCTCATGCCTTTTCTGACTTTCCCTCAAATTCCAAATGAAATATAGGGTCTCAAAGAGGAATTAAATTATTTCTATAGGAAGATGATTCCTCTTGTAGCAGCCTGTACAGTCACACCAAAAATCCCAGAATCAACTTTTTCCACCCACAGAGTAATAGATCCAACCACCTTGAGCATCATAGAGCCATTTCTGAAGTAAGAAGGGGCACACCAGCTGATAATCCATCCACTCCACCAACAAAATATTGGACATTGAGAAGAAACCTGCACACACAATAATGTTATCAGTCAAAGAACTATTAAGTTATGAGGACCTGTGCAGAAGAAACAAAGGAAATCAACACCTTTAGGATCATCATATTATGAAGACCAGCTCTAGCATGCAAGCTTCTCCAACACATTGACATCACAGGTAGGCTCAAGTATGACAACCCTCACCTCTTCCCTATGCATATGATGATAAAATGTGTAATGGTCGAGAAAGGAATTTTTTATGGGCTGGAGGTGGCCAATAAACTTGGCCACCTTCGATTAGTAAACTAAATTTCATTTCAGTTACACATGCATGTGGAAAAGTCAACTCAAGTGAGGTGGTGATTATAAGGAGTGAGGTGATAATCATAAGGAACAAGGTGATGATTACAAGGAGTGGGGACAACGATTAGAAAAGGGAAGTTCATGCAAGATCCATGTCATCAAAGCGCTCCGAGCCTTTACCACAAAATGAATATTAAGTACAAGGCTCAACTCCATTTGTATAATCGCTCATTTCAAGAAATAGTTAGAGAAGGATGAGCTAGTTCTATCATAGACTTCCTAGGGTTCCACCGAGCTGCTTCGAACAATTTTTGCAGGCTCTAAACTGCTACAAGAGGCTCTGGGATGTTATAGGAGGCCCGAAAGGAAGCTATAGGAGAGAATTGAAGGAAGAAAGGAAGTCAAAATTACCCAAAGTTTCCCTCAAACCCTCATGCACATGACAGAGTAACATTAAAAGGAGTAAGTGATCCTTTCCCTCTCTAATTTCCATACCTATGCCTAGAAAAGTCTGCTTGAAATAAGTGCCCTGTAGCAAAGAATTATACAATAGTTCCCTTTTGGAAATTGTCATATGTAAGAGAAAGATAGGGTCAAAGAAAATTCTATTTTGTTAAGAAATTATTGGCATCCTTCTCCCCCTCTGATAAAAAGGGAAAATTTGACATTGTCTCTACAACCGAGACTGCTCTAAGGCCAGAATTTGAAATACACCTAAGTATCCTCAAGAAGGAGCAATAGGAGAAATGGGGGGAGGGTTTAACAGAAGAGAGCCCACAGACACAAAGAGAATTCATCAACATCCTCTTGTGGTAAATATTTTTCAGAGACATCAGTGGTTGGGTTTCTTTGAACTGTTGAAGGGGTATGATGATGACATAACCCAAGAATTTTCCATGGCCCTAAATACCCAGGGAGGAGATAGTGCCATAACTGTTGTTAGAGGCCTTTCCATCTCTCTAAATGCTGAAATCATAAGAAGAGTGACTACATTACCCTTAGGAATTCGATGGAGCAAGGAGGACAAAGCAATGAGTGTCACAACTAGGAAGAACTTCTTCATTTTGAAAGAAAAACCTATAGAAGACAAAAATGGAGTGAGAAGGGAGAGCCTACCTTACCCCTGGGATGAAGTGGCCTACCACATTCTCAAATACATATCCTGTGAGGGGAGGTTGAGCATTGTATATGCCTACCATTTTAGGTTACTCCATGAGTTAATATTCAAAGAAGAATTTCCTATCCCACAAAGACTCAGTGTTCCCCATTTCTTACTATAGTCTATCATTGAGATGAGCCAGAAAGTGAGGGAAGGGAAGCACCAACACATTGCTCACCATGGCCTCATCAAGCTGATTGTTATGGATTCCCTCAGCCACTTAAGGTACCCTGTACTCTGGACTGATTTTGTAGATATGGATAGGGAAACTTTCATTGAAACAAAAAACATAACCTCCACACAGCAAGAGGGAACACTAACCTCTAGTATTGGGGGTAGAGAAGGAAAAGAAGAAATGGAAACCAAGGAAGAAGAGGAGGCAACAGAAACAAAGGAAGAAGAAGCAAAAATTAAGGAAGAAGAAGGAGAGAAACAAGTAGCAGAAAAAGAGAACCCTGAGGAGACCTCAAAGCCTCAAGGGATAGAGAAACAAGGACATCAAACCAGTCTCTCTCTAGGAAATATTGAGTAAGAAGTGGCTGCAACATTGGCCACATTGACCACACCTGTAAAACCCAAAAGGAGGAAGCCAAGGCAAGGTTCCTTATACTTCAAAACAAGGAAGAGCACCAAGATCAGGTAAGGGAAGCCTCAACCTCCTACAAAAGTCCCCATCACCATAGAGGAGTCAACAAGCAAGAAGAAAGAAGTGGGACCTAGCAAGGGGAAGATTGAAGAAATTACTTCTCGTAATATCAAAACCAAGCAACTTGTGCTCCCTGTGGGAAGGTATACCACCAAGGTAGTCACCTGTAAGAGGCTCAAGACAAAATTTGAAATGTTACAAGAAGAAAAAGAAGAGCTATAGGAGGAAACAAAGCAGCTATAGGAGAAACTGGGGCTGCTACAGGAGAAACATGGCTATTACAGAAGCAATAAGAAGTGCCACAGGAAGGAGCAACCACCTTAAAAGAAGAAGAAGAAAAACATCAAAGAGCTTCAAGAGCCTAGTCCAAGACCTAGCCTAGAATCTAACTACAAATTTGTTGAGGGAGGAAAGATTATACCTGAGAAATTCACCATCCCACTCTTTTTTGAGTTAGAGAAGGAAAGAGGCAGAACACATAGATGGATGCAGATTGCAAAATCCAAAACTGTAGAGGATGTGGGTCTCATGGAGGAGAAAGTCAATGAGATGGGGAAATAATTAAATGATCTAAAATTAAGAGAGTCAATCATGAGGGAATAACTACAAGTATAAAACACCAGGTTAAGAGAGAAACTGCAAGAAAAATAGAGACAACTTGCCACCATGGAAAGTTTATCCATGGGAGTTATACAATGTAGGTAGCCATCCAAATCCTATGCTATTTTACTCAAGGAGCAATGGTTGCAGTTTCAATTTAAGACATTTGTACAATATGTCTCATTTCCTTTCCAAGACTACAGGAAATTCATCGACTTTTGCAAAAGGGCAAGTATTGGGGATAGAGACAAGCTAGCTAAGTTTTACATGCATAACTTAATCCTCACATACATGAATTTATGGGACCCAAACTCAAGGTTGGGAGACATGAAATTGATGGAATTAGCCTCTTGGTTGACCCATGAGGAGACAAGGGATGAAGAAGTAAAAAGGGTGATGACAAAAGAAGAAAAGGAGCCCTTATATATCAGGGAAAAATTAGTGAGCCCCAAGGCTATCATCAACAATGATAATCTCATCTCCTCTGATCCTAAATTGGAACCTAAGTAAAAAGGAGCCCAAGATAAATCCATCTTTCATTTTGAGGACACTTTTAGGATGTTGGGGATAGAGAGTTTGCAAGCTTGTCAAGAAGATGGTAGGCCTTGCCTCACAGTTTACAAATCAGAGAATATCACTCCCCAGAAAGACTAAGGAATGCCTTGGAGAAAACCCCCCTATACAAGAGGATCATGCAAAGGCTAAAGATCAGGTGGATAAGCCTCAAACTCAGTCCTCCCTTACTATTGGGCCTACAAGAAGGCATAAACCAAGCAGAGGAACAAAAAGAATGGGAATACATAGAGGCAAATGCAGGTTTCTATCCATAGGAAGGCACATCATATGAAGTTCCTTGGGATGTCAGAGAGGCCACCAGGGCCATGAATGAACTTCATATCAATGACTGAGTTGCTCAGAGGGTGAGCAACACTTTTAGTAGGGGGGTGATGATGGGTCCCATCAATAGGTATCTTTTGGAGTTCATTGTGCTATCCTCCAACCCTTAAAACTCTCCTTTTCTCACATTAATTCGAATTTTTAGCCATAATATGCTTAGTAGGAAGAATAAAAGGTGTTTTTCATATTGTATGGCCTAATGTGATTAATATGTAGGTCAAAGAAGAATTTTTGGAGATATTTACCATGCATGGGCTTGATGGAGACACCTAGAGAGAATATAGGGAGGTTTTCCACCTCATTAACTCCCTAACTTGGCTTGAGATCACAGAATCCTCTCCAATAGCTCAAATTCACTAGCATTTGAGGAACTCCAAGTGAATGATAAGGACAAATGGAAGCAGATCCATAAATCTCGAGATTTTGGAGGGGAGCATTCCTCCTTTCAAGGAAGTCACATCTCAAGCATTTTTGTATAAGTAAACCTGTTGAAAGGCTCATTAGGATTCAATTTTTTGTTGCAGATAGGAGTAGTCACTGAGAGCCTAGTGCTTGAAATTGTTATTATTAACTTTCATATGATGTATGAGACTATTATTTTATGTTAATGAGAAGTTTACCATTGATCTGCATCTGAGTTAGTTTTGGAGGGTTGAAACCCTTAGGTTTGGGCCCAACCCAGAGGCTTTAGTCCCTCTCTTGTATTTCCTTCTTGTTCTTGTTTTAAAGCATTGCAATCCTTCTCTTGTTTCAGCATATATTATATCATAAAAACTTGTAATTGTAGGCTTGCCTATCACCTCTCTTATTGGAAGAGTGTTTGGAAAGATCTACGATAACAACTTAAAAATATTTTTTTATGATTTCTTGGAAAATGATAGATTTCAGTTTTCCTGCTTATTAACTGAAATTTAGGAGTTAGTGTCATTATCTTGAGTGATTAGAGTAGTGTTGTGGGATAGAATATATCTTAATCAAATTCAACTCATCTTTTCCATAATAATTTGTCTCACTGCATTATTGATCAGTTGATACATGTATCTGGCTAGCTACAGGGAATCTAATGATCTATGGGGGTGGGCACACCTTTCCACATCTACCCACACCTTTCCATCTTCCTCTTAGGTACCTCACCTTGCCTCCAAATTATGTCTCTAAATTCACTCTATTAAGGAAAATGAAGGACACCGTGGGCATCAAATTTGGTGCAAGATAGACCTTCGAGGGGTAATAGGCTTGGATAAGGGGCTCCCACACACTTCATTCATCACCTTATACCTTCATCCACCTCTATCCACCTCTAAGACACCACTTCCATCCTTAAAATGCTCTCAGACCCCCTCTTGTAGCAATACAAGCCCTCTTGTAGCACCTCTTGTAGCAGCCCTATAGCTTTGATTTCTTCAACCAGTTTTGCTCCAAACTTGGACTTTGGCCTAGTTAAGTTGAATAATAGCCCCCACACTATGATTTGATGATTAGGGAAGACCTTAGGACCACTCCAACCTCATCCTTCCATCACTGCAACCATCAAATAGCAAAATGGAGTTAGATTTATCATTTTTTTTCATAGGCATGTTAAAGATGTGATTTCTCAATTTCAGCAAGTGTGAGTAGATAAATGATGCATGCAAGGTAGGTTATTGATTTGAATCAACTGTGCAAGTAGAGTAGCATGAGTTATTTCTGCAAATATATTAGGTTTTTTCCTTATGAAATTTCAATTAGCATTTACATTTGATGAATGGTAAGAAGAGGAGTATGATTTATTTCTGCCACTAAATTAGCCTATTTTCCCTTATGAAATTTCAATTATCATTTACATTTGATGATTAGAATTTTCACCTTGGTAGTAGAATCATGTTCATTTATGTTTTTATAAGAGGGTTTCACTATAATTAGTTGGAGGAATGGTATCTGAATGCCTTGATATGATTTCATGAATAAGAGCGACATGAGTAGAACCTAACCTACTGTGCATATAACACTATCACTTTGATAATTAAAGTTGAGAAGCCCTTGGGAGTTGCAACATCCTTAGTGCAATACTAGGGTTCATTAGAAGTCTAGCAAGGACCTGATGAGATCTATCTAGGTCAAGGAAAGTATGTGATCAAGATGTTAAAGAGGGTTGATATGATGGATTGCAAACCAATGGCAACCCCAATGATCACAAATTTGAAAAGACTAACAAGCTATGAATCGAGCCCCGTGGATCCTTCCAAGTATAGACAATTGATAGGATCATTGATGTACTTAGTGAATACTTGAATAAACATATGATTTGCAATAAATGTTCTCAGTCAATTCTAAGTGGAGCCGAAGCATGATCATTGGATCACAACACAACATATTCTAAGATATCTGTGAGGAACCATCCACTACTGCTTGAAGTATGATAGGAGGAATGATTTCCACCTAATTGGATATACAGATTCTGATTGGGGAGGCAGTGATCAAGATGGAAGGAGCACTACAGGAGGATGTTCCAGTTTGGGATCCTCCATGATCTCATGGATGATCTAGAAGCAAGATACAATTTCTTTAAGTAGTGCCGAGGCAGAGTATATTACAGCCTGTGAAGTAAGCAGAGAAGCATTCTGGTTAAGGAAGTTTCTATCTGACCTATTTGAAGGACCAATGGACCCTACAATGATACATTATGATAACACCAGTTGTATAAGATTGTCTGAAGACACAATGTTTCATGGAAAGACAAAGCATCTCAACAACAAGTATCACTACATTCAGAAGCTAGTACAAGATGGTGTGTTGCAGCGACAATATATCTTCACCGATGAGTAGGTAGCTGACATATTGACAAAATCTCTTCCTAATAAGAAGCTTGTGTATTTGAGAGGCAAGCTTGGTTTGGTTGATGTATCCTCCCTATTTGAGAGGGAGAGATAGGCACATCATTCTTGTCTTCACTTGGGAAGACAAACTGGAGGATTGGGTAAGCATTTGGCATTCGATACTCTCTGAGGATGAGGTAGGGAATCCAAGATGACAGTAGTTATGGACTGATATTCTTAGAGGACTGATTATGCAAGATAAGAATATTTCAAAGAAGTTCATACTATGTGAACACCTGAGTGGAGTATGTACCTTGAGACACGATGATGACAGTGTCTATAAATCATTGGTCTCACCAACATTATGCTCTGAGCTTGTGGAGAGATACATTTGTTAGTCAAGGCCTTGCTAGGTGACAATGTTGGTTGGTATGATGCTAAACAAATGGGTTACCAATCTGACTCTTCTTATGAGATCTCTTCAGATTGAGAATGTCCATGTACCTTTTGTGAATACCTCCCTAGTTAAGAGGGAGTGTTGAAAAATGTGTAACTAGGTCCGGTCTTCACAAATATGAAATGTACTTTTGATTCTTGTAAATTGTAAAATGAAAGAAAATTATTATTATTGTTTTTAGAGCATGGGTTTCATGCTCAAGGTCTTTTATTTTATAGGTCAGCCACCCATTGAGTGTTTCTAGGGTTTGTTCTAGGTCAAGAAGTAAAAAGAGTCATTGTCATAAGTTGAAGACCCCCTTGGGCACATTGTGACTTGTAAAGAAAATTATTTTTGTCATTAAAAGAGTCAAAATACCCTCCAAGACCGAGTTGGTCTAGTAGCTAGCAAGTCGACCTAAAAGAAAGAGCCACATTCACCTTGAAGAGCCTATATATAGGAGGAAACTCGACCTCCTTGAGAGACATTCATCCATCACTCATTCTAGCGAAGAAGAAGGAAGAAGAAGGTAGCG
This sequence comes from Pinus tabuliformis, assembly GCA_031772625.1. NCBI lineage: Eukaryota > Viridiplantae > Streptophyta > Pinopsida > Pinales > Pinaceae > Pinus > Pinus tabuliformis. The sequence goes on from CM062816.1 coordinate 31,170,733, forward strand.
GAGAAGGAAGATGGTGATGGAGACTTTTGTTTGGGATATTTCTCTCTCACACATGCTAAGGAGGACTCAATTTTCTATAGCAGATCTAGGGTTTCTATCTACAAGTTTGATCTTGGAGAAAATAAGGCAAGAAGGTCAAGTGAAGGTCACCTAGGGTCATCCTTAAGCTCCAGAAGTCAGAGAAAGGCAAGTGAAGGTCAAAGGAAGGTTCAAAAGGCAAATCGAGGCTCACACGTGTGGTAGAAACAACTACTAGGGGGCCAAAATTTTTAGATCTGCAGTGGAGGCTAAAATTCCGTAGTTGGAGGTCGAAGAAGTGCTACTGTAAGAAATTTGACTGGGTTTGACTAGATCAAGGTTAGCACATAAGCAGAAGAGGTTGGTCTTGGTATTGGAGGGTATTGGTTTCAGTCTTAAGGTCTTGGAATTCGTCAATTGAAGAATATATAAGGAAGAGAAGAGATTTGTGGGTTTTCCTCTAAGTGGAGAGGTTTTGGCCCTGGCTTGCAACCTATATTATGTGTCCTTATTCTTCTTGTTTTGGTAGTTGTTTGATGATACACACACATAATAATAAGTAACAAAGCTAATAAGTAAAAAGACATCACAAGCAGTTATCAAGTAAAGAGAAATACCTCTAATCATTGCCCTATAGATTTTTCAACAGTTCCACACCTACCAGCTTGGGTGCAAAGCCCACGCCTTGGTTTCCAAGTCCACAAAGCACTTTTGTGGCACTCCAAACTCCAAATCCTAAACCCCGGGGCTTGGAGTACCTCCCAAGCTACCAAATCTCAACATTAAGTTGTCCATTGATTTCCTTCACTAGTCCACATCAATGGCCAACTTGTTCTAGGAGTATGATATATTCTCTATAATCAATGTCACCACTTAAATGAGTACACAAAAGGATAGACTATCACTAACAATATCATTGAAAAATAAAGTGTGGAGGTAATTCTCTATATTCAATTTCGCCCACATAAATGAGTACACAAAAGGAGAGACTATCACAAACAATAAGGTTGAAAAAGAAAGTGTGGAGGTAGATTAGAGGAAACACACACTGAGGAGGAAGTTGAAGGAGATCAATTAAGTTCTGGAAGAGAAGACCTTTATGATGTAAACCAATGAGTATAAGTAGTACTTAGTGAAGAGGCAGTATGTGTCAAATAAGGACAATACTTCAATTTTTGAAGCAAAATACCAAAACTTCCTAAGAGGGATAATATGTAGAAGATAACCAGTTAACACTAGGATGTGCAATGTATTTCTTATAACGAGAAGATTAGTTTTTTTTTTGCATGTGACTAGAGGAATCAACAACTCGGTTGGTCTTGTACTCACATGACATAGGGTTGATTAACGTTTAGGTTCCCATATATGCCCCTTCCATGGATACAAATAAGTTGGGGTTTGCACCCGTGACCTCTCATAAGGAGAAGTTGACAGAAGAGCATCTATCAAGAAGTTATGTAATTGAACATGGAAAAAGAATGTGATAGAAAAAGATGTGATGAAAGGAAGATGAAAAATTTCACCAGAAAGAAGAGGACACTTAAAGATAAAGCACAAAGAGGCAAATGAAGAGGCAAAGAGGCAAAGAGGCAAATGAAGAGTTAAAATAAAAGAATGTCAAATAGAATACTAGAGACTAAACGTGGGTAAGCCAATCTAAGATATGACAATGATATCATTAGCTAGTCATATTGCAGTTATAATTGAGTATCACTGTTTGTGTTAGTGGCTAATTGTGCACCAATGCATTGATGGGTCTTTGTTCAATATTAATGATATTTATAGAGATAGCATGATTATGGAGGATTATGGGGTTTTATGCTATTAATGGGAAAATGTGTTTTTAATGTAAACGGAAGAAATGGAGTTATGCCATGCATTTGTTATCCACCTCCTTGGGCAATATATAGGGGTTTATGGGTTATTAGATGTCATGTTTTAGTTCTTAATATTTTATCATCATTATAGAGTTGCACAAGCATAAAAAGGTTATTGGCTCAAGAAGTTTCCACTCCCTTACCCAACATAGCCAAGGGAGGACCATATAATAGGTGTATGAGGTTCTTTGGAGTATTAATAAACTCAAAATATTGTTATTTAAATATTTTTAAAATTCATGTGCAAGACATTGTTATTGTTAATATAAATGCATTTAATAAAGTTGACATAAAAATATATCAATAATTTATATGGAGTTATTAAATAAATATATTTTTCAACAAATAAATATGATAGATATAATACTAGTATTATTCTCTTTATAAATTATAAAAACAATAAAATATATACATTTTTCACTCTATTTATTAAAGATTAGAAACCTATTATATTTTCAATTTCATTTTATTTTTTGATAAAATAACAATACTCTGTATTTAAATATAATTAATATCTTATTTTACTTAACACCTAATATAATTAATATCTTATTTTACTTAACACCTAATAAAATTAAGATTTAGAAAATAATTACCATAAAATATTTAAACATATAAACTAAAATTTACTAAATATCATATAACCACATTAATTTAAAATTTGTGAATAATTTCGAACTATAACATATCATACATCGGGTGTCAAGTTAAAGCTTTATTACTAAATTATTTATTAACTTCTTTATAATTTGTCTTATAAACGTTGCTCATCCAAATGACCATTATTTTACTAACAAGAAATATAACTTGGAGTATAGCCCGTGAATTTGTTTAATAAGCTTCATGGTTAAGCCTGAATGCTAGTTGCGGCCTTGCTGTGTAATTCATTGTTCTGAAATTTTATTCTTTATTCTTTATTAATTGTGGTTGCTATTCTCTTTTGCCAATTTACATAATTCATGATGCTGGATAACTCTTTCGAACTACATAATTGATTTAAGTGATTGGATACAGAGATGATGTGAAAACGCATGGAACTACCAAAATCTTACACCGATTGACAGGATTGGAAAGACAAATGCCCAGATGCCTTGCAGGGTGTTTCAAATTGTCTTCTTCGGGCAGGCACTGGAAATTGACAGGTTTAAAGTAAAATTTCGTCTTATTAGTCTTAATTCCTTCCTTACCGTCTTACACTGAGTAGAACTATGACTGTCAAATCGCAATGGCAATAGCCCAAAAACCATCATCGTGCATTCAACCTCAGCAGAAGAGAATGGTATTGATTTTGGGAACACTGCTTCACTCTCAGGCTACCGATAATACTCCCAGAACCCTGGGCAATGCAGGCACTAACTCTCATGACCATGTGAATACACTGTGTAAACTGGGACGATTGAAGGAAGGGCTGCAGATCCTGCATCTCATGGATTACTGCCCGCCTTCCTCTACTTATGATTCCGTCGTCCAGGCCTGCCTTAACTGCAATGCCCTTCCAGAGGGAAAATTAGTCCATGCCCACATCATCCAAACTGCATTTAACTGCCAGGACATATCGTTTGTGAACAGGCTTGTGACCATGTATGCCAAGTGTGGGAGTCTGGTGGATGCTCGTAGAGTTTTAGATCAGATGCCTCGGCGTAACGTGGTCACATGGACTGTAATCATTGCAGCTTATGCCAGGCAGGGCCTTGCTCAGGAGGCCTTGGCATTGTATCACCTCATGAAGGAATCAGGCATCCAGCCCAATCAGTTCACTTTTCCTACTGTTCTCTCCGCATGCGCCGTGTTGGCAGATCTGGGACAGGGAAGGGAGGTCCATGAAGATATAATTAGAAGTGGATTTGAGTCCGATGTTTATGTGGGGAATGCTCTTGTGGACATGTATGGGAAATGTGGCAGCACTGAGAATGCGCGTAATGTGTTTGACAAAATTTCTCAACGAAATGTGGTTTCCTGGAATGCAATGCTGGCAGGATATGCGCATAATGGGAATGTGGATGAGGCACTGAAGCTCTTTCAAATGATGCCAGAGCGGAGTGTGGTCTCCTGGACATCTATGGTTGTGGGATATGTGCGGAATGGGCATATCGATGAAGCGTGGAATCTCTTTCAGGAAATGCCGCAACGGAATGTGATCTCCTGGACAGCAATGATTGCAGGATTTACACAGAATGGACGCAGTCAAGAGGCCCTGAAGCTTTTCGAACAAATGAAACTGGCAGGAGTGAGGCCAAACTCCAATACTTATGCAAGTGTTCTTTCGGCATGTGCTAACTTGGCAGCTCTGGAACAGGGCAAGGAGATCCATGAAGAATTATCCGGAAGTATATATCTGTCTGATGTCTTTGTAGGGAGTGCTCTTGTAGACATGTATTCAAAATGTGGGAGTATAGAAAGTGCACGCCACGTGTTTGACAAAATGCCTGAACGAAACAGAGTCTCATTGAATGCAATGATTGCAGGATATGCCATAAATGGTTGTGGCAAGGAGGCTGTCAAACTGTTTGAACAAATGAAACATTCGATAACCAATCCAGATCATGTCACATTTATTGGCATTTTGTCGGCTTGCTGCCATGCAGGCATGGCGGACGAAGGCCTACAATACTTCAAGTGCATGAGTCAAGATTATAATATTACACCGGCCATGGAGCACTATAGCTGTATAGTTGATCTTCTTGGTAGGGCTGGGCGCCTGAATGATGCACAAGACTTCATAAGTAAAATGCCAGAAAAACCTAATGCTACTGTGTGGGGATGTTTGCTCGCTGCTTGTAGAAGCCACAACAATATAGAGCTAGGGGAGAAAGTGGCAGAACACCTTTTTGAGTTGGATCCAAATCATACTGGACACTATGTGCTACTGTCAAACATGTATGCCGCAGCTGGCAGGTGGGATGATATTGAAAGGGTGCGGAAAATGATGAAGGAAAGATGTGTAAAAAAGAAGGCTGGGTACAGTTGGATTGAGGTAAATAAACATGTATATGCTTTCCTTGTGGGAGACAAGTCACATCCACAAATGGAGAAAATTTATGCTACACTGGAGGATTTGTTTAGAAAGATGAAAGCAGCAGGTTATGTACCGGACACAAGATTTGTTCTGAAAGACCTGGAGGAGGAGCAAAAGGAACAGTCTCTTTTTCACCATAGCGAGAAACTAGCAATTGCATTTGGACTCCTAAACACATCTCCTGGCACAACTATTCGGGTTATTAAAAATCTTCGAGTATGTGGTGATTGCCACTCTGCCATCAAGTTCATCTCGAAGATTGTTGCACGAGAAATTATTGTGAGGGATCTAAACCGTTTCCATCATTTCAAGGATGGTAGGTGTTCATGTGGGGATTATTGGTAATAAGAAGGAAAAGAACCCATAACACAGGCTTACAAGATAGCTAGAGGCTTGAACCATAAAACACAGCCACAACATAGGAGGGGTCATTTATCAACTGTGTGCCGACTTGTCAAAACTGTTACAACCTGAGATGGTGTTACCCGCCAATGACACAAAGACTTCAGCCTAGCAGTTTGTTGATCGATATACATGCCTATGATGGAGATATCGCCATATGCAGTAAACCCATTGGGTAGGATGGCCACAAATCTCTGGGCAAAGAGGTTAGAGAATGGTAGCTTTCATGATGTGGCCTTTTCTTAATTTTTGTACACTAGGTTTAGTGTAAAGTAACCCAAATTCCGATGATTTTAATTTATATCTGAAAGCATTAACTTTTGAAGCCTTGTAACCCTTTCTTCCATCAATGAAATTTTAGCATGAGAGCATAAAGATACTGGCCTATAATGCCTTCTTTTCTTTTATTAAAATTACATTGGTAGGGATTAGGTACCGATTTAGAGTTCCTTGAAAGTGTAGTTTTTCACAGGGGCTATATATTATTTTGATGAAATTTAAACTATGATGGATGCCTTTGCTTATTAACAATATCATTGTCGTCTAAAGAAATTCATCCTAAAATTAATGCAAGTCATATGAACATCTCTGTGGTCATCAAGGTAATTTATAATGATAATTATTTTTTTCATTTTTTTGTGTTTGGTTATTCCGGATACTTGCACCAATTCTCTGTGGTAAAGACAATTCTATTCTAAACATTCTTTTATAGAATATTGTTTCTCTAGACGATAATGAAAATAATGCATGTAGCCGTTCTGCATCAGGTGCCAAAGTTAACTTTAGTGAATCTATGAGTCTTTTTTACCTACAAAGATCCTCTTCTACCCAATTGGTTGAAAGCATCTTTCAAGGTTGAGCATTAAATAACCATAGCACTAATCTGTATCTTAGGATGCATCTTAGCGTAAGGGCTCTTTAGGGAAAACATTGGTATCCATTCTTAGAAAATGCAAAAGACAATTGGGGTTGACTGACCCAGGAGGATTGATCCAGGTGGATCTTTAAAAAAACACCAGTGGCATGGTAAGAAGGTTCAAAAATCAAAGTGACAAAATCTGGATAAACTTAGCTTTAAATCAAAGTGCTCGTCATCCTAATTCCAATGGTGTGAACGACACTCGAATCCGAGCTCATATGAAGTTAGAGCAAGTCAAAGTTCAGGTTTGATTTGGACAACTGGCAAAAGAAGATGATGTGGCAGAACTTTTAGCTAATGGGGAAGCACCAAGTGGCAGGCCGCCATTGGCCCCACATTTCATTGATCGCAAAAGACAGAGGTCTGCGATTAAGGAATCGGCCCTAGCACTACCAAGTTGCGATTGCGATATCACAATCACAGATCAGAGACGAGTCAGTTTTACATAATCGACCCCGACAAAGTCAGGATGCGATGCAATAATCACATATCGCAATCACAAAAGGAAGTGCTTACAGAATCAGCCTCCGACAGTTAGGGTTGTGATTGCGATATTGCAATTGCATATCACACAATGCACTTTCTTAAAACAATAAGACCCGTCGGTTTCGCCGATTACGATTTGCTGATACTCTCGGATGCGATATGCTATAAAGCGTGGTTTTGGAAACTCGTCGGGTTCGCTGGATCGCACATCGCACATCGCATCTTGCAACGGCCATTATGGAGGAACACCTTGGTCCTAACCAATTGCGATTTACGATGGGGTTATCAACGCTGATAAAGCCACTAGGTTTAGGGTATACGCCAGTTCATGTGAGAAATGGTGTCAAGGGCGGTTTTTCTATGTTTGACAGGTTTGTTACCTGTGGCTCGAGAATCTCTGTTTAAAATAGCCCGCTTGCCTACTTTGTCATTTTGTTTAAACTGCACAGATTTTTAAGGATCCTGTCCACCAGCATATAAATTGGGCTATCGGCACAGCGAGATGGGAGAGAGCAACAGAGAGCAGCGTAGATTTACAGAGCAGAGAAGTGGCACTTTCCCCTGGTAGGTGGCCAGAACCTTGCCTCAGAAATTAGAGGGTTCCGAGAAGGTGCAGAAAGCCCGATTATCCGAATTGAGTGTTCAGATAGGCGATTATGCATGATTTTTCGCCAGGAAGTCAGTGGTGCTGTCTGTTTCTAGAGCTGGGCTCTCCATTTGTCATCTACCTTTCAGATTGGAGGTATAATGGTGTTTATGTAAAATTTGTTTGTACTTCTCTTTTCATGCCATTTAATGAATGAAGGCCTCCTCACTATTGAGCAGGGCCTAGAGATGTAGTCCAAATTGGATAAACTTCGTAATCAATTCTTTGTGTCTTGATCTCATGTGTGATTGTCTCTTTTATCTTTGTTTTATATGCTTATGTTCCATGGTTTTTAAGTGTTCTGTTATATGTAATTTAATAATGCATCCATAGCAAAAAAATCTTGGATCAAGTGGTATTAGAGCAGGACTTAGTTGATGCAAATTATATGAGTATGCGAACCAGAAATAAGTCTCAAATGATGTGCATCACGAAGATGAGACATGGCGGATGTTGAAGCTCGTTGGGAAGATAAGTGGTCTTGTTGCTGTTAAGAATTGCGAGCGTGAATGACCGAGTGTGCAACCATGGAGAATGATAAATAAATGCATGAGACCTTCCTGTGAATGTCCAAAATGGTGGACATCATGTATGGCGCGTATGAGAAGAGAAGAGAAGAGAGGAGGAGACAGAGAGATCGGAGAGCGATGCGTCATCCACATCTTCCGGTGCTTATGCATCTTATTCATCGCCTTCCTCGAATGAGGAGATTAACCAGAGACTTCAAGAAGAGAACACTAAATTAAGAAGGCTACTGCGAGAAGAGAAAGAGGAGAAGCAACGATTGCAACGTCAGTTGCGAACCACAGATGAGGCCCTGGAAGAGTTGAAGCACAACAACCAGAGTCTTCAAGCAGAGCTTGCTGAATTAAGGAGGCTTCTACAGGAAGAGAAAGAGGAGAAATAGAGGTTGCTATGCCAATTGCAAGCCAAGGACGAGGCCTTGGAAAAGCTGCAACGTGACCCCCGTGAGGTAAAAAGTAATTCTTCGACTCCATGTATTTTTCCTGATGATGATTTCGCCGTTTTTGAAAACCATACCACAGGAATCAGCTCCAAACTGTTAAGGAGAATGGGGTATGAGGGGAAGGGCCTCGGCAGTAATGGACAGGGCATCATAAACCCCATCAAAGTAGAGGAATTACCCTGTTGGGCAGGACTTGGGTATGTTAGGAAGGAGGTTGGGGAATGCGCCAAAAAAACTAGCGAACCACCAATGATAGATGATGAGAAGCCCTCATCAGTTCTTTCCAAATCAACAATGGAGGTAAAAGATGTTGATTTCTCTTTAGTTTCGTCTTCGCATGATATAATTTCTGTTGGAACTGTGGAAGTACCCATTACAGGGACAAACATGAGACTCCTTATCGAGATGAGGTACAAGGAAGAAGAAGGACTTGGTGTTAATAGCCAAGGCATAACTCAACCATTGGAAGTTGAGCAAAGACCTCGATTCGCAAGGTTGGGGTGCACTGAAGGACAATGCTCCAAAATGTGAGAAGCTTCCATGACATTGTTGAAATCGTCAAGGAAAGAGGATGATGGGAACACCGCATTACAGAGAAAGCGCTGAGGCAAGCTCTCGTTCCCATGATCATACCAGAGACCAACAAGAAAGGTATAACCAATCTCGGTATTCCAATGTTCATTTTGATTACAATCGTATTGTTAATAATGAATGAAAATCATGGCATAGAAGAACTTGCAGTTTTTGTGGATTGCATAACCATGTGTTTGCTGAGTGCTGGAAAAGAATAACAACACGAAAAAGGATGAGGCGTGAAAGACCCTCTCAACAGCAAGAAAAGAAGAAGGTAAAGTAGATCTGGAGGAAGAAGGCTTATTGTAGTCATTGCGACAAAGGTGGTCATCAAAGAGCCACATGTTGTGTTATCACTCCTCCGGATCTCAAAGGCCGAGGAAGAGTCCAACTGAGGTAACCACAGACCAATATTTTTACTTGGTAGCTAGCCCTACCAAGCCGGAGAGAGCTCTCTCCAAAGGATCACAACCAAGAGGGCTGGATGGATTTAGGGTTTTAGGCTATATATAGTAGCTCAGGGTTTTGATTTTGATTTGATTTTGGTAGTCATGAAATGAGTGAATTAGGTCAGAGAGGTCAGAGAGTGAACTAGGTCAGGCCAAAGAGAACAGAATTGCAAACATCTGATGGGGAAAGGTAAGCGAGTACTTTAACACTTTGAAGGATATTGATGAAATGGTTTAGAATGAAGAGGTGCTAAAAAGAGCATGGAAATCATGAATTCTTTTTAAACCGAAGAAATGAAACAAATTATGATGATTTTCCCAAACCAGAGCATAGAAGATGAATTCTGCTTATCACACTTTGAAAATCAAATATATTTAGAAGTTAAATGGATCATGGAAAATACAAAACATTTATACACATGTAACTAAAGAAGAAACAATGTCAAAATACCATGCCACAACAATCCCACCAAAATAGCTGCAACTCATCCAATATATTCCATGCCAAAGCCTGAAACACTAATACAACATCCAATGGAGTCCAACCTCTCAAACAAGTGAAGAAATGGAATATATAGACCTCAAAACAAACTCCTCCCAACCGCAGAGGTTGAATCCATGAGAAGAGGAGCAATTCCAAGAAAATCTAAACCGATAACTAGAGTGTAGGGTGGTCAAAGTGACTCATCCCTAATTACATTGCAACTGATTCATCAGACTTGATGAAGACTATTAACCTAATCTATTTACCCCTAGGTGATAGTAAAAGACCATAATTACATCTATCATATCAATTACATTAGTAAAATGTTGATTTCCCATAGGTAAAATTCAAATCTGGAGAAAAACAGTGAAAAACTAGGCCAACCGTCAAGTGCACAGCGCCTGTGGCAAGCACACAACACCATCTTCAGACCCACTTTTGCCTGCCTTCCCGGTGTCCAAATTGAGCCCAGGAAAATTCATTGGAAATCTTATCCTGTCTAGTTTCCAAATCTGCCTTTAGTTTTCATAATGGGTTTGGTTAGACCCTCCAAAACTTCATTCTCCCAAGATTGGTCAAAAGTGCAACGCCTAGCTAAAAAAGAGGGTAGAGACATGATTTTTTTGCTAGTTTTTTGCCCTTTTCGCTTGCCAATTTTACAATCCAGGGCTAGAAACATGGTTTTCCTAGATGTATTGGTCCTTCTGCATCCATTGGTGGCTTCCATTTCTCCAAAAAGTGTCCCAAAAAAGTGCGCAACGCCCTAGGCGCTGCACGTTTGACCATGCAGTTGATATTTTGTAGTATACCTAGGGGGGATAATATGGGGTACAGAGGGAGGTACCCAAGGGAATAACGTAATAATGGGATGGGCCATAGTAATAAATAAGGTGGTTAACCTGTATCATGTAAGGGACCGCAAGTAGTTAGTAATAATGTAATGGGTCCATGGTATTAGATAGATGGTATTGAAGGAACCATGATAATGACCCATGGTATTATATGTATGAGGCCTATATAGAGGCTAGAGACTTCCCATTGAGAGATGTCAAAGATTATTGTATGAATAGGCATATGGCTTGTGGAGTGTTCTCCTTCCTTAAGGAGTGAATGCATGATGTTGTCTTATCTTAAGGGTTTGATCAATAAAGAAACATTTCTATCTATTTCTATCTTATTGTTTTTGGGTTTATTTGCATTATCTTATATTTTTTGATCAGATTTATAACAAGTAATATCATAGCACTTTTTTAGGCAAAAGTGGAGAATTTTTTTAATTTTTTGCAGGAACTTTTTGGGGCGGCGAGTTTGCAAATCAGATCTGTATGTTTTGGGGCAAAATCTACAAAATCTAATTGTAGATCTGGATTTTTTGTGAAAAATACCCAAATTAAAAAAAAATCGGACAAATCGGAGTCCGGATGAAGGAGATATCGCTGATCTAAAAATTAGTGGTGTTGCAGATATTTTTCGGGGCAACGAATTTGCAGATCAGATCTGTATGATTTGGGGCAAAATCTGCAAAATCTAATTGCAGATCTGGGTTGTTGGTGAAAAAATACTCAATTAAAAAAAAAAAATCGGCCGAATCGGAGTCCGGATGAGGGAGATATTGCTGATTTAAAAATCAGTTGGGTGGCAGACATTTTTCAGGGCGGTGAGTTTGCGGAGCAGATCTGTACGTTCTAGTGCAAAATCTGCAGAATCTAATTGCAGATCTGGATTGTTTGTGAAAAAATACCCAAGTTCAAAAAAAAAATCAGTCAAATCGGAGTCCAGATGAGGGAGATATAGCTGATTTAAAATCAGCTCTTTTTTCAGAATTTTTTTGTGACGGTGGGACAATTGCAGTGCGGATCTGAAATTCCAGTGTCTAAATCGGGATTTCTATCACCTGGAAAGATGCAGAATGGTTGTTCTATTTCTGAAAACTGGTCATAATAGGAATTCTGAGCAATATTGACTAAATTGTGACAATTTCAAATTTTCGCCAAAATTTTTGTGATGACGGGCTTAGATCAGAATTTGAGGAAGATATACAAATTTGATGGCTCTAATCCAGAAATATGGGTAGCACTAATGGACGAATATTTCTCTTTGGAGCGCATCGTAGATGATGGAACTAAAATAAGTTTGGGGAACTTTTACTTGAATCAAGAAACATGGCAATGGTGGTAGGGGCATTCTAAATGCTATCCAAGGACAATTACTTGGCAGATGTTCGTAAAATTCATTTGTGACCGCTTTAACCCTCAATCTAATTTTTTGGGACTTCTTACTGAGCTCAGACAGACAGGCACACAACCTAACAAAGATTTTATTGGTACAGGAAAGAAGGAAACCAAGAAACCTAAAGGGTTATTTTCTTCTAGTATCTCCTTATTGCAGGTTCATGGATTGATTCAGAAGGAGAAGATCGTTGTGTCTATAAATCCTAGTTGCAAGCATAATTTTATCAATGTTAATTTGACAAAAAAATTGCAAGTTCTAGCAAAATACATTGAAAACATACAGGTTGATAATGAGGATGTTCAAGTTTATAAAGATTTGAAGCTTTGTATGGATAAGTATGTGTTGCATTGTGACTTTTATACTTCAGATATGGATAACATGGATGTTGTTTTGGGATATCTTTGGATGGAATCTGTGGGTACTGTCAATATTAATGTGCAGAAGAAATTCTTGAACCTCTGGTATAAAAAGAAGATAATTGCATTGCAGGATATTTCCATTAAGACCCAAGCAGAGACTATCGAGGCAGAAGCACAAAGCTCTAATGACACTTACACATCAGATGATGACCCTTTGATGGTTGATAATCAAAGACAAACAGAGGTTGAAGCAGAAAATGTTACAGGTACTGATACATCAGGGGAGGCCTCAGTGGTTGAAGTAATATTGGAAGATAAGAAACAACAGCAGGCACCACAACATGTACCAGATACCAATCAGGCTCCATTAGGTGGTGAATTAAAGAAAGATACATCGTTGGTTAACACTTCAACTTATCACCACCCACATCACCCCGCAAGAAAACAACTAACAATATGGAAACGAATTAACCACAAGGACAACAACCCCCGCACGACAGATAGAGAGGAGTGAAGATCCACCTACTACACATCAACATAGAAGAGCTGCCAAGGTCAACTTCCATCTCAAGCGAGCGAGACACTAGTAAGATCGAGGGTTCACCTTTCTCTTGGACGACTAGATGCACGTGTATGGTACCAGTAGACTACTCTTTTGAGTAGATCTTATTATTTGTGTTCTTCCCATGTTTCGAGGATGAAACATGTTAAGGGGGGTGGAATGTAGTATACCTAGGGGGCATAATATGGGGTGCAAAGGGAGGTACCGAAAGGAATAATGTAATAATGGGATGGGCCATAGTAATAAATAAGGTGGTTAACTTGTATCATGTAAGGGACCACAAGTAGTTAGTAATAATGTAATGGACCCATGGTATTAGGTAGATAGTATTGAGGGAACCATGGTAATGACCCAGGGTATTGTATGTATGAGGCCTATATAGAGGCTAGAGACTCCCCATTGAGAGATGTCAAGGATTATTGTATGAACAAGCATATGGCTTGTGGATTGTTCTCCTTCCTTAAGGAGTGAATGTATGGTGTTGCCCTACCTTAAGGGTTTGATGAATAAAGAAGCATTTTTATCTATTTCTATCTTATTATTTCTGGGTTTATTTGCATTATCTTATATTTTTGGATCAGATCTATAACATATTTAAATTGCCTAAAAAACACAGAAAACATATTTTTGCCAAAATATGCTAAGAGACTTTCAAAATTGGTCAAGGAGTTGTTGCTTGGTATAGCTAGGCTTGGAGTGAAGCCTCTGTAAGTATGTCAAGCTTCTCCTTTTCTTTTTGGTGAGTTAGGGCTTCAATTTTTGCCTTTGTAGCTTTGAGTTTTGCCCTGGCATTCCTTTCTCTGTTGGCATAGTGTTTTTCCATCTTCTTTTGAATTTCATTTTGCTGGTTAGCTTTGTCTAGGAGCTTCTCTAGATGCTGATTGACCTTATCAAGCCAATGCTCCCGGTTCTCATTGATCAAGATGGAAAATTGCTCATTCCATGTGAGCTCATTAGCAAGCTCAGCCTCCTTTTGTTTCTCTAGTTCTAGAGCTCTTTTCAACCCTCTAGTTCTAGGTATTTTTCTAGGTTCTTGCTCTTCTTCAGGTTCACCATACCTATCATAGGCCTCATCTAGCAATGCCTTGGCTTTCATTGCTTCCCTCTTTGCCTTGATGAGCTTAATCTCCATGACATCATGTTTGGCTTGAAGCTTCTTATTCTCTTGCTCATAATATGAGATGATGTATTTTGATCTCTCTAGGTTGATCTAGAGCTCCCTGATGAGTGCATATTTTTCTTTGATGACAATGCTTGTGCTCTCATTGTCATCATGCTCACCTAGGTCAACCAAGTCAAAATCCTGCTTTGTCTCATGGAGGTCCTCCTCCTCATGTTGAATCTCTGTCTCTGTCATCTTTTCCTTTCCCTTCTGTACCTGCTTTGTTGATGAAGAAGGCAAGGCCCCTCCCACAATTTGTGGGACAAACACTTGCCTATGGCCTCTCTGATAAATATGTGTCAAAGTGCCCAAATCAACCCCTTTAGGCTTGATGATCTCAACCTGTTCAATCTGCTCGTGCTCTCTGATTTCATCTCTGTGAGGTGAATGAATAGGCTCATGGAATGATGATGATGGAGGTGATGGGGAGGGTGACTGATTAGATGAGGATGAGTGATCTATGGGTTGAGATGGAAGAATGGAGGTGGAAGGGTGAGATGATGAAGGGATACTTTGAACATTCTGAGTAGATGAATGAGTGAATATGAGATTGGCTATGAAGGTACTCCATGTAATGTTGAGCTATTTGAGATGATAAAGGACTATGATTTTGATGAGGGAATGATGAAAGAGACTATTCATTTGATGTTCATACTCCCTTTTCTGGACAATGTAGGCCATCTTATCAATGCTCCGGAACATATAGTAGGGTATATTAAGCATTTTTACCTTAGTGAAATTCATTAAAAGCCGGATGTGATAGCAATAAAGCCTAGAAAATCTACTTTCACATGAAAAGTATTTCATGATAATTTTCAGCATGTGACATACTTTTCAGCATGGGAGCATATCTGTCTAGTAGGTGAGAAAAAGAAAATAGCCCTTTATTTCATTTTTGTGCCTTGGTTTTATGAAAAACTCATAATAGTGTCTCTCCAAATAACCTTGTTTAAACCATTTATCCCCAACATTTGGGATTTCAGTGGTAGCTGATATAATGGCAAATGATAAAGTAAAAGTGACACCTGCTAAAGTGACTTGGTTGTCTTGGAGTTTGGATATGAAGAGTCTAGTCAACATAGGATGGTGTTGGATTTCCTAAACTTGCTCATAGAAATCATAACAGCCTAGATATTTGAAGGATGTCACAATCATAGGAGATGCCAAGAGTTCTCTGAGATCTGTTGGCTCAAATCTGAGTATCCTGCCTCCTTTGTGTGTTTTCTTGACCTCTGTTCCTTCTCTCTCTGTTTCTTCTTCCTCACTGTATGGTTTATATTCTTCTTCTGCCATAGTGTTGTAATATCAAACCCTAGGGAGGTATAAGGTAGTTGGAATGTAGTTTGTTGGGAATAGGAAATGGGGAAGGGGAATTATGAAGGAGATGGGTGAAGGGATGTATGTAATGAAGGAGAATATGGGTATTAATATGATAGATTTTTGGGATGGGGAAATTGTTTGCAATGTAGGGGGTTTGGGAGCCTAGGTAATTGTGGCACCTAGGACTTATGGTTTAGGTACCAAGGTTTAGAGAGTATTTGGGATAAAAGGGTTTAGGGAAAGGGAATGAAGGTGTAGGGGAAGTATGAAAGTGTAGGGGAGTTAAAATTTAGGAATTGAGAGTGCAATGGTAGTTTTTAGGGAGATACTAGGGTTTAGATGTGAAAAGAACACAAAGTCTTCAACCAACTTTCAAAACACCATGAGAATGATTTTAGGAGGAAGAAACATGTAATCTTTAGCGTTTACTTGTGGGAGGTCGAATGCAACTTTGGTGGAGCTGAGGAGGCGATTTTAGTTCTCCTGGACAAACGCGCAACGCCTTTGGCAAGTGTGTAGTGCCTCTGGCAAGTTCGCAGCGCCTCTGGCAAGCTCGCAGCGCCTAAAGGGAACACATAATGCCCGTGGCAAGTGAGTAGCACCGGACAAGTGCACAACGCCTGAAGAGAAAACACAGTGCCAGAAGAGAATGCGCAACGCCTGCTCTGTTTTGCTAATTTTCGCCCATAATGGTGAAAAATGGTCTCTTGGGGTTCGCTCAAGAAATGATAAGAGGCAAATGGTTTGAGTAAGATGCTAGGAGGGCCTTTATACTTAATTGAATTTGATCTTTTAGCTTTAAAACCCACTTTCTAATGTTTCATTTCTCCTTTTTGAAATGCTTGCTAATTTCCTTTACTCTTTGATTTTCTTTTTGTAGGTTGATGATGCATGGAGTTTTGGCATTCTTCACTTTTCAATTAGCTTGGATGAAGTTGGCACATAGTTCTTTGAGTTTACAGCTTTAGGAATAGTAACTTATTACATATAATGAACATAAAATTACATAAATTAGAAAAAATATTACATCTGTTTTTTGAAATAAAATTACACTCTGAAATATAATTGATACTTGGAATAAAAATTAGAATTTGGGCAAACATAGTCACATGTTTACCAATCCTTTTCAAATGAAAAAAGGATATTATTTTTCTCACTCTCATATCTTTTTTGCTGGCTTTATGCAGTGAAATGGAGTATTCTTGGACCTTGAAAGAATGAAACCAAGTGACCTAATGGGACTTTGAATGAGCAGACTCCATGTGGACTTGATTGACACAAAACATGATGAAATGAGCCTTTATGGTAAATGTATGTTCAGTAAGACACATGAAGGTGGGCCAACAAATATTGATTTTTGAAAGAGAGTATGGATTTTGACATGGGGCTACCATCAATGAGTAAATTTTTAAATGAGGACCAAGGTTTAATGACAAAAATTTCAGAATGGGACCCTAATATGATATAAAAGAGGAGTTTTGATCATTGATGGCATTATGAAAATATTGACTCTAACATGTTGGAGGCTCCAACGAGAGTAGCGTCACAAGGACAAAGCATCTGCACATGAACCAGGTGAAACAATTGTTCAACCAACGAATGCGCCACAAGGAGATGACACAGTCACTTTGATAAGTGAGAAATGGTTCTTCTAGGTGTAGTAGAATGTCATGGCCTTATTTTTGTAAATCATTTGTTGCATTTTAAACTATAAAAGTGATGATGTGTTTTCCATCACTTGTTGCAACAACAATGATGTCTGGCCTTATTTTATGTTGCATTTTAAACTGTGAAAGTGATGATGTGTTTCCATCACTTGTTAAAGCAACAATAGTGTTTGGTCTTATTTTTGTAAATCATGTGTTGCAGTGATGATGTGTTTTCCATCACTTGTTGAAGCAACAATGATGTTTGGCTTTGTATTGATAGTTGGACTATTGTTTCCATTTTTATGTAAACTTAACCACCGAGTATGTGTTATAAGTTCATGGAAAATATGGGATGCTTTGTTCATTTTTTTGGTCACATAGCGAAACATGTAATTTGTAAGATGTTGTACTATAGGTTCGCAAGGGATACAGGTGTCGGATCATTTCTTATGGCTCCGAAGGACAAAGGTGAAGGAGAAGGAAGGATGACCAGTTAGGACACGTGTGGTGTAGACAATGTACAAAGAAGTTGCATATTATTTAATGCTTTTGGAGGACCAAAATCTTCTCTTAGTGGGGAGGATTGATTCAGGAGGATCTAGGATGATTGATTCAAGTGGATCTCTAAAAAAGTACCAATGGCATGGTAAAAAGGCTCAAAATTCAAAATGATAGAATCTGGATAAACTTCATTTCATATTGAAGTGCTCATCATTCTGATTCCAACGGTGTGAACGTCACTCGAATCCGAGCTCATATGAAGAAGTTAGAGCAAGTCAAAGTTCAAGCTTGACTTGAACAGATGGCAAAAGAAGATGATGTGGCAAAACTTTCAGCGAATGGGGAAGCACCAAGTGGCAGGCTTCCATTGGCCTCTTATTTCATTGATTGCAAAAGACAGAGGTCCGTGGTTAAGGAATCGGCCCCAACACTACCAGGTTGTGATTACGATATCACAATCGTAGATCGGAGGTGAATCAATGTTACAGAATCGCCCCGACAGAGTCAGGATGAAATGCGATAATCATATATCACAATCGCAAAGGGAAGTGCTTACAGAATTGACCCCCAACAGTAAGGGTTGCAATTGCGATATCACAATCGCATATCGCAAAGCGCACATCTTTAAAACAATAAGACCCGCTGGTTCCGCCGATTGCGATTTGCTAATACTCATAGATGCGATATGATATAGAGCGTGGTTTTGGAAACTTGTTGGGTCCGCCGGATCGCACATCGCACATCGGATCTTGCTGTGGCCATTGTGGAGGAACACCTTGGTCTTGATCGATTGTGATTTGCGATGGGGTTATCAGTGCCGATAAAGCCCCTGGGTTCAGGGTATACGCTGATTCATGTGAAAAATGTTATCAAGGGCGGTTTTTCTATGTTTGAAAGTTTTGTTACCTGCGGCTCGAGAATCTCTGTTTGAAATAACCCGCCTACCTAAACTTTTCATTTTGTTTAAACTGCCAGGATTGTTAAGGATCCTGCCCACTAGCATATAAATTGGGTTATTCGCACAGCAAGAGGGGAGAGAGCAGTAGAGAGCAATGTAGATTTATGGAGTAGAGTAGTGGCACCTGCTCCTGGCAGGGGGCCAGAACCTTGCCTCATAAATCAAAAGGTTCCGAGAAGGTGCATAAAGCTTGATTATCCAAATTGGGTGTTCGGATAAGCGATTCTGCACGATTTTTCGCTAGGAAGTCAATGGTGTTGTCTGTTTCTATAGCTGAGCTATCCATTTGTCATCTTTCTTCTAGATTGGAGGTAGAAGAGTGTTTATGTAAAATCTGCTTGTACTTCTTCTCTTTTCATGCCATTTAATGAATGAAGGCCTCCCCACTATTGAGGAGGGCCCGGAGATGTAGTCCAAATTGAATGAACTCCGTAATCAATTCTGTGTCTTGATCTCATGCGTGATTATGTCTATTTTATCTTTGTTTTATATGCTTATGTTCCATGGTTTTTAAGTGCTTTGTTATATGTAATTTAATAACGCATCCATAGCAAAAAAATCCTGGATCATTGACTTGGCTAGATTTCTCAATCTTACAAGGAAGGTCACGATGTTTACCTCAACTTTGAATTAGATTCCCATAGATTCCTAATTACATTTTCTTGGTTTTACATGCACCTAAGTCACTTTGTATGAGATTGGTGAAAACCTTTTCATATTATCTTTAGGGGTCCAAGAAGCAATAATGGAGAGTTCATAAATTGCTAGCTTGGACAATAGTTTGTGCTCCTTCATCACAAGGGGGCTTGCATTTGAAGGTTTTAAAGTTTTGACTTTTAAAGAGACTTGACACACTCATGCATTGTTTGTTATATTCACCATATTGTTGAAGTGATGGTCCCCCAGATAACCCTATCATACGTGAAACCATGATAATATTTTCACTTCATAATTAATGTTAGCGCTAAACATCGACCATGGGTTCGTCTATGGGACCAACAATGGTTCTAGCCTAGTATTTCTGTTGGTATTATGGCTAATATGTTGTCATGGATAGCAACCTACATGTCAAACATGTCCTTGATATCAACCTGGTTATAATATGAGGTGTTGTCCTTGATGATTATAGAACTATTGCAGATGACATGAATATTGGTATAGGTATTGCAAAAATAAGGAAGTGTATTGACAACCTTGTCACAAGTTTAATTTGAGAAAAGATGAAAATGTGAAGTTGGAAAAGTATACACGACCTCTGTGAAGCAAATTCGCGTACATACGCAGTTTTAAAGAACAAAAGTTGCGTATGCGACCCTAGCCATGGAAAATAGAAAACCATGAGCTTTTCCCATGGTAATCTCCCACAGTTTTGTGACCGCAATGGTTATTTGATCCCGTCAAACAATTACTAACAACAAATCCATGGGATTTTCTTGTGGTATTGGTCAGGCAAATGGCTATAAAAGGAGAAAAAGATCAAGGAGTTGTGTGTGCATTTGATAAGTTATTCATGTATGTATCTGATCTGGAATAGGTGTGCACCAGGGAGCAAGGAGGATCAACTATAAGAGATTTGAAGTTGTTTAAGAAAACTAATGAATGAAAGTATTGCAGGTATATTGGTGGGAAAATGAAGTAATCTATTAATGATTGCAGATCATTATGAATGTGCTTATGCAGGGATTATGGAGAAGTTATTTGTAGTAGATCTGTCTATGCTTGTTGCTCCTTTGAGATATGGTTGATTGACTAATTTGTACACTATCTGTATTCATGAATCTCTCGTACATATGCGAATCTGCTTCCGAAAAGTCACGTATATATTTTGAATAGTTGTGGTTTGGTTAATGTTGTCACTTATAGATGAATATGGTCCTTTATGCTATTGGTTGATGATTGACAGAGCTTGATGAAGTCACTGTGATGAATGGTTTACTACCAAAGCTTGATAAATATTGATTTCAGATCTGTACGCAATTCTTATGCATGCTAAATGTGTATATACACATGTTTTCTTCATAGTAGTCGCGTATGCATTCTGATATTATTGTAGAGAATAAAATGATTAGGTGGCTTACTTGTTTGGTTGGATTCAGAGGCTATGTTTGTTGCATGGAAAGTTTGGCAGAGAGGTTGATGTGGATGATAATGAATTGAGATCTATATGCTGGTTTCATGTACAACAGTCACATACATATGCGGATAACCCTAATGATAGTCGCGTATACATTCTGAATTGTTTTGGGTTTGTAATGTTGCTCTAGTTATGACAATGACTAAGTCTTATATTGTTTGTTGTTGTTCATCAAGGATGTCTTAATTATTGTTATGTTGATTATTGGTCAGAGTTTGGTTCTTGATTTGGTTGATCTATGATTTATTAATGATTGGTATATTGGTATGAGCATACTGGTTTGATCAGTGATTGATTGCAGAGGTATAATTGGTATTTAGTGATTCAGTACATTGGTATACAGTGGTTCAGTTTGATCAATATTTGGTAACTTGGTATTTAGTTTACGATGAATGTGGGTGGTGGCCTACATGTTTTGGTTTGTGTTTGAGACAGGTGGATCCAGTGTGAAAATTATGAAATGTGGTTCACAGAGTTGTTAAGGGAGTAGCAGCTTCCTTCCAAGAGGGGCCGATAAACTTGACAGGGAGTAATATCTTCCTTCCAGTAGAAGCTAGAGAATTTGTGTAGGTTGTAGCCTCCTGGAAGTAGGAGTCTATGTACTGGTAAGAGTCTACACCAGTATTATATGTAAGAATATTTTCTTTATAACTCGAAAGAAAAAAAAGACAAAAATAGCGGTGGTTTTCTCCCATATTAGGTTTCCACATAAAATCTCGATGTCCTTATGTGTCAAGATGTTGCTTATCTGTTATGGTTTATTTTCTATTTACTATTGATTGTCACTACATAATGAATTGCTAATGAATTAATAATGCAATGATTAAGTTGAACAACTTATGAAAATTGTGAAAAAATTGGTAATTTTCACATACGTGACTTCCATTCACTGAAGACGCGTACACACGAGTTGTCTAAATAACAATAGCATACACTTCTATGAATTTGAAATTTAAGATTAAGTTAAATAAAAATACTGATTCAGCCCCCCTTCTCAATATTTTTCCGAACAATTGCTATCAGAGCCGGCCCCTCAGAAGGAGCTTGATCGCTTGAAGGGAGATCTAGCAAGATGAGTAGTCAAGATGGGCTTTTCTCTACCAAACTACCTTTGTTTAATGGTACTCACTTTATGTTTTGGAAGGTTAGAATGATATCATATTTGTAGTCACTAGGCGTTGTTGTATGGGCAACTGTTGAAAGTGGATATCAATATCCAACCTCCATTCCCACAATTGAAGCAAGAAAGAAGTATGAGAACAATGAAAAAATAGTAAATGTTGTCTTGGGAGGATTACTAGAATCAAAGTTCATGAAAATCATGCAATTGAACATTGTGTTAGGTTCTTATACCAACACGAGTCATAATTTTGAATGACTAAGGTTAAGCTTGTAATATTGTACATACCTTTGCTTTCTGCAAATGTTTTCCATATTTTAAAAAAGTAAAAAATGTAAAGAGGGTATGCCCTAAAATAATAATCAAAGGACAAAAAGAATGAAAAGGTCAAAAAATGAGAATATATGAACCCCAAAAGACAAAAAGAGACCATGAAAGTGTGCAAGTCAAAATGCCACTACTATTTACTTTTTATGCATAATAAATAATTGTGTGCAGCTTGTTACTCATGCCACAATCCATGATAGTCAAATTGTTTAAACTTGGCTATTTCATGTTTTAAATTTTATATTTATAGTTAGAGAATAAAATTTGACCAAACAGTGTAATCTTGGTAGATCATTAGATAGGTAGAGTGAATAAAAGGAGCTTATCAGTTTAATCTGAACCCTTGAATGATATAAGGTTAGAATTAAATAGTTTATTTTGTAAAGAAAAGAAAAAGATTAATAAGGGTTTGCTAGCCTAAATGCACCCAAATAAAATGAAGAAAAAATGCTAAGATGAGTAAGTGGGTAAGTAGTAGAAAAGTTGCAGAAATGTCACATGATTATACAAATGCACTTATGTCATCATATTAAACGCAATTTTCGAAAGTGCATAAGTAGAGGACAAAGCAAAAATAATGGTTTACAACATGATTTATTTAACATCCTCTCATTCATTTTAACCGCTATGACACTCATTAACTTCCTTTTCACAATACAAATATTAATACCTATAGTTCTTTAAGTCAAAGAGGCTCAGAGAATTTCTTTGACTTCTAGTGGGACTGGACCCTCGGCTTGATGACTAAAGGAGGAAATGTGTTAAATTCCCTTATAAATCATTCATCCCCTTCACAAAACCCCTTTTTCTAAGGTTAAGTTCTTTTGCCTAGGAAAACCCCTTTATAAACATGTTTTATGTGCAAAACCCACCAAATACATTTATCCTAAGTACTAAGTATGTGGAAAACACACAACATTTCATATACCTAAGTGCAATACCCCGTCCGATCATTTCACCGCATATTAACTTTTTTAACTTTATTATTTAAATTTCCGAAAAACCCATTGTCCTGTATATATTAACTTCTTTATATAAATTAACCCCACCCCTTAGTATATTATAAACTATATTACTACCCCATATCCCACAAATATATTGAATCCGACCCTCAGTCCTTAATCCCGTATTAAAGCATCCCTGATGAGATTAAGCTCCAAGTTAATCTCATATTGCTGGTGATTAGACCCATGGGCCCCTTGAAAACTTCTTGTATAAATCGCTGCGTAGTTTCACCTCCTGATCACCGTATGATCTCCCTCCCCTTCATCCAACAGCTCGCATCCATATCGGGTCGACCCGATGTCCACCCTTTAACCGCCCGATAAAGTGGTTTTCCTCCCAGCCCCGATGCTACATGTCAAACCTCTCTTTTCACTCTTTTCGCGCATTTTCCTTCGAGAATTCAGAAAACCTGTTGCGACCCCTACAAACAGCAAATTTGCTCACAGACCTCTGCCATTGCTCCATAGACGCTGCAGACAGCCCAAATCATCCATCAGTCTGTACCAGAACCATACAAACCTTTGCAGCCTCCATCAACTACCAGAAACAGTCAATTTTGCCCATTTCCAGGAGAATGAAGAATGTAAAATTACCTGATGCAGAATGGTGGAAAACAATCACTAATTTACTGTGCTAAATTTACAGGAAAAAGTTACTGCATTGTAAAAACGGAGTAGCCAGGTAAACAGGTGAAAAAAACACAATGAAGGATATTGACAGGTCATCAAAGTAAAAGTGTATCAGATGAAAGAGTATCAGTAAAAGTGTATCAGATTGAAAAATCAAAGTGAAAATAGATGAAAAAACAGAGCATGAATGGTACATCTTCCAGAAATTTTCTGTCTAAGTCATAATTTTGTAGAAACTATTTCGGCCAATCCAAGGTGCATTTTGAAAAACTGGAGGAGGTTTGTGTTCCTAAAAAGCCAATATAAAAAACCTATCTCAATTTTTATACGGGTATTACAAAAAGGGAGATAAATGCGTCTCTTAAAAGCCTATGTTTCGGACTATGAAAAGCCTTGTTTTTGACATTGTTTTGCAGAGAATAGTGTGAGCAGCTGGAGATGAATTTTAAGAAACGGAGAGAGGTTTATCTCCATAACATACTTATCTATAATAACCTCTTTCACATTTTACATATCTATCTCAGATTGAGATATACAAGGGTATCACTGGACCCTAATGTTGCCGAATTTCTAGGGAAGAATGCACAAAGGAAGGAGGCAATTAGTGACTTGGAAGCCTCATCATCAATTAAAAATTGCTATCAAATTCGAATTTCTATTCTTTTTCACTCTCAATCCATAGATATATTTCCAAATAGATTCATTAGTTTTGAGTGTCCTTAATTTAAGTTCTATTAATGTAAAACAGTTTGAGATATTTGTAAAACCAATCTTCATATTTTTTAAAGATATTTTCAGTTTAGATTTGTATAAATACTTCTTCATTTGAAGTATTTTAGAGTGGATTCCGAACATTTCTATAGAGTTATTGTTCTTTAGTTTGAAATTCTATTGTGTCAATGACTGGATCAACTAGCTGGATCAAGGAATAAAGATCAGATATTTCAATATTTCAATGGATTCTTGTGTAAAACAAAGTTCAAATAAGTATTCTCTCACATTCAATGTTATTTTCTTTGAGTTTTCCATAATATTATTTGTATCTCTAAAAATATGAATTCTATAACATGGAATGATATTTTAGAAATTGCTTAACTGCACTCTGTCTTGACTGTTATGCATGTTAAATGTTTTCTTCACTAATCTAAGTTAAGGAATTCTTGATTGCTCCTTAGTCTAGGTTATCCCTTGTGATCTATAGCAAAGGGTTCTTAATTGCCCTTTGTTTATGATTATCTCTTGTTCTTCATTTTAGCCCCGGTCTAAGGATTTTTAAGTGCCCTCTCACCCTAGTTAGGACCATTCCACCCATTCGGCCTACAGATTTGTTCTTTACTTTGATAGCCTTCCCTTTTGTTTATTTTAGGTATATTCTATGCTTAGAGTAATTTATTTCAATTTTCACAATTAGCTCCATACCTTTTCCAGATTAGAAATCACATCAACATAAAAGTAAACTGCAGATAGAACATAAACATAAATCGCAAAAGACAAGCCAAGACAAGAGGACACAAGATGTGGTGCTAGCCAGGAACAAACCCAAATGTGGGGAAACCCTTGATCAATTCTTCTTATATGTTCTTTAATAGATCAACAGAGAGAGAGAGAGAGAGATAGTACGTTTACAATAGATGTCAACACTTTGACTTATCTAGATAAGAGCATAGATCATCTCTAAGAAGATGATACATGAGATTAGTTGAAGACATGCTGCTTCAACCAATTCTACAAGGTGACACCTTCGCCTATCGTTGTGCTTCATTTCGTCACCATGCTGCACCTCACCACACTGCACCATGCTGCACCCATCATCACTATGTTGCATCTCATCACGCTTCATTAATCATGACTATACCCATCACTGTACTGCATTATGTGCCATTGCTGCACCATGTTTCCATCCTAACCTATGTGTTCGATGCACCTTGCTTGCTTGTTGTCCTTAGCATGCTTGTTGTTGCATGCTAGTTTTCCTTTGCATGCTAGCTGTAACATTGCATGCTTGGTGTATTTGCTGCTAAGTACCATACAACTATCCCAATGTTAGTTAGCTGTCCCTTGCATGTTGCTCTCTTTCGAAGACAGATGGTTCGGCTGTTTCGGCAGCTCTCGGCAATTCTGGTAGTTCCGGCTGTTACCGGCAGTTCTGACAGTTCCAGTTGTTCCCAGCAATTCCGGCAGTCCCGGCAGTTCCAGCTTTTCCGACAGTTCCGGCTTTTCCAGCAGTTCTGGCATTTCTGGCATTTTCGACTTTTCCAGCTTTTCTGGAAGTTTTGGCTTTTCCAGATTTCCGAATTTTCCAACAGTTCCGTCTTTTATGGCAATTCCGGCTTTTTCGGTAGTTCCGGCTTTTCTGGTAGTTTCGGCTTTTCCGGATTTTCCACCTTTTCCGGTATTTCCGGTAGTTCCAACAGTTCCGACTTTTCAGGCTTTTCTGGCAGTTCCATCTTTTTTCGCAGTTCCAAATTTTCCGGCTTTTCTGGCAGTTTCAGCTTTTCAGGCATTTCCGACTTTTCTGGCTTTTTCGGCAGTTCCGGCTTTTCTGGCAGTTCCGACTTTTCCGGCATTTCCAACTTTCTGGCCTCTGGATTAGGGCAACGTTATTCCTTAGGATATCTCCTCCTACTAAAACCAAAAAACAAGTAGAGAGAGGAATAGATCCCAAGTGTGTTGAAATGACTTGAAGGCCACCTCTATTTATACTAAAATTTTGAGCACATGTGGGGTTTATTTGGTTGCTGGCCGACCTTGACGAATTGTCTTATAACACAAATAAATTCATAACTCCATGAATACTTATCGAAATTAGATGATTTTTAGATCAATCCTACACCTCTTGATGAGAGGGATCCAAGAAAAATATCAAATACCATAAATAAGATGACCCACATGAAGTTTGGCCCTAGTTGCCAATTTTAGCACTCCCTCTCAATTAGGGAGAACTCCAATATGTCCGACTGTACTATCTCTGCCATCAGTTCCCTGCACTGCTCTGCTATGCTTTGATCTGCTAAGCTCTGCTCTGCTCTGCTGAACCATGAAGAAGAAGCACTGATCGAAAATGTCTCATACCATTCTCTACTGACCCGAAGTTAGTTTCATCTGAAGAGAGTGTGTCACATCACTCTTACTGACCCAAAGTCAATTTTATTGATCTTAGATCAATATCACAAGAGAGTGTCTCAAACCATTCATACTGATCCCAGATCAGTTTCATTGATCCTAGATCAATGTCACAAGAGAGTGTCTCAAACCACTCATATTGATTCCAGATCAGTTTCATTGATCCCAGATCAATGGAGGTCATCCTAGCATAGGGAGTATGGTAGATACAACGATGCGTCCATTGATAGTACTACTATGGTCCCTATCTTCATGTCCCTACTCATTGATTAGATGAGAGGTACTTCCCATGAGTCCCAGACTGCATGGGTAGGATGTCTTGACAAGAGAACTAATCATCCTGTCCACAGGACAACGAATCATCCTGTCAGTGGATGCCACAGAGAACTAATCATCCTGGCCCATAGGAGAACTAATCATTATGTTCCACAGTCGCCACAAAGAACAAATCATCATGGCCGACAGGAGAACTAATCATCCTATTCCATAGTTGCCACAGAGAAAAAACCATCCTGGCCCACAGGAGAACTAATCATCCCATTCCACAGTTTCCACGAGAGCACTAATCATCCCGACCCACAGGAGAACTAATCATCCTGTTCCATAGTTTCCACAGGAGAACTAATCATCCCGACCCACAGAAGAACTAATCATCCTGTTCATAGTGCACCACCAGGGGAGGGTGAGTCATCCTGTGGTCCTATGTTGCTCCAGTAAGTACCCCAAGCCCCCCAGAGCTCCGAGAGCTCAATGCATGCAACATGCAGGACCCTTATAAGAAGGTCTCCCAACGACTCCAAGTCGTTCGGGAAAGTCACAAATTTGACCTTTCCCTGGGGCTTTGACAAAATGGCTGCGACTTGTACATCTGTCTCAATGCGATGGAGCCTCCTCGCTCGTCGACTTACCATATCGTAGATAAGGCAGTATCTGATGTCTATCTGCTGGAGTAATCATCAAATATGGGATTCCTCAATAATCGAATCCCCCCTCTGGTTGCCACAGAGAATCACAGTGGTATTCATCATGTGTAAAAACAACTCACTTAAGAGCTTCTGCAACCATGCAGCTTTACACGAGATCATACTCGTAGCTATGTATTTGGTCTCGGCGGTGCTTATAGCAACCGAATTCTGCTTCCTTCTCATCCATGATATCGAAGCAGAATCCAAAGAGAACCAACACTAAGAAGTACTCTAGTGATCCTCCACACTACCTACCCAGTCAGCATTCGAATAATCATGCAGTTTTAGAAGATTCTTGGCACCAATCCAGTGAGGCTCAACCAAATATGAGCTCACCATGCTAACTGCAAAACATATGTCCGCAAGGAAGTTCACCAAGAACATCAAAGCGAACGAGTTTATGAAACTTAGAGGAATTTCCCAAATATGGTCTGACATCACTACCATATAAATTCTGAAAGTTAAGATCCTCGAGGTAGTCACAGGGTTGCAGTTTATCATTCCACATCTAGAATCCAACTCCCTCTTACTTTTGCAAATGATAGGGTCTGCACCTGTCAGAAATAGGTCGTCCTCGTAAGGTTTCAGTATGAGAGGCCTATCATCCACAACCTTTGCGTAATGGTTTGGATCGGTTTCACTCCTAGTGAATCTCAACTTCATTAGATAGCTATCAATCCTCTCATACTACACCTGGGGTGTTTTGCTTCAGGACATAGAGGGTTTTTTTCTACCTATATACATGAGATTCCCGATCATGAATCTCAAACTCCTCAAGTTGTTCCAAACCCGTGGACCTACTGCATGAGGGGAACGGTCCCCTTATAAGATTTTCCTTCGGTACATCTCAGACATGTACCTTCATGCTTTACTTGAATTCAGACATCCCTATCACCATTTGACTCACATCAGGTAGTGCCCCATAGGTAGACCTTCGGTGTTATAGATGCGATATGTCAATTGTCATGATCCCTAATGGACCATCCTGCAACTTGATACAAATTTCCAACCCTGAACCCATAAGAAAAAGCATCTTTGAAAAATATATTTTTTTTAACACGTACCTTTCCATCGATCAATGCCAGCCTGAAACCTTTGAATTCCATTTCCGAGATGGACACTAGGTTCTTCTTGCGATCAGGTACATAAAAGAGATTCTGTAAATGAATCAAGTTACCCTTATTCAATTGAAAGTTAACATTCCCTACACCCTTTGCGGGATAGGTGGCATTGGCTCCAAGTATAATCCCACAATTGTTTCCATCTCTACCAAATTAGATAGTGCACCCATCTATCCGATGAAGTGCCTTGAAGCACTACAATCTATAAGCCAGATTCCCAAAGAATCTGAATGAGAGAGCCAATACAAGATAACGCTTCTTTATCTTATCAGAAACAAAATTAGATTCTTCATACCTGGGGTTCCTTGCTTTCTATGAAGAGTTGTCCATTTCCTTGATGACCTACATTACTTTTCATTCCTTTGATCATTGAATATGTCCCTGGAATGATTGTTATCATCATCAAGTGATGTGTCCCTGCCATTCAGACACTCCTTCGCATAATGGCTGAACTAGTTATCTACCTTTCCTTCCACCTTGAGATCTGGTCTTCCAATGAAGTGATCTTTAGGTAGGCTATATTTCACTGTGCCATTTTGATAATATTCTCTGCTTCGACTTCACCCTTGGTGAATTTGAAGAGGGATGAGGAATCCATTGATCCTTTTGTCCTTTCCCAACTATCTTCGGTGATTGCTCTTTCACTCTTGCTTGGGCATTGTCTTCACCTCAGCTCTGATACCATGTTAATTTTAGGTATGTTCTATTCCTAGAGAAATTTATTTCAATTTTCACAGTTAGCTCCATATCTTTTCCAGATTAGCAATCACATTAGCATTAAAGTAAACTACAGATAGAACATAAACATAAATTGCAGAAGACAAGCCAAGACAAGAGGACACAAGATGTGGTGCTAGCCAGGGACAAACCCCAATGTGGGGAAACCCTTGATCAATTCTTCTTATATGTTCTTCAATATATCAGCAGAGAGAGAGAGAGAGATAGTATGTTTACAACATAAGTCAACACTTTGACTTATCTAGATAGGAGCATAGATCATCTCTAAGAAGATGATACATGAGATCAGTTGAAGACATGTTGCTTCAACTAATTATCCAAGGTGACTCCTTCACCTATCGTTGTGTTACATTTCGTCATCATGCTGCACCTCACCGCGCTGCACCATGCTGCACCCATCATCACTATGTTTCATCTCATTACGCTTCATTAATCATGACTGTACCCATCATTGCACTGCATTATGTGCCATTGCTGCACCATGTTTCCATCCTTACCTATGTGTTGGCTGCACCTTGCTTGCTTATTGTCCCTAGCATGCTTGTTGCCCTTAGCATGCTTGTAGTTACATGC
Source organism: Pinus tabuliformis (assembly GCA_031772625.1). NCBI lineage: Eukaryota > Viridiplantae > Streptophyta > Pinopsida > Pinales > Pinaceae > Pinus > Pinus tabuliformis. The sequence continues at coordinate 31,201,048 of CM062816.1, forward strand.
TAGTTGTCCCTTGCATTCTAGCTGTAACATTGCATGCTTGGTATATTTGCTGCTAAGTACCATACAACTGTCCCAATGTTAGTTAGTTGTCCCTTGCATGCTGCTCTCCTTTAGAGACAGATGCTCCAGCTATTTCGGCAGTTCCTGACAGTTCTAGCAGTTCTGGCTGTTCTCGACATTTTTGGCACTTCCAGTTGTTCCCAGCAATTCCGGCAGTCCCGACAGTTCTGGCTTTTCTGGCAGTTTCAGCTTTTCTAGCATTTCCGTCATTTCCGGCATTTCCAGATTTTTCGGCTTTTCTGGCAGTGCCGGCTTTTCCGGCATTTCTGGCTTTTCTGACAGTTCTATTTTTTCCAGCTTTTCCGGCTTTTCTGGTATTTCTGACTTTTCCCGAAGTTCCGGCTTTTCCAAATTTTCCGGAAGTTCCGACACTTCTGACTTTTCCGGCAGTTCTGGCTTTTCTAGCTTTTCCGGCAGTTCCGGCTTTTTCAGATTTTCAGGCAGTTCGGGCTTTTCCGACTTTTTCGACAGTTCCGTGTTTTTCGGCAATTCCAGCTTTTCCAGCAATTCTGGCTTTTCTAGCAGTTCCAGCTTTTGCGGCTTTTCTGGCAGTTCCGGCTTTTCCGGCATTTCCAGCTTTTCCGGCTTTTTCCGAAGTTTCGACAGTTCTAGCTTTTCTAGCAGTTTTGACTTTTTCGGCATTTCCAGCTTTCTAGCCTCTGGATCAGGGCAACATTATTCCTTAGGATCTCTCCTCCTACTAAAACCCAAAGACAAGTAGAGAGAGGAAGAGATCCCAAGTGTGTTGAAATGACTTGAAGGCCACCTCTATTTATACTAAAACGTTGAGCACATGTGGGGTTTATTTGGTTGCTGGCCGACCTTGACGAATTGTATTATAACGCAAATAAATTCATAACTCCATGAATGCTTATCGAAATCGGATGATCTTTAGATCAATCCTACACCTCTTGATGAGAGGGATCCAAGAAAAATATCAACTGCCATAAATAAGACGACCCACATGGAGTTTGGCCCTAGTTGCCAATTTTAACACTCCCTCTCAACTAGGGAGAACTCCATCCGTTGATCCATATGTCTGATTGTACTATCTCTGCCATCAGTGCCCTTCACTGCTATGCTCTGCTTTGATCTGCTGAGCTCTGCTCTGCTTTTCTATGCTCTGCTGAACCATGAAGAAGAAGAATTGATCGAGAATGTCTCATACCATTCTCTAGTGACCCGAAGTCAGTTTCATCTGAAGAGAGTGTGTCACATCACTCTTACTAACCTGAAGTCAATTTTATTGATCCCAGATCAATATCACAAGAGAGTGTCACAAACCACTCATATTGATCCCAGATCAATGTCACAAGAGAGTGTCTCAAATCACTCATACTGATCCCATATCAGTTTCATTGATCCCAGATCAATGTAGGTCATCCTAGCATAGGGAGTATGGTAGATACAACGATGCGTCCATCGATAGTACTACTATGGTCCCTATCCTCATTTCCCTGCTCATTGATCAGATGAGAGGTACTTCCCATGAGTCTCAGACTGCATGGGTAGGATGCCTCGACAGGAGAACTAATCATCCTGTCTAAAGGAGAATGAATCATCCTATCACTGGATGCCACAGAGAACAAATCATCCTGGCCCACAGGAGAACTAATCATCCTGTTCCACAGTCACCACAGAGAACAAATCATCCTGGCCCACAGGAGAACTAATCACCTGGTTCCATAGTCACCACGAAGAACAAATCATCCTGGCCCATAGGAGAACTAATCATCCTATTCCACAATTTCCACAAGAGAACTAATCATCTCGGCACACAGGAGAACTAAACATCATGTTCCACAGTTGCCACGGGAGAACTAATCATCCCATTCATAGTGCACCACCATGGGAGTGTGAGTCGCCCTGTGGTCGTATGTTGCTCCAGTAAGTACCCCAAGCCCCCCAGAGCTCCCAGAGCTCCCAGAGCTCAATGCATGCAATATGCAGGACCCTTATAAGAAGGTCTCTCAACGACTCCAAGTCATTCAGGAAAGTCACAAATTTGACCTTTCCCCGGGCTTTGACAAAATGTCTGCGACGTGTACATCTGTCTCAATGCGATGGAGCCTCCTCGCTCGTCGACTTACCATATCATAGATAAGGCAGTATCTGATGTTTATCTGTTGGAGCAATCATCGACCACGAAATTCCTCAATAATCGAATCCCCCCTCTGGTTGTCACAAAGAATCATAGTGGTATTCATCATGTGTACAAACAACTCACTTAAGAGCTTTTGCAACCATGCAGCTTCACACGAGATCATACTCATAGCTATGTATTCGGTCTCGGTGGTGCTTATAGCAATTGACTTCTGCTTCCTTCTCATCCATAATATCGAAGAAAAATCCAAAGAGAACCATCACTGAGAAGTTCTCTAGTGACCCTCCACATTTCCTGCCCAGTCATCATTCGAATAATCATGTAGTTTCATATTTCCGGCAGTGTATCTCAATCCATGAGAGATTGTGCCCCAAAGATATCTCAAAAGATTCTTGGCACCAATCCAGTGAGGCTCAACCAAATATGAGCTCACCATGCTAACTACAAAACATATGTCCGGACGGAAGTTCACCAAGAACATCAACGCGAATGAGTTTATGAAACTCAGAGGCATTTCCCAAATATGGTCCGACATCACTACCCTATAACTTCTGAAAGTTAAGATCCTCAAGGTAGTCACAGGGTTGCAGTTTATCATTCCACATCTGGAATCCAACGCCCTCTTACTTCTGCAAATGAGAGGGTCTGCACCTGTCAGAAATAGGTCATCCTCATAAGGTGCCAATATGAAAGGTCTATCATCCACAACCTTTGGGTAATGGTTTGGATTGGTTTCACTCCTAGTGAATCTCAGCTTCATCAGACAACTATCAATCCTCTCATACTACACTCGGGGTGTTTTGCTTCAAGCCATAGAGGGCTTTCTTCCACCTGTATACATGAGATTCCTGATCATGAATCTCAAACTCCTCGGGTTGTTCCAAACCTGTGGACCTACTGCATGAGGGGAATGGTCCCCTTATAAGATTTTCCTTCGGTACATCTCAAACATGTACCTTCATTCTCTACTTGAATTCAAACATCCCTATCACCATTTGACTCACATCAGGTAGGGCCCCATAGGTAGACCTCTGGTGTTATAGATGCGATATGTCAATTGACTTGATCCCCAATGGACCATCCTGCAACTTGATACAAATTTCCAACCCTGAACCCATCAGAAAAAGCATCTTTGAAAATTATATTTTTTAACACATACCTTTCCATCAATGAATTCCACCCTTAAACCTTTGAATTCCATTTCCGAGATGGACACCTGGTTCTTCTTGCGATCAGGTACATAAAAGAGATTCTTTAAATGAATCGAGTTACCCTTATTCAATTGAGAGTTAACATTCCCTTCACCCTTTCCGGGATAGGTGACATCAGCTCCAAGTATAATCCCACAATTGTTTTCATCTCTACCAAGTTAGAGAGTGCACCCATCTATCTGATGAAGTTCCTTGAAGAAATACAATCTATAAGCCAGATTCCCAAAGAATCTGAAGGAGAGGGCCAATACAAGATAACGCTTCTTTATCTTATTAGAAACACGATTTGATTCTTCATACTGGGGGTTCCTTACTTTCTATGAAGAGTCGGCCATTTCCTTGATGACCTGCATTACCTGTCATTCCTTTGATCATTGAATATGTCCCTAGAATGATTGTTATCATCATCAAGTGATGTGTTCCTGCCATTCGGACACTCCTTCGCATAATGGCCGAACTAGTTATCTGCCTTTCCTTCCACTCTGAATTTGAAGAGGGATGAGGAATCCACTGGTCCTTTTGTCCTTTCCCAACTGTTTTCGGTGATTTCTCTTTCACTCTTGCTTGGGCATTGTCTTCACCTCAGCTCTGATACCATGTTAATTTTGGGTATGTTCTATGCTTAGAGAAATTTATTTAAATTTTCAAAGTTAGCTCCATATCTTTTCCAGATTACTAATCACATCAGCGTTAAAGTAAACTGCATATAGAACATAAGCATAAATCGTAGAAGAGAAGCCAAGACAGGAGGACACAAGATGTAGCGCTAGCCAGGGACAAACCCCAATGTGGGGAAACCTTTGATCAATTCTTCTTATATGTTCTTCAATAGATCAGCAGAGATAGAGAGAGAGAGAGAGAGAGAGATAGTATGTTTACAACATAAGTCAACACTTTGACTTATCTAGATAAGAGCACAGATCATCTCTAAGAAGATGATACATGAGATCAGTTGAAGACATGCTGCTTCAACCAATTCTCGAAGGTGACTCCTTCACCTATCATTGTGCTGCATTTCGTCATCATGCTGCACTTCACCACATTACACCATGCTGCACCCATTATCACTATGCTACATCTCATCACGCTTCATTAATCATGACTGTACCCATCATTGTACTGCATTATGTGCCATTGCTACACCATGTTGCCATCCTGACCTATGTGTTGGCTGCACCTTACTTGCTTGTTGTTCCTAGCATGCTTGTTGTCCTTAGCATGCTTGTTTTTGCATGCTAGTTGTCCCTTGCATGCTAGCTGTAACATTGCATGCTTGGTATATTTGCTGCTAAGTACCATAAAATTGTCCCAATGTTAGTTCGTTTTCCCTTGCATGCTGCTCTCCTTCGGAGACAGATGCTCTGGCTATTTTGGTAGTTTCGGCTATTCCCCATAGTTCCAACAGTTCGAGTTGTTCTCGGCAATTCCGACAGTCCCGACAATTCTGGATTTTTCGGCAGTTTCGGCTTTTCCGGCAGTTTCGGCAGTTCCAGCATTTTTGGAATTTCCGGTTTTTCTGGCTTTTCTGGCAATTCCGGCTTTTTCAGCATTTCCAGATTTTCTGGCAATTCCTGATTTTCTAGTTTTTCCGTCTTTTCCGGCAGTTCCAGCTTTTCCAGCTTTTCCGGCAGTTCCATCTTTTCCGACTTTTTTGGATTTTCCGGCAGTTCCAGATTTTCCGGCGTTTCTTGATTTTTCGGCAGTGTCGGATTTTCCGGCTTTTCCAGTAGTTTTGGATTTTTTGGCAGTTTCGGCTTTTCTGGCTTTTTTGGCAATTCTGGCAGTTCTGGATTTTTCAGCTTTTCGGCAGTTCCGACTTTTCTGGCTTTTCTGGCAGTTCCGACGTTTTCAGCAGTTCCAGCAGTTCTCGCTTTTCTGGCAGTTCCAAATTTTCCGGCATTTATAGATTTCTGGCCTCTGGATCAGGGCAACATTATTTCTTAGGATTTCTCCTCCTACTAAAACCCAAAGACAAGTAGGGAGATGAAGAGATCCCAAGTGTGTTGAAATTACTTGAAGGCCACCTCTATTTACACTCCCTTTAATGAATTAATTCTAGTTCTGATGCCCTTCTTTGACTGCATAGCCCAATAGTCTAGCACATCATCTATGCATCTGTTTTAAGGATTCCACCATCCAACCTTCAATAGAAATCAAAACACCCCGAACTTTAAGAACTAGCCTAAAATCTTAGCAAACAAAGCTAAATCATAAAGAGAGTTCCCTCTCTGAACTTAGGTTGGCTAGAGCCTAAGCCTAAAAGTGGTTAGTGGTTACACCAGAGATCTCCTTCTTTAACCTTGTGAAATCACTGGGTGATAACAGAGTGGCGACTCCACTGGAGAGAACTAACATTTTCTTCAAAAATCTTTTACAGGTTTAGATTTGATCTATGATGGTGGACAGTGATCAGACACACAAAGGTTAAAATCATCCACCTGATGACTCCAAATCAATTTCACAATCAAGACTCCAATGGAGGAATGAACCTGAAAGAACTGTATGAAAAGATCAGGCTTTTAACTTGGATTGTTATCCAAGACATTATGTTCTTTCTCATCGATAAAGTTTTTCAATGTATATTGTATTTTAGAGAAGATTTTAGATTAACTTTTTATTATTTCCCTTTGAAAAGTGTAGGTATAAAGTCTCCTTACACATTTGAACATCAGCCTTCTAACTCTTATGAAGATCATTTTCTAATTGAGGTGCATCAAACAATCAAGACTAATCATACAATCCCTGTACATATTCCAGTACCTCATAAAGTACCTGATAGATATAAGCCACTCATCTTACCTCCTACACTCCATGCTTTCCCTAACGATTATTACAAGTATCTCCCTAGGTTTGATGGAGAGAATGGTATCGCTGCTCAAAAACATATTCAAGGTTTTGAGAATTATCTAGACTTATTTGAAATTGATGAAGATCATGTTATTATCAGGATTTTTTCACTTTCTTTGCAAAGTAGAGTAAAGAGTTGGTTAAAAAATTTACCTATTTCAAGCATCTAAAATTTCCAACAGTTTGTCAAATTTTTTTTTTGATAGATGGATACAAAGTTAGTCTTTTTCTAATCATAAATGAATATAATCGGTTAAAAATATATCCAGATGAAGCAATACAAGAATTTTCATATAGATTTAATCAAGCCTATTATTCAATGCCATCAAATATAAGACCTCCCCCTGATTCAGCGCTTTTACATTACCCAAGAGCATTTGAGCCAGAGATAGAATTTCAACTAAGAGAAAGAAACCCCTCAACGCTGGAATAGATGCAGAACATTGCAGTAGATGTAGAATTTAATCTGCAAATTAGAAGAGAAAAGTTGAAAGCAGAAGTAGAGGAAAACAACACTGCAGAGGAAAAACTCAACATTTTGATGAAGAAAATAGAGGAAAGGATGCAGAAGACCACCATGAAAGATGAATTTTTGTTCAAGATCACCATGACACATTTATTTCATAAAGGAAAAAGGTTGATATTCATGAACAAATTCCTACTAACTCCAACTACCATAGATTAGAAGATAGATTTATAGAGCAATATGTGGAGGAGAAATCTCCTGATCTAATGTGTATGTTTGATGACATTACTTCTTTTGATGATTTTCTCAAATATGATCAGTATGATGATAATCATGTTTTCAAATCCAAATTAACTTTACAGAGCAATCAGAAGCTAGTTTGGGATATAAGGAAATCCAGTTTCACCAACTTGAAAACAATGACCATCTAATCCATGTCAGCTATGAAAGTGAAGAAAATTTGGCAATAAGTGAAGCTTCTTTACCTCTTTGTTTTGAATCATTTCAGTTATTGAAGGAAATGTGGTATAACATCTCTAAAGAAAAGGATGAGCAGCTTGTAGAAACCTATGAAGTTCCATTCAAACCTATATGTAAAAAGTTGCAGCAATCCTTCCAAGTTGTTTATAGTCCAGTAGTTGATAGGTTGGATGATGAACGCAATCAGAATTTTTCTCCATTAACAGACTATGAGAGTCAAAATCAAGATGATAATGTTTTCACTAGACAAACATTCCAATCAGTAGGAGTATCATCACAAAGCTCATCTGAAAGTCTGCAGGGTTTTAAATATAAAAGTGACATTTTAGTTTCATGGCATGGAAGCCATCCAGAACAAGTGTGTAGTTGCTTAAATCAGTTCAAAAATAGTGTATATATTTTGGAAGATCCTTTTGTACAAATTTTAGAGTCTACAAAGGAAAACAAGTATTTCCTTATCTTCTCATTGGTTGACAAAGTTATATTTGGCTTTAGAACCTCAGTTTTAATCACAAACAAGTCCATGTAGCAAAATCCATCAATGTATATAATGCTTGGGTGGTTGCATTGGTTGTTTCATTTTACCTAACCAACAGCGAGAAAGCTGATTAGAGTAAGTAGGTAGGATTTTAGTTTGAATAAATTCAATTTTCAGCAGCAAGTTTATGTTAGATTATACTTCAGTTTGCAGAAAAGGGTGTATTTTCAATTCAAAAGTTTTAGTCACAAAGATTATACAACAGAGCATATACATGTGTGGGATTGGCCCAATGGATCAGGCTACTAATCAACGATGTTCTTGACATTTCACAAGGAAATGCCATCCCCAAGTGGAGCCACTGTTAGGTTCCTATACCAATAGGAGTCATAATTTTGAATGACTAAGGTTAAACTTGTAATATTGTACATACTTTTTCTTTCTGCAAATGTTTTCCATATCTTAAAAAAGTAAAAATGTAAAGAGGGTATGTCCTAAAAGAATAATTAAAGGACAAAAATAATGAAAAGGTCAAAAAAATGAAAATATATGAACCCCAAAAGACAAAAAGAGACCATGAAAGTGTGCAAGTCAAAATGCCACTACTATTTACTTTTTATGCATAATAAATGATTGTGTGCAACTTGTTACTCATGCTACAATCCATGATAGTCAAATTGTTTAAACTTAGCTATTTCATGTTTTAAATTTTATGTTTATAGTTAGAGAATAAAATCTGATCAAACAGTGTAATCTTGGCAGATCATTAGATAGGTAGAGTGAAGAAAAGGAGCTCATCAGTTTAATCTGAGTCCTTGGATGATATAAAGTTAGAATTAGATAATTTATTTTGTAAAGAAAAGAAAAATATTAATAAAGGTTTGCTAGCCTAAATGCACCCACATAAAATGAAGAAAAAATGCTAGGATGAGTAAGTAGGTAAGTAGTAGAAAAGTTGCTTAAATGTCACGTGATTATACAAATCCACTTATGTCATCATATTAAATGCAATTTTCAAAGAAAAAATAATGGTTTAGAATATGATTTATTTAACATTCCCTCATTCATTTTAACCCGTATGACACTCACTAACTTCCCTTTCACAATAAAAATATTAATACCTATAGTTCTTTAAGTCAAAGAGGCTCAGAGCATTTCTCTGACTTCTGGTGGGACCGGACCCTCAACTTGATGAGTTAAGAAGGAAATGTGTTAAATTCCCTTATAAATCATTCATCCCCCTCACAAAACCCCTTTTCCTAAGGTTAAGTTCTCTTGCCTGGGAAAACCTATTTATAAACATGTTTTATGTGCAAAACCCACCAAATACATTTATCCTAAGTACTAAGTATGTGGAAAGCACACACATTTCATATACCTAAGTGCAATACCCCTTTCGCTCATTTCACCGCATATTAACTTTTTTAACTTTATTATTTAAATTTCCGAAAAACCCATTGTCCCGTATATATTTAACTTCTTTATATAAATTAACCCCACCCCTTAGTTTATTTATAAACTATATTACTACCCCATATCCCACAAATATATTGAATCTGGCCCTCAGTCCTTAATCCCGTATTAAAGCATCCCTGATGAGATTAAGCTCCAAGTTAATCTCATACCACTGGTGATTAGACCCATGGGCCCCTCAAAAACATTTTGTATAAATCGCCACAGAGTTTCACCTCCCGATCACCGTACAATCTCCCTCCCCCTAATCCAACAGATCGCATCCATATCGGGCCGACCCGATGTCCGCCCTTTAACCGCCCGATAAGGTGGTTTTTCTCCCGGCCCCGATGCTATGTGTCAAACAATGAATGGGAGCGGGCGACCCCTTCCAAATACCGCCCGCACCACAAAAGCGATGCAATGGACCTCCCAAACCACTTCCTCCTTTCAACCGAAAACCATCATTGTTCATCAATCAATGAACCCTCCAAAAATTAACCATTTTCGCTATAAAAGCCCAACCACCCCTCTTTTCACTCTTTTCGCGCATTTTCCTTTGAGAATTCAGAAAAGCCGTTGCGATCCCTGCAAAAAAAAAATTCGCTCACAGACCTTCGCCATTGCTCCATAGACGCTGCAAACAACCCAACTCATCCATCAGTCCGTACCAGAACCGTACGAACCTCTGCACCCTCCATCAAATACCAGTAACAGTCAATTTCACCCATTTCTAGGAGAATGATGAATGTAAAATTACCTGATGCAGAATAGTGGGAGACAATGACTAATTTACTCTGATAAATTTATAGCAAAAAGTTACTGCATAGTAAAAATAGAGCAACTAGGTAAATAGGTGAAAACAACACAGTAAAGGATATTGACAGGTCATGAAAGTAAAAGTGTATCAGATGAAAGAGTATCAGTAAAAGTGTATTTGATTGAAAAATCAAAGTGAAGAGAGATGAAAAACAGAGCAGAAATGGTACATCTTCTAGAAATTTCCTATTTAAGTCATAATTTTGTAGAAACTATTGCGGCCAATCCAAGATGCATTTTGAGAAACTGGAGGAGGCTTGTGTTTGTTAAAATTGGCAACTAGTGCCAAACTCCATGTGGATCACCTTATTTATGGCTTATGATATTTTTCCTAGATTCCTCTCATCAAGAGGTGTAGGATTGATCTAAAGATCATCTGATTCCGATAAGTATTTATGGAGATATGAATTTATTTTGATTATGGAGAAATTGTCAAGGTTGGCCAACAAACTTATGTAGAGTCAGAAGCCTAACAGTCATGTCTATTCAACATCAACGTTTACATATAAATACAAGGAGAATTCTCCTCATTTGGACAATTCATTCCTCATTTTCTCTCCCTCTCTCCTACACATAAAAAGAGCCTCTCTCTCTCTCTCTCACACACACACGTGTGGTTGAAAGGAAGACATCATAGGGCAAGGAAGACACATAAAGAAGGATGCTAGGGCAGCATGTCATCTCTTTGACCAACGTTGACCAAGCGTTGACCATCTAGGGGTTTGGATTGGGTGTGGCTGCCTCTCCTAGGCAGGCTGCAATTTTTGGCATGCGAATTGAGGCGATCTGACCTCTGGTTTGACCAGTGTTGACTGCCCTAGTTTAGGGCTACAAGTTAATTTCAGAAATCTACAAATTGAATGAACTTTTGGGGCTGTTCAAGGGCTGTTTCTTTAGGCTGTTCGAGGACAAGTTGACTGGAAATTGACCAAGTATTTTAGAGGTCAATTTTAGCTAGTTTGACCAAGTTTGACTTTGCTGATCTAGGGTTTGTTGCTGCTGATATAAAATTACAGAATTCAGATTTTGTACTATTTCTCTCTACTGAACTATTGAAGATAAAAGAAGAATTGATCAAAGGGTTTCCCCGCATTGGGGTTTGTCCCTGGCTAGCCGCCACATCTTGTGTCTCTTATCTTGGCTTGCTTTCTATTGATCATTTAATGTTCTATCTGCACTTTACTTAATGTATATGTGATTGCTAATCTGTGACTAATAAGAAGAAAAATAAGTAAACTGCTCTAAGCATAGAACATACCATAATTTAACATGGTATTAGAGCTGAGGTGAAGACAAAGCCCAAGCAAGAGCAAGAGAAATCACCGAAGAGAAAGTTGGCAAGGCTATATTAAAGAAATCGTGGGGTCCTCAACAGATTTCCCTGCTGAAGAAAAACTCCGTGAGAAGTCTGACTATCATGGATGGAAGATGTCTCTCGATCTAACATTAGAAGCGCAGGAAGTGTTGGACCATGTGAGAGGCGAGATTGTTAAGCCTCCATCAAATGCATCCACTGTTGCTAGGAAAAAATGGACCAAGGGGGAAGTCAAAGCAAGGAAGATCATCCAGGACTCTATCGATAAGTGCTTGGTGGCCTATGTTTCCGGGTTGAACACCTCCAAGGAAATCTAGATAGACTGGTAAGTTTATTTAAAGTTAATGATGCAAACCAAGTCTTGTTTCTTAGAAATAAGCTGAAGGAAATTAAGAAGGGCAAAGATGAGAGTATGCAAGCATATATCTTAAGGATCACCGAGATCAATAACAATATCCTATCTATTGGGGAAGTAATTCCTGATAGGGAAATGACACTCACAACTCTTGGAGGACTGCCATCTGAATGATATATTGAGGAATTAATGGCCAGATGCATTCAAGAAGAAACAAGGATGGAAGAACAAGAAATGCCCATACTTAAAGGTCATCCCTCTTCCTTTTCTTCTCATGCTAAAAGAAGAAGCAATTCCGAGGCTAAATTCAAAGGAAAGGTTGGACCAAAGGGTGGAAGAAAAGGACGATGTTACAATTACAATAAAATGGGTCACTATGCTAGTGAGTGCCCTGATAAAAGGGACTCACACCAGGACGATGATCAAAATCCCTCTCAAGGCAATCAAAGGAATGGCAGGTCAAATGGCAGAGGTAAAAGAAGTGTCGAAAATCAAGGAAGATGACAACCATTTAAGAAGGCAAGAAATTCCAGGTATGAATCTAACACTGTTAACAATAAGAAGATGAATATTATCTACGAGCGGCTCTCTCTACTACTGCTCTCCTAGACTCGCTGGGAAATTGGCTTATTGATAGTGGTGCCTCAAGGCACTTCACTGGTTACAAAGAAGCTCTCTATAATTTGGTAGAGAAGGAAACCAACCCGGAAATTGTTCTTGGATATAATTCAAAATATCCCGTGAAAGGCGTAGGAAATGTCACTCTTCAATTGAATCAGGGTAATACCATCCACTTACAAGATGTATTATATGTACCTAATCTCAAAAAGAACCTGGTGTCCATTTCAGCAATGGAAGACAAAGGCTACAAGGTGGCCTTCAGTGATGGCAAGGTACGTGTATGGAAAAATAACTTTAAAGATGCTTTTACTCTTGGGTTTCGAGTTGATTCATTATACCAGGTCGGTGGATGTCTGCTGGGTGTCATGTCTTGTGAAACATCTCTTTAGTCCAAACTATGGCATCAGAGGTTTTCTCACCTTCATTATAAAGCTCTACCCGATGTAAGAAAAATGGTGACCGGGATGCCCGAGTTCAGATTAGAGCAAGAAGGTGTATGTCCAAGATGTGCCAAAGGGAAGCTCAAAAGGGGACCATTCCCCTCAAGCCAAAGCAAGACCTCCGATATATTGCAGTTGGTTCACTCAGACATATCCAGTATGATGCCTATGAACTTCTTGGGAGGATATTTATATTACCTCAATTTTACAGATGATTATTCTCACAAGACTTGGATATACTTCTTAAAAAAGAAGGATGAAGTGTTCTCCTAGTTTCGGCACTTCAAAGCCTTGATCGAGAATCAAACCGAAAATAAGATCAAGACCTTAAGGGCTGATAATGGCAATGAATATGAATCCAATGAGTTTCATGACTTTTGCAAAGAGGCTGGTATTAAGAGGGAGACTACTACACCATATACTCCTGACCAAAATGGTGTGGTGGAAAGGAAGAATCGCACAATTGTGGAAGTTGTCTGTGCTATGCTCCATGATCAAAGACTTCCGAAGTTTCTATGGGCCGAAGCTGCAAATACCGCAGTATATTTACAAAACCGATGACCTCATCAAGCATTGGGTTCCAAGACTCCCGAAGAAATGTTCACTGGTAAGAAACTTGACATATCTCATTTTAGAATTTTTGGAAGCCCTGTATATTTTCATGTGCCAAAAGAGAAAAGGAATAAATTGGGTGCACCTGGAAAGAAAGGAATCTTCGTGGGCTATAGCGAAAATACTAAGGGCTATAGAATCTATGTAGCTGGTCAAAGGGAAGTCGAGATTAGTCATGATGTCACCCTTGAAGAAGATATGGCTCTTAGCAAAGTTGATAATCTTCCTACTCTAAGAGGATCTAAAGACGCTGACACCAGGGAACCAAAGGATAAGGAAGACGAGATGATGCCCGATGTGGAAGAACCTATGGATCCTATTGATCCTCCTCCGCAAGAGCCTTCCTCTTCTAGAAAGAGGCCTTCATGGCTTAGGGGGACACTTGATGATGCTGAAGGACACATTGCACCCAAAGGAACCTTCCGTGAAAGTAAGAAGCCGAACAGGTATCAAGTATACCTGACCATCATGAGCACAATCAGCCAAAATGAGCCTTCACCATTCTCAGACGCTATCAAGCATCAAGTATGGAAGGATGCTATGATCGAGGATTATGAGTCCATGATGAAAAAATATGTCTGGGTTGTGGTCCCCAGACCCTAGGACAAAGCAGTTGTCACTTCGAAATGGCTTTACAAGATAAATCGTGCAGTGGATGGAAGTGCGGAAAAGTATAAGGCTCATTTTGTTGCTTGTGGCTTCTCCCAAAAGGAAGGTATAGACTATGACGAGATATTTGAACCTGTTGCCCGATATACCACCATCCGCTCGATCATAGCCCTTGCTGCTATGCAAGGATGGAACCTACATTAGATGGATGTCAAGACCGCGTTCTTACATGGTTTGATCAAAGAGGAGGTCTATGTGGAGCAACCTGAAGGATTTGAGATTTATGATCGAGAATATCATGTGTGTAGGTTGAAGAAGGCCCTCTATGGGCTAAAGCAAGCACCCCGAGCATGGTATGAGAGGATCGATAGCTACTTGATGAAGCTGGGATTCACTAGGAGTGAAGCCGACCCTAACCTTTACTTTAAGGTTATAGATGAAAATCCTCTCATATTGGTGCTATATGTTGACGACCTCTTTCTAACAGGTGCAGACCCTCTCATTCACAAATGTAAGAGGGATTTGGCTTCTGAGTTCGAGATGAAAGACCTAGGACTTATGCACTACTTACTAGGATTGGAAGTCTTGCAGAAACCAGGGGAGATTTTCCTATCTCAAGAAAAATATGTGGTGAAGATATTGGAGAGATTCAGCATGGTGGACTGCAAGCCTGTAACTACCCCGATGGAGCCTGACTTCAAGAAGTTAAGTGGTAGTGCTGCCAGACTTGTTTTACGAAATGCTACCGAGTATCGTCAACTCGTTGGAGCATTGATGTTCTTGGTGAACTCCTGTTCGGACATATGATTTGCAGTCAACACATTGAGTCAACATATGGTTGAGCCTCACCACTCACATGGGATTGGTGCCTAGAATTTGTTGAGATACTTTCGTGGCACAATCACTCATGGGTTGAGATACACTGCTGGAGATGTGAGACTACTTGGGTATACTGATGCTGATTGGGCAGGCAGTGTGGTGGACCGAAAGAGCACTTCCGTGTGCTGTTTCTCTTTGGGATCTGCCTCAATATCCTGGATGAGCAGGAAGTAGAAGTCAGTGGCTTTGAGTACCGCCGAGGCAGAGTAAATTGTTGCTAGCATGGCCTCCTGTGAGGCAGTGTGGTTACAAAAGCTCTTCAGTGAGATGTTTGGATTTACATTGGATACCACCATGATTCTGTGTGACAACCATAGCGGGATACGTTTATTAGAGAATCTCATATTTCATGATCACTCCAAGCATATCGATATCAAGTACCACTATATTCGAGATATGGTGCAGCGAGGAGAAATAAGGCTCCAACATATCGGTACAGATGAATAGGTCGCCTACATTTTGACAAAGCCCCTAGGAAAGGTCAAATTCCTGACCTTTCGAGAACGACTTGGTGTCGTTCAGAGACCCACTTATGAAGGTCGAGTATGATGTATTGAGCTCTGGGAGCTCCAGGGGGTGCGGGGTACTTCTTGGAGAGACATGTGACCACAGGGTGACTCACCATCCCCCGGTGGTGCACTATGTATAGGGTAAAGGTTCAACCTTCCCCTATGACACCCCGTGGCAACTGTGGAACATGATGATTAGTTCTCCTATGGGCCAGGATGATTTGTTCTCCATGGCGACTTTGGAGCAGGATGATTAGTTCTCCTGTAGGCTAGGATGATTAGTTCTTCGTGGCATCTGTTAGTGTCGGTCTTAAGCCCTCCATCGGTGATCAATAGCTCTTTGCATATGCATTTGTAGGTGTCTCATCAGCATCAGTCTTGCATCCCGTTAGGCATGCCATAACACTGATGGAGGAGCTGGTCTTGTTCCCTTCTTGGCTTTGCTGGATCAGGTCATACAACAATGTAATTGAGTCATATTTGTTTTTGTTTTTGTCTTGAGGTCCCATGGTCTTAGGTCTAGGGTTTTGAGTCAAAATCTTTTCAGGGTCATGAGTCATGGTCAGCAAGTGCCCAGCAAGCCAGAAGGAGTCTTGTACATACGTTTCATTATCATTTTCTTCAGCTATAGCTCATTTTATGCCTTGGGCTTAAAAACCCTGTTTTTAAGTCCAAGGCCATGTGGAAATTTGAAAAAATAAAGAAATTCTCAAAAATTTGTAAAATTGCCGGCAATAACCCTGGTTCCTTCACTACAGTCCCTCAGGCGGTCAACCTGCAAAAAGAACGGAGTCAAACGCATCAAAAGAGCTCATTTCAGGACAAAAAGACTCTAAACAGTGTTTAAAAGCGAAGCAAGTTGAAAACATTCGAAAGTGGGTTCTAAAGTTATTTTTTTTTTAAAAGTGACCCTATAAAAGCTAATTTCCCTCTCAATTCACTCTTATTGTGCATTTGAAAGTCCAAAAATATGTGTTAGAGGCGGAAGGAGCAAATTCGGGCAAGTTTCTGCAAAGCACAAGTGTTAAAGGTGCGCGCGACCATTCTGAACAGGTGCGCGACCATTTGGGTGCGCGCGACCAGTTACAGGCCAACGCGCAGTGTTAAATAACAAGGCGCGACCATTTACAGGGGCGCGACCAGTCTGAGCCCGTGCGCGACCAGAACTTCTGTTTGCCCTAAAAACTCACTCAAACGCTGAAATTACCCTCAAATTCTCTCAAGTTATTAAGGTATGCCTCCTCCACGGGTTGTATGATGATGTTATGGTTTCAAAGGAAGGTAATAGTCACAATTTCATGAAAGAAATCAATAGAAGATAGGTTGAATGATGGCTGTTTTGCAAGCAATATGCATGGACAGTTTGTTTGTTTTTCAAGGCAATTTTTTCCCTTATGTCCCTCCTTTCATTTTCCCATGTAAATTACATATGTTAACATGTCATATTTATTGATCTCATTTGCAAATTAATCATACCAACCCTACCCCTAAATCCTATCAAACCCTAGTCCCCTCTAATCATTTCAAACCCTACCTTTTCCCCATGTTATATGCTCAAAACCTAAACACTAGTATACACAGCAAATTATATATCAAATGCACAGCAAAAGAATGAACAGAAAACATTGTAAAAAACAAATAGAAAAGTGATGACAAGGCATACATTCAAGAATTGTAAAAAACAGTGAAAATTGCTACTTGCATAGCCTTAGAAAAAATAAAGAAAAATGTCATCTTGCTGTATAATGTCAAAGGCTACAAGCTGTATAAAATTCATGACAAAATTCATTAAAGGTATCAGCTGCATAGCTATCAAAAAAGACCAGTTTTGCTGTGATTAGTGTTTTGCATTAACATGGTATTCTTCCCCATCCTTAAGACTCTGTTTTTCCCCACCTATTCCCTATATTAAAACCCTAATTCAATTGCATTTCCCTTCATTAAAACTCCTTATGCAATTGAATGTCCCTCCCCATGATCAAAGCACACAGTGAAACCCTAATTTCCCATGGTAAAAGCATGATGAAGCTGCCTCTGTTCTAAATGAATTGCTGTTATGTAAATTAGATTGGCAGTGATTTGTAAAGAGGGTTTCATGGTCCCCCTAAACCTAATTCCTAATATCCTCTTTTTTCCCTAATTCCTAAGTTACCAATTCCTTCTTCCTTCCGCTGCAGAATAATCACAGCAACCCCTTCCCATCATCTTGCAATCAAATACCCTAAACCCCTGTTTTTTTATTAGCATCAAATGGATATTTTCACATGAGTAAAAACAGAGTATGCTCCTCAATGACATTCTAAACAAAATGAAATGAGCTGCATGTTACTTGTACACAGTTGATGCTACCCTATTCCCATTTTCCCATGACATCCTTCCCTCCATCATGATGATTTTCATTGTCCTTTCCCTTGGTTCTTGAAAAACACAGTTTCCCTAAATAAAGTATTGATTTGCAAATGTGGAAAGATGGAATGACATGTTTAGCATTATGTGATGTTTTCCTTCAGAATTCCCTGCTTATATATATATTTTTCCCTTTCCTATATGTAAATTCCCTCCCCTAACATATCCCTCATGATGTTTCCCCTTGAAAACAGCATACTTCACAGCATTTTGCAGGTAGGGCAGTGGTCATTTTGACTTGTTTATTCCACCTTGCTCAATAACACCATGTCAACTACTGAGACTAATGAGCAAGGTGATGACCGATCATCATCTACTGAGATTGAGACACAGCGGAGGCCTCGTAGGGGAGGCAAAGGTGGTCATCATAGAGGTTACAAGTTTGCAAGACAAAAATGAAAATTCTCCAAAGGAAGCTGTCAGAGGCCCAGAAGAAGAAGAAAAGGACAAACCCACTCCGCATCTTGGCTGAAGCATCCCTCACTCATCATGGCATTGATCAGCCTTGATCTAGCATCAAAATCTGAAAATTTTGAGAATTTTGGAGCATTTTGCAAATTTTTGGTAAAATTACAGGTTTTTCCTAGGAACTGGTCTCACCCCGGGTGAGACCAGTTTGAAGGGCTGCTCGGAATTTTGAAAACTTGGCATTTTTGGAAAGGGCATTCAAAAAGAAAAATTACCAATACTTGGGAGAAGCCTGATTTTGAGTTTTGAGCCTCCAAAAGCTCAAAATACACCTAAAAAATGACTTTCTGCCCACTTTTTGAGTTGCAGAAAGTGACCTTGGGAGAAATGGTTTTTGAGGGGTCAAATCAACACCAAATTCAGAAATTCCACTTGGGATGGAAAGTAGACAGGCCAAGCTTTCCAATGAGCCATCTTGCACCTGATTTGGACCAGTGGAACCCACTCAAAAACAGCTGTGAAGGGGCGCGACCAGAACTTCCAGATTTGCCAGAATTGCCATTTTCGGTCAAAAAACACTGTTTTGACTATGGTTGACCATTTTTACTTGTAGATGATGGATGAATGTAATATTTTCATGGCACTTTGATAGGCTTTATCTTTCTTTACTCTTCTAGAAGCTTCTTTGATGTAAATAGTTAATATTTAATGCATGGATAGGCTTCCTAACTTTTAGAGGCAAGTTGTTGTGCTGGCCTATTATCTAGTGACTGATTTAGAATTAGTTGTAACAGCTCCTAGGAAGCTGAGCTCGACCCCTAGAGGTGGGGGAAGAGGTTTGACCTTCTATATTATGCCTTCTCTTTCTCATTTTGATGGTTGGACTCTTGTGTAAGGAAGCTTTATTGTATATTGTGCATCTATTTCTGCAATTGAAGGCAAGGAAAGCCAGGGTTTTACAGACATCTTTGAGGATTCTTGTGGATCTGATTGTTGATGGTGTGTTCTCTACATGTTCTTGTAAGTTTGTTTATGTGTTTCACATCTCTCTTATGCTTCTAAATTGGACAGATGAAGTGGTAAAGTTTGAACTCATGTTTTGACATGCTCAGCTTTTTAGTTTGTTCAATTTTAATGTTTTCTACTGTCTAGAGAGGATTCGAATTGTGTGTTTGCCCTCTTTAGCTTCTCCTCTATCATCTCTGATCATCCATCTCAGATTAAGGCATCAGCACTCATTCCTACCTTGCCCCTTAGATCTCCCTGTGAAAACTGTGCTCAATCCCCGCACCTTGAATTGCACTTCCACCAATTGCCACCAAAAACCCCAAAAAATCATTAAATCAACCCCCTTATCAATTTACTAGCCTAAAATCTTTATTATTAATTGGTCAGCCTAATCATATTGAAAGATCTATCGAATCTGACCCGAGAGAGCCTTCTCATACCTCGTAGGGCTAGTTACGAGGTGAAATGGTTTGATGTAGCCTTGAGAGTTTGTCTATCTCAGCCTAGGTGAATTCCAAGCGCTAACATATTGGCGACCATACCGGGGAGAACAAATTTGTAATTTGCTCATTGTAGTGTGATTTCTTAAGTCTTAGACGGAGCCTGAAGTTACGCCAGAAGCCTTCGAAAACGCTCTTGTTTTACATCAGCGTTAGTAAATAAACGCTGCTTCAGTCAATCTCCGTGAGCTTTTGAAACCCTCACTTCATTGACACTTTACCCCAGTACATGTATCAAGTTTAGATCTGATTGTTGATAGTGGACAACGATCAGACACTTGAAAGGCTGAATCATTCACGTGGCGACTCCAACTCGATCTAGACATTCCAGTGCCTGTTGATATGTTCATGCAATGGTAGGGTATGTGGCAGACCCTGCACTTTGTGAAGTTCTAGATGGAGTTAGAGAGTTGTTAGCGGATATTGAAATTAATGAAGAATTTTTCAGTATTTTCTTTCAATGTGTGAAATCTCCGAAGCTTCATCTTGAAGGCAAAACTAGATTTTATGAGTTAGTTGTTGAAAGAGTTGAAAATGAAATTCAGTATATCGATGAGCAAATTCAGTCTTATGATTTCCAAGACCCTAAAAAGTTCTTGGAAATCCTTCCTCCATCGAAACAAGCAATAACAGACTTGCCTATAGAGGTATACATTGACAATGTGCAGCTGGAAATATGTATTGAGAAATTGGGGCAGCCTACAGAGGCCGGTGTCCGTGATCCTATTGCGGCATACATGGAGACATTTTTCAGGTTGATGGACAGATCAGGCTGTCTTTTCCGTGACCGGGCTCAGTATGTGCATGAAGGGCTGCCAGCAATTGCATCTGTGACTTCGTGGCAGCATTCTCAAGCGGCTTCATTTCCAGGTTTACTCGAGTGGTTAATTTGGCATTTTAGCATTACCTGATCTATTATATGTACATCAGAGTAGAGTAGGTTTTGTAAATAAATAAGCAGCCACAAGGGCAGCATCTTGTTTCAGTTGGCTTTTAGTTTGTTTGAGTTCAGTTTCAGTGTGAAAATAAGTCTTCAGCTGTGTTGATTTGTTGATGATGACTCCATTTCCCAATGGTGGAGGCACGGTCTGCTCTCCCAAAGTTCTGCGGTTCTTGGCACCTCCAGGAAGCTGCAGCTGCCATCCCAAATGGAGCCGATGTTAGACTCTGTCTTATATCAGAGATTGATTCTTCTTCAAAACAGGGTTTTGAAGAAGAAATCATTAATGTTGCTTTTCAAATTATGTAATTTATCTTCAGCTCTTCAAACTAGCAGCGACTTCAAAGCCCCTATCCCTGCACAAGCACAATTCAGAATATCATTAGCAATAAGAAGGCAGTCTCACAAGCAACAAATCGAAACTATTCTCTTCATGCTCCTAGACAAAAGTTACAAGACAGCAGGATCAAAGTGTAACAACTTTAAAATATCAGGTTCTGCAAGCCTTCTGCAGGTGGTGATCATGGCTATAATGGCGATGCTTCCTTTTTCTCCTTGGGGTCTCTCGGATCGGGCTTACTGTTTTACATTAGTGGGCACTGGATTCTCCTATTCTTATTCCATATATTTAATAGATGGGAGGCCAAGGGCATGGAATCTTCAAGCTATTCAATTATGGCTCCAGTCACTTATTGCTACCAAGGATTTCATCTATCTTTTGTACTGCTTTGTCTTTGTTTCTTCACTGATGGCCATTAAGTTTGCTTTGGTATCAGTGTTATGTCGGTCTCTTGAGCTAGTTACGAAATATTGAAGACGCAACTTCAGCAGTGCCAATCTTTACAGAAAATACGTGGAGGATCCCTGTCTGTGGATAGATACGAACATAGCAACACTGAACATTTTGAGTTCAAACTCTGAGATTATGCTAGGATTTTTAGTGATAATTTTGCTTATGCAAACAAACGATGTGTTTGAATATGGATCTGATCGCCCACAGGATTGGCACTGAGGTTTCATCTCGGTTTCTAGCCATATATTCTGTTCACACGCATTATTTTGTCACGATTAAACGAAAAGAGGGGCTGGCCACCACGAAGCAAAACAACGATTGATCTCTTCAAATTCATATACAAGCTGCACTACATTCTAAATTTTCTACTAGCATGTGATTGAACCGATGGAGTGCTAAGTTTGAAGAGCACAGAGCACCCGTTAATGGCCATTCCTTGCAGGACTGGATTTCTTGCTCCGTTTTCCAACTCCTATTCTTATTGCTGTACTGCATCACCAAAATGGATGAATACGAAAAACGCAAAGCTGTTGCCTTATAAGTATGGGGGTTGGTCCATTTCCAGACACAGGCAATCTCCAATGCGACTTCTGGCACAACATGAATATTATGCAAATTACAGGCTTTCCATGGGAGACAGGAGCTTTTTGCGTACATTTTTTTTTTAAGGAAACTAGAAAGGGAACAGTGAAGAATAAAGAGCTCAAAAGTGATCCATTCCAAAGATTGATTCCTTTTCTGGGAGTCAGCATTGTTCTTTCTGATACAGCAAAGGCAACCACTCTGTCGGATATGCATAATTTGGTGGGAGGCATCCATGGACCGATGCTTGCAGAATTGGATGCCGACTATGTTGATGTGGAGCTCCAGGTGGCAATCGATTTCATAAAAAGCATGCGTGACAAGAAATCAAGAATGTGCAAGATCATTGTTTCGAATCATAATTTTGAAAGTACTCCATCAGTTGAGGAACTTCGTCATCTTGTTGAAAGATTGCAATCTACAGGAGCTGACATTGTAAAATTTACGACAACTGCCACTAATATTACTGACGTTGCTCGGGTTTTTCAAGTGTTTCCTCACTCTCAAGTTCCCATCATTGCATCTGTGATCTCTTCCAGAGGGCTAATTAGCTCGATTCTTTGCCCAAAGTTTGGTGGATATCTTACGGTTGGCTCCTTGGGACCAGGGAAGGGATCAGCTTCGGGTCAACCAGCATTGACGGATCTAATAAACATATACAGGATAAAGAACTTGGGTAAAGATACCAAGGTTTTTGGAATCATAGGAAATCCAGTAGGTCACAGCAAAGGACCAATTCTGCACAATCGGGCATTCAGAGAGATAGGACTTGATGCAGTCTATGTACCTTTTCTTGTTGATGATCTTGCAGAGTTTCTAAGGGTTTATTCCTCCCCTGATTTTTCTGGTTTCAGTGTTACAATACCTCACAAGGAGGCTGCTGTTCAATGTTGCGACGAAGTGGAACCAATTGCTCAGTCTATTGGAGCAGTAAATACAATAGTGAGGAGGCCAAGTGATGGAAAACTTATTGGGTATAACAGAGACTATACAGGTGCCATTTCTGCAATTGAGGATGGTGATTCTAATACGCAGCAATTTGTGAGGCCATTGAAGAAATTGGTGTTATTATTATGCATATCGAAATTCAAAATCGCCAAAGGGAAGATCAACCGTTTGCATATGAATTACAGATACATGAACGTGGCAGTGGTTGCAATGTTTAAGGCAGAAAATCTGGACCGAGACCATTAATAGCATTGTAGTGATATGGTAGCGCTCATCATCCGGATTCTCTTGAGGAAGAAGACGCTGAAGAGGCATTCAACATCATGATTTGGCTAAATAAATACTTAACTCAAAACAGAATTTTCCCATTTATTTTTAGATCGTATTTTTAATACGTGAATTGTTTTTGCCCCCAAGCTCAACTGTAAAGACATCTGTCACAGCAGAAGACGGGTCAATGCGCCTACTTCTATCCTCAGTCCCGATTCAAAAGGGCCAGCGCTCCATATGTCAAGCCATCAGAGGATTTTTTCTATTATTTGAAATGGCAGTTCAAACAGCGCGCTGAATTGGGGAGACCGATTCATTTTTTCCTTTACAGATTTCTTTTAATGTATAAAAAACAAAATCATTTGTAAGGGAGTGAGGGAGGAGAGTTTTTTCTGAGCGCTGGGAGCTGCTGGAGAAGCAGAGAGCTTTTTATTGTACAGTTTTATGACAGAGAATTTAATGGAATTTCACAGCTCTGTTTGCTGAGATTCATGTGGTATGTTGATTTAGCATAAGTTTTCCCTTGTTTCATATGTAATCAGTTATGTTCCATTTCATTTCATGACCATTTCAAGCTGAACAAATGAAGTGATTAGGTAGGAATTCATAGTATTATATGCTCCTCCTATAAGTTTGTTCGCGTTCAATGTTTTCTACTGTTTAAGGAGGATTCAGAGTTATTGTCTGCCCTCCTTAGCTCCTCACCAGTCTTGCCATCCCATTTGAAACCAGATTTGGTGTTAAATTGCATGCCTACCTTGCCTCAGTTGATAACCTGTGTAGTCATCATATTTCTCTGTTTGAAGCTGTGATTTTGCCCATGCAGCCCAGAAAAGCCCCGTCATTCCATTAAAAAACCCCACAAATCATCAAATCAAACCCCCTATCAATTTACTAGCCTAAAATCTTTATTCTTAATTGGTCAGCCTAATCCTATTGAAAGATCTATCAAATCTGACCCGAGAGAGCCTTCTCATACCTCGTAGGGCTAGCTACGAGGTGAAATGGTTTGATGTAGCCTTGAAGGTTTACCTTCCTCAGCCTAGGGTGAAATCTCAAGCGCTAACAGCATCCACTGGACAGGATGATTCGTTCTCCTGTGGGTAGGGTGATTAGTTCTCCTGTCGAGGCATCCTACCCATGCAGTCTCGAACTCATGGGAAGTACCTCTCATCTGATCAATGAGCAGGGAAATGAGGATAGGGACCATAGTAGTACTATCGATGGATGCATCGCTGTATCTACTGTACTCCCTATGCTAGGATGACCTCCATTGATCTGGGATCAGTGAGAGTGGTTCACACTCTGAGACTGACTTCGGGTCGGTGGAGGATGGTATGATACATCCTCGATCATTTCTTCTTCTTCATTGTTCGAGTAGGGCAAAGCAGAGCACAACAGAGTGGGGTCAAGCTGTACAAGACAATGCATTTGATGGATGGATAGCAGCGACGGTCTGACGAATTGCAGATGAAGTTCTCCCTAGTTGAGAGGGAGTGTTAAAATTGGAAACCAGGGCCAAACTCCAAGTGGATCACCTTATTTATGGCTTCTGATATTTTTCCTAGATTCCTCTCATCGAGAGGTGTAGGATTGATCTAAAGATCATCCGATTCCAATAAGTATTTATGGAGATATGAATTTATTTTGATTATGGACAAATTGTTAAGGTTGGCCAACAAACTTATGTAGGCTCAGAAGCCCAACAGTCATGTCTATTCAACCTCAACGTTTGCATATAAATACAAGGAGCATTCTCCTCATTTGGACAATTTTTCACTCATCTTCTCTCCCTCTCTCCTATGCATAAAAGGAGCCTCTCTCTCTCTCTCTCTCACACGTGTGGTTGAAAGGAAGATGTCCTAGGGAAAGGAAGACACAGAAAAAAGGATGCTAGGGCAGCAGGTCATCTCTTGGACCAGCGTTGACCATCTAGGGGTGGGGATTGGGTGTGGCTGCCTCTCTTAGGTAGGCCGCAATTTGTGGCATGAAAATCGAGGTGAAAGACCTCTAGTTGGACCAATGTTGACTGCCCTAGTTTAGGGCCACAAGTTGACTTCAGAAATATGCAAATTGACTGAACTTTTGGGGCTATTCAAGGGCTGTTTCTTTAGGCTATTCAAGGACAAGTTGACCAGAAATTGACCAAGTATTTTAGAGGTCAATTTCAGCTAGTTTGACCAAGTTTGACTTTGTTGATCTAGGGTTTGCTGCTGCTGATATAAAATTACATAATTAAGATTTTGTACTATTTCTCTCTGCTGAACTATTGAAGATAAAAGAAGATTTGATCAAAGGGTTTCCCCGCATTGGGGTTTGTCCGTGGCTAGCTGCCACATCTTGTGTCTCTTGTTTTGGCTTGTTTTCTATTGATAATTTAATGATCTATCTGCGCTTTACTTAATGTATATGTGAATCCTAATCTGTGACTAATAAGAAGAAAAATAAGTAAACTGCTCTAAGCATAGAACATACCATAATTTAACAATGTTCCTAAAAAGCCAATCTACAAAAACCTATCTCACTTTTACACAGGTATTACAAAAATGGAGATAAATGCATCTCTTCAGAGCCTATTTTTCGGACTATGCAAAGGCCTATTTTTGACATCTTTTTGCAGAGAATAGTTTGAACAGCTGGAGCTGAATTTTGGGAAATAGAGAGAGGTTTATCTCCATAACATACTTATCTAAAATAACCTCTTTCACGTTTTACATATATATCTTGGATTAATATATACAAGGGTATCACTAGACCCTAATGTTGTTGAATTTCTGGGGCAGAATGCACAAAGGAAGGAGGCAGTTAGTGACTTGGAAGCTTCATCATCAATTAAGAGTTTCTATCAAATTCAAATTTCTCTTCTTTGTCACCCTCAATCCATAAATATATTGCCAAATAGATTCATTAGTTTTGAGTGTCCTTTATTTAAGTTCTATTAATGTAAAACAGATTGAGATATTTGTAAAACCAATCTTGATATTTTTTCAAGATGGTTTTAGTTTAGAATTTGTATAAATACTTCTTCATTTGAAGTATTTTAGGGTGGATTCCAAGCATTTCTATAGAGTTATTGTTCTTTAGTTTGAAATTATATTATGTCAATGATTGGATCAGCTAGCTGGATCAAGGAATAAAGATTAGCTATTTCACTAGATTCTTGTGTAAAGCAAAGTTCAAATAAGTATTCTTTCACGTTCAATGTTATTTTCTTTGAGTTTTCCATAATCTTATTTGTATCTCTAAAAATTTTAATGCTATAACATGGAATGATATTTCAAAAATTGCTTAACTGCACTCTATCTTGACTGTTATTCATGTTAAACGTTTTCTTCACTAATCTAAGTTAATAAATTCTTGATTGCTCCTTAGTTTAGGTTATCCCTTGTGATCTATAGCAAAGGATTCTTAATTGCCCTTTGTTCATGATTATCCCCTGTTCTTCATTTTAGCCCCGGTCTGAGGATTCGTAAGTGCCCTCTCACCCTAGTTAGGACCATTCCGCCCATTCGGCCTACAGATTTGTTCTTTACTTCACTAGCATGCCCTTTGAACACTCCCTTTAATGAATTAATTCTAGTTCTGCTGCCCTTCTTTGACTCCATAGCCCAATAGTCCAGAGACATCATTCTGTGCATCTATTTTAAGGATTCCACCATCCAACCTTCAATACAAATCAAAACCCCCCGAACTTTAAGAACTAGCCTAAAATCTCAGCAAACAAAGCTAAATCATAAAAAGAGAGCCCTATCTGGACTTATTTTGGCTAGAGCCTAAGCCTAAAAGTGGTTAGTGGTTACCCCAGTGATCTCCTTCTTTAACCTTGGGAAATTATTGGGTGATAACACATTGCAAAAACAATATGGTATAAGCTTGTCCAGAGCTATGAAGGTGACACTAAGGTAAAAAATTCCAAACTCCATTCATATAGAATTCAGTATGAGTTCCTTAGAATGCATGATGATGAAAACATTACAAAATTTTTCCTTAAGAGTAGACAAGATTGTCAAGACAATGAGGGGACTAGGTGATAAGATTGAAGATGTTATGATTGTTGAAAAGATATTGTGATCGCAAACCCTAAAGTTTAATGCAAAATTTTTGGCCATTGAAGAATTTCAAGATTTGAAACAACTATCTTTAGAAACACTCCATGGGATCTTGACAGCCTACAAAATGAGAAAAGAAGGGGATACATTAGAAATTAGAGAAGTTTCCTTCAAAGCTACAAGTAAAGACAAGCATAAACAAGAAATAGATGGTGCCAACTATATTTCAAATGAAGAAGAAGCGAATTTTGTCAGGAAATTGCAAGTGGGGATTACTGAATTCAAATGTAAACTTCCCTTTAAATGTCTTGTTTGTGGAAGATTAGGCACTATGCTGCTAAGTGTCCTTATAAAGAAAATCATGATAAGAAAGAAAAATGAAAGAATGTTTCAAAGAAGAGTGCCAAAAAACGTTTTACTAAACATAAAAGTTTTTATACACATGAAAATAGTGAATGCTCTTCCGATGACGAGGATGATGAATCTGATTCTAATAAAGACTACAAATTACTTATGACTTTTGAAGACCAATTTGCAAGTGAGTTTGATAATGGTGATGATTTTATGGATGCACTAGAGGATATTGATAGACTTAAGATCATAAACAAGAATCAAGAAAATGAAATCAATATGTATAAGGAAAATAACCTAGTTGAAGAAATAACTTAGCTAAATATTTGTCTAGAAGAGGCTAAATTAGAAGAAGAAGCATTAAGGAAATAGGTTCAAGAAAAAGAAAAACACAATGAAAATCTAGAACTTGAAATTGTGGGACTAAGAAAAGAGCTTGAGAAAACAAAGGCATAATTGAATCTAAATCTCAGATTTGCAAAAGGATCTGAAACCTTAGATGAAATTATTAAGGTTCAACGTTCTCCATTAATCAAGACAGGCCTTGGATATAATGCAAATCAAAATGGTGAAACATTAGAATCTATGAAATCTTTTGAAGCAGGTACAAAAAGCTATGTCAATGCTGTAAAAGGAAGCAGTTGACTGGACAACAAAACTCAGCAAAAGAATGAAGGATCAAGCTATACTCAAGAAAGGCAACCAAGAACAAAAGGACCCTCTTCCTATGATCAAAGGCCAAGCTATTCAAGAAGGTACTCCACTCCCAGGTATTCTTACTTCAATGGTCAATTATTTACTTGTCATAACTTTGGTCATAAGGCAATTCATTGTGTTGCTTATAAAACTATCATGACTAGAGACACAATAAATCAAGAGAATATGAACAAGTCAAAGAAGTCTTCCTATAATATTTTCTCTCCTCTTCAAAATGAAGTTTAATTTTATATTTGTAATAACTGAATGTAGAAGCAGGATCATCCCATCTTATCAACATGAGCAGAAGTAAGAACCTTCCAAAGTTTGGAAAAGAAAGATCACTTCTTTTGACAAGATGTGGTTTAGCCCTATATGCAAGAGATCAAGAGAATCTGTAGTACATTGAAAACTGTTGCTCAAAACATATGACATGTGACAAAGATAAGTTTGTTTCTTTTAATGAAATTAATAAAGAAAAGAATGTCTCCTTTGGTAACAACTCACCAACTACTATTAAAAGAAAAAGATTTGTGATCTTAAAAGAGAAAATTAAAGTTGAGAATGTACTATTTGTTGATGGATTAAAGCATAATCTGTTGAGTGTTAGACAAATGTGTGACCAAGGGCATGAAGTTGTCTTTAGGTCTAAAAATTTCTTAGTAAAGGAATTGGAAACAAGTAAGACTATAATCAAAAGGAACCAGAACCCCTAACAATGTATACATCCTAGAAGGAGGCAATGAACAATGTTTCTTGAGCAAAAGCGAGGAAAGATGGCTATGGCCTAAAATTTAGGGACACCTTAGTTTCTCCTAACTATATAAATTAAGAAACAAGGGAGATGCTTGTGCTATTCCAGACATCATACTGCTTGAAAACAACATCTGTAAATCATGCCAATTTGGTAAGAAATCAAGAGTTTAGTTCAAAGCTAAAGAATGTACTTTAGGTAAACCTCTTGAACTAATTCATACAAATTTATGTGGACCAATGAGAAAGAGGTCTCCTCATGGTGAAAAATACTTCATGTTATTAATTGGTGATTTTACTAGAATGTGTTGGGGTAACTTACTGGAGTTCAAAGATGAGCCCTTTGAAAAGTTTAAAATATTCAAGGTTGTGGTAGAAAATGAATTGGAATTGAAAGTAAAATATATTAGATCTGATAGAGGAGGAGAGTTTATATCAGATGAATTCTTCAATTACTGTGAATAAGATGGTATCAAAAGACAATTCTTCATAGCTAGGACTCCCCAACAAAATGGAGCAGTAGAGCGAATGAACACGCCAGTTCAACATATGGCACATGCTATGCTTGATGAGTCTGGAGTATCCCACACATTTTGGGGAGAAGTTGTACAAACAACTATTGATATCCTCAACAAGGCCCATGTTTGAGTCAATAATGAAAAAACACCTCACGAACTATGGTATGGAAAACCTGCAACTGTTAAATATTTTAAAATATTTGGAAGAAAATGTTTTATAAAGAGAAATGATGATAAACTTGGAAAATTTGAACCTAGAGCTGATGAAGGAATCCTTCTTGGATACTCTTCCAGAAGTAAAGGATACAAATGTTATAATAAAAGGCTTCAAAATATTGTTGAAAGTGTAGATGTTGTTGTTGATGAAGGATCTGTAGGTACCAAAAGAGAAATACAATCAAATGATGAACAACTTCCCACTAAGATCCAAGAAATTGTAGGATAAGGAGAAGGAGAAGCATCAGAAGAAGAAAATCAAAATGTAAGTGTACCAAAAAATACTCCATCAAGGTATGTAAAAAAAACCATCATGAATCCAAAATTCTAGATAATAAAGAGGTTGGAATACAATCTGGAAGACCATTTTTTCGATCACCTAGTCACTTAGCCTTATTATCCACTATTGAACCTCAAAATGTGAATCACACAATCAAGGATGAATGTTTGATTAAGGAAATGAATGAAGAACTTAAAGATATAGAAAAAAAATCATACATAGGAGTTGATTCCATGGCTTTGTTAGCACTCCTTAGTTTCTCAAGGACGAGAAAGGAAACAAAAGAGGTAACCACATACAAAATTTAGACTTGGCATATAGACTTTCCAAATCAAGAGGGATCTCTCTAAAATCAGCCTCACAACCAATGGAAGTGACTGGAGAATACTAGGGTTTTAGGCTAGTTATCAACTCAGTAGGGTTTTGATTTAGGTTTTGTTGGATACGAAGAAATAGGTTTAGGAATGAGGCCAAATAGATCAAAAGATCAGTTGCAGTCATTTAAATGAGGCAAGATATATGTAATAAAGGATACAAATGGATTTTTCGTAGTAGTATGGTGATGAGGAAATTACATAGAAGGAATTAAGTGAGCATACATGCATGAATTCACTTGTTTGGAAGATAAAAACACTTAAATGATAATCTCAAACAAAATATAGCATTTATGGCACTAAATTTTGTTTAAAACTTAAGAGATTAACATGAGAAGAAATATGGATAGCTACTAGAAACATCTAACAATCAAATGCATAAGAATAACTGAAGAAAACAATGTCACTGACCATGACACATGGATCCCAGAAAAATAACTGCAACACTATATTAATTTTGCCAAAAAATCAAGTACACCAGTACCAAAATGTCAGAGATTCAGGTATCCCACCATGTATTTGGATTAATTGTGACTACTTATATATGAAAAACAACATTTCCCCTCTAAGGGGTCGAATCCTCCTTCATAGGAACTGATTACTTGATCTTCTCTAACCATTACCAAATTCTAGGGAGTTAGAAACCACTTCCCCTTTTAAACTAACTGATTGAGTTTGACTCTCAAGGCATTAAATTACAAGATTATTCACTACAATAACCACTAAAAAACTCAATTACCTCATATGAACTCATGTACAATCATTTACCTCAACCCTAGTTCGACCTTTCACCATTTACATGCATTAAGACCTTCATTGACAGAAGCACAACGAAAAATAGGGGTCAAAGATGAACTGATATATATTTAACCATAATACTTTTTACAAAACTGGGAGAGGTTTTTGTAGATAAGGTTGTTTTGGAGAAAAACCTCTCTCAGTTTTTTGAAATTCATTCCCATATTCTTGGAATCCGTGCCACAAAAGAATGACTAAAACAGACAAGAAAAATTGGAGAATTTGATTTTCTGAAATAGGCCTCCAAGAAAGTTGAATATCTCTCAATATATGATACTTGTGTAGAAACCGAAGGAGGTTATTGTGACTGGGTCTATCTTTAACAAAATATATATATTTTTTTCCAAAAGTCATCTTCATTCGGTCAGAAACCTCTTTTGAAAATGATGACCAAAAACATAGTCAAACACACAACGACACTCTTCTAACAACTTGTATTTTGGGCATATATCCAAAATAATAAAGTATATTTAAAAACTAAGAGAGGTTATTGTTTTTGGTATGAAAAAAATCCTCCTCTAGGCTTAAAAAATGATTTCCCCTTTTTTTACAATCGAATCTTGAAGTTGGTGCATAAAATAGTTGCTGCGTTTTTGTAGGATATCAACACAGAGCTAAAAGCGCATCAACTTGAGGAGAGGGAATGAAGGGGAAGGGGGATAGGATAATTTATGAGAAAA
Source organism: Pinus tabuliformis (assembly GCA_031772625.1). Classification (NCBI taxonomy): domain Eukaryota; kingdom Viridiplantae; phylum Streptophyta; class Pinopsida; order Pinales; family Pinaceae; genus Pinus; species Pinus tabuliformis. Next base: position 31,232,875 of record CM062816.1, read on the forward strand.
TTATGGAGGGAAGGGATATGTGTGAAGAAGGCAATGGAAGTGGAATTTCTCAAATTGAGTGAGGAAAGGGGTGAAAAATGGAAAACACAGTCCTAAGCCAGAAGCACAATGACTAGCGAGGTTTGTGGAGGAAAATGATGAAATAAGTGAATTTAAGTGTGGGGAATGATAAGGGGTGTTTGATGAGGGTAGTTAAGGGTGTGTAGGCTCAGAAAGAAGGGGATTTCTTCTCAAAAGGAGCAAAATACCATGAAAAGGAAAAACACAGCAAGAAAGCGTAGCAAAACCCTAGGGATAGATTTCAATCAATTTTTGAGGAAAGAAAACTGCATGAATGTTTAAAGAGGCCTTGAAGCATGTGTGATGAAAACTGAACCTTCTTTCCCTCCCTTTGGTCTCCAAATGAAAAGCGCAACGACTACCTCCAGAAGCACAACGACTACCTCTAGAAGTGCATCGAACATATGAGAGGAGCAGTGGTGGTGAAATTTGGAATTTTGATGGCTATGACAAGTATCAAACTGGTAGAGAGGAGTTATTGGAGCTCTTGGAAGGGCTAAATGAGGTTTTAAAATGCTTTTATGCTCCTTTATATCTTAGAAACTCGATTTTAGCTTGATAGAAGGATGAAATCATGTGTACTTTGACAAAATGACTTGGTGATGTGATTTGTACTACAACATCATTTCTTCAATAGGAAGGCTACATCTCCATGTGACATAGATTTACTTGGATTCTTTTTGACAAAATTTATTCCCTAATTTCTAACTCCCGTGACGATGACCATAATGGATGACATGACCCCCTAAATGATATTGATGAATAGTATAATGATGACCATCAAATGGATACTCTAGACCATGACCTAAATGATGACCAACTAACTCACTTGATGACCTATAACAGGAAATGATGACATGACCATGATGGCTGCTTGTGACCTTGAATAAGTGGAGGGAGTAGCAATGACACCTAGACAATGACTTATGACCATTTGACAACCAAGAAAGATGTTAAATTTTATTTGAAAATATAATAATTTGACCTAAGACTCTATAAACAATATGAAAGAGTAAATTTGATCACTAGAACTAATGGACACTAACATTGGCTCCAATGGGGATGGAAACTTCTTTAGGAGGTTTCAAGAACACCGTAGACCAGGTAGCCTTATCCATTCAACAATGGAGTCATATACCAAAACTTGACACTCAAATGACTGACTAACTAAACTGAGAAAAACAAAAACTGACTTGTCTTGACTCAAAAACTTGACTACTAACTAAACTTTCTTATCGAAGCAGACCATCGAGATCTTAGGGCCTTCACTTCGGGCTTCAAGTCCTAATGAAAACCACCCACCCGCTGAAGAGATATATATATACAATCATGTGAAATGATTCCTCCAGTGTAATCAATCCATCAAATGGACACTTACTTGAATCCTGCTCACGCTTTCCTTGAGTAGGCAGAAAAAACAAAACATAGGCAACTCCAAGTGTCCACTGAACATGTGCTCATGATACATAAATACAAGAAAATTCATCTTCCCAAATGATTGTAGAAAATTGGCAATAAGGTCTTCAATAATCTAGAACATTACTATGTTTTTAAAGTCAATATAAATACAAGGACACCCTTCATTTTCCAATGCAAAACTTTTGTCAGGATGAAAGAAGAAAATATGTTCATCAAGTTTTTCATTCACATCAGGAGAAAGGGAAGTTTTTTCTTGAAAATCTCCATTTGAGGTAGCCATATTATCAATGGTGAAAATGTGCACATCCATAGGATCCGGGACAAACTTCTCTTCTTCAATAGACCCTTCATTTTTTGAACCTGGAGGAAAATCATCATGTGCAAGAGGCTCTAAAACAACCTCTTCTTTTTCACTACTCTCTTCTTCATAATCTACTTGCAATGTTTGATGATTATTTTCTGCCATAATTACATTGTCTGAAACCTCCACACATGCCAATTCAAAATTATGATTTGCACGAATCTACCCTTGAAATATTGCTTCAGAAAATGGATGAGCTGGAGAGACATATGAGTGGTGAATGTCTAGAGATCCTTGTTCATGCATTTCATCAGAAACCTCATCTTGGTCTTCACAAACCTGATCTTGAAATAAAAACCTAGAGAAAGAACAATCTGATTGACTATCCTCATCCTTTTCTTGGTGATTTGAAAACTGTTGAATATGTTCATCAATCTCAAGAGAACAAACCCGTTGTACATTATTATTGAACTCAGAAGATGGAAAATGACTATCATCATTAAAATCCTGTTCAATTTCATTTTCAGCCATAGAGGGAAAAAAGGCTTGTTGACAAGATAAGTCAGTTGACTGAATTGCTTGATTGTATGAAGTATAAGAAGGCAGCTGTATATCCTTATCTAACTTAATAGAAGAATAAAAAAAATCTTCAACATGTTGCTGATTTATTTCATTTATAGTCAAAGGATAAACATTTGCTGGCTAGAAATTCTCATAATTGATTTTTGACCTCTCATCTTGATGCAAAGATAACTCAAACAAAGCCTCTTCAATCTCATCAGTCATTAGATCTTTATCATCAATATCAATCCCTATGAACTAAAAAAGGTCCTCAAACTTTCCACATAAATTTTCTATCAGCAATAAAGAAGGGTAATGCGGCTTATAATTGTCACAAAATGCTATATGAAAATATTTAAGTGAATATAGACTGGAAGCAGGCAATCCCTCATACCATGACCTGGCATTATCCTCTAAGGTTGCCATGAACATCTTCATCAAACAATCCTCAGGAAACTGCAAGCCTAGCCTATGTATATGTATATGAAATTTAATCAAATGTATAGCAGCATTGTCATCTTTTACATCTCTGAACCTAGGCAGATTTGTTTGCCAATCTACTTTAGGTATCTGATTTGGAAAACCTGGAATATGTGCTATGTTCATAGGAGCATACCTTACAGATATAGAACTCATCTTGATTCCTGGATCCTGCCGCCAGTGGAGTCTTCAAATCAGGTTGAAAATTGATTGGAGTTGCCAGGTGAATAGTTCAACCTTCATATGTGTCTAACCATTGTCCACCATTAGAAAATTGGATCTAAACTTTGATGATCTTTCCCGGGGAATATGAAACTGTTCGCTCCCTGACAACATCGCCAAAATGTTAGCACTCCTTAGTTTCCCAAGGATGATAAAGGAAACCAAAGAGGTAACCACAAACCTGTTGACATAGAGAATTTTCGATATACCAACAAGGGGAACTAACCTGACCGCAGGCCCCAGTTAGACTTGCTTTCGTTTAGGGTGTCTAGCTGCAATGGGTTTTTAGGGGCCCCGTAAACTGCTAAATGTGTTGAAAGATGGCTTCTGGGAGGAAGACTTCAATTAAATCAACAAAAGAAAACAACTAACCTCTATGTATCAAATCCTATCTAAACTACTTAAGCTAGTCCTAACTATCCTAATCTATCCTGCAGGAGCATATCAAAAAGGAGGTTAAACATCATATATAAATTCCAAGTCTAAATGAATCAGTTACTGGTTCACATAAGAACAAGGCTGCATCAAATCTTAATTGCAATCCAATCACTCATACAGGAATACACATTCCCTTTTATGGAAGTAAAGATTGCAATTGATGTCTAACATAGTTTCAAATCAGGGACTGCTCATGAATTAACTATGATGAAGAATTACATTCAAACAACCAAGGCTAATCATAAGCTGTAAGTTATCAATATGCACAAAGAAAAACACATTTGTATTTATGTCAGCAACAACACCTTGTTTCAAAACATATAAAAGCAACGGACCTTAAATCTGAAACAAAAGGCTCATCATTGAACCAAACAGTATTCTTTATTCATAATAAATCAAAGCTGTTCTCCTCAAACAAAAAGCCCTCCTCTACTATCTGGAGGTATTACTTATGCAGCTGGAAATGACTCTTGGTCTTCCCTACCCTTTCACCTCCCTCCTCTTTTTGATATACAAATAAAAATATACAGGCCTCCAATGAATCGGTGAAACAACTGACCCGTAAAGGCCACATCTAGTGGAGCATTTCATTTCGTGGGGAAATGAATAGATATTGATTAAAAGGAGGAGGTATTCATGTCATTTTTCATAATAAGGCACGAGACCGCATAACCTTTGGAACACACAGGTAACACCTAGAAACATGGCTGCCAACGCCTAAAGCCAAATCTTCAAATAAACATACCCGCATGGATAAACTCTTCGGATCCACTCATGCATCTTTTATCTAGGGCCATACTTGATGATTATACATCCATTCTTTAAATTCATGTGCCTTCTCTTGGTCCTTGCCTACAGAGATAATAGACATCAATTATGCTTATGAAAATATTGTAGAAATGCTTAAAAACATAGGTATTGCCTTCATTAAATGTTTATTACATGAGAAGGAATAAATGTGAAAGAATCGACCCCTTTTTTTTAATTCACGCATTGATTAAGTCCCGCAAGCGTAAACTCGGTTTACATTGAAAGTCATCGTATAACATAGAACCAGATCCAAAGTCCTGACTGGAAATACTATAGGCAGGAACCCATACCTTATCGGGTCCGCGAAATATTATCGCATTGCATCATGCCATGTGTTTGAGCTTAAAGCTATGCCGATTGCTCCTTTCGATTGGCCGGACCCAAAAAACATATATGTCATGGTTCATAATCCCTTCAGGTTTGCCGCATAAGACTTCCATTTAAAAAACCCGGACCCCAGCGTATTATCGAAAAACATGGGAAAACACAGGAAAACCCGTGGCCGAGCCATAGGGCCAGACTTCAAATATTATGTATCCAGGAATATAATTATTGCCAGGTCCATCATCACCCCTTCGCCAACTGCATAACCTCCGGGCTTCATCGATTGCAATAAGCGATCGGGGAAGAGAGACCCGAAATATATAAATACTGCACTTAATAGTCCTGGCAGGTCCGCAATGTATGACTTCCCTTTGAAAAACCCCGACCTCAATACTTTTTGAAAAACACAAGAATATATAGGAAAAACCGCGTCCGATCATAAGGTCGGACTTGAAATACTATATACCCGAGTTCATAGTTGTCGGCGAGTTTGGTAGATAGTGGTGCACCATATATATAGCTTTGGACCTGGCCGATTGCGATATGCGATATGGCTTCGGACCCGATATATATATATCATGGTTAATAAAGCCATCAAGTCCGATAGACAGTGGCGCGCTATATATATATATAAGCCTTGGACTTGGCTGATAGTGATATGCGATATGGCTCCGGACCTGATATATATATGTAATATGGTTAATAATGCTGTCAGGTCTGGAATATAGTGGCGCACCTTATAAATAAGCCCGGACCCCACCAATAGTGATATGCGATATGGCTCTGGACCCGAAATATATATATTTGGGTTAATAATGCTGTCGGGTCCAGAAGAGAGCAGTGCATAGTGTTGATTGCGATATGCAAAAAGGGGTGATTTATGCATGTTTGTGAAGCATTTCCATTGTAAAGAGTTATAATGGAAATAAGGTGCAATAGCAGGTTTTTGAGGGTTGAAAAGGTCCCGATGGAGGATATGAATGAAGGGATAGGAAGGGTTAGAGATGAATCATGTGGCATATATTGAAAGAGGGGGGATTAACCATTAGGAATTGAAGATTTGACTCGGCAACGAGTTAAAGTCTCTGGGATAAAACAGATCATTCAGAGACCTGAAAGATCAAATTTTAGGGGACCCATTCAAAACATGCTACCAGAGCATGTTTTAATAGGGTGGTGGTTGTGGCCACAACAAATGGTGAACCACTAGGTGAACCAATTATCTCCGTTTCCAAATAAACCTTGGATCAATAGAACATCAGGGTGTTAAGATAAACTTGGAATGCAAACTGTACAGATGGATAGGCATGGTTTCCACTTCAATATTAATTGCTTAAGGTGGGATAAAGACAAATAGCTTCTACTTACTGATAGAGTTTTGATAGGCATTATCCAATGGTAGTATTATGGGATTTATTAACCTTCCTTTACCTGTTTCCCACTTTCAAAAATCCTTTCGGGGCCATCACTAGTTTGTCAATACCTATTTAAGTGTGTACTTCAACTCGTTATTGCTCATCAAACTTGATGTAGATATGTTTATTTGCACTTTATATGAGAATTTCAGTGCTATAGTTTCATATGATTGAATGGGGTGTAGTCATGGATCATGCCATATTTTTAAACCGCTTAAGCAAGGTTGGGCTTGCTTTGTCAACCGGTACTCTGAGCGCAGCAACAGTCCCTACTCTAATCGGCTTCCCAAACAATCTGTCCTTCCAAATTGGCACAAGGACTTGACATTTCATTTTCTTTTAAATAAGTCCTTCCAGTTTCAGGCACAAGGACTATAACACAATTGGATTTGCCACAGGGTATATGATGTGGGCTTAGCCCATGAAAGGAGGTTTACTTGTAGATAACAAGTATTGGACAATCTAGTGTGGTGGTTGGGACCAATGTAGAATGACTGTAAACCTTACAGGAAAATATAGGTTAGGTCTGAGTGGGTTTTATTTAAAAATGTAGCGTTCCTCCATGCCAGTCCAGCTGTAGTTACACATTTTTTGTTTTATAAAGATGCCCTTACATGCTCCAGGTATCCAGGTTATCAACAGATCTTACCTAGCTCCCAACAGACGCTAATGAGTGGCTTCGGTTTGACTTCCATCACTGATTTTCCAGTTCTCATAGGCTCATTGGAAGTTTGCTTGATTTTCAAGGTAACGATGCATTTAGGATCAGCAGACTCATTAGCAAGTTAATGAGGGAGGCAAGAGCTAAAGGTGGCGAATGAGGGCAATCTAAAGAAGGTAAAAAATGACACTGGAGAACCAAAATCAATTGGCTAAAAAGGACTGCAATTCAAAACAGAAGGAAAATAAACTTTGTAGAAAAAACAAGAAAGGAAAAGACGGAAATGTAACTAAAATAACAGCAAAAATGAAAATGAATTCTAACCTACTCAGGAGGTAACCACCATGTGGTGGCTCCTAGAAGTATCTCTTGAGATGTTGGCCATTAACAGGGAATTTTTCAGTTTCTTCCTGTAAAGTTTTCAATCTGTAAGTTCCCTGACCAATTTTTTCCACAACTTGGAATGGGCCCAGCCATAAGTGTTGGAATTTCGTGTGTTTACATTTTGGCTCATTGAACTTGTCCCATTTCAGGACTAGCTCTCCTACTTGGTAATCTTTATATCCTACCAGATGGCGATCAAACCATCTCTTCACAATCATTTGGTGATTTCTGAATTTATCTCTCAATTCCTCCAATCTCATAAGTTGGTTGATCCTTTCTTGAAGTAAGGCTGAAGGGGTCCCTCTTGGGTCTTGGGAGAGATGTAAAGAGGGAAGGGTAACGTTGGGAGACAGGATGGCTTCCTGTCCATAGATGAGGAAGTATGGGGAGTTTCCTAAGGCCACTTTTGGGGTGACCTTATCGGCCCAAAGGGAATTTGTTAGAGTATTGTGCCAGCTCCTCTGGTTGTTGGTGACAGATTTACAGATTATGTGGATGAGGTTTTTATTTGAAGACTCTGCAACTCCATTTCGCTGGGGGTACCTTATGTGAATTGATTTATCAATAGAAAATTCAGTCAGTTTCAGTGAATAAGAAGCATTATCAAATATGAGAGCGTCGGGGATGCCAAACATGTTGATAATAAACTTTTCAACAAATAATATTACCTCATCTTCGTTTACCTTTCGAAGAAGGATGGCTTCGGTCCATCTGGTGAAGTAGTCGGTCGCCGTGAGTATATACTTATGCTGCTACGAAGAATTTGGGGTGATCTCGCCTATGACATCTAGGCCCCATTGCTGGAATGGGCGATAAATCATAATAGGCCTGAGGGGAATGACTGGCCTTCTTTCTTGTCCTGTGGCGGTTTGACACACCTTGCATTTCCAAGCATAGGCATGCGAGTCTCTGAACACTATGGGCCAATAATATCTAGCTCTTAATATTTTGTGAGCATTGGTCTCTCTGCCATAGTGACCACTTGCTGGGCTGTCATGCATTTCTTTCAAGACATGGTCGACATCATCCTTTTCCAAACACCTCAGCCAGATTCCATCATAATTTTTTCTGTATAATGTGTTATTGGCTAAATGATACTGATTAGATTTCAATTTGAGCACTCTCCTTTGTGATGCATCCATGTGTTCAGGACATGATCCCCATATTAGATAGAAGTGTATATCGTAATACCACGACTCAAGATCCAAAAGGGCTTCCAAAGTTTTGTGCTCACACATCAGCATCTCGTTCATCCACAGGGGCTCCTCCCTTAATTCTACTTGTGCATATTGCATGTTCTATGCTTCTAGTTCTTTGGATGCCCCTTCTTTATCCGCCAAGGCTTCTGCTACTAGCCTACACAGTCCCTGCCCTCAAACTATCTTCGCCGACTTTATCTCGAGGTCGAATTCTTGAAGTGCGGTTATCCAATTCCCTCTCCGTTCACCCATTTCTTTCTTCATGAAGAGGTCTCTTACAGTAGGATGTGGAATGATTACTGTAGTCCTGGCCTTTAGTAAATAAGGGCAGAAATGTTTTATGGCCTTGAAAACTTCAAAGCCTTGTTTCTCCACGTCTGGGTAGTTCAGTTCCGCCCCTTGAAGATTAGAGATCATATAATAAATAGGGACTTCATTGCCTTCATCATTTTTTTGAGTGAGTACTGCAACATATGAAATATCAGAAGCAAAAGTGTACAAGAAGAATTCCTTGCCAAAGTTGGGGCTGACCAATGCAAGAGCTTCCGCGATGGCTTCCTTCATTCACTGAAACGCTTTCTTCGCTTCATCCCTCCACTTATACACAATGTCTTTCTTCATCATTCTCTGCATGGGGCGCACTATTTCCGTGAAACCTGAGACAAATTTCCTAACGAAATTGATCTTCCCGAAGAAATATTGCATTGCCCTCTTATTTGCATGGGGTTGTATTCTCATGATGGTCTCTATTCTTTCAGGATCAATAACAATCCCTTCTTTAGAGAGTATATGACCCAGTAGTTTCCCTTCTATGACTGCGAAGACACTCTTCTTGGGATTCAACGATATTCCATACCTTCGACATATTTTGAAATCTGTTTCAGGTGATAAATATGATCCCTTCTGTGATATGAATACACAGTGATGTCATCCATGTAAACCACTACTGATCTGTTAATCAACCCTCGGAAAGATATCCATAGCTCTTTAGAATGTGACGCCCGCATTAATAAGTTGAAAAGGCATTTTACGATATGCGTAAGTGCCCCATTTAGTGTTGAAGGTTGTCTTAAGTTGATCCCCATTAGATACCAACACTTGATTATATCTTGAAAACCCATCTAATAAGGACAACATTTCAGACCCAGAAGCGCACTGAAGAATGTGTTCCATAGAAGGGACAGGATAGTTATCCTTTTGTGATGCTTTGTTTAGGTTTCTAAAATCAATACACAGCCTGATGTCTCCATTTTCCTTTCTTACTGGAATGAGATTGGCTACCCAGTGTGTGTGTCTGACAGGAAAAATGATTTTAGCATCTAGCATTTTGTTTAATTCTTTCTTCACCAACGGTTCTAGGCTTGGATGCATCTTACAAGCTCTTGTTGGTAGGGCCTAGCCTCCTTTTCCAAAGGAATTACATGCTACATAACACTGGTATCAAAGGTTTTTAGGTCTCCATATGTCCATGAAAAGACGTCCTTGTATTCTTTAAATAGCTTGACAAATGCAGCGTTTTCTTGTGGAGAGCACCCCAAGCCCAGATTGACATTTTTTAGGTCTTCTTTGGTTCCAAGGTTGACCAATTCATACTTCACGGATGAGCTATGCGTTTTGTAGTTAGTCAGCTTCTTGAATTTATCATGCAAGTCATACTCCAACTTGACAACTCACTTGGGAATCGCACTGGGCTGATCCTTTTCCTCATCTTCCTTTTCATTCATAAGCTTATCATGCTCTTTTTCATCAATGACTGCATTCTTGAATGTCTTCTCGCAGTGCAATAACTCAAGGATTTGATCGTCATCCTAGAACACCTGCCAATTTGAGATGTTATCAGGCACGGATGGTCTGAAAATCAATTCAACATAACATTTATTCTTCTTCAATATAAAATTAGGCAAAATTTTAGCAGCCATACTAGCCATCAAATCGGCATCTTGGTTTTTCCCTCGAGGTATTTATGTGATATTAAAAGAATCAAAACTGTCAATTAAGATCCATACTTCATGCTGGTACCTTACCAGGTGTGGCGAATTGCAGTGTATCCTTTTCCTTACCTGATCCACAATTATTTATGAGTCACCAAAAACTTTAAGATTTTTTACCTGCATATCAATGGTTTTCCTCAGGCCCTGCAGCAAGCCTTCATATTTTGCCATGTTGTTGGTGCACGTGAACTCCAACCAGATGGCCATCAAATGTTGGTTCCCTTGCGGGTCAATGAGAATGCTCCCACCACCTACACCTTTAAGGCAGTTAGAGCCATCAAAATAGAGTGTCCAAAATATAGAGTCTAATGTTACATTAATTGAATTGCTTCCTACAAAATTAGTTCTATCATCTACTATATTACACGGTGGTTCATCGGTTCGACTACAGGGGAGAGCTTCCAACTGTGTGTTTATGGCAGTTTCTTCAATTGTTTCTGCATGGGATTCTCCAAAAAAGGTTTCTGTGACATAAACATTGAAACTATAATTCCCAAGGATAGAGTTGGTAAACATTATAGGTTCATTGGGGCCGTTTAATTCTGTCATCACATACTTCATGTATCTTTCCCGATTAACTCTCAACATATCACCCTTCCCCTTCTAAGGTAGCAAGAGATGGGACCAATTAGTCGAGAAATATCCATTGAGTTTTGCTAACCAGTCCCTACTAAGCAGCATTCCATAAGCCTCAGGTATATCAACTACCACTATATCAATGACTTGTGTGTATTGTGGTTTAGCAGCCATCCGAATCAACACATCTTTCAATTCCCCAATCACTTTCACATTTTTCCTGTCTAATTGCATAATTCGAGTCCCAGTTTTCTCAGGTATTGCATGCAGTCTTTTGGCAACAGCATAAGGCATCACAGTGGACGAGGCACTGGAATCTACCAAGCAATTGTGTACATTCATGTTGAGGATCTCAAATGTGATAAGGAAAGGTGGAGTCATGGATTTTGATTTCCTCCCTATCATGGCTGCACTGACATCTTGGGGGTTTTGATTCATTTTAGACAGAGTGGCTTCCATAGCTGATGGTATTTGGGCTATACTGGAGGTACTGACAGGTCTGGACACTGACTTCTTGGTTTGGCTGCTTGGGATGGTGGGAGTTTTGCAGTTCCACTCATTCATAGCTTTCAAGAGCAAATCTCTTTGCTGCGTTAATTTTAGCAAATCAAAGTATGTGATATTAGCCCTAGATTTCTTAAGATCATCCACAATGTTGTAATCAATGTTATAAATAGGGTAGGGCAGAGTAAACATACCGGTTTTTCCATTCTTAGGTGGGAGTTTACCATTTTGAGTTGCTTTCGTTATAGTCGGAGATGTGTTCCTTTTCTCTGGATAGTTTGCAACTAGAGTATTCTTGGACTCACCACTAGGTCTGCCCTTCTCAACAGAAACTTTGGGAGCGGATGCTTTCACAGGGCGAACATCTTTCTTTGTCTGGTCTATAGGCTTCATCGCACCTGGAAGTGGCCCTTTACTTCGTGTGTGGATTTCATTAGTGTGGATTTCTGCCGTGCTATCTTCTTCATCATCATCATTTTCATTTGTATAGAAATCCCACAATACATTGATTTGATATTCTTCATCCACGAGCTCTTCTACTCGATATTATTCCTCATTTTCTTGTTCTGGCTCCAACTCCACTATAGGTTCTTCTTTGTTAAGGAGCGATCCAATAAGAACCATCTCTTCCATATTTAGATTCCCTTCATTGGGTGGAGAAGGAAACACAAGTTTACCATGACCACCTTCTATCTTCTTGCAATAGAAAGGTTTGAATGGTTTTCTATTGTTATACTCTCCTCCTCTCTCTCCAGAATTCCTTTTCATATCGATGACTGTGTTTGTCAGTTTCTTAATGATCCGATGCAAACCTTCCACATCAGTGGTGTCCCTTTCTTTTCCCTCAGCCACTTTGTTATCTCCCCCACTATTCTTCTTGGATGACTGAGAGGCTTTCTTTCCTTCGGTCGTATGATGACATGTTGTGAGACTGATCATTTCATTCTCAACTTTTATTGCTTCATCGATAGCACCTTGTAAGGTTTGTGCATTACTTCTCTTGACCCACATCACAGTAGGGACAGGGAGAGCAGTGACGTAGAATTCCATAAGTACCTCATCAGTAGGCCTAGCGTTGGCCGAGATTCTGTTGAACAAAGTATTGAACCGGATGTTAAAATCCTTGACCCTTTCTTTGGTGTCCATTTTCAAATGGGATAGCTCTAAAACTAAGGCCACAGGTGTTTTTTCATCGCCGAACTTGTCTAAGAAGGCCTATTGAAAGGCACCCCATGAGGTGATTGATCCTATTCTCAAGCTAAAGTACCATGTGGAAGCTGAACCAATCAAAGTAAAAGGGAACAAGCGACATACCACATCCTCGTCGGCTACCCCCAACATGCGCATGACTAGAAAGAAAGAGTGAATATGGTTATCAGCAGTGTCTCCCCTCTCAGGGTCGAATTTAGGCAATACTCTTTCTGCATTCTTGGGTAAGGGATGTTGCTACCCAGGTACCGCTATGGCATCCTGTGCAAGCCAGGGAGGGAGTGCTCTCGGAGGGGGTGGAGGTTGGTTTCCACCCCCTGGAGGAGGTGGAGGTTGATTTCCACCTGGAGGAGGCAGTAGAGGTAGATTTCCACCTGGATGGGAAACGTTAGCCATACTATGGATATGGAGGTTTTGGTTGAGGGTTTCTTCATTAGGATTTTCCAAATCAGGCTAGGGATTGCCTTCAGAAGGGGAATCCTCAGGAATTTCTTCCCAAGGAGAGTCGATACTTTGCAAAGAATCAAGCACAATATCTTCAAGAGAAGGGGCTGCAGATGTCTCTTCGTTTATGTGATAGACCCTTGGCTTTCTTTTTGCTGTCGGAGGTAAAGTCTGAAAAATAGGGAGCTGTGATAGGTATGAGCATAAGCTTGAGTAAGTCTTCTGACTGGTTGTTCCTGAGTGATAGGGTACTCCCACAGTCTCTCTTCCTTGGGTGACCTAGAAACAGGACTTAGAAGGGTCTCTGTTTCCTTGAAATGAGGGTCTTTCAAATGGGTGGAATGATCTTTTTGACCTCTACGATCCATACATTAATCCTTTTGAATCCATGCCAGGCATTTATATATGAAATCCTAAAAAGCAGTGGATGGTGGTTCAGGCCCTCCTTCTAGCTCCAATTTGTTGACATAGCGAATTTTCGCTATACCAACAAGGGGAACTAACCCGATCGCAGGCCCCAATTAGACCTGCTTTCGTTTAGGGTGGCTAGCTCCAACGGGTTTTTAGGGGCCCCGTAAACTATTAAATGTGTTGAAAGATGGCTTCTGGGAGGAAGACTTCAATTAAATCAACAAAAGAAAACAGCTAACCTCTTTGTATCAAATCCTATCTAAACTACTTAAGCTAGTCCTAACTATCCTAATCTATCCTGCAGGAGCATATCAAAAAGGAGGTTAAACATCATATATAAATTCCAAGTCTAAATGAATCAGTTACTGGTTCACATAAGAACAAGGTTGCATCAAATCTTAATTGCAATCCAATCACTCATACAGGAATACACATTCCTTTTTATGGAAGTAAAGCTTGCAACTGATGTCTAACATAGTTTCAAATCAGGGACTGCTCATGAATTAACTATGATGAAGAATTACATTCAAACAACCAAGGCTAATCATAAGTTGTAAGTTATCAATATGCACAAAGCAAAACACATTTGTATTTATGTCAGCGACAACACCCTGTTTCAAAACATATAAAAGCAAAGGACCTTAAATCGGAAACAAAAGTCTCCTCATTGAACCAAATAGTATTCTTTACTCATAATAAATCAAAGATGTTGTCCTCAAACAAAAATCCCTCCTCTGCTATCCGGAGGTATTACTTATGTAGCTGGAAATGACTCTCGGTCTTCCCTGCCCTTTCACCTCCCTCCTCTTTTCGATATACAAATAAAAATATACAGGCCTCCAATCGATCAGTGAAATGGCTGACCCATAAAGGCCACATCTGCTGGAGCGTTTCATTTCATGGGGAAATTAATAGATATCGATTAAAAGGAGGAGGTATTCGTGTCATTTTTCATAATAAGGCAGCAGACCGCATAACCTTCGGAACACACAGGTAACACCTGGAAACATGACCGCCAATGCCTAAAGCCAAATCTTCAAATAAAGATACCCGCATGGATAAACTCTTTGGATCTGCTCGTGCATCTTTTATCTGGGGCATACTTGATGATTATACATCCGTTCTTTAAATTCATTTGCCTTCTCTTAGTCCTTTCTTGCAAAGATAATAGACATCAATTATGCTTATGAAAATACGATAGAAATGCTTAAAAAACATAAGTATTGCCTTCATTAAATGTTTATTACATTAGAAGGAATAAATGTGAAAGAATCGGCCCCTTTTTTTTAATTCACGCATTGATTAAGTCCCGCAAGTGTAAACTCGGTTTACATTGAAAATCATCGTATAACACAGAACCAGATCCAAAATCCGGACTTGAAATACTATAGGTGGGAACCCATACCTTATCGGGTCCGCGAAATACTATCGCATCGCATCGCGCCATGTGTTTGAGCTTAAAGCTATGCCGATTGCACCTTTTGATTGGCCAGACCCGAAACACATATATGTCGTGGTTCATAATCCCTTTGGGTTTGCCGCATAAGAATTCCCTTTGAAAAACTCGGACCTCAGCGTATTATCGAAAAACATGGGAAAACACAGGAAAACTCATGGCCGAGCCATAGGGCCAGACTTCAAATATTATGTATCCGGGCATATAATTATCGCCAGGTCCAATCATCACCCCTTCACTAACTGCATAACCTCCAGGCTCCGCCAATTGCGATAAGCGATCGGGGAAGGCAGACCCGAAATATATATATACTGCACTTAATAGTCCCGGCGGGTCCGCAATGTATGACTTCACTTTGCAAAACCTCGACCTCAATACTTTTCGAAAAACATAGGAATATACAGGAAAACCCGTGTCTGGCCATAAGGCCGGACTTGAAATACTATATACCCGAGTTCATAGTTGTCAGCGGGTCCAGTAGACAGTGGTGTGCCATATATATAGATTTGGACCTGACCGATTGCGATATGCGATATGGCTCCGGACCCAATATATATATATATATATATATATATATATCATGGTTAATAAAGCCATTGGGTCCAATAGACAGTGGCGCGCTATATATATATATATATATATATATATATATATATAAGCCTTGGACCTGGCTGATAGTGATATGTGATATGGCTCTGGACCCAAAATATATATGTAATATGGTTAATAATGTTGTCGGGTCCAGAGTATAGTGGCGCGCCTTATATATAAGCCCTGGACCCCACCGATAGCGATATGTGATATGGCTCTGGACCCAAAATATATATATTTAGGTTAATAATGCCATCGGGTCTGGAAGAGAGCAGTGCGCAGTGTTGATTGCGATAGGCAAAAAGGGGTGATTTATGCATGTTTGTGAAGCATTTCCATTGTAAAGAGTTATAATGGAAATAAGGTGCGATAGAAAGTTTTTGGGGGTTGAAAAGGTCCTGATGGAGGATATGAATGAAGGGCTAGGAAGGGTTAGATATGAATCATGTGACAGATATTTAAAGAGGGTGGCTTAACCATTAGGAATTGAAGATTTGACTTGGCAACGAGTTAAAGTATCTGGGATAAAACAGATCATTCAGAGAGCTGAAAGATCAACTTTTAGGAGACCCATTCAAAACATGCTACTAGAGCATGTTTTAATAGGGTGGTTGTTGTGGCCACAACAAGGCCAACTTTAGACTTAACAGCTAGCCTTGCCAAATCAGAGAGGGCTCTCTATAAACTCAACCTCACAACCAATGGAAGTGGCTAGAGAATACTAGGGTTTTAGGCTAGTTATCAGCTCAGTAGGGTTTTGATTTAGGTTTTGTTGGATATGAAGAAATAGGTTTAGGAACTAGGCCAAATAGATCAAAAGATTAGCTGCAGTCATTTAAATGAGGCAAGATAGATGTAATCAATGACACAAATGGATCTGTTGTAATAGTATGGTGATGAAGAAATCAGATAGAAGTAACTAAGTGAGCATACATGCATGAATTCACTTGTTTGTGTTAGGTCCCTATACTACTAGTGTAAAATCCCCTTATTATATTTTTGTGCCCATATAGTCCCCATATTGTTATTATTATGCCCCATAGAAGCCCACTATTGTTATTATTGTGCCCTTACATTATTATTGTTATGTCGGCTCTGATTATATTAGGACCCCTTACACTCCTATCTATAGAAAAGAGGTCTTGTCATTTGTATCATCCAAGAATTGTTCATTTGTGTAATGTAAAGGAGGCTTCCCCCTCGAAGAGGCTTATTTTGAAGGCGTTGATCTCTCTTTTCTATCTTTTTGTGAGCTGGTTTCATAACATTTGGTATTAGAGGTTTGGATTCTAGGGTTTTGCTGCTCCAAACAGGTCAGCGTGGAATTTTCACTATAACTTTTTCGCTATAAAGTTTCAGAAGCTAAAAAAAAACCATTTGAGAAGAAATTGGTCTTAACCTTGGGTCTAAATTTCAGATCTTGTATCACTATATTTTAGGAGATATAATCTGAGGAAGTTAGGGTTTTTGGAGACTCTCAAATTACATTGTAAACAAGTGACCTTGGGACAATCGTCATAAATTTCTCTCTAAGCATCAGATTGACATTGCGTAAAAAGTAACCAAAAGAGGACGGACTGTAGTTTTCCTTGTATATTTTTCAGATCCTAAGGTTGAAACAATGACACGTGGCACTTCATACAAGTGTGCTCTATTGAACCAGTCTATAATCAGGTCATCGTGGGAGATTTGACATAACTCTTCCTTTCAGAATCAAATCTTGATCAAACTTGCGGGGTTAGAAAGAGAACACAAAGGGCTACTAGAGGACACAATTCTAGAACTTGGAGATCTGAATTTACAGAGTTATAGTAATTTCAAGATCGAGCTCCTAAAATCAAGAAAAGGCGATATGAGGAATTTTGATGGCAAGGATCCGGTAAATTAGGTACTACAGATGGAGCAATATTTTGACCTACATGAAGTGCAACTATTACAAAAGGTACGTATTGCATCTTCCTATTTAGAATCAGATCAATTTTTATGGTATAAAGGGCTTTGTTCTCCTAAACCACTTGTTACGTGGTCAATTTTCACGGAGGAAATGATAGCACATTATGAGGATACAAAGAGAAACACCTTCTTTAGCCAATTGATAAATCTCAAACAAAAGTGTTCAATGGAAGAGCACATTAAGGACTTTAAAAAAGTGAATATAAGGGAAAATGATATTCCATAGAAGCAGAGGTTTGGTGTCTCCATAGGGACTTTAAAGGATAACATTCAACATGAGGTTCATCTTTGAGAACCTAATTCATTGGAGAAAGCATTTAGGTTGGAAAGAAAAATGGAAAGCAAAATTATGGCAACAAGGGAGTCTACCCCTCACAACTATAAAGATGGAAGTTTTGTTTCTCCCAGCCTTCTAGAACCTACAAGGTTGACACCACAAAAATTGGAAGAAAAAGGAGGAAAAGGGCTTTGTTACAATTGTGATAAAAAATACATTAAATGTCATAAGTGTGCTGAGAAGAAATTATTTTACATTGATTGTGAAGAGGAGGAAGAAAAGGATCAAGAAATGTCAAAAGAAGAGGATATATACAAGGAACCAACCCTAGAGAAAGAAGAAATGAATCCTACCATATCTTGTAAAGCATTGGCAAGAATTACCACTCAAACTCTCAAGATAGAAGGACATATCAAGAAGAAAAAGGTTCAAGACGCGAATGATCACATCGAGAAAGAAGAAATGAACCCAACCATATCTTGTAATGCATTGGCTGGAATTACCACTCCACAAACTATTAAGATAAATGGATATATCAAGAAGAAAAATGTTCAAGAAGTGAAAGATCTCATCGAGCATCAAGAAATGAATCCGACCATATCTTGTAATGCATTGGAAGAAATTACCACTCCTCAAACTCTCAAGATAGAAGGACATATCAAGAAGAAAAATGTTCAAGAAGTGAAACATCACATTGAGCATCAAGAAATGAATCCGGCCATATCTTGTAATGCATTGGAAGAAATTACCACTCCTCAAACTCTCAAGATAGAAGGACATATCAAGAAGAAAAATATTCAAGCAGTGAAAGATCACATCGAGCATCAACAACAAGTTCTCCAACTTTTAAAGGATAACGTTGTTGGGTGCTAATAGGTGTCTGTTAAAACTCCTAATTTCCTCACATTAGTTATCAACCCGGGCAAGTCCTTTTATTCCAAGAGTGTACACAATATGTGCAAGCTATAAATCCAGAGAGTAATGCTTTTTAAAATGAACTATAAAACTTGGTACAAGAGTAAACAGATGCATTTATAAAACTCAAGCTACAACTGTTAACGGAAATATTACATCTAAGCATCAAGACTTAATCTTCAACTGAAATCATAATCAAATCTTAAGCAAGCAATTCAATTGAAAATAGCATCAACCGAGAGCATAGTAGCATTAACCAATCTCTTTCAGCTGATTCTATATGAATCACACTCTATCTCAATTAAGCAATTCGAATGGAAATGATGTCAACCGAGAGTTTAGTAGCATTAACCAATCTCTTGCAGCTGATTCTATACTAACCACACTCTTATCATAATCAACAAAAATCAATGTCTTAACTGATAATTAATTCAACCTACAGTGAGCATAAATGAAATCAAATGATAAAGTTGTGAAGTACATGAGATCAGAATAAAGGAAAGTAAATTAACTGCAATGTAAACTCACAGGAAATCAGAAGATATCAAACAGGGTAAACTTAGTAGAAAATGGAAAAACATCAAACCAATTAGACTCGCGTGAATTAGAAAGATATAACATAGAGGATAGCAGTTTGATCCACCAGGGGCCGGGCCCTAGCCACCAGCGAATACTGCTGAGCTACTTCAGAGAATACGAATGAACAACAACGTAGATTATGTATTAACCATTGAATTCAATCCTCATTACAATACGGTCGTGTTCTTCAAAAGCACAATTCTGTAAATTAAAATTACAATTTGAGATAAACAGTGATCGATCCCCTTTCTTCCTACAATTTTCACTTTTATAGTCAAAAGGTAAAAGATAAATGTGATCCCTCAGGATCGGAAGATCCTGAGGGATTCACAACTAAATGCTATCTTCTGACATTCTTCTTATTTAGCGTTGATCCTCCTGATTCGTTCTCCAGCCTGACCGCACCCGATGTGCCTCATTCCCCTTTGTTGGTTTATGTTGTTCCATCTCTAGGGAACAACATTTGTTCCTTTCATCATTTTTCTACATAAAAAGGAATAAGAGTTAGTTATGATGGCTAAATCTTAATCGAGAGTAGTTCATTCATTTCCTATCACAATCCATCAATATGTTAGCGTATCAAGGTACGAAAGAGATAAGAAAAGAGGAAAAAGGCAATGTAATTGAGAGTAAATACATACCCATTGCATAACTCAACAAACGCCAGTTTGGTGTAGAATCGAATGAAACAACAGGCATATCAACATCGCAGTGAAATTTTTTTTGATGTAGGTGAATGGTTATTTTCACGGCTACATCTCAAGCAAGCTATTTATGAGAAGGAAATGTTGGCAATACTACATGAACTTAAGAAATGACGACCTTACCTAATGGGAAGACACTTCAAGATAAAATGGATCATGATAGTCTTAAATAATTTATAGAACAAAGATTATCTTTAGAAGAACAGAAAAAATGGGTCACAAATATGTTGGGTTATGACTTTGAAATCATTTACAAAAAAGGGAAGCAAAATGTTGTTGCAGATGCACTCTCAAGAAAGGATGAGGATGTGGAAGAATTGTTTTATGCTATTTCTATTATCCAACTAGATTGGATAAACGAAGCAAGGGATGAATGGATGAAGGATGAAGAAGTGTGGCCACAAAAGTTTCAGAAGATCCTAGTTCAAACAATATTGCCAGAACTAAACGAGGAAGGAAAAATCATATCAGAACCTGGAGCAGTCACAGAAACAAGAACTTGACAGTTACAAAATCAATCAATTTCAGAGTATCTCATCAAGTGTAAGAACTTACCCACTGAATATTCCACATGGGAGGACAAGAATTTTATACAGAAGCATCAAGAACTACTCAAGCATTGAGGACAACACTTTTTGAAGGAGAGGGGCATGTTAGGTCCCTATACTGCTAGTGTAACCCCTTATTGTTATTAGTAAAACCCCCTTATTATATTGTTGTGCCCATGTAGTCCCCATATTTTTATTATTGTGCCCCATAGAAGCCCACTATTGTTATTATTGTGCCCTTATATTATTATTGTTATGTCGGCTCTGATTATATTATGACCCCTTAGACTCCTATATATAGAAAGGAGGTCTTGTCATTTGTATCATCCAAGAATTGTTCATTTGTGTAATGTAAAGGAGGTTTCCCCCTCGAAGAGGCTTATTTTGAAGGCGTTGGTCTCTCTTTTCTATCTTTTTGTGAGCTGGTTTCATAACAGTTTGGAAGATAAAAACACTTAAATGATAATCTCAAATAAAATAGAGCATTTCTGGCACTGAATTCTATTTAAAACTTAAGATATTAACATGAGTAGAAATATGGATAGCTGCTAGAAACATCTAACAAGAAATGCATAAGAATAACTGAAGAAAATAATGTCACTGACCACAACACATGAATCCCAGAAAAATAGCTGCAACAATATATTAATTCTGCCAAAAATTCAAGTACACCAGTTCCAAAATGTCAGAGCTTCAAGTATCCAAACCTGTCTTTGACTGACTTAATTGTGACTACATAGATGAAAAACAACATTTCCCCTCTAAGGGGTTGAATCCTGCTTCATAGGAACCGATTACTTGATATTCTCTATGTTGAAGAAAGTGTAACTAGGTTCAGTATTCATAATGACATGATCTTTGTAAATGATGTAATAAAAGAGAATAAATTATTTTTTTGTATGCCTTGCTACATGGGTTTCATGACCAAGAAGTGTCATAGGTCAAAATACTTCTTCTTGATGTCTTTAGGATTTATTAATACGTCAAAGAGTCATGTCATGTATAAAGAAGCTCTTCATGAGCTTATCTAAATGTATACAAGTCTACAAAAGTGTGTAGCATCCCTCCAAAGGCCAAGATCAATCCTCCATTAGCAAGCATAAGAAGTCTGCAAGCAAATCGGAAAGGAATTCCTCATGTCGGCTTCAATATTGAATTAAATGCATAAATGGCAGTCATGTTGGCCTAGAAAAAATAGACACATCGATTCATAAAGACAAGTTAGCTTATTTTGGAGCACAAACCACTATAAATCTTGTCGAGGGTATCCGCAAATCTCAAGTAAAAAACTCACATTTCTCCTCTGAAATTTTGGATGGGTATGAGGTGCAGGAGGGAGATCTCGGTTGGGTACAGGATGTCGGTGACAAGGTGTATGTCTAATGTTTCATATGGGTGCAGGAAGACATGTCTTTCTCAGAGGTTTGAAGCCTCGAATGGGTACAATAAGGTACCTATGTCATACATATATTTTGCAAGGAAAAACATGGCTTCAATCTCGGTTAAGATCACAGTCTCGACATAATTAGAAACAGTAGTAACCATCACAATCTCGACCTAAATGAAAGGTAAGGATCTCAATATCAAAATCTTGGTGGACCTATTTCATAGCAGTCAATGTATATATGTGAGATAAACAACCTCAAAATTCTTACTGTCTTTGTATGGTCTAAGTCTCACTGTCTCAACTTAAGAGAGATCACAATGATCCTATAGTTACAATCTTAGTCTCGGCATACTTATCATAGAACACACTCTCGACATGCTCAATGTCAACATGATGATCTTAGCAAGAGTACAATGATGATCCAAGTATAGATGAAGATATGGTGCAACAGTCACCTTAATGATTTTCATAATGAAGACATAGAATCAAGGTCACAGTGAAGATTTCAAGAAGTCAAGAGACCTTATTAACATGGTGAAGAAGCAGTAATGAAGATCATAGTGATGCAATAGTGATGGCCTCAATGGTGTAGGAATGAGGATGATCTCAACAGTTATCAAGAAGAGGATTTGTGTCTTGGTCTTGGAGTGGCAGAATAGGTCAAGGGTCATGGTCTTGGTATTCATCAATTGGAATCTCTATAAGAAGAATTTTGTGCGGGTTTTCCTCTCCAAGAGGGAGAGGTTTTGGATTTGGCAGAAAGCCAAATACTTTGTGTTTTTGTCTCTTTTGTTTTTAATACCAGTTTGACGAAGCAAACACATACTAATAATAATATGAAGATCAAGCTAAGATAAAATTGCAAAAGAAATTCACAAATTGTTATCATGCTACAGAAGAATCTCATTAATTTTTATTTCCCTAGATTTTTCAACACTCTAACCATTACCAAATTCTAGTGGAGTTAGAAACGACTTCCCTTTTTAAACTAACTAATTGAGTTTGACTCTCAAGGCATTAAATTACAAGATTATTCACTACAATAACCATTAAAAAACTCAATTAACTTAGATGAAATCATGTACAATAATTTACCTCAACCCTAGTTCAAACTTTCACCATTTACATGCATTAAGACCTTCATTGACAGAAGCGCAACAAGTCACTTAGAAGCGCAACGAAAAAATAGGGGTCAAAGACGAACTGATATATCTTTAACCATAATACTTTTTACAAACCTGGGAGAGGTTTTTGTAGATAAGGTTGTTTTGGAGAAAAAACTATCTTAGTGATTTGAAATTCATTCCCATATTCTCGGAATCCATGCCACAAAAGAATGACTAAAACAAATAAGAAAATTTGGAGAATTTGATTTTCTGAAATAGGCCTCCAAGAAAGTTGAATATATCCAAATATATGATAGCCGTGTAAAACCTAAAGGAGGTTATTGTGAGTGGGTCTGTCCTTAACCAAAAATCCCTTTGGTGTTCTAAAATTCATCTTCATTTTGTCATAAACCTCTTTTGAAAATGATGACCAAAAACAGAGTCAAAAGCGCAACGACTCTCTTGTAGCAACTTGTATTTTGGGCATATCTCCCAAATCATAAGTATATTCAAAAATTGAGAGAGGTTATTGTTTTTGGGTATGTTATGAACATAAACCTCCTCCAGTTTTCAAAATTACTTTCCCATTTTTTCATAATCCAAGTTTGAAGTTGGTGCAACAAATAGTTGTTGTGTTTCTATAGGATATCAACAAAGAGCTAAAAGAGCGGATACTTGAGGAGAGGGAATGAAGGGGAAGGAGGATAGGATAATTTCTAAGGAAATTATGGGGTGTGTTAGTGTCGGTCTTGAAAGCCCTCCATCAGTGATCAAAGCTCTTTGCATTTGCATTAGTAGGTGTCTCATCAGTGTCAAAATTTGCATCCTGTTAGGCATGCCATAACCCTAATGGAGGAACTGGTCTATTCATACCCCTCTTGGCTTTGCTGGATCAGGTCATATCAGTCATTGAGTTTGTCAAGCTTCTCTTGCTTGGTCTTAGTGTCAAAAGTCTAGGTCTAGGGTTTTGGTCATTTGTCTTTGCAAGGTCATGTTTCTGAAAGTCCTTGAGTGACCAGTAAGCCAGAGGGAGGATGGTAAACATGTTTATTTGATATTTTCATCATGTACAGTTCATTTTTAACCTTGGATTTAAAAACTCTATTTTTAAAGCCAAGGTCATGATAAATTTTGTGAAAAGAATAAATGTCCAAAATTTCTTCAAAAAGGGCAGCAACAACCCTGGTTCCCTTGCCACAGTCCTTCAGATGATCTACCTGTAAAAAGAATCAGGTCAAAGCACTCAAAAAGTCAACTTCAGGATAAAGGAAACCAAGAAAATCAGTGTTTTAAAAAAAAGTGTCAAAATAGACTTTATAAAGTGGGTTTATAGATGAAATTTTTTCAAATGAGATTATAAAAAGTCATCTTCCCTCCTTTCACTCTCATTGTGCATTTCAAAGCTTGCAAAAGAGGTTGTGAGAGAGTGATAGGCGAAGGAGGCGAAATTACAATGTTTTCGGGCAGTTTGCAGGTGCGCGACCCGTCCAGGCCTGTGCGCGACCTGTTGGGCGGTGCGCGACCCGTCTAGCGCACTCCCGCAGTTCAAAATTTGAACGGGCGCGACCCGTTGGGCTGTGCGCGACCCGTTGGGGAGCCTGCGCGACCCGTTCAGCTGTCTGCCATCAAACTTCAATCAAATTTCCTCAATTTCCCTTCAACTCATCTTCATTGCTCGAGGTAGGGTCTTTACTCATTGTTTTGGAGATTGATGATGAAAATAAGGTTGTGTGCTATGATTTCATCCTCCAAATTTGCAAATGAATGGATTGATATGGCTGCTTGCTAATGTTTGTAAAATGCTAGGGTTTTGTGACTGTTTCAAGTGATTTTGTCCCATTTTGTCCCTTCCCTCTTTTCCCCTTTCATTCATAGTCATGCTTTCATCTCTGTCCCATATTATTTGTACATAAAATGTAAACTTTTTCCCCATCCCTAAACTATAAACCCTATCCCTCTCACAAGTACACAAAACCCTAATTCCCTCTACCATACACATGCAAAAATAGAACAAAAAGAAAAGACGCATTTGCAAATAAAGAAAAGAGTCATGTGAAAATAAATGTTGCTGTATATCTAGAGTCATGTACATAACCCCTATATACCCTTGACATCCCCTTGTACATGAAAACTTTCCCTCTATGTTAAAACAATGTACATGTACTCCTTATAAAAAAAAAATTTGCCTTATGATATACATGAACTCCTATAAGTAAATTTGGTGTATGGTGTCCCTATGTCCCTATTGATACATGTATGCCCCTTTCATGTTCATTATCATACATGTTCTTGTCCCATATGAGATGTTCTTTGCAAATGATTTCCCAATGTTAAAATGTGTTCCTATATGCATGACAATTTGTAAAGTTTCCCTTGAAATTCCCTGATTATTTTCATATATTCCCATTCCTTGTTAAGAAGTTCCCTCCCCTAACATTCCCCTCATGTTTTTCCCCTTGAAACAGCATAGAGTTCAGTACTTTTGCAAGCAGAGGCAGCAGTTCAATTTATCCTTCAATTTGTCCACCTTGCTCCAAAACCATGTCAGATACCGAAACTTATGAGCAAGGTGATGACCATTCATCATCTACAGAGATTGAGGAACAGAGGAGGCCTCGTAGAGGAGGTAAGGGAGGTCATCATAAGAGGGAAGAGCCTACTTCTTTGGCAGAATTACAGGCTTGTCCTTTGGCAGTGAATTGTTTCCGGTACATGTCATGCTATCAGTTTTGTGAGAGGATCTCACAGATTCAGCATCATAGAGAGTTGGCCCGCTTGTTTGTCTTACACCTCCATGATGGACATGTCACTCTTGCAGGGGTGAATTTCATATTGACACCCGAGGTGATCTCAGAGGCTACAGGGATACCAAATGTGGGTGAGGTGTGGCCTAAGCGCAAATTACTTGATTTTGTTCACTTTGAGCCCTATGTCCGGCCATCATTTGTGAGACTACTGATGGGTGTTTTCCCATTCAGATTTCTTCGGACTGAGTATGCTCCCCTCATGAGACTTATCATGCATTATTTTACATGTGAGGGTAGATTTTCACAGGTGTATTCATATCACATTCGCCTGTTGATGTATTTCACCCGGGTGAGGATGATGAACCTCCCGGTTTTCCTGTTTCATAACATTCAGAGGATGGTGCCCATTTTGCAGAGGAAGACCCCGGCTCAGCAATACAGGAGCCTTTGCCATTATGGTTTGATCCAGCTCATAGTCTCTCATCAGTTGACTCAGCAGGGCATCTCATGGGAGGAGTTCATCTCCCGTGAGTTTTTCACAGTGCCACCTCAGCCACATCAGGAGGCCATTCATGAGGAGGGAGGAGCATCTCAGCAGCCTGATGCTCCCATCACCCGACATGTCAGCTCCACTCCTATGGTCACCTATCAGAAAGGCCCAAGGGCCTTATTTGCAGCAGCTAGGCGAGTACTATCTCCACAGCAGGTGGAAGGGGTCTCGCCTTCATCTTCAGAGCAGCGAGTGTTATCTACACATCAGGTGGAAGGGGCCTCGCTTTCTTCACCAGCACAGGGATTTCAAAGGGGCAAAGAGCCCATGGTTCATGAGGATCCGGTGATTGATCTTGAGGTCAGTTCTCCTAGCCAAGAGGCAAAGGAGATCATTCAGCAGCTCAGGGCCGAGAATGATGTTTTGCAGCGGAGACTTGAGGGTGCCCAATGGACCATCACCTATCTAGAGCAGTGGAACACACAGCTGGAGGAGGAGAAGGCGCTTGATGAGCTTTGGAGGATTCGTAGTGACCGAGTCCTAAACCGTAGGAGGCCCAGTGATCCATTGCCTGCTGACCGGGAGTCATTGCTCATTCAGGAGAATGCCCACTTGGAGAGGTTGTTGGCTAAGGCCAACCAAGAGAAAAAGCTGCTAAGAAACATGAAGAATCACTATTGGGCGAGGATGCATGTTTGCAAGGCAAAAATGAAAATGTTCCAAAGGAGGTTGACCGAGGCACTAAAACAGAGAAAAAGGCCAAATCCACTCCGTATCTTGGCTGAGGCATCCCTCAAGGATCATGACACCCACTAGCCTCTTCACAGCACCAAGCACAAATTTTTTTGGAAGTTTTGGCTCATTTTTGGCATTTTTGGGAAATTTACAGGTTTTGGCTTCTCAACGGGTCTCACCCCCGGTGAGACCCTTTGTCATCGTAGCTCCGTTTTGCAAAAACTCAACATTTTTGGATTTTTCATGCAAAGTTACACATGCCTATGGATGGATTGGAGTTTTCATGGAGTTTTGGGCCTCCAAAAGGTCAAAATACAGCCAAATTTTGACTTTCTGCCCCTTTTTTGAGCTGCAGAAGTAGTCTTGGGAGAATTGACTTTTTACTAGGCAAATGACCTCCAAATCCAAAAATTCTGATTGGGTTGGAAAGTAGACTCAGAGACCTTTCCAACGAGCTATCCTGCACCTCATTCTGACACAGCGAAGGCCTCCAAACAGGGCTCCAAAGTGCGTGACCCGTTGAGAAAGTGTGCGCGACCCGTTGAGAAAGTGTGTGCGACCCGTTGAGGAATTTGTGCCAGATTTTACCAGTTCGGCCAGAAAATCACTGTTTTCACCTAGTTTGACTTTTTGGGGTTCTAGATGATGGATTTTTATGTAACTATCATGACTCAAAGACACTTTTACTCTTCTTTAACTCTTCTAGAAGTTTCTTGAATGTAAATGGTAAATATTTAATGTATGGATAGGTTTCCTAGCTTATAGAGGCAAGTTGTTATGATTGCCTATTATCTAGTGCTCAGTTTAGAAGTAGTTGCAACAACTCCTAGGAAGGGGAGCTCGACCCCTAGAGGTGGGGAAAGAGGTTAGATCATCTATATTATGCACTCTTTTGCTCATTTTCATGGTTGGACTCTTGAGGGAGGAGCTATCATTGTATATTTCACTTGTATCTCTGCAATTTTTGGCTAAGGAAGACCAGGGTTTTGCAGTCATCATTGGGATTCTTGTGGACTCATGTGTTGATGGTGTGTTTCTACATGTTATTGTAAGCTTTGTTATGTGATTCATTTCCTTTCTACACTGCTGCATATTAAACAAATGCAGTGATAAAGTTAGAATTCATGCTAGCCATGCTCTGCTTTTAAATTTGTTTAATTTCTATGTTTTCTGCTGTCTAAAGAGAATTCAAATCCATTGTTTCCTCTCTTCAGCCCTCTCATCTTTCTTCTATTTCATCCCTTTCAGCTAAAGACATCAATACAGGTTCCTACCTTGCCCCAAAGACCCCCCTGCAGAAACTGTGTCCAATCCCCGCACCCTAAATTGCAGTTCCTCAATTTGCCACCAAAAACCCCAAAAACCCCCAAATCAACCTTCAAATCAGTTTACTAGCCTAATATCTGTGTTACCTTGATTGGTCATCTCTTCCCATTGAAAATTTACCGAGATTGACCGGAGAGAGCCTTCTCCTGCCCCGTAGGGCTAGCTACGAGGCTGAATGGTTTGATGTAGCTTTGAGATTTGCCTTTTCAGCCTGAGGTGAAATTTCAAGTGCTAACATACTGGCGACCATACTGGGGAGAACAAACTGATCTTTTTCTCATTGATGTGTTATTTCATAGGTCTTAGACGGAGCCTGAAGTTACGCCAGGTAGCCTTCGAAAACGCTCTTGTTTTACATCAGCGTAAGTAGATAAACGCTGCTTCAGTCAATCTCCGTGAGCTTGTGAACATAGCGCTTCTTTGAAATTTTATCCCCATGTATTTGTTAACTCTGAGCCGTGGATGATAGGTTGAGAGTTTTCACAGGCTGAATGCTTTTTCTTTCCTAGTCATTTTGAGAAAACAAGCTGGCTACAGATCCCAAAACCATTTTCAGATCTCATTCATGCCCAGCTATTTTTGATTATCTTGAAGATTTAGATTTTGACGAAAGCTTTGAGTTGTCTCTGTTTAAAGCTAAGTCTGAAAGTGCGCTCGATTCTCTAGTTCTTGACCCTGATTTTGCAGCTGTTATTGAGTTTGAGAGACATAATAAATTGGTTGAAAATTTCATTTTAAGACATCTTCAGTCAAGTGTTCAAGCCACTACCCTTGCTGATTTTGTTGAGAGTATCTCTGATCACATTGGATCTACTATCACGGCTCACGAAGAGTCTTACCCTCCTTATGTTGTAGTTTCACCTATAATCACCTATCCTGAATCAGCATCCGATTCTCCTCCTTCATCTCCCACACCTCCCACTCCCCCAACTCCACAAACTACACCTCCTCTTATAATAATCCTTGCTATTACAGCTCCTCCACTTCATACACATCCTACTCCCCCACCTAGAGCAATGGCTGCCCGGTTTGCCCCATTGGTTTTACCTGCAAATCTTCATGATATGCCTGCTGATTACCAAAGTAAAATTCCCATGTTTGATGGCACTCCACAAAGTATTATAGCTCAGCAACATATCGATAAGATGACCACATTTTTTGATCTATATGAGTTAGATGAAGAGGATGTTAGCATGCGGTTATTCGTGCAAACATTTGCAGGAGAAGTTAGAAAATGGTTCAGAGGGTTGACAGCAAATAGCATCACAACTTTGGAGGCACTTCATAATCAATTCTTAGATCGGTGGGAAATCAGAAAGGATCTGCTTCAAATCAATGCCGAATACAACAACCTCAAGCGTAATCCGGGTGAGTCTGTTCAAGATTACATAATCAGATTCAATACAGTTTATAATGCTATTCCCGATGATTTGAGGCCATCTAGAAAATCAGCACTTCTCAAGTTCCCGGATGGTTTTGATCCGGAGATGGCTTATTCATTGAGAGACAGAGATCCACCTACATTGGAAGAGATGCAGAAAATTGCTGTCAGCGTTGAGGCAAATTTGAATGATAAAAGAGCACGGATGAAGGCAGAAAAGCGAGTCACAATTAAGGAGGAAGCATCCACTTCAAATCAGTTACATCGTGATGTTGAGCAGATAAAGAGGGCACTTGAAAAGATGACTATTGACAAGCCGGAGCCTCAGATTCGTAATCCCAATTTCAGAGGTCAACCGCAGCAACAATATAGAATAAAGCAGCGTGAAACAAAGGCACAAGACACGGTAGCTCAGCAGCAAATGAAACCACCGTTTCAGAAAATTTTTATTAGTCAAGAGTCTGAAGATGAGGGTGATAATGTTGGCGAGGAAAATCATTTCTTTACCCCTGATGATATGCCTACATATATCACGGAAGAAGATGAGTTGGAGAGTAATTCTGTTTTTCCCCAAGATGAGCGTTATATTTTGTCAAATGATATGATACTTGAAGAAGAATCTGAAGAATATCAAAGAGGGTACTTGAATGCATTATCAGCTCAGCAAGGACAGCAAAGGCAATTGAGAAGCCGGGCTATTCCTATAAATTCCATGCAGAAAAAGAAAGACATTGCAGTAAAGAATGATTTGGCTTCTTCAAAAGGTAAAGATATTGCCGGTCCATCATCAACTCAAACATCATCGGCAGCTAAGACAGATCAGCCATCAACTGCACCAAAGGATAAAGCTGAGAAAAGAGATAATCCGGCAAAGGAAGGTGACAAGTTTCTAGTTTTCAGTTTGGAGAATGAAATTGCAAAGTTGAAAATACCTATTCCTTTAACGGAGGTCATGAAGAATGCCACTTACCGAGGTCAAATTTCTAAATTGCTGAATGTTGACCCAATGCTTGACATGGTGAATGTACAAGATGATCAGCCAGAATTGATCTTTGGGCCAGCTTTGAATGGTGAGTCTCCCGAGAGTGATATTCCTCCATTTTATATCAGTTTGCGTTTGCATGAGTTTGTGTTGCACAATGCCATGTTTGACTCGGGAGCTTCACATAATTTGATGCCAAAAACAATCATGGAGAAGCTGGGGCTTGACATCACAAGGAAGTATCATGATCTGTATTCATTTGATTCCAGCCGGGTAAGATGTATTGGTTTGATCAAAGACTTAATGGTAAGTTTAGATCAAATTCCAGCGAAGAATGTTTTGATGGATGTGGTGGTGGCGGATATCCCTCCACGGTTTGGCATGTTGTTGTCAAGGTCATGGGGAGCCAAACTCAAAGGTACAATTCAGCTTGATTTTTCATATGCTACAATTCCTGTTTTCGGTCAAATGAGGAAGTTATATCGGGAACAAAAGATGAAATACATGATCACTAGTAAGGAAAGGCCTGTAAATCATCCTGTAAATTATGTACAGACAGATTTAGAATCTTTTGTTTTGTTTGCGGAAAGTTTCAATGAGGTAGATAGTCAGTTAGTTCAAGTAGAAGATATACCAGACATTTCAGAAAATTTCAGGGATGTTTTGAGAAAGGAAAGTGAAGAAAGGTCTGCTGTCATAAGGCCAATTGCAGAAATAAATGGGCAGCAAGCAGAACATGAATCAAAATCAGACTTTCAGCACCTAGAAGATGATGAAGAGGGTCTTTGGACTATGGATTTTGATGGTGCAGTGGGCAGCGATGGTGCTGGTATAGGTGTGTGGATCCGAAGCCCATTCTCAGCCCAAGATCAAGTTCCAAGCAAGGTACGGGTATGTTCTTATAAATTGGCTTTTGATTGTTCGAATAATGAGGCGGAATATGAAGCTCTTATTGCTGGTCTGAAAATCCTTCGGAAGTTAAAGGCAAAGAAGATAGCAGTATATGGCGACTCCGAATTAGTTATCAAGCAAGTGAAAGGTGAATTTCAGGCTAAACATCCTCGCATGAGAGCTTATAGAAATGCTGTTTTAGATATCTTGAAAAGATTTTCTGAACATACTTTGACATGTGTGCCCCGGATTCAAAATGGTGTTGCGGATGCATTGGCTAAGGCGACAAGTAATCTGAAAATACCCATGAATTCCAGCAATAAGTTCGAGATATATGTGAAGCATCGTCCTACAGTTCCAGATAACCAAAGGTGTTGGCAAGTGTTCCAAGATGACGAAGAAATTGAAGATTTTCTGCAAGTTAAGGGTAAGTTCGAAGACATTTCAATAGACATGGAAGCTGAAGGAGCGAATCAGATGGATGTGTTGTAGCTCAAGGACAATCACATTCCAAAAGGATTGATTCCTTTGGAGGAATTGTTTGATCAGGATGATGTGGCCCGCAAGCCAACTTTGAGGCCAACAGCTGAAGGAGTTGAAGATGTGAACCTTGGGACAACTGCAAATCCAAAAATGGTGAAGCTTTCAAAAGCATTGCCGCCTAAGGTAAAGCAAGAGTATATCAGATTATTCTCTCTGTATTCTAATGTTTTTGCATGGGATTATTCAGATTTGAAAACTTATGACACAAGCATTATTCAGCATACTATTCCCATAAAGCCAAATCAAAAGCCTTTCCGGCAAAAGTTGAGAAGAATTAATCCTAAATTGTTGCCATTGATTGAGAAGGAAGTCAACAGGTTGTATAAGTCCGGAATCATAGTGCCAATCTGGTTTTCAGATTGGATCTCAAACTTGGTGCCTGTGAGGAAGAAAACCGGTGAGATTCGCTTGTGTATAGACTTTAGAAATCTGAACAAAGTGTCATTAAAGGACAATTATCCGCTGCCCAAGATGGATCACATATTGCAGCGGGTTGTGGGGGCATCTAGGATGTCATTGCTTGATGGTTACTCCGGATATAATCAGATTTTGGTGCATGAAGATGACCGTGACAAGACAGCTTTTACTACTCCATGGGGTACATTTCATTATGCCAAGATGCCGTTTGGATTGAAGAATGCGGGTGCCACATTTCAGCGGGCAATGGACATGGCTTTTGCAAATGAGAAGGATGTCTTTTTAGTTGTTTATCTTGATGATTTGACCGTGTTTTCTAAATCAGATGAAGAGCATTTGTTTCATTTGACTAAGGTGTTTGAAAAATGCAGAAAATATGGCATCTCTTTGAATCCGAAGAAAAGTCTTTTTGCTATGAGTGAAGGCAAGCTGCTAGGCCATATCATTTCTAAAGACGGCATTCGTATAGACCCTGCACGAGTGAAAGCAATTCAGCAGTTGGAGCATCCCCGTAGCAAGAAAGAAATTCAATCCTTTAATGGTAAGTTGAATTTTCTGTGTCGTTTCATTCCCAATCTTGCTGAACATCTCAGAGAGATAACCAATATGCTCAAGAAGGACAGCGAGCTAAGATGGACCGAAGAGGCGGTGAAATCTTTTAATTTGATAAAGGTAATCTTATCTTCAGCCCCAACTTTGATTAGCCCGGATTATACACAGGATTTCATTTTGTTTTCATTCGCCTCTGAGCATACATTGGCAGCCGTGTTAATGCAAAAGAGAGATGGAGTTGAGAGGCCCATAGCTTTTTTCAGCCGCATCATAAGAGACGGAGCGCTGAATTATAATATCATTGACAAGCAAGCATTGGCCCTGATCAAAGCATTGAAAGATTTCCAAGTTTACATATTGAATTCTCATGTTTTAGCATATGTTCCTAATGCAGCTGTGAAGGATGTCTTAGTGCAAACGGAACTGGAAGGAAGAAGGGGTAAGTAGATTGCTACACTCTTAGAATATGATGTTGAAATTAAGCCTACCAAGTTGATTAAGGGTCAAGGCCTAGCTAAGTTGATAGCTGAAGCAAACCTTCATGTCCTTGATATAAATCTGATTGCTGCCTTGTCTGATCAAGATGAAGAAAATTCAGTTCTACAGGTGTCCGATATCTTTGTGTCTTCTCCTTGGTATGCTGATATAGTTTATGTGCTTCAAAACTTATCTGCACCTCCTGGAATGCCTAGAAATAAAGCTAGAACATTGAAGCTAAAGGCTGCTAAATTTTGCATTATCAAATCTGCACTTTATTGGAAGGATCCCGGTGGCATCTTGCTGAACTGTTTGGTCGAAGAGGAAGCAAAAACAACAGTAGATGATTTCCATAAAGGTGACTGTGGGGGTCACTTATTTTGGAAAACCACGGCTAATAAGATTTTGAGAGCCGGTTTCTATTGGCCTTCTTTATTTTCTGATGTGTATAAAGCGGTAAAGAGCTGTCATGAGTGTCAAATTTTTCAAGGAAAACAGAAATTACAGCCATTGCCTCTCAAGCCGGTGGAAATCAGTGCACCATTTCAGCAGTGGGGCTTGGATTTTATTGGCGAAATCCACCCAGCATCTTCCGGGCAGCATCGATGGATCTTGACGGCTACAGATTACTTCACAAAATGGATTGAAGCTATTCCCACCCGGCAGGCCACAGATTTGATAATTATTTCCTTTCTTGAGAATAATATCTTGTCACGTTTTGGCTGTCCACAAAAGTTGATTACTGACAATGCAGCTGCATTCAAATCAAAGAAATTGATTGATTTTTGCTATAAATATAACATCAGTTTGGGGCATTCAACCGCTTATCATCCGCAAGGTAATGGGCTGGCCGAATCTTCAAACAAATCTCTAGTGAACATTATAAAGAAGTTGCTGGAAATAAACAAGAAGAGCTGGCATAAGAAGTTAATAAATGCACTATGGGCTGATCGGGTAAGTCAAAAGAAGTCAATTGGTATGTCACCTTTTGAAATTGTTTACGGAGTAGATGCAGTGTTTCCTACTTCACTTAGTGTCCCGGTGGCTAAGTTGTTTCAAGAAGCTAGTGGTGAGGAGGATCCTATGCAACGACGGATCAGTCAAATGATTCATTTACAGCAGACACGAGAAGAAGTTCACCAGAATTCCCTTAAGTTGCAGGAGCGCATAAAGAGAATCTATGACAAAAAGGCCAAAGCAGATGAGTTTCAGATTGATGATGTTGTGTTACGGTGGGATGCCCGCAATGAAGATAAAGGGAAGCATGGAAAATTTGACAACTTATGGAAGGGTCCTTACAAAATTGCAGCATACCGTGGTCCAAATGCTTTCCTTCTCAAAGAAATGAACGGAGATGAATGTCTTGGAGGGTCGGTGAATGGCCGGCTGCTCAAAAGGTATCATGCTTGAGTATTTTCTGCTCTAATCACTCTCATTGTAAATACCATTTCATTTTCTTTCTGCAGCAAGTGTGAAGTTGATTTCCATCTTCAGTTTGGGGCCCGCAGTGAAGGCTATAATTCTGAAAATGGTGATTAGTTGGGGTGAGTTTTACAAGTTGTTTCATGTCAGTTCATTTTCTGTATAGAGTTAGTGAGTTAGTGTCCAAGATAGTCTTGAATTTCAGTCAATTATCCAAGTCAAATAAAGTTGTTTTCAAGTTGGTCATATGTGAAATAAGTTGACTCCATTGCCCAATGATAAAAGCACTGGTCTGCTCTCCCAGAGGTCTGAGGTTCTTGGTACCTCCAAGGAGCTACCATCCCCATTGGAGCCAATGTTAGTGTCGGTCTTGAAAGCCCTCCATCAGTGATCAAAGCTCTTTGCATTTGCATTAGTAGGTGTCTCATCAGTGTCAAAATTTGCATCCCGTTAGGCATGCCATAACCCTGATGGAGGAGCTGGTCTATTCATACCCCTCTTGGCTTTGCTGGATCAGGTCATATCAGTCATTGAGTTTGTCAAGCTTCTCTTGCTTGGTCTTAGTGTCAAAAGTCTAGGTCTAGGGTTTTGGTCATTTGTCTTTGCAAGGTCATGTTTCTGAAAGTCCTTGAGTGACCAGTAAGCCAGAGGGAGGATGGTAAACATGTTTATTTGATATTTTCATCATGTACAGTTCATTTTTAACATTGGATTTAAAAACTCTGTTTTTAAAGCCAAGGTCATGATAAATTTTGTGAAAAGAATAAATGTCCAAAATTTCTTCAAAAAGGGCAGCAACAACCCTGGTTCCCTTGCCACAGTCCTTCAGATGATCTACCTGTAAAAAGAATCAGGTCAAAGCACTCAAAAAGTCAACTTCAGGATAAAGGAAACCAAGAAAATCAGTGTTTTAAAAAAAAGTGTCAAAATAGACTTTATAAAGTGGGTTTATAGATGAAATTTTTTCAAATGAGATTATAAAAAGTCATCTTCCCTCCTTTCACTCTCATTGTGCATTTCAAAGCTTGCAAAAGAGGTTGTGAGAGAGTGATAGGCGAAGGAGGCGAAATTACAGTGTTTTCGGGCAGTTTGTAGGTGCACGACCCGTCCAGGCCTGTGCGCGACCTGTTGGGCAGTGCGCGACCCGTCCAGCGCACTCCCGCAGTTCAAAATTTGAACGGGCGTGACCCGTTGGGCTGTGCGCGACCCGTTGGGGAGCCTGCGCGACCCGTTCAGCTGTCTGCCATCAAACTTCAATCAAATTTCCTCAATTTCCCTTCAACTCATCTTCATTACTCGAGGTAGGGTCTTTACTCATTGTTTTGGAGATTAATGATGAAAATAAGGTTGTGTGCTATGATTTCATCCTCCAAATTTGCAAATGAATGGATTGATATGGCTGCTTGCTAATGTTTGTAAAATGCTAGGGTTTTGTGACTGTTTCAAGTGATTTTGTCCCATTTGGTCCCTTCCCTCTTTTCCCCTTTCATTCATAGTCATGCTTTCATCTCTGTCCCATATTATTTGTACATAAAATGTAAACTTTTTCCCCATCCCTAAACTATAAACCCTATCCCTCTCACAAGTACACAAAACCCTAATTCCCTCTACCATACACATGCAAAAATAGAACAAAAAGAAAAGATGCATTTGCAAATAAAGAAAAGAGTCATGTGAAAATAAATGTTGCTGTATATCTAGAGTCATGTACATAACCCCTATATACCCTTGACATCCCCTTGTACATGAAAACTTTCCCTCTATGTTAAAACAATGTACATGTACTCCTTATAAAAAAAAAATTGCCTTATGATATACATGAACTCCTATAAGTAAATTTGGTGTATGGTGTCCCTATGTCCCTATTGATACATGTATGCCCCTTTCATGTTCATTATCATACATGTTCTTGTCCCATATGAGATGTTCTTTGCAAATGATTTCCCAATGTTAAAATGTGTTCCTATATGCATGACAATTTGTAAAGTTTCCCTTGAAATTCCCTGATTATTTTCATATATTCCCATTCCTTGTTAAGAAGTTCCCTCCCCTAACATTCCCCTCATGTTTTTCCCCTTGAAACAGCATAGAGTTCAGTACTTTTGCAGGCAGAGGCAACAGTTCAATTTATCCTTCAGTTTGTCCACCTTGCTCCAAAACCATGTCAGATACCGAAACTTATGAGCAAGGTGATGACCATTCATCATCTACAGAGATTGAGGAACAGAGGAGGCCTCGTAGAGGAGGTAAGGGAGGTCATCATAAGAGGGAAGAGCCTACTTCTTTGGCAGAATTACAGGCTTGTCCTTTGGCAGTGAATTGTTTCCGGTACATGTCATGCTATCAGTTTTGTGAGAGGATCTCACAGATTCAACATCATAGAGAGTTGGCCCGCTTGTTTGTCTTACACCTCCATGATGGACATGTCACTCTTGCAGGGGTGAATTTCATATTGACACCCGAGGTGATCTCAGAGGCTACAGGGATACCAAATGTGGGTGAGGTGTGGCCTAAGCACAGATTACTTGATTTTGTTCACTTTGAGCCCTATGTCCGGCCATCATTTGTGAGACTACTGATGGGTGTTTTCCCATTCAGATTTCTTCGGACTGAGTATGCTCCCCTCATGAGACGTATCATGCATTATTTTACATGTGAGGGCAGATTTTCACAGGTGTATTCATATCACATTCGCCTGTTGATGCATTTCACCCGGGTGAGGATGATGAACCTCCCGGTTTTCCTGTTTCATAACATTCAGAGGATGGTGCCCATGTTGCAGAGGAAGACCCCGGCTCAGCAATACAGGAGCCTTTGCCATTATGGTTTGATCCAGCTCATAGTCTCTCATCAGTTGACTCAGCAGGGCATCTCATGGGAGGAGTTCATATCCCGTGAGTTTTTCACAGTGCCACCTCAGCCACATCAGGAGGCCATTCATGAGGAGGGAGGAGCATCTCAGCAGCCTGATGCTCCCATCACCCGACATGTCAGCTCCACTCCTATGGTCACCTATCAGAAAGGCCCAAGGGCCTTATTTGCAGCAGCTAGGCGAGTACTATCTCCACAGCAGGTGGAAGGGGTCTCGCCTTCATCTTCAGAGCAGCGAGTGTTATCTCCACATCAGGTGGAAGGGGCCTCGCTTTCTTCACCAGCACAGGTATTGCAGAGGGGCAAAGAGCCCATGGTTCATGAGGATCTGGTGATTGATCTTGAGGTCAGTTCTCCTAGCCAAGAGGCAAAGGAGATCATTCAGCAGCTCAGGGCCGAGAATGATGTTTTGCAGCGGAGACTTGAGGGTGCCCAATGGACCATCACCTATCTAGAGCAGCGGAACACACAGCTGGAGGAGGAGAAGGCGCTTGATGAGCTTTGGAGGATTCGTAGTGACCGAGTCCTAAACCGTAGGAGGCCCGGTGATCCATTGCCTGCTGACCGGGAGTCATTGCTCATTCAGGAGAATGCCCACTTGGAGAGGCTGTTGGCTAAGGCCAACCAAGAGAAAAAGCTGCTAAGGAACATGAAGAATCACTATTGGGCGAGGATGCATGTTTGCAAGGCAAAAATGAAAATGTTCCAAAGGAGGTTGACCGAGGCACTAAAACGGAGAAAAAGGCCAAATCCACTCCGTATCTTGGCTGAGGCATCCCTCAAGGATCATGACACCCACTAGCCTCTTCACAGCACCAAGCACAAAATTTTTTGGAAGTTTTGGCTCATTTTTGGCATTTTTGGGAAATTTACAGGTTTTGGCTTCTCAACGGGTCTCACCCCCGGTGAGACCCTTTGTCATCGTAGCTCCGTTTTGCAAAAACTCAACATTTTTGGATTTTTCATGCAAATTTACACATGCCTATGGATGGATTGGAGTTTTCATGGAGTTTTGGGCCTCCAAAAGGTCAAAATATAGCCAAATTTTGACTTTCTGCCCCTTTTTTGAGCTGCAGAAGTAGTCTTGGGAGAATTGACTTTTGACTAGGCAAATGACATCCAAATCCAAAAATTCTGGTTGGGTTGGAAATTAGACTCAGAGACCTTTCCAACGAGCTATCCTGCACCTCATTCTGACATCGGGAAGGCCTCCAAACAGGGCTCCAAAGTGCGCGACCCGTTGAGAAAGTGTGCGCGACCCGTTGAGGAATTTGTGCCAGATTTTACCAGTTCAGCCAGAAAATCACTGTTTTCACCTAGTTTGACTTTTTGGGGTTCTAGATGATGGATTTTTATGTAACTATCATGACTCAAAGACACTTTTACTCTTCTTTAACTCTTCTAGAAGTTTCTTGAATGTAAATGGTAAATATTTAATGTATGGATAGGTTTCCTAGCTTATAGAGGCAAGTTGTTATGATTGCCTATTATCTAGTGCTCAGTTTAGAAGTAGTTGCAACAGCTCCTAGGAAGGGGAGCTCGACCCCTAGAGGTGGGGAAAGAGGTTAGATCATCTATATTATGCACTCTTTTGCTCATTTTCATGGTTGGACTCTTGAGGGAGGAGCTATCATTGTATATTTCACTTGTATCTCTGCAATTTTTGGCTAAGGAAGACCAGGGTTTTGCAGTCATCATTGGGATTCTTGTGGACTCATATGTTGATGGTGTGTTTCTACATGTTATTGTAAGCTTTGTTATGTGATTCATTTCCTTTCTACACTGCTGCATATTAAACAAATGAAGTGATAAAGTTAGAATTCATGCTAGCCATGCTCTGCTTTTAAATTTGTTTAATTTCTATGTTTTCTGCTGTCTAAAGAGAATTCAAATCCATTGTTTGCTCTCTTTAGCCCTCTCGTCTTTCTTCTAGATCATCCCTTTCAGCTAAAGACATCAATACAGGTTCCTACCTTGCCCCAAAGACCCCCCTGCAGAAACTGTGTCCAATCCCCACACCCTAAATTGCAGTTCCTCAATTTGCCACCAAAAACCCCAAAAACCCCCAAATCAACCTTCAAATCAGTTTACTAGCCTAATATCAGTGTTACCTTGATTGGTCATCTCTTCCCATTGAAAATTTACCGAGATTGACCGGAGAGAGCCTTCTCCTGCCCCGTAGGGCTAGCTACGAGGCTGAATGGTTTGATGTAGCTTTGAGATTTGCCTTTTCAGCCAGAGGTGAAATTTCAAGTGCTAACAGGGTGTAGGGATATGTGTGAGGAAGGCAATGGAAGTGGAATTTCTCAAATTGAGTAAGGAAATGGGTGAAAAATGTAAAACACATTCCTAAGCCAGAAGCACAACGACTAGCTAGGTTTGTGGAGGAAAATGTTGAAATAAGTGAATTTAATTGTGGAGAATGATAAGGGGTGTTTGATGAGGGTAGTTAAGGGTTTGTAGGCTCAGAAACAAGGGGAGTTATTCTTAAAAGGAGAAAAAGACCAATAAAAGGAAAAACGTAGCAAGAAAGCTCAGCGAAACCCTAGGGATAGATTTCAATCAATTTTTTAGGAAAGAAGACTGCATGGATGTTTAAAGAGGCTTTGAAGCATGTGTGATGAAAACTGAACTTGCTTCCCCCCCTTTGGTCTCCAAATGAAAAGTGCAGCAACTACCTCTAGAAGCACAACAAATAGATGAGAGGAGTAGTGGTGGTGAAATTTGAATTTTTGATGCCTATGGCAAGTATCAAACTGGTATAGAGGAGTTCTTGGAGCTCTTGGAAGGATCCAATGACACTTTAAAATTCTTTGATGCTCCTTTATAACTTAGAAACTTGATTTTGGCTTGATAGTGGGATGACATCATATGTACTTTGACATAATGACTTGGTGATGTGATTTGTACTGCAACATCATCTTTTTAATAGGAAGGTTACATCTCCATGTGAAATAGATGTACTTGGATTCTTTTTGACAAAATTTATCCCCTAATTTCTAACTCCCATGATGGTGACCATAATGGATGACATGACTCACTAAATGATATTGATGACTAGTATAATGATGATCATCAAATGGATACTCTAGACCATGACCTAAATGATGACCAACTAACTCACTTGGTGACCTATAACAAGAAATGATGACATGACCATGATGGCTTCTTGTGACCTTGAATAAGTGGAGGGAGTAGCAATGACACCTAGACAATGACTTATGACCATTTGACAACCAAGAAAGATGCCAAATTTTATTTGAAAATATAATAATTTGACCTAAGACCCTGTAAACAATATGAAAGAGTAAATTTGATCACTGGAACTAATGGACACTAACAGGCCTCATAATAAAAATGCAATTGGGACCAAATGTGTGTTTAAAAACAAACTAAATGAAAATGGGGAAGTAGTTAGAAACAAAACACGACTTGTCTGCAAAGGTTATGCTCAATAGGAAAGAATAAATTTTGAAGAAACATTTGCTCAAATAGATCGTCTTAAAGCCATTAGAATGTTTCTAGCATTTGTCCGTTTTCGTAATTTTGAAGTTTATCAAATGGATGTTAAATCTGCAATTATAAATGGTGATTTAGAAGAAGAGGTTTATATTGAACAACCTGAAGGCTTCATACTTGGCAATGGAAAAATCTTTTTTGCAAACTTAATAAGGCTTTATATGGATTAAAACAAGCTCCTTGAGCTTGGTATTATCGTCTAGACAAATATCTTCAACAACAAGGGTTCAAGAAAGGTTCAATAGATAGTAATCTATATATCAAAACAAACAAAGACAAACTATTGGTAGTAGTGGTTTATGTTGATGACATCATATTTGGGAGAAATGTTGAATCTATGAGCCAAGGATTTGCTTCAACCATGCAATAAGAATTTGAAATGTCTTTACTTGGTGAGCTAACATTCTTTCTTGGCCTTTAGGTAGATCAAACTAAGGATGGTATCTTCCTTTCACAAACTAAATACCACATGATCCCCATGATTTTGTTGTCCATTCATGCAATGAGGGTAAAGTCAAGCTCGAATTGTGAAGCCAAGGCTTCACCTACTCCTCTTCTTGAGGTCTTCTTGCTCTCCTTATTGTGTGGACACTTCGTGGCAAAGTGCCTGAATTCATGACAATGGAAGCATTTGATTTTTGATAGATCTTTCTTCTTGCCCCCTTGAATGGATTCTGGTTTGAATTGGGATTTCTTCCCTTTGCCCTTCTTTTCCTTTCCAACCAATGCATTTTTTTTTCATCCTCGCCCTTGGATGACGTTCCATCTTTGGTATTCCGCCTTCTTTCCTCCTGTACCTAGCTAGACCATAAGCGTTCCTAACTCGGTAGTTTCTCCCTCCCATTCATCGAATCTTGATAGCTATGCCAATTCTTGGGAAAGCCCAGAAGGGATAAGGTTACCAAGTCTTCTTCGGGGACATTAACACCGACCCTACCAAGTTCATCATGACACAGTGTAAACTTGCTCATATACCACAAAATTGTGTCATTCTTCTACATCTTGATACTTCAAAGTTTATCCTTGGGCACCAAATTCCTGTGGTCACTACTATTTTCTAACAATTCCGTTAGTTATTTCCACATTACGAAGGAAGTTTATTTTCCACGAAGATTCGAGACAATATGATCCCATACTCCCTCCAAGATGATTCTCCTTGCCTTGGCTACATCTTTCTTCCACTGAGAAAGTTCGAAGCATCATATGCTTGTGGTTTTGCAACATCTGTCTTGATGTATTCTAGCAACCCATTTGTTGGCATTTTGGCACAGGTGTGGCCCTATGGTACAGGTGTTGTCCTTGATGGCAATTCACTTTGGTGTCAGACCTCAGTTCAGGTGCTCAGAATGAAGGAAATCTTGTATACACAGGTTCACCTTGCCGAAGACGCGTATACACGCGGGTTATACGTTCAGAAGTCGCGTATGCGTATACACACACTTTTATGCACAGAAAAGCGCGTACATGGTGGGAAACTTATTTTTGGTCCATGGTTGTTAGTCCTTGGAATTTGAACCTATGGTTTTGGACCAAGGTATCTCGTCAGAAGTGTTGACCCCAAGTTTTGGGCCCTTGGTATTGGTTTATTATGGTTTTGGACCGTGGTATTGTGGAAGGCCTAAAACTATAAAAGAGGAAGGAGATCATGTGACAAGGTATCATCTAAATTATTATTGAATATCTGATAATGTACGAGATCTGAAATATTGGTGATTAGCATTGTGGAGCAGATCTGGATCTGAATGAAGGAGGAACCTTAGCGAAAAGAAGGATAAGTTCTATTGATGGGTCATAATCTCTTGGCTTGAATGATAATATCTTTGCATAATTTTGATCTATTATATCTGGCACATGCGTGATCTATAAATCTGATAATCTGGGTTAATCAGTGCCTGAATACTTGAAAGAGTGAATTATGTTTGTAGATCTATACGCAGGTTTAGTTCAGCTAAGGCGCGTATATACGCAGGTTCAGTGAAGGAAAATAGCGTATATGCAGGTTGTTCCATACGGAGAAGCGTATGCACGTAGGTTTCAGGTCATTAAAGTAGCGTATACATTTTGAGTTGTGTTTTTGCTGCTTCTGTTTATTGCTGCAGTGTTCTGGGTTCAGTTTTGGTGTGTGGTATTGTTACTGTGATCTGGGTACAGTCGTCAGAGAGGTGTTTATGTTGATTTAGTTTTGGTGAAAAGGTGATTGGTTGATGCAGAAATTCTTGATGGTTGATGATATTATCCAGTCTGAAAATTTATGAAACGTGGTCCTTAAAGAAAGAGAAGGTTGTAGCCTTCTGTAGGCCAGCACCTACGTACTAGTATCTTGGCTAGTGCAAGAGCTAAGGGGGTTGTAGCTCCCTTCTAGGAGAAGCTGGAAAACGAGAGAGAGTTGTAACTCTCTGCAGGTTGCAGCCTACGTACTAGTAAAAGGACTGCACCAGTACATTTGTAAAAAGAAGTTTTTAATTAAAGAAAAGATAGAGACGAATTGCAGCAGGTGGTTTTCACCCACATTGGGTTTCCACCTTATATCTTGTGTTCTTGTGTGCGATTGTCTTTCTGCTCTGCTTTACTGTTTCTGGTTACTGGTTATTTGCTTCTGAATCACAGATTAATAACTGACATCTGAAAGATAAATCAAATTATAATTCTGCTTTGTATACGCGGGTTTCTTTATCTATAGTTGCGTATATACGCGGTTTTTATTAAGA
This sequence comes from Pinus tabuliformis, assembly GCA_031772625.1. Taxonomy (NCBI): domain Eukaryota; kingdom Viridiplantae; phylum Streptophyta; class Pinopsida; order Pinales; family Pinaceae; genus Pinus; species Pinus tabuliformis. The sequence continues at coordinate 31,276,861 of CM062816.1, forward strand.
GAAGTAGCGTATATCATCTGGAATTGGAAAAGGAAATATTTGACTTGATAATACTGATTCACCCCCCCTCTCAGTATTATTTCCAACACCATTGTAATCCAATACTGCCTCCATGTGGTCCTTCCATGCAATAAAATTAGAGGTTCCTTCCAAGGCATACTCTAGCATTAGTCCATTGAAGGCCATCTTCTCAACTCTGAAGAAATCATGCTACACTGATTTTCAAATTCGAACCTCTGAGAAACAACTTCGAATTTCTTGCTCTAATGTGAATCCCTCTCCAATACCATGTAGAAATTAAGCTGTAGATTTGTAATTGCTCATGAAGTTTTAATCTAAATCATAAGACACAGATCTACACTACTACTCTGCGGACATTATTTTACAATTTAGAACAAAAAATTCAGACATACAAGAAGGAATAACACACATGAAATGAGTATTTTTATCTGAGGAAAGAAATCTGCTAAAAACCCCAATGCCTATTGTATTAATCAAATGGAATAGAGATGTATTACAATTTCTTTGCTCAATTGAGATCACCCTGCAAGTGCACAACCTATCTCTCTGCTCATTAAAGGCCTCTGACCCATAATTAGTCAAATTTTGCCTCAGCTTGAGCTCCTACTTTCTTGTGTTTTTCCTTGAGGAATTAGCCCCTTATTATTTAGGAAATCCCCTCAATTGAATTGTACAATTCCTTTAGGCTAATCATCTGACTGCATGCAACACTTGTACATTCAAGACTAGTCTACAACTAATGTTACATTTCCTTGGAATCTCCACCTCAACTGGGTAACTCAAATTCTTTGCATGCACTAGTTATTTTGGGCTAGTTGATTAATTAACTGGATGATAACTGTAGGTTTTAACCCCGTACAGAAATTACCTACATACGAATTCTAAAAACAGAAATAAACAATGGTGAGAGCATAACGCATAAAACAAATATACATAGAGATTTTCCCTAGGATCCCAAAACCGGGACTACCAAATTGATTTTTCATTATGTTCATTCTAATGTTACAACACATATATATACATGTCGAAGCATCCATAAACCCCAATCCATTAACCTTGGATTAGAACATAACCATAGTTCCCTTTACCGGATCTACAAAATACCATGGACCGAAAACCATTGCACCCAAAACCATGTGCAAAATCTATGTACAAAACCATAGGTAGGTCCACCCACCTAATATAGGGTCCAAATTTTTTTTCCCAGGGTGCTGCCCCGGACCGCCCCCCTGCATACCCCCCAAATAGCACCTCGCACAATGTACAAAGGGGTCTACTGCCTCCCTGTAAACCCCCCACACATGGGCTAGGCGTGGAAAGAATATAACACAACCCAACAATAACTAAGTTTGACTAAAGTCCTACTTTGTTTCTGTCCTTCCACTAATTTCTCCAAAAGTTGGAACTAGTTTAGCTGAAAACAACCTAAGATAACTGACCTTGATTGCTACAAATCAACAATCACTCATGCAGAATTGAACTCTAACTCCTCCAACTCGAATTTACTAATTAAACTGGTGACACAAGACGTGTCACACAACTTAACATCAACCAAGTTGTCTGTTGATGTGGAAATTTGAATTTTCTCAATTTAATCAGAGACAAAATCAAATTGAGAATTTCTTGATGCAAATTTCAACAGTGTTCAATTCCCAATGGCGTTCCATTTTTCCTGGAACTTTACTTGACATGTTTCCCCTCCATGCCTATCAAGCACTGCGCTTTCTAGGATTCGGTGACCTTCTCGCCATACTGTTGATGAGAAAAAATGTCCTCCATCAACATCAGGAGAGACCACTTGGTCGGGGCCCCAGTTAGACCCTTTTCCATTGAAGTTGGTGATTCCGATTGGTTATGGGTCCAATTACCCTGTCACCTAAGACTAAACTAAAAATTATCTTAGCCTAAACTAATAATTATTTTATCCACACCATACTATGTTAACCTATGTAATACGTTATTGTTAATTCTATTATGCTAGATAGATGTTAATTCTAACTTAATACAAATATACTAACCTACGAGTTACTATGTCAATTTAACAGTAATTGTTAGTGTTAATGTACATACATATTAATATGTGTTAATTTTATCTTAATACTAGCATTATATTAGATGCTAATATGTTAGTATCTATTCCTATGTTATGCCTATATGATTAGTATTACCTAATATAAATTTAACTACGAGTTAATACTTTTCTATTATATAATCCTATGATAAAATATTAAGTAACTATTAATTAAATTCTAAATATAACATAAATTATAACTATTATTATGCTATACTTATTTATATTACTACACCATAATAATACAATAATACTATATATATTACTATAATAACTATAATATGTTATCTATATTATTACTATAATAGCAAAAAGTTAGTCCTAAAGTAAAGTTAATATTACACTAATGTTAAATCTAATTATTATTATTATTATCTACGATCTAATTATTATTATTATTATCTACGATCTAGTGTAGTTGAATCAAGCTTCTAGACTAATAATAAAATTAATCTCTACAAAAATAAAAAGAATCGTCAATTCTAACTAAATTGTTAAGGTTAACCAGTTTGATATAAAAAGGCAAAGTTCATATACAAAATATACAATAACTTACAACTCTTTAATTATATAGGTTAAAGATTTCAATCAACATAAAGGCTTAATCAAATTAAAGGCTTGATAAAACCATACCGAATGAATTTGCCGCTTGACCCAAAACTAAAATGCAATTGCAAAACTATTATAAATGCAAAAAGAAAATAATCCTATCTCAAATTCGAACAGGATAATCTTCTCTCATTCAAAAGCAAATTAACTAAAACCAGGGAAATAACTGTAATTGTGATTGAATCCAGAGTTAAGATTTAATTGTAAATCCCAAAATAGTTTGTAGATTTACACGATATTTAAATGCAGATGCCAATTAATTTGCTTTAATAAATAGTTATTAAAGCGAATTCAATCACATATCAGAATTCAGTTAAGTGTGTGAATTCATTATATGATTTACTTCTACTAAAAGAAATAGTTCAATTTAACGGAAGTAGAAGAAAAACAAAATAATCTCGCAAATGAATAATGATTAATCATTGCTCAACATATTCTCATTTCAATGAATTCAATTTCGATTTCAACTTCATTTTGTCCGACAAAGAAAACTTTAACAGAACTTCAATGGTGTATAGCAATTGATGTGACAATAGTGCACAACAGCATAAAAGCCATAAACTATTTAAAACAAAATTCATATCAATCAGATAAATTTTGACAATAAAATTTTAATTTACATTCAAAACAAAAATGCACAAAAATGAGAATTTATTAAAATAAAACCAAAATTTCATTACAAAATATGCCGTCCATGAACGGCTTCGACTCTTCAAAGAAATTGCTTACAAAAGTGCAAAGCAGATGTTCCTCTCAGAGCCAAATACACTCGGTCTCTCGACAATTGAACTCTTTATACAATACAATAGTGCAACTGCTGAAAAAGTTGAATTGCAGAGATCCCTTGTTGTAAGGATCGTGAGCCCCCCTCGCGTTGCCTTCTCTTCTATTTTATAATATTTCAAAACGGTTCTCGTTGCCTAAGAATATGGATCTGAATACCTATTTTTTCCTAGGAATTTTGGATTCTTTTTATCAGAATATTAAACTGATTTTCCAGGTTGAGGAGATAAGGCAAAATCTTCTGCTGATTGAGCTCATCATTGGTAAATTCTAGAAAAAATCCTTCCAAAGAACCGCTCACAGCTCCTAAATCATTCAGGATTTTCGTAACTTCTTGCCGAGGAACTAATTAAGGAGATTATCGATCAGAGCAAATTGAAACCATTTAAGAATCTTCGATGCCATTCCTTAAAACTGGTGCCATATCTCGATTTGTTTTCAGGCGCCATGATGATGATCGTGATCTCATTTTCATCGGTGAAATTTCAACCACCTGTCAAATACAAGAAAACGAAGTATTGATTGAAATGAAATAAAAAAACCCTGACAAATTATGTTACATCAGAGCATACATAACACACAGCAGATTCATACTCAGAGACATAGACGGCAATAGCAGAGAATAATTCACAGAGACAGTCAAATGGAGAAACAACAAGATTACTTAGTCAGAAACAACGGAATAGATAAAACAATCACTGGAGAACAGAAATCATTTTGCATTACATAACAGGGTTTGGGCTTTGGCTTGCTTTCCTTGGCCAGATAAATTACAAATTTATAGAGGCAGAAGAAGGATCTAGAATCATGTGTGTGATTCAAATGGAGATCTGGAATGATCTAGAAACCACTGGCAGTGTAGGGGATCTAGAATCCTACACGTGATTCTAGAAACTAATGGCGGAGTAGAAAGATCTAGAATCCTGGAGATCTAGAAAGATCTGATCTAGAATCCTCTGTGAATTTGGCTTCACACTTAACATTCTCCAACTTGAAGCCAAATAAGAGTCATCGAGTCACACCCAGTCCTACCATGCCTCTACATAACTCATGTTTATTTTGTGGTAGAATCTTAGTGAGCATATCAGCAGGGTTCCTATATGTATGGATCTTTTCCAAGGATAATTGTTCTTCCTCCAACACATGCCGGATTCAATGGTACCTTAAGTCAACATGCTTGGTTTTTGAATGAAATGCTGGGGTTTTCACTAAGTGAATGTCACTCTGACTATCATAATATAACACATACTTGTCCTACTTTATTCCCACTTCTCCTAGGAATCGCTACATCCACAACATCTCTTTACAAGCTTCTGTTGCAGCTATGTACTCTACTTCTGTTGTAGAGAGGGTTACTATTCTTTGTAGCCTTGACACCCAAGATACTGCTACACCTGCAAATGTATACAAATAACCTGTAGCGGACTTTCTGGTATCCATATCTCCAGCCATATCTGCATCTGTAAATCCTTCAAGCACAGTCTCATCATGACCAAAACATAAACAATAATGACTAGTACCCTTGAGATACCTTAAAATCCATTTTACTGCTTGCCAATGTTGTTTGCTTAGATTGGTAATGAACCTGCTCACTACTCCAACTGAATATGCAATGTCTGGTCTTGTGCATACCATGGCATACATTAAGCTGCCCATTGCTAAAGCATAAGGAATTATGCTAATCTCTTCTTTCTCTTTGTCATTACTAGGACATAATTCAATACTCAGCGTGAAGTAGGTTACAAGTGGTGTAGCAATTGGCTTGGCATCCTTCGTATTAAATCTGTCAAGCACCTTCTTGATATATTTTTCTTGTGACAGCCACAACCTTTTGTTTTTCCTGTCATGCATAATCCGCATGCTCAATATCTGTTTTGCTGGTCCCAAATCCTTCATTGCAAATTTGCTACCCAAATCTTTCTTCGACCTATTGATCTTATTCTTATCATGCCCAACAATCAACATGTCATCCACATATAACAATAATATGATATACTTTCCTTGATCATACCTCTTGATATAGACACAATGGCCAGCTTCCAACCTCTGAAAACCATGTTCCGACATGAATGAATCAAATTTATTGTACCATTTTCGAGGTGCCTGTTTCAACCCATAGAGACTCTTCTTCAACCTACAAACAAGGCCTTCTTTGCCTTTTTCTATGAAGCCTTCTGGCTACTCCATATAAATTTCTTCCTCCAATTGACCATGAAGAAATGCAGTTTTTACATCTAACTGTTTATATTCTAGGTCTAAAGCAGCAATTAGACCAAGAATGACTCTAATGGATGACATTTTAGCAACAGGTGAAAAAATTTCAGTGAAGTCAATACCTTCTTTCTGGGCAAAACCTTTCACCACCAGTCTTGCTTTATACCTCTCCTTCCTTTTGTCACCTTCATACTTAATCCTGTACACCCATTTGTTTTGTAGAGTCTTTCTACCTTTTGGGAGGTTTACCAACTCCCAAGTTTTATTTTCCTGCAAAGAGTTCATTTCTTCTTCCATTGCTTTCTTCCATTCTTTACTGTGCTCAACTTTACAAGCTTCTTGAAAACAATTAGGTTCACCTTCTTCAGTCAACAAAATATAGTTTGAAAGAGGATACCTTTGTGAAGGCTTATGAGGCTTGGAAGATCTGCGAACCAACTGTGGTGATGTATTATCAGGTTGAATCTCCTGTAAAGGTACCTGCAAGATTCTTTCTTCTTGTTCATTATTTTCCACTTGTTGTTCTTCATGCTCCTGAATTTGCTGTTCATTTTCTTGTATTAGTGGTATGTTTCCTTGCTGCTCTTCAAACCTGTCAATAACCTTCTTGACCTCCAACTCACCTACAGTCTTCTTGAACATTTCTGACTCATTAAATATAACATCCCTGCTTCTAATAATTTTATGTTTGATTGGATCCCATAGACAATAACCAAAATCTTCATCTGCATATCCCAAAAAAATGCATTTGGTAGATTTATCATCTAGCTTAGTTCTATTTTCTTTGGGAATATGTACGAATGCTTCACATCCAAAGATTTTCAAATAAGAATAATTCAAATTCTTCCCTGTCCAAACTTCTTCAGGCATACCGCAATCCAACGCTGTAGTTGGAGATCCATTTATGAGGTAGCAAGCGGTCCTGACTGCTTCAGCCCAAAATTCTTCTCCAAACCAGAATTGGACAACATACTTCGCATCTTTTCCATAATGATGCGATTCATCATTTCTGCGACACCATTTCGTTGAGGAGTACCAGGCACAGTCTTCTCATGCTTTATGCCAAACCTGTTACAATATTCCTTAAATGCATTTGAGCAATATTCTCCACCATTATCTGTTCTTAAACACTTTAGCAGTTTGTTAGTTTCTCTTTCAACAACAACATGGAATTTTTGAAATATTCCAAACACTTTACTTTTATTTTTCATGGGATATGCCCAAACTTTCCTGGATGCATCATCTATAAATGTTACAAAATATGATGCTCCTCCTAATGATTTGATGTTAACAGGCCCAAACACATCTGAGTGTACCAATTCTAACACATTTTTCTTTCTGTCATGGCCACCTCTAAGGAATGAAACCCTTCTTTTTCTACCATATATACAATGCTCATAAAGATCAAGATTGTAGGATTTCAAACCTGGCAATAAATTTTTATCAACAAGGATTTTTAAGCCCTTCTTGCTCATGTGACCCAAACGCTTATGCCACAGATCTGCTGAATTTCCTTCTTTTGTGATAGCAGCCAAATCTAATTTTCCTATCAGTGTCTTCAATGTGTATAATGTTCTTGTCTTGGGTCCTTTGGCCACGACCAATGCACCTTTGCTAATTTTCCAGCGTCTTTTTCCAAAGCTTGTCGAATAGCCTTCATCATTCAGTCGTCCCATAGAGATTAAACTCATGCGCATTTGTGGTACATGCATGACCTGTTTGAACAATATATCTTGTCCATCTTTCATCTTGATCTGGACATCTCCCACTCCAACAATGCTGCAAAAATGATTATTCCCCAAATGCACTCTACCATAATCACCAGGATTATATGAAACAAAACTATCTTTGCATGGGGTTACATGGTGAGATGCCCCAGAGTCAAGGATCCAATCAAAGCTACTGCTAGATGTATATACACATGCATTCTCTACTGAAACAGGAAACAACACATCACCATCTGTGGCTACAACAGTGGTCTCACCTTCATTTGTGCTGGATGACTTGTGATTTGTACTAGATGGTCTCTGATCCTTTTGTCCTTTCTTCCAGAATCGACATTCTTTCTTCATGTGCTCGGGTTTGCCACAATGAAAGCAGATGATCTTTCCTCTCCTTGATTTTGATCGGCCTCTCGATCTTGACCGCCCTTGCCAGCCTCGATCCATTCTCCTACCACGATTAGCTAGAGCTAGAGCCTCTCCTCCCTGGTTTTCCGCAATAGACTTGCATCGCAGCTCCTCATTCATTAAACTGCTGTTGACATCATCAAACTTTAGGGTCTCTCTAGTTGTTGAAGCGCTCATAGCGACAATTAAATTTTCCCAGCTGTCTGGCATAGAACACATTAGCAAAATAGCTCTAGTTTCATCATCTAAAATGATTTTAACAGACGCAAGTTGTTTAGTAATAATATTAAATGCATTCAAGTGCTCAACAACTGAAGCACCCTCCTTCATTTTGAGATTATAAAGCTTCTTCATCAAGAACACTTTGTTTGACGCTATGTTCTTCTCATATAGATTATGGAACTTCTTCCATAATCCTTCAGCCGTCTTTTCTCCGGACACATTGAAATACACATTCTTTGCTAAATATTGGCGGATTGTTGCAATCGTCTTTCTATCTAGCTTATTTCATTCTTCATTTGTCATCGATGAGGGTTTCTTTGTTGTGCCCTCAATCGGCAAGCACTGATCCTTTAAAATCAGTATATTCTCCATCTGTGATTTCCATAGGGCAAAATTAGCCTCGCTCAACTTCTCCATAGCTATAACTGTCTCCATTTTCAATCAAATTCATGCCCCAAAACACAAAAAATTTCACTTAAAAATAAAACTTTAATTATTACTCTTTCTCCTTTTAAAATACCATTTTCAAAATTCGTGCTCCTTTTAAAAATATACTTTTCAAAATTCCAACATATAATTATATATGTTTCATAATAAATATAAAAACATATATAATGTTTTAACCTTTTCACATTTCACACATACATATGTTGGTTTGAGAAAAAAAAACTTGACGTACGTGCAAGCCTTCACAGATCTCCACTTTTCAAACTCCAGCAACACCTTTCAACATAGATCTATGACCTTGTTTTTTTTACAGCAACTACCTTTGAGTTCTAGTATTCCTCAGCTATTTCCTGGACAGATCCTTCAACAGCTCTAGGGGGTAACAATCAACGTTTTCACGAACGCTGCCAGAGCAAGGCGATGGCACTAAGAGGCTTGTATGGTGGATATTCGAATTTGGCTCTGATACTAGTTGTTAGATCAGAGCATACATAACACACAGCGGATTCATACTCAGAGACATAGACAACAATAGCAAAGAATAATTCACAGAGACAGACAAATGGAGAAACAACAAAACTACTTAGTCAGAAACAACGGAATAGATAAAACAATCACTAGAGAACAAAAATCACTTTGCATTACATAACAGGCTTTGGGCGTTGGCTTGCTTTCCTTGGCCAGAGAAATTACAAATTTATAGAGGCAGAAGAAGGATCTAAAATCCTGTGTGTGATTCAGATGGAGATCTGGAATGATCTAGAAACCATTGGCGGTGTAGGAGGATATAGAATCCCACATGTGATTCTAGAAACTAATGACGGTGTAGAAAAATCTAGAATCCTAGATATCTAAAAAAATCTAATCTAGAATACTCCGTGAATTTGGCTTCACACTTAACAAATTATTATTAAATTCTAACTGGTGGTTAGATAACCAATTATAAATGGTTAGATCAATATGAAGAATTTTTTTTTGGAAAAATCCATTATTAAACTCGTTATCTAGAGAATATCGTTATCTAGAGAATTCATAGTGCTTGTCTACTCATTGACTTTTTCCAGATATTTCGTTGATCTATTTTAGTTTCTGCGTAATTGATTAATTCTCCCGTTTTCCAATTTATCACAACCTAGGTATTCTGGCTCTATGGTCAAAATCTCGAACCTGCAACAAAAAAAAACCAGCCACAAACCAATCAAATTTAAACATGCAACAATTTCCTTAGAAATCCTTGTGGTCCATTCAATTTGCTCCATTTTGATTAGTCATCTCACGAGACGGAGGAATTGGCCGGATGGTCAAAAGTGGTTGGAATCAGGGTAATTTTTTTTCAAAAATCTTTGTAAACACAGTGTTTGAATCCTGTTTTTGATGGTAGAAATAAATTCAGCACCATCAAAAACATCCAGGACATCTAAGATTTTGAAATTTAATAACAATAATTTGGATTTACAAAAATTTTTGCTGTATTTTTCTAAATATAACTAAAATTTCCATAACTTTCCGGCCAACTCCTCAACATCCTTAAACTACACTTTCTGCCAAAGCAAATACAAACTATAATTAGAAAATCTTGTGGCATATAGAATATGTCGCAAAATAAACATAAATTAAAATGAGGTTGATTCCTATTTTAAATAAATACAATGAGCGTGTTCATACATGCCCAGCTTAAATCCCACGTTCAAGAGGACATGGCAGTCATTGATGCAATGCAAACAAATGATGTCGAAAGTATGAAATAGGCGTAATGCAAGTGTATTGACTTATCCCAACTTCCCCTCTCTCGGAGGCCCTTCCTCCGAAGAAACGCATGATGAAAAATTCTGAAGAGGAGTCTACTGGAAGTCGTGACAGAATTTTCGAACCAGGCGTGAGTTGGACGAAAGGTATTTAGGAGTGATGCGTTAAATTAATATGACAGTCAAATAAATCACAAGTGTAAAAGAAAGTCCAAGCTCGGGGTATCCTGTTACTAAAATGGCTCTCCACTACCACAAATATGATCAGTTCCAATACCTTTCTCCATCATGAAATTATCTTCCATACATTTCCCATGATTTGATGAGGATATAAAGGATCCGTGGAGATTTTTTTATAATGATAGAATAATTGTAATATTCAAAAGGAAGAAGAAGAAATTATTTTAAAGTTTACAAGGCTAAAAATGGTCAATGGGGCAGATTGTTTCTTTATCTGCTTGATGTATTCGTTCTTTTTTCTATGAAGCTTTACAACAAATGCTCCCAGTTTTTCGACAAATCCCTGGCTAAATAGATTATCCCAAGAGCTAGCTTCCAGCGTATCTGCATAACTTTCCATGTTGTCTTTGAAGGCCTCACATTTTAAAATGAAATGCTTTTCTGTTTCCACTATTCGGAAGAACAAAAAAATGCATACTTTGCCCTTCCACACTTCTTTTGGCCTTTTCCAGCGCCCTGTTTCACAATAGAGTTGATGAAAATTAGTCCTTAACTGAGCAATAAGAATTTTGGCCCTCCAAGATATATCGGCATTTATGTATGCTTTTGGTTGATGACTATGAGTGAGATTAAACACTTCAATATAGTACTTTTTCTTTTTTCCTATCTCCTTATCCCAAGTATGCTCGTGGAACTTATTCATAACAAAAGATTTTATCTCTTTGTTGTTTATGGGACACGTGTTCAAGCAAATACCCCATTTACTAAACCACCTGTTATTTCGCTACATCCAAGTTTTTAAACCACTTGCTATTTCGCTGCATCCAAGTTTTTTTTCCTGTTGCAAAATCTCTCATTAAAGACAACCTTAGGCCATCTACCCTCTTGCATTTGCTCAATTTTTTTTTAAATACCTTATGACTCGCACCATAGAAATTGCTTCAGTAGGATCAGCCTCTACTTCACTTAACAAGATAACATAATGAATTGCACTTTTAATCTTGAATTTGTGTGCAATGAAACTCTTCTGAATTTTCTCAATTTGTCTCCACTACTTGTCGGATGTACTGCTACCCATAGTTCACAACCATAGAGAATCACTAGAAGCCAAAAAAGAGGTTGAGTGGTTTTCGAGTCCCATAACTCTACCTCTCTATATCTATTTTGAAAAGCATAAAATACTTTCCAACCCCAAAGTTCTTTTTTTCTACAACCATCCCAACTTAAATTTTTGTTGAAATCAATTCCAAAATATTTATAATCAATGACTTCAACCTAAATAAATTTCTAGATCATCTTATATTATATTCCCTAAAATATTTTTCCATCCATTAGATTTCTCCATGTGCCCTTTCTATACAAGACATATGATTTTATATATTCAATGTGCTTTTAGTGTTCATGTAATGTTTTATATATACATGCTATATTACATGTTAGTATATAATATATTATATATTACAATTTTATTATATAAAGTTATTTATATATGTATTTGTTATTTTATCACAAAAATATACGTCAAGTATTTTTCCATTCATTGTATTTCTCCATGTGCCCTTTATATACAACACATATGATTTTATATATTCAATGTGCTTTTTGGTGTTCATATAATGTTTTATATATACATGCTATATTACATGTTAATATATAATATATTACAATTTTATTATATAAAGTTATTTATATATGTATTTATTATTTTATCAAAAAAAAGTACATCAGGAAAATTTATATATTTATCACATCATTTTGATAAGTATAAATATTATTTTATGTAATATTATCTACACATTTATATTAATATTATTATGATAATATTTACGTTAATTTATTTCATATGTTTTAATATAATATTGTATTATTTACCATGTTTATATTGCTAAGAAGGTGAAATTATAATTACAATATGAAATTTATATATTTTAAATGGGTTGTAATATATCGTATTTTAATTAGGTTTTACGACACATTAATAATATATTTTATTGTATATGTTATACAGATTTTACAATATTTAAAGTATTATTTTGCAATGTATTTATTAATAATCTATCTTTTTTAGTGTAGGTGTCAAGTCAAATGGAGGAGACATATAACCAATGTGACTAAACGTGAAAGGTGAGGTGATGTGACTATTAAAGGTGCTATATCGCCTTCTTGTGACCACTAAGAAGTGTCATCATAAGTGAAAGATGTAAGAAAAATAATAATCATGACTATCATAACATGATCAAGTTCCAAATCCAAGCACTAAAAACCAAAGGGATTGTAAGTCACCCAAAATGCCAATAAAGAATGGAGTTATCTAAAGTCAAAATGAAGGGTCCCCATTATTATTTATTGTGAAAAATTGTGGGGGGGTTGTGGCCAACAACACATACCAACCTCTTTATTCCAAGATCCCCAAGCATGCAATTCAAATCTCAAAAATTGAAAGCCAATGCAAGAGGAATAATAAGGGAAGTAATTGCAAAACGACATGAAATTCACAATAACAGTCATACATAAAACAACATCATAAGACCAAAACCAACATGATAACAAAACCAAAAATCATCATGACCATGCACAAGTGTAAAATGAAATGATGTCAGTCCATGCAGCCAATAAATTAAAGCTACAATACACAAGCATAAAAACACAATACCCAAAAATCAACTCAATCTCCATGAGTCTAGCATCCATGACACTTTCATCCATCATACAAATGTGCATATGTACACTTATAAGTCAGTTCAAGGCTTTTGACAACACTAGCAGCAACTTTAAAGTCTTATATTTCCAAAATTTCATAGGGAATCTTTCCAACACATTCCTGTGTGTCAAGGAGCCTCCGTTCTCCTTCTTAGGATTTTGCATTGTTGTTGTGTGTCCCTATGGCTCGTAAGGGCTATTTTCTTTTTGTTTCTTCTTGTGGGGACAATCCTTTTTCCGATACTCTTCTCCATGACACCAACAAGAGATTTTCTTCTTCTACGTTTCATCCCCATGAGGCCTCTTCCTGCTATTACCATTCTTCCTTTTCGAGGATTCAACTTGGAATGTCATCTCTCACAACTGATTTTGTAGCAAAACCTCCCACTCAGCTAGTTCTTGTCGTTTCCTGGTGAGTTTTCTAAGTTCTACCCCGCAAATCTTCAACTCATCTTCCAAGTATTTGAGCTCAACCTCCAAATTTTTGAAGGATCTTTTCCTTTGGAGGGATGTCCCTCTTCCTTGTTCTTGATGGACTTGGTCTATATCCTGTTGCATAATGTCACAATACATGTTTCCTTTCACAACAACTGAATATTCCTATATGTTGCCACATACACTCAACTATTAGTTCATAAAATAAATTAACAACACATATCCTAGTTTTCATCCCTTACCATGTTAGGCTAAGTATGTAATGCTTCAGTTGTCACACATCCTTAAGATCATCATCAACCATGTATAATAAACCAAGGCACCAATTATCACCTACCTAAGCTTGTTTTTAAAATTTAGCAATGCAATTGTATTGCTATTATTCATAGTCATCATCATGCCAAGGAAAACATTAAAGTTCAATCTTTGACCCATATTAACAACATTATTTAATGTCATCCTTTCTTCTAAGGCCACACTATTGTTTAATCAACTTTTGAACACAAGAAGAATTTGACCCTCTTATCAAGGTCAACAATAGCCAAGGCATCTGCAACTTCAAGGGTTAGTTAGAAAAATCTCATGTTATCCTAAAATTTATCATACTTATAATTTTCATATTCACATAGATGCATTATAGATCCTGCATGCACTCAAGTTATCACCTTTCGTAACACTGTCCCAGTCAACATGCACTCTGCTCATGCAACTAGTTAATAACTAACCATGATCCTTGTTGCTATAACAAATACCTACAACCAAGTATTTATCATTCACTTGGCTCCCTAAAAGATGCACAACGTCATACCTCTAATCTCTTGAGACACTATATCATATACGGGCCATTAGATGTTCCCATCCAATTTGCATATATATATATATATATATATATATATATATATATATATATATATATATATTTGTGTTTGTGTGTGTGTGTATGTATGTATATAAAGTCAATAGTAGCAACCATGCTAAGCAACACAAGCAGTCACAGGATCATGCAAGCATTCACATGCACACACATTTCAATTTAAATGTTAGTCACATGTCTCAAAATTCTAGGACCTACATGTGTGCATTTTACATCCCAACATAATGTTCAAAAATCAGAATTTATATGCATGTGTGTGTGTGTGAGGGTATATATATATATATATATATATATATATATATATATATATATATATATATATATATATATATATACCTTCTTGTTTACAATCATGCCTTCACCGGTCCAAATGAATCAATATTTTACCCGACCATATTCCACATGAACACCTGCCATCTTATAATCAACACTGATGATATTTACGAATGCATCTTGGATTTGCGTGCAATCTTCAATCATCTCATATTCCATTTATCATAATGCTACGCCTAGCGTTCACATACACACACACACACACAAATATGTCTCTCTCTCTCTCTCTCTTTATATATATATATATATATATATACCATCTTATTTACAATCATGCCTTCAAAGGTACAAATGAATCAATCTTTTACCCAACCATATTCCACATGAACACCTGCCATCTTATAATCAACAATTATCATATTTACGAATGCATCTTGGGTATGCGTGCAATCTTCAATCATCATATATTCCATTTATCATAATGCTACACCTAGTGTTCACACACACACACACACAAATCTCTCTCTCTCTCTCTCTCTCTCTCTCTCTCTCTATATATATATATATATATATATATATACTGGTTTGTTTACAATCATATATTCACAAGTGCAAAGGAATCAATCTTTTACCCAACCATATTCCACATGAACACCTGCCATCTTATAATCAACAATTATCATATTTACGAATGCATCTTTGGTATGCGTGCAATATTCAATCATCACATAATCCATCCATCATAATGTTACACCTAGCATTCACTTGCACATGTAAGCAACCAACATAAGAAAACAATCATCAAGCACATCATTCTCTAGCAAACTATAGATCATGCATCTACAAGGTCCACACAAGACCTCTACCTTTGGGTTCATCCAATTCCAGTATTATTAGAAAGGCAATAACCCCTAATGACCAAACAATGATGATACACTAAAGTAATCATATACTCAACCATGCCACATAAATAGAGCACAATGTAAATACAATAATCATGCATGCGATAATCATTTACAACCAGCTTTTATCATCTTGGACCTAAACATTTGTTTTATTAATTTTCTAAAAATCATTATGAAAATCCCCCTTTATTCAAGAACCTACTAAGTTATACCCTCAACTCTAATTAACTACGCCAACTAAGTCAAATTAACTTAGTTAAGTCATACACGTTGTCTTGTGATGTGGAATTACATTTTTTCTCCTAATTTAATGTAGAAATTTCTCTATAGATCAGCTGGCGCTGATACCATGTAGAAATTCTGCAAATTCTCTACAAATCTACCTCTAAGACCATGTAGAAAATCTGACTGTAGATTAACCCGATAATGCAATATACCAAAGCAAAATACTATAACCTACTTCTACTATCAATTTTCTTTGCGGAAGCTTAAAGATTGAGCAAGATCCGAGCTGAACACATATAACTAGAAGAAGAAGAATCAATGCGCATGAAACATGGAAAATACTTAGGGGAAAGCCTCAGATAAAAACCCCACTATCTGTATTATCATACAAGGTGGAAATACATCAGAATTATACAAAGCCTTAGCTCTCACAGTTAGCCAGCTCTCAGTACAATCCTCCTGGATGCTCACAGGTAATCAAAGCTTCTCACAAGCCTTTTGCTCTACCCTCCAAGCTCCTATTTCCTTGTGCAGTTCCTCTGGGATGATCTACTTCACCCAATGGAACACTTCTCTCACACACTACTCTAACACACTATCAGAACTACGAAATCCTCAATGAACCTTACCTTGACTGCATGTATGAGTTTCCTTTATAGGGAAACACATGCAATTAATAGTACACTGTCCTTGACATTTAGCTCAACTGGGTCTTTCTCAGAATATACATGCATGAGTTTCTGATGAGGGAATATTCAGTTATCTGGAGTACATTGGTTGAGTGCATGCATGCATCAACTGACTGATAACTCATAATTAGTTCCTCAAATAGTTTGGAACTAATTTAACTGGACTTAACTTAGTAAACTGAGCTAACTAATTACAACTCACAAATAACTCAATTTTATCTTCTTAATTAAGAGATAAGTCTTAATTTAAGGGATAACTCTTGCATGACTTCAGAAAGACTTCTAACTTGAATTTCTCCAACTAATTAATCCATAATGAATTAATTAATTATGTCCAAGTAGTTGATGAGACTAAATTCGATTTTAATTCACAATTTTAATTCAAGGGAAAATTAAAATTGGAATTTTTAGATTCTATTTTTATCATTTCTTGTTGCTATTTTCAACACTCCCTCTCAACAAGAAAGGAATTCAGCTCAATCCCAATCGTGAACCTTTGCAATGTTATGCATGCAACACTTCTCTCAAGTGTTGTTTCTCCAACAACTCTAGAAACAAAAAAAACATCCAACCTGAATCAATATGATGCATCTATCATCAAAGTCTCTGACTGCTATTGCCTCTATCAACTGAAAACTTTGCGCTTCAGCTGACTCTGCCTTTTTGCGTTGTTGTCAATCCTTCTTTGCGTTCTTCAATATCTGACTGCTCTTGTCTCTGTCACTTTGATCTTTGACTGTATCAATCCCACTGATTCCTCCCACTACTATGTACTTTGGGCTCCCATAGGAAGGTACGATCCATGAGATAGAACCTCTCAATGGAACCTACCCAATTTCATTTTTCTTGGGACTATCACTTCACATCACCCCACCTCACACTTGGAGGTATGGATGCATGTGATCCCTCTACCCACTTCTCTAATTGTGGCTCCTCCACAATTGTCTGAGACTTCTTCTGGGGCTGCATGTTGAGAGGTAATTTACTCTCCCTTTGAACCACCAAGTCTCTAACATTTTCCTTGCTCCTCAAGGCTTTGCATGCATCTTGAACCTCAAGAGAATACAGGTTCTTGACTCGTGAACCGATCTGTTTCACCTATCTCGTAGTGATGTGTCTAAGGAACACCTTTCCTTTACTGAAGACAACATCGTAGCCTTTGTCCTCCAACATTGCGAATGATAACAAGTTCTTCTTCAGTCCAGGCACATACTTCACATCTGTCAAGGTGATAAGAGCTCCATGCTCCCTTTGAAAAGCAACTGTGCCCACTCCTAAAACACTATACCTTCCGTCGTCACCCATCTCTATGCGCATCTTGAGGTCTTTCTCTTCCAAGGCACTAAATAAACTTTTATTGCCGGTCATGAGGAATGAAGCTCCACTGTTAAGACACCAAGCACAACCCATCATCGATGACACCATGCATGCGATGAGGGTAAAGTCCATTTTGAAATGAGAGGCTAATGCCTCACCTTCCGATCCTTCCAAGGATCCCTTCTTGGACTTCTTCGATGGGAGATTAGTTGCATAATGTCCCATCTCGTGACAATTAAAGCATCTCACTTTAGACTTGTCACCCTTCTTCCCTCCATGAGAAGAATTCGATTTGGAATGGGACAACTTCCCCTTCCATTTACTTTACTTACTTGGTAAGGCCATATTTTCTTCATCATCATCCTTGGATGAAGAACCATGCATGAGATGCGACCATAGCTGTTCCCAATCCAGCAGTTTCTCCCTTCCATTCACAGAGTCCTGGTAGCTATTCCAGCTCTTTGGAAGGCCAAGGAGAGCGAGGCTCACCATATCATCATCATCAGTAGTTATTCCCACACTACCAAGCTCATATATGCAAGTGGTGAGCTTGTTCAGATATGTGGAAATAGTATCACCGTTCTCCATCTTGATTCTTCGAAGCTTATCCTTGAGCGTCAATTTCCTCAGGTCGCTACTATTCTGGTAGAGGTCCTTCAATATCTTCCACATTTAAAATGGAGTATCCTTCCCATGGAGACTTGAGATAATATGGTCTCGAACTCCCTCAAGGATGATCTGTCTCGTCTTCGCCACACACTTCTTCCACTCAACCAATTCTTGTGCATTAGTTGAAGCTGGCTTTGGGATTTCTTGATCAATGAATTCCTTCAAGCCATTGTCTTCTAATACAACCTCCATTCTATCTTTCCATGTTATGTAATTTGAGCTACCTTCCAAGACATACTCGAGTCTCAAGCCGTAGAACGCCATTGGCCAACCTTGAAGTATGATATGAATTCGATTTGCACTTGCAACCCCGAAATATAGTGTTCACAACTCTGATAAACTTGCCTCTAATACCATGTAGAATTTCTCTATAGGTCAGCTAGCTCTGATAACATATAGAAATTATGCAAATTCTCTACAAATCTACCTCTAAGACCATGTAGAAAATCTGACTGTAGATTAACCTGATAATGCAATATACCAAAGAAAAATACTATAACCTACTTCTACTATCAATTTGCTTTGCAGAAGCTTAAAGATTGAGAAAGATCCAAGATGAACACATATAACAAGAAGAAGAAGAATCAATGCATATGAAACACAAAAAATACTCAGGGGAAAGCCTCGGCTAAAAACCCCACTATCTGTATTATCATACAAGGTGGAAGTACATCAGAATTATACAAAGCCTTAGCTCTCATAGATAGCTAGCTCTCAATACAATCCTCTCGGATGCTCACAAGCAATTAAAGCTTCTCACAAGCCTTCTCCTCTACCCTCCAAGCTCCTATTTCCTTGCACAGTTCCTTTGGGATGATCTCCTTCACCCAGTGGAACACTGCTCTCACACACTGCTCTAACACACTGTCAGAACTGCGTAATCCTCAAGGAACCTTACCTTGACTGCATACACGAGTTTCCTTTATATAAAAACACATGCAACTGATAGTACACTATCCTTGACATTTAGCTCAACTGGGTCTTTCTTAGAATAAACATGCATGAATTTTTGATGAGGGAATCTTTAGTTATCTGGAGTACACTGGTTGAGTGCATGCATGCATCAAATGACTGACAACTCACAATTAGTTCCTCAAACAGTTTGGAACTAATTTAACTGGAATTAACTCAGTAAACTGAGCTAACTAATTAAAACTCACATATAACTCAATCTTATCTCCTTAATTAAGAGATAAGTCTTAATTTAAGGGATAACTCTTGCGTGACTTCAGAAAGACTTCTAACTTGAATTTCTCCAACTAATTAATCCATAATGAATTAATTAATTATTTCCAAGTAGCTGGCGAGACTAAATTCGATTTTAAATCACAATTTTAATTCAAGGACAAATTAAAATTGGAATTTCTAGATTCTATTTTTATCATTTCTTGTTGCTATTTTCAACATTTAATTCAAGGGAAAATTAAATTAGGATTTTCTTGTTGCATTTTCAACACTCCCTCTCAACAAGAAATGAACTATCAAATACCCCAATCCCACCTCTATGGAACTCAAACTTTCCTCTTGAAAATCCCTTATTCAAGATGTATGCATCTTGTTCTTCTATAGGGATGTACTCTAACAACATGATTTTCCTTTGCAAACAAACTCGTAGATGGTGATACTGGATGCCGATATGGTTGAAACAATCATGAAAAACTGGATTCTTTGAGAGTTTGATACAACTCTAATTGTCATAGTAAATCACTGTAGGATCCATATTCTAACCAAATAATCCAACAAGCATCTTACTCATTCAAATAGCCTCAAAGTCACTTGACTAGAAACCATGTACTATACTTCTGTTGAATTGAGTGTAACTTATCTTTGTTTCTTGTTGTATCAAGAAACAGTTGTTGACCCAACATTGAAGATTCCCCCTGATGTTCTCTTCATGTTTGATGGACTCCCTGCCTAATCTGCATCTGTGAAGCCTTGAACCTTCACTCCCTCTATCCATTTGTACCAATGACCAAACTGAGTGGTGCCTCTGAGGTATCTCAACACATGTTTAGCTTCCTTCCAATAGAGTTTGGTTGGCTTAACCATTTATTGAGTGAGTTGGTTAACTTCAAAACACATGTTCGATCATGTGTTCAACAAGTACATAAGTGAACCTACGACCTACCTGTAAATAGTATCTTGCACTACTTCACTTGATGTAGCATCTTCCTTCCTCGAATTCCCTACTAGAGGAGTATCCATGGGTTTGTTTCTCACCATGTGGAACTTCTTCAATATCTCATTGGCATACTTTCCTTGAGAGACAAACAATTCCTCATCTCCTTGTCATACTTCCATACCAAGGAAATAATGAATGAGCCCCACGTCCTTCATCTCGAATTCTCTTACAAGATCCTCTTTGCAATATTTGACCAGTTTCTCATCACCTTTTAAAATTAAATCATTGACATATAATACTATAATCAATAATTTACCTTTAACCACAATATGGTAAAGGTTTTCATTTGCTTCACTTTTGGTGAGGCCCAACCTGGTGAAATAGTTGTTGATCCTAGTGTACCAAGCATAGGGTGTTTGTTTCAATCCATACACTGTTGTCTTGAGACTACACACATGTGACTCTTTGTCGAAGGTCTCAAAACCTTCCAGCTGCTCTATGTACACCTCTTACTCAATCACTCCATTGAGGAAGTTTTTCTTCACATCCATCTGATGTATTCTCCATCCCATTTGTGTTGAAAGTGGTAGAATAGATCTGATTGAAGAATACCTTACTACTGGAGAAAAGGTCTCCTTGTAATCAATTCCATCCACCTGAGAGAACCCCTTGGCCACAAATATGGCCTTATGATTCTCGAAACTCCCATATGTTACTTGCTTCACCTTGTAGATCCACCTGGAACCTACCACTAACTTGTCCTTTAGCCTTGGGACAAGTTCTTAAGAACTCTTCCTGATAATGGAGTCATACTCCTCTACCATGGCATCAACTCATACTGGTTGTTGCACTTCTTCCTTGAATGATGATGGTCTAGTCTCTACACTCTCTCTCATTAGAGCCATGTAGCTAATGCACTGATCTAGTGCCCTCCTTTGCTTGCACTGTGATGTGGGTGCTCCCACATTATCTCTAGAATCATGCATCAATCTATCAGCTTCTCTGGTGTGCTTCCTTCCTTCTCTGGATGTCTGTGAAAGAGTGGGTGCATCCACTCTCTGCTCCTCTGCATGTGGTTGCTCCACATCATCTTAAGGTTATTCCTTTGGAGCTAAAAGCTCCTCATATGCATATAACTAAAGCTCCATCTTAAGGGAACATCTCATGGCCTTCTCTTCATCAAACTTCACATCTCTACGAACAACTATCATCCTATGAAATGACATGTACACTTGATAGTAGTAAGGTGTATCATTATAACCCACAAATATTCCCAACTCAGTTGTTGGCTCTAGCTTTTTCCTTGCATCCGTGGTAACATGATAGTAAACTGATGAACCAAAGATCCTGTAGTGTGACACATATGGTTTCTTCCATAAAAAATATTATTTTGGTGTACTCATCCCAAGAATTTGATGAGGACTTTTGTTCTGCACATATACAGTTGTGTTGAATGCTTCATCCCACAAGTGAAATGGTAGGCCCTGATCATGTAACATCACTCGTGAAACTCCCACAATACTTATGTTCTTTCTTTTAGAAACCCCATTCTATTGTGGGTTATGGGGTGCTATTAACTCCCGTTGAATGCCTTTTGATGCACATAAGTTCTTGAACTCATTCGACACATTCTCCACTATTATCGCTCCTGGAAGCCTTCACTTTCCTTCAAGTGTCTTTCTCAACAAGTAATTTAAATTCACAAAATTTAGAGAACAACTGATCTTTCTTCTGCACAAAGAAAATCCAACACTTACAAGAGAAATCATCTACAAATATCACATAATACCTGTGCTCAGCCGTGGAGGCTATCAAGAATGGTCCACACACATATGAGTGAACTCTTTCAAGGATCGCTTGCACTCAATTGTCCTTATCATGAAAGGTGGCTTTGTTGTACTTCCCTAATGTACACCCTTTGCATGTATCTCGTTAATTTAGTGCACCCATGGGAAGTCCTGTAGAAATCTGTTGCATGATCTTCAAGGCTCCATAGTGAAAATGGCCCAATCTTCTATACCATAATTCACCGATGTCTCGGCTCTACAAATTCTCTACTTTCATGATCATTGTTGCACATTATTCTACATATAATTTGTAGAGGTTCTTCACCCGAACCCTTATCCACTTCACTTGTTTGGTGGCTATGTGATGAAGGAAAGCCTTTCTTTTGCTAAATATCACATCGTATCCATAGTCTTCCAGCATAGCAATAAAAAATAAATTCGTCTTCAGACCTAAAACATACATGCCATCTTTTAATGTGAGAGGAGAACCAAACTCCCTATGAAAAGTAATAATACTGATGCTGGTAACGCTATACCTTCCATCATCTCCCATCTCGATGTGCATATGGAGGTTCTTCTCCTCCAAGTCACTAAAAATTTATTTGTTGTTGGTCATATGGAATAAGGCTCCATTGTCCAGATACGACACACTACCCATCATCGATTTCACCATGCATGCAATGAGGATGAAATCCAACTCGAATTGTGAGCAAGAGCTTCACTTGCCACTCCTTCTGAGGGCTTCTTGTTGGCCTTCTTGTGCAGAAACTTCATGGCATAGTGGCTCGGCTCATGATAGTGAAAACATTTAATCTTCGACAAGTCCTTCTTCTTGCCGCCTTGACTAGAATCCCCTTTGGATTGTGATTTCTTCCATTTCCCTCTCTTTTCCTTTCCATCAAAAGCACAGTTCTCCTCACCATCATGCTTGGATGATGTTAGGTCCCTATAATACTACTGTATTCCCTTTTTATTCTTGTCATTGTACCCCTTATTGTTGTTGTTGTGCCCATGTTGTCCCCATATTGTTATTATTGTGCCCCATGTTAGCACTCTGTAATTTTCCGAGCTTGCAAAAGAGAACCACAGAGGTAACCAAAAAACCACTTTGGAAGCTGGAATCTAGCCCTACCAGCTTCAGAGAGGTATCTCTGTATCATATTTAAATTTGTTGTATTTAGATATTAGGCTAGTTCTAAGAGTTCGGATTTTGATTTTAAAATTGATTGGTTGATCAAGTGCCTAAAACTTCCATTTGGCTATGGAGTCTACAGTTTAACGTGGATCTGTTTCATATTTTCAAAGGAGTTTCACAGGGCAAGGTAGCTGAACTAATTGGATCCTTTCTGTTTAATTGAAGTGTGATAGAAGAAAAGATATATAAGTTCAATTGAATTTAAATAGAAATTAAGAACTCTTTAACATGATATCAGAAGAAAACATTTAAATTACCCACAACCAGAATCAGAGTGTATCTTTCAACAAATTATGTTCATCAACTTTCCGTAAAATAATTCAGATTTAAGAAAATATATGCATGGAAAGAAAGGAATAACACATAAATAGTGAGAGAAGCACTTCACCAAATAGTCCAACACATGAATCCTGTGAAGAATTTCCTGTTTATTACTGATCAACCCATCAAAATGAGAATAGTACAATAGCTTTATGGAATGCAAAAATCAATCCTTGATACTTCAAAAAGAGAAGTATTTATAAGTTATTTACAAAATATCCTGTCAAAACTAACTAGGATGTATTTAGGAATTCCAAAATTGAATCTATCTAACTATTACAAAAATTTAGGAAAATTGGAACTATCTGTTGACATAGATTGTCATTGATGCCAATATGGCAATATTCGAGAAGCCAGAGGAGGGAAAACAGAGCTATCGGAGGAGAAAAAGAGAGGAACAAATAGAGCTATCGGAGGAGCAAAAGAGAGGAGCAAACAGAGCTATCAGAGGCAGAAAACTCATATATGTATGCAAATACACTATTGGAGGTCAAAAACGCAAAAACATAGGTATATGCAATATACACTATCAGAGGCGGAGTTTACATGAATATCATATAACTGCGATAGGTTGCAGACTCGATGCAACATTATGCAATGGTTTAATGTTATATCGCATCCGCCCATCTCAATAATACAAAGGGGTGTCACCCCTTAAAGTGCCGATTGCGATATATGTTGCGGACCTGATGGTCTGATTGTAACATGGCTCAATTCTATATCACATCTGCAGGAGAATCCGCTGTCGACCATCAGTGATGTCATGGGTTCGACGTATAAAGGACCTCCGAAAGCTGCTACTGCTGATTATGATTACACAGCTAGACCAGATGGGCTTTATAAACCCGATTGTATAAGTTTTGAGTTCCGCGCATAAAAGGATTTTCAGTGTATTGGTGGGTTTCAGTGTAAAAATTGAAATACAAAGGAAAAGCACCGAAGCGATAAAGACCAGACCCGAAAGGTTTTTAGAAGCGGCTCTATAATACTTGAGTTTTGCAAGTGGGATTTTAGGCGGGCCTTAGGCGGTAAACGGTTTTGGGCTGGCTCCGCCTGATCCCATACAATGGGCGACGCATGGTTGATGGAGTCAAGAGAGAAACTACTTTCATTGGGCAGGTAACCTCCGTACTTCTAGGCCACCCAAAAATGAATATCGACCGCTGGATTGAGGATCCCGCAGATCGACGGTGGGCTCGCGATAGCAACCAAAGGCAGACCCGAAGTAGTTATAGATGCGGATGTAGAGTCCCTTGAAGTCCACCCTTAAGCGTTTTGGTCGGGATTTTCATATATTTCCTGTGTATTTAAATAATTGCATTGCACAGGGTTTGAAGGCCAAAAATGCATAAATAAAGGTTCTGATAGTTCAGTAGGCCTGAACAGAGCCAATTGCGATTGCGATGGTGATGTGGTAGGTGGGGGCCTCCTTGTTGGTACAATCTCACCAATGAAATCTCTCCGTAAACAATAAAGTCTGCTGTTTGCACATTATTATTAAAAAAGGGCCTCTGTTACAGTTTTTAAAATGCAAACAATCTTCTCTGAGTATTTCTGGTTCTCACTGATTGAATCAACGTGTCCCTGAAGTGTTGGTGAACACGAAGAGATAGAGGAAGCCGAAAAGCCGGGAAGCCAAAGGGTAAGCCAGCGTAGAGGAAACCGAAAAGCCAAAGAGATGAAGAAGAGGGAAGCCAAAGGACAAGCCAGCACAAAGGAAGCTGAAACGAGCATTGAAGAAGCCAAAGAGCCAGTGGAAAGCGGAAATGAATAGTCAGAGGCATCAGGAATACATAAAACAGGAAAAACAAGGAAAGGACCGTGTGAGCGTATAATCAGAGCGAGAGGAAGCCGAAGTTCAGGCAAAGGCAGGAGAGGTAGGAGAAGTAGGAGAACAGGAGTGCAGTAGAAGTTCAACAGGCTTGGGAGCAGAGAACTACAACAAAACATTTTATACCAGGGTAAGGTTGGAGCCCACGAGGTTGGAGCCTTAGAACTGAAAGGATTGGAATCCTTGGGAGTTGGTGCTCCTAAGTGCAGAACTATTGCTTTGGCAAAACAGAGTTGGTGCTCTGGAGGTTTGAGCCTCACAAAAGTCAAAGTTGGTGCTTGGAAATTGATTGCAAACATTTTTATATTGTATCTATTTCATTACACTGTTTGTGTTAATAAAAGCATTTATTCTGGCTATCTATTTCTGTGTTCCATATATACATGTTTTGGTGATAAAAGGAACAATTAAAAAGAACTACTGATTCACCCCCTCTCCCAGTATTTCCAACAATTGGTATCAGAGTGGGCTTCTTCATATTAGCCTAACAGCTTGAAGAAGGATTCATAGTCATGATGAGAAATCACGAAGCGTCAGGAAAACCTCCTCTATTCGACGACACCAATTTTGGTTTTTGGAAAAAGAGAATGACCTACTACTTAATGTCCCTTGGACCTGAAGTCTGGCATTTTGTTCTAAATGAGTACCCAATTCCTCCCACTCTTCCAACAGATCAAGACGAGAGGAAAGCCTACATTGCAAATGCAAAAGCCTTGAACTCCATCACTAGTGGAATCACTGATTTTGAGTTTACAAAAGTCATGAATTGTAACTCTGCCAAAGAAATGTGGGATAAGCTAATTGGCTTATACGACGGGGACTCAAAAGTCAAGAAGGCAAAGCTTCAAACTGTTGGGTATACGACCAAAGTCCCACATTGACTAGAAGTGGGGAGGATCATGGGTATATAAGGATGGACAAATATCTCCATTGGTATGAGGCCTTTTGGGGGTAAGTTCAAAAGCAAATCCATGAGGGCTTAGGCCCAAAGTGGACAATATCATACCATTGTGGATATATGTGGTGTCCAGAGTCCTTACAAGTGGTATCAGAGCCATGCCCCGAAGTTAGCCAAGTGGATGAATCCTCGGAATGCCGAACGAAGGTGGTGGGCTCTGGTAATATCACGATGGGATCGGTGGATGAGCCCGGTTAGATAGGCGGTGTGCTCTGGATTCTTCATGGACGTGTCCT
Organism: Pinus tabuliformis; assembly: GCA_031772625.1. Classification (NCBI taxonomy): domain Eukaryota; kingdom Viridiplantae; phylum Streptophyta; class Pinopsida; order Pinales; family Pinaceae; genus Pinus; species Pinus tabuliformis. Next base: position 31,303,819 of record CM062816.1, read on the forward strand.
GGTCCCAACACGGTGAAGAGGAGTTGACCTGGGATAGAGAAAGCTCTCGAGGCAGGTGGTGCTCCATGTAAGGCGTGTTCTTCTAATGCATTGGAGCGGAGAATCCTGGTTGGTAGAGAGTGGATGGATGGATAATCATTTGAGGGGAAGGCTCAATGGTCCTTTGTTCGAGGGGAGGATTGTTGGGTATATGACCAAAGTCCCACATTGACTAGAAGTGGGGAGGATCATGGGTATATAAGGATGGACAAATATCTCCATTGGTATGAGGCCTTTTGGGGGTAAGTCCAAAAGCAAATCCATGAGGGCTTAGGCCCAAAGTGGACAATATCATACCATTGTGGAGATATGTGGTGTCCAGAGTCCTTACACAAACTCATAGAAGGAAATTTGAAAGTCTGAAAATGGAAGATGAAGAAGTTATTGCATCATACTTTCTTTGAGTAGCTGAAGTGGTCAACTCTCTTAAAGGATTGGACGAAAAGATTGAATAAAGTACCATTATTCAAAAGGTCTTAAAATCTCTTCCAGACAGATTTGACTCCAAAATAAGTGCCATAGAAGAAGCAAAGGATCTAGATACTCTCAAGATGGATGAACTCCATGGAATCCTCATTGCCTATGAGATGAGAAAAGGTGGCCCAAGGTCCAAAGATGCAGCATTCAAGGCTTCAAAATCAAAGAAGGGGAAAGAAAGGAATGACTGTAGTGATGACTCCGATGTGGAATCCAAATTGGCACAATTTGTATGAAAGCTGAAGAAAGGATCTAAGCTAAAAGGTAAATATCCTCTTATCTGCTTCAAATGTGGAAAAATAGGTCATTATGTTGCAAAATGTCCTCATAAACATGATAGTGATGATGAAGGAAATTCTAAAAGAATGGTATACAAAAAGAAAGGAATCAATAAGAATAACTTCTTCTCTAAGAAAGATGAGTGACTCTAATGAGGATGAATTTGTAGTCATCAAAAAGAAATTAGATGAGGAAAGTGACCATGATGAAAGCCAAGAAACATTATTCATGGCATTCACAAATGATGATGACTTAGGGCTAGAAGGAAATGTAGATGAACTGTTAATAAGTGCCATTGAAGAAAATTAGAAACTACGGAATAAAATCATTTCTTTCAAGGTAGAAAACAAGGAAACAAGAAGAAGAGAAGATCTCTTGGAAACAAATCTAAAAGAAAAAGAAGAGACTTGCGAAGAACGTGAAGCCAAAATAGTATCTCTGAGGAAGGAATTGGTGCAAGTGAAAAAGGGTTGGAAAAGCTATCAAATACTTGAAACTATCCTAAAAAGTCAAAAACCTCAACATGACAATTATGGAATAGGTTTTAAAGAAGAATCATCAAGCACTAAGAATAGTGCGAAAAGCTATGCCGATGCACTTTCTAGCAACCCAAAAGAAGACAAAGTATGTCATCAAAGGTGCATCCTAGATCCAAAGAATGAAGAGAGAATAACTTCAAAGAAGAATGTGGATTCGAATCATGGATATTACAATAGATACAAACCAGCATTCCATCAAAGGCCCATCCCAAATCCAAAGAATGAAGCGGGAGTAATTCCAAGTAAGGAAGTTGACTCAAATCGTGGCTACTACAACAGGTACAAAACTATCTTTCTTGGACATTGTTTTCATTGTAAACACTTTGGTCATCAAGCCAGACATTGCATGGCTCGCACGAGTGAAACACTAAAGCTAAAGGGTCAAATAATCAAACCATATGGCCCCAAAAGGCAGAGACAAATAAAAACCTTCAATTCGTTTGATCCCTTGACCAAATTTGATTTGATTTGCTCATTACGCTACAATAATGGACACTATGAACAAATTTGCCCACTCAAAAAAGGAAAAGCAAGTAGTGAGAATCCCAACATGGATAAATGTGGCCTGGCTCTATATGCTCAAAATAATAAAAATCATTGGTTTGTGGATAGTGGGTGCTCCAGACACATGATAGGGGACAAAAGGAAGTTTGTCTCATTGAATGAAAAGGAAGGAAATGTATCCTTTGGAAGTGGATTTGTCAGAATTGCTGGAAAGGGAACTATTACTCTTATCAATGGAAAAGGAAAAGCCCAACATGCTCTGCTGGTAAATGGGCTCAAACACAACCTCCTGAGTGTTAGCCAAATCTGTGATCAAGGACATAATGTTGTCTTTAGCACCAAATACTGTGAAATAAGGAACTCTTCCTTAGGGGAACTTGTGGCAAAAGGGGTTAGAACTCCAGACAACATTTACGTTCAAAACAAGATTAAAGAAGATAAATGCTACTTAAGTCAAACAGATGAAAGCTAGCTGTGGCACAAGAGACTTGGAGATACAAGCTTCGAGAACTTGATCAATATCAGCAAGATTAAAGCTGTACGAGACATCCCAAAGCTATTCAAACCAAATCAAGGAGTATGTGGTCCATGTCAACATGGAAAGCAAACCAGAACCAACCACAAGACCAAGGAGTTCTCTACATCAAAGCCTTTGGAGATCATCCATGCTGATTTATGTGGACCAACTAGAAATCAGGCACTTCAAGGAGAAAGGTACTTTGTTTTATTTGTTGATGACTATACTAGAATGATGTGGATATATTTTATAAAATATAAATATGAAGCATTTGAGTGTTTTAAGAATCTTAAAGCTCTTGTAGAAAATGAAAAGGACTCAAAGATTAAGTGCCTTAGAACAGATAGAGGGGGAGAATTCACATCAAAAGAATTTAATGAATTCTATAAAATACATGGAATTAAAAGAGAATTCTCTCCTGCCAGAACACCCCAGCAAAATGGGATAGTTGAAAGAAGAAACTGAACAGTTGAAGAAATGGCAAGAACAATGCTATTAGCAGCAGATTTAAAACCAAAATTCTGGAGAGAAGTAGTCGGGACAGCTGTCTATACCTTGAATCGAACTCAATTAAGACCAAATTATGAAAAAACTCCTTATGAACTATGGAAAGGAAGACCTGCTTCAGTAAAGTACTTCAAGATCTTTGGAAGCAAGTGATTCATAAAAATCGAAGATGGTTCATTAGGAAAGTTTGATTCTCGGGTAGATGAAGGGATCTTCCTTGGATACTCTACATGGAGCAAAGCCTACAAGTGCTACAATAATCAACTAAGGAAAATAGTGGAAAGCATTGAAGTAAAGATTGATGAAGATCTTCCAGAAGAAGAAATTGAAGAACACGAAGGTGATCCTTTCATTGAAGAAGAAGAACTTGAAAAAGAAGAAATAGGTCAAGAAGAAGCCAAGAAAAAGAACCACCTCATACCCCTTCAAAGATGAAGTTAATAGGCTCTAGTGCCTCCTTCCTTCTCCTATTGTGTCATATTTGTAAATCCTTCAATCCTATCCCAAGTTGTTCTTAAGGGGGGATGTTAGGATATTCTGACACATAGGAAATAGTTAAGTACAACTTGGTCTAGTATAGAGTTAGGTAAAGTGTGTTTCTTTACCGTTGTACATTTTGTAACTTACAATTCGATGGTCACGATATGTAGTGATCCGACGGTTCATTCTCTCCTCGGTATTACCGACACTTGATCCGTGGCTTGACACCCGATTGGTCCATGATTTCTATTTAAAGCGCATGGAGGGTCATTTGTAGGGTAATCCGTGCATGAGAGAAACATATGTAAATTTTCATTCTTTTATTAATAAATTGCCTGAAGTGGCCGCGTTGGCTCATGCCGTGGACTGTTTCCCTCTTTGAGGGTTTTAACCACGTCAAAAATACTGGTGTATTGATCTGCGATTTGGTTGTGAGCGGTGTCCTTTGGTGTTCTGTCTGAGGAACTTACCCTGTAAATTCCTACATGGTATCAAAGCTATTTGAGGGCCGCGTCCGTTGGTGATCCAAATCTGAAGCCGGTAGAACTGCATCCGACTGCTGTTTCCTAGATCTGCTATTTCTGACTGCTTTCGGGCCGAGAGGACTGCTCTGTTGTGTTGGGAGCATCTGTTCCAGTGAGGAACCCCTTTCGTTTCACGCGAAAAGGTTTCCGGTAGCCCTAGCTGCGTCATTTTTAAGATCTGGAGGTATACAGTGTTTATTTGCAGTTTACTGTTATTTTCTCTTTGTTTATTTCGGTTTCGGTTTATTTAGCTTTTTTATTACCGGATCTATACCTTTCATTTCTGCGTATGCTCTTTACCCTGCGACTCTGTGCGATCTGGGCAAATCAGAAACAGAAAGGAAGGATTTTTCTCATGTGTATGCTCTTTTCCCTGCGTCTTAGGGTGATCTCAGAAAATCAGAAACATTGAGGAAAATATTTAGTTTCCGGCCAAAGCTAACTTTGAGCCGCAAGGTTCATTTTTGAAAATATTTAGTTTTTCGGCTAAAGCTAACTTCGAGCCGTAAGGTTCGTTTTCTTTGCATGTCCGTGTTGGGTTTTGTGTTTTTTGTTTTGTAGGGAAAAGAGCCTTCTCAAAGCAATCACGCAACCCAAAGCATCAACCCCCCCCCCTCTCTCTCTCTCTCTCTCTCTCAAATTTTTTGTATAGCTCAATTGGTTCAAAGCTATTCTAAGAGAGTAGAGGTCTTGGGTTCAAGTCTCTATTTTGTGGGGTGAACTTTTTCATTTCCGCACATTCCCGCACCTCGTCGGCAACTTCAACAACCTTTTTTCAAAAAGCCATAACTTCTTCATCCGGAAGCCGTTTTCAAAGCCTTTTTTTTTAAACCAGCCGAATTTTTCGAGATCTATCCATTGGAACACTTAGTTTCAGCATCTTTAGCTTCAGTTTCCGTTGAAATGGAAATTCAATACCAAGTTACCCTTGACAGCACCAACTACTTCCAATGGTTGGCCTACATTGAGGATTTACTTAGAAGTAAAGAACTCTACAGAATAGCCTCAGGCCAAGAAAAGAAACCGAAGGATGAAGATAAGGCTGCTAAATGGGAAAATAGGCAAGATCAAGCACGTGGATTGATAGGGATGTCTATTTCTCTAGATCTTGGATTCCATATTGCAGAACTTGATACTCCTGATGAAGCAATGAAACAAATCAATAAAGTTTTTGGGATTAAAAATGAACTTAGAGCCCATCAACTTGAAAATGAGTTGCTTACATTGGACCCTAATAATTTTTCTTGCATTGAAAATTTCTTGTCCAAGTTCAAGACCCTTAGATATCTCTTGGAAGGTGTTAAAGTTAAGAAAGAAGATTGTAACCTTATCTATTCCATTCTTACAAAGTTGGGACCAGCCTAATCTGTGTTTGTTTCCACCTTCCATTCTACAAGAGAAGACTTCATTTCTCAAGGAACAGACTACAAGTCCCCTTCCTTTGACTCTTTTTTGTGATTCTTTAATAAGAGAACAAGAAAAACTCTTACACCTTGGTCTTCTTAATCTTGGAAATTCTTCCAAGAAAGCGTTAGCCGCCCAGCAGCAACCAAATTCAAAGAATCCTAAGAAGTCATATCCTAAAAATAATGGTCCTAAATCAAACAAGGGTCCTAAGCAATTTCAGCCCCAAAATGAAAAATCATTTCAACAAAATGATAAGACAAATAAAAACAAAGGGAAGAAGACTGATAGACATTGCAATTTTTGTAATCGAGATGGCCACTTAGAATCAAAATGCTTTAAGAAGATGGAAGCCTTGGAAGCAGCAATGAAGAAGCATAACATCCATTTGGGGCAATCTTCAACTTCAACTTCATCTTCAGGAATGGCACTTTTTGCATGTGGTTGTCAAGCATCTCGGTCTGGCTATGCATTAAATGTATCTTCTTCTTTTCATTCTCATGAGTGGCTCATTGATTCTGGAGCTTCTTATCACATGGCCAAAAACAAAGCCATGTTTTCTTCTTTAAATGATTGTAACACCAAAAATATATATGTTGGTGATGATAGATCTCTTAATGTTGTAGGGACTGGAACTGTTCATCTAGACAATGGTCAGTTTAATGATGTATTATGTGTTCCAACCTTATCCTGCAACCTTCTATCTGTATATCAGATAACTCATTCAGGTGAAGGTAAAATCGTTGAATTTTCACCTCATGATGTTGTAATCAAGGACTTAAGAGATCCTAAACAGATTTTGGCTACTGGCATTGCTGATGATTCTACAAGGTTGTATAAGTTTCACAACTTTGGGTCATCAAATCTTCCCTCAGTATTTGTTGCTCATAACGAAGAAGTGAGCAAACTTTGGCATGAGCGATTTGGTCACTTAAACTATCGCTCCCTTCAGCATCTATGTAAAGAAAATATGGTGACAGGTCTTCCTATGGTATCTTGCAGAGATGGTGTTTGTTCCGGATGTGTACTCGGAAAACATCATCGGGACAGTTTTGAAAAATGTGCCTCTTGGCACGCCTCAACCCCTTTACAGCTTGTGCATAGTGATTTATGTGGTCCACTTCCAGTTGTGTCATTCTCTGGCTGCAAGTATTTCTTAACTTTCATTGATGATTTCTCCAGACGCACTTGGGTATACTTCTTAAAACTCAAGAGTGAAGTATTTAACACTTTTTTGGCCTTCAAGGCCTTTGTTGAAAAACAATATGGACATCAAATTCTTAAGTTAAGATCTGATAATGGCGGAGAATATGTTAAAAACACATTCATCAACTATTGCACTGAGAATGGAATTCAAATGCAACATACTGTTCCATATACTCCACAACAAAATGGTGTAGCTGAAAGGAAGAATCGCACCTTAAAGGAAATGGCTAATTGTATGCTACAATCTAAAGGACTTGGTCTTAGTTTTTGGGCAGAAGCAATTAACTGTGCAAATTACATAATAAATCGCACTCCTATTAAAGCTTTAAATAATATCACTCCAAAAGAAGCATGGAGCTCAATCAAACCAGATGTAAGTCACTTTCGTGTTTTTGGAAGTGAAGCGTGGGCCCATATTCCAGATGAAAAGCATAAAGCTTTAGAACCTAAGAGTAAAAAATGTACTTTTGTTGGATATTCTGAAGATGTCAAAGGCTATAGACTTATTCCATTTAAGTCCAAAAATGTTATCATTAGAAGATATGTAAAATTTGATGAAAATATATCGGCCTGAGAGCCTAGTCCGGCAGATGTGCCACCTCTCCCTATCTCTTCTACCTTTGAAAACATTTCTTCTTCAGATGATGAAAGTGAGGATGACAATCCTCCCCCACCATCTCAGGATCCTCCTTCAGCTCCTGAGCTTCCAAAATGGGTTTGTGCTACTCGAGATGCAGTAGGTGATCTTGCCGGTGATCCTACAGATTAGCGACGCACATGTTCTCAGTTCGAGAGAGCCTCTTCTTTACTAGCTCAAGCTCCAGTAAATTATGATCCTGACACCTTTACAAAAGCTTCAGGCCATCCAGATTGGGAAGTAGCTATGAATGAAGAATATCATTCATTATTGGAAAATGATACATGGGATCTTGTTCCTCTACCAAAGGGATGAAAACTTGTTAGATGCAAATGGGTTTACAGAAGCAAGTATGGACCAGATGGGAAAGTTGATAAACATAAAGCTCATCTTGTTGCTAAAGGTTTTTCATTGGTTGAAGGCATTGACTACACTGAAACCTTCTCCCCTGTTGCCAAAATGAACTCTATCCGCCTTGTTCTTTCCCTTGCTGCCTCTTTCAAATGGGAAGTCCATCAGATGGATGTTAAATCTGCCTTCTTGCATGGGGACTTGCATGAAGAAATCTATATGGAACAACCCATTGGCTTCATACAAACAGACTCCAGCCTTGTATGTCGACTTAAGAAATCCCTTTATGGTCTCAAGCAAGCTCCTCGGGCTTGGTATGCCAAAATGGATAGCTTTCTTTTAGAATCTGGCTTTTCTAGGTGTCATTCTGACAATACTGTCTACACCAAGAAAGTGGGCAACTCTCTTATCATCCTTGTTCTTTATGTTGATGATCTTATCCTTACTGGTAGTGATCCCAACCTTATAAACCATGTGAAGTCTAGCCTTAAAAGGAAATTTGAAATGACAGACTTAGGACACTTACACTATTTTCTCGGTCTTCAAGTCTTGCAATCCAAGGAGGGTATTTCTCTTTCCCAGTTCAAGTATGCCTATGATATTCTACGCCATTTTCACATGGAAGACTATAAGCCAGCCCCTTCTCCCTTTTCAGTCTAGAGTCAAACTTTCAGCCACTTGTACTTCTCCTGAAGTTGATGCTACCTTATACCGTCAACTTGTAGGAAAACTTTTGTATCTAACCCATACTCGTCCTGACCTTTCCTTTGCTGTTGGCCTTGTTGCTCGGTTCATGCAAAACCCCCGTGAAAGTCATTGGAAAGCAGCTAAAAGAATACTTCATTATGTTCAAGGTACAGTTCAGTTTGGGATTCATTACAGTGCCGAAGCATCTCCTCTATTGGTTGGTTTCACTGATTCCGATTGGGCTGGTGACCCTGATGATCGGAAGTCTACTGCCGGTTATGTGTTCACTCTTGGTTCAGGACCTATTACATGGGCTTGCAAGAAACAAGGTGCCATTTCTCTTTCATCAGCAGAAGCAGAGTATCGTGGTGCCGTAGAAGCTAGTAAGGAAGCCTTGTGGCTTCGTCAGATCCTGTCAGAGTTTGGCTTTGAGCAGCAGCATCCGACTACACTTTACCCTGTAAATTCCTACAAAGTTTCTCCATAAATATCATCCAGAAGAGCAGATTATTGGCAATAGAGATGAAGGGATGCAAACTCGAAGAAGGATGATAAGTACACCAAAGAAAAGCGATATTTCTCTTCTATCAATGATAGAACCAGAAACATATACTCAAGAAAGTAAGGATCCTCATTGGGTAAAAGCCATGGAAGAAGAACTATCCCAAATTGAGAAGAATGAGACATGGGAGCTGGTACCTCGTCCAAAGGAGAAAAACATTATAGGAACCAAGTGGGAATTCAAAAACAAAATGAGTGAAGAGAGACAAATCATCAGAAACAAGGCAAGGTTTGTTTGAAAAGGCTATTCACAGATTGAAGGAATTGACTTTGAAGAAACATTTGCACCAGTAGCTTGTATGGAAGCTATTAGGATGTTCTTGGCATTTTCTTGCTCAAAAGGATTCAAAATATATCAAATGGACGTAAAATCAACATTTTTAAATTTTGGTGAATAGCCTTTGCAAACAAGGAAATGTTTGTTTGCAAAGGCTATTCACAGTTTGAAGGAATTGACTTTGAAGAAACATTTGCACCAGTAGATCGTGTGGAAGCTATCAGGATGTTCTTGGCATTTGCTTGCTCAAAAGGATTCAAAATCTATCAAATGGACGTAAAATCTAACAGAAGGAAAAGACTTAGTCTATAAGTTGAAAAAGGCATTATATGGGTTGAAATAAGATCCCAGAGCTTGGTATGCAAGATTGGATCACTATCTACAACAACAAGGCTTCAAGGAGGGAGTGGCAGGAAGTAATCTCTACATAAAGACGGATGAAGGTAAGTTACTAGTCACACTTGTTTATGTTGATGATCTGATTTTTGCTAGCAATAATGATGAGATGAGCCATGATTTTTCTCAAAACATGTCAAAAGAGTTCAAGATGTTGATGATAGAAGAGTTATCTCACTTCCTTGGACTACAAGTATCTCAAACAAGAGCAGGATTGTTTATATCTCAAGATAAATATCTTAAAGACATGCTTAAAAGATATGGAATGGAAGACTATGCACCCATGAGCACACCTATGACCACACATTGCAAACTGAGCAAAAATGATGACTCTCCTCCAGTAGATGCAACTCATTACAGGTCAATAATTGGAGCCCTTTTGTACTTAACTACTACGAGACCTGACACAATGCAGGTAGTAGGAATGGTGGGAAGATTTCAATCTGCTCCTAAACAATCCCATTTGTTAGCTATAAAAAGAATTCTCAGATATATGAAAGGAACTTCTGATTTCGGTCTTTGGTACCTTAAGAGCTCAACATTGATTGTAACTGCATACACCGATGCTGATTGGGATGGAAGTGTAGATGATTGAAAAAGTACTAGTGGAAATGCATTCTTCCTAGGAGACTGTTTAGTGTCCTGGCTCAGCAAAAAACAAACATATATATCATTATCCACAGCTGAAGCCGAGTATATAGCTACAACAGACTGTTGTACTCAAATACTATGGATGAAGGAAGCTCTAAAATATGTCAACATAGGTACAGATCAACCAATTACCATCTATTGTGATAACACAAGTGCTATCAGTCTCAACAAAAATCCAGTGATGCACTCAAAGACCAAACATATACCAATCAAGTATCATTTCCTTCGTGAACAAGTAGCTGAACAAAACATCATCTTGGAATATATCAATACTAAGGAGTAGATAGCTGATATTTTCACAAAACCTCTTCCTCGAGAAGAATTTGAACATCTTCGTCAAAAGATGGGGGTTATCTCTTTAGCATCACTCAAGTTCATTCATAAAGATGGTGCAGGACAGGGGGAGCAGTTCTACAGGGGGAGCAGTTCGACAGGGGGAGTCCATATGCATTCCTTTGCCATTGATGTCAAAGGGGGAGAGAAGAAGAATATTGCCATCAATAACAAAGGGGGAGATTGTTGACATAAATTGTCATTGATGTCAATATGGCAATATTCGAGGAGCCAGAGGAGGCAAAACAGAGCTATCAGAGGAGCAAACAGAGCTGTCGGAGACAGAAAACTCATGTATGTATGCAAATACACTATCGGAGGCCGAAAACACAAAAATATAGGTATATGTAATATACACTTTCGAAGTCAGAGTTTACATGAATATCCTATAACTACGATAGGTTGTGGACCCACTGCAACATCATGCAATGGTTTAATGTTATATCGCATCCGCCCATCACAATAATACAAAGGGGTGTCACCCTTGAAATCATCAATTGTGATATATGCTACAGACCCGATGGTCTGATTGTAACATGGCTCAATGCTATATCACATCTGCAGGAGAATCAGTCGTCGACCATCAGCGATGTCATGGGCTTGACGTATAAAGGACCTCTGGAAGCTACTACTGCTGATTGCGATTACATAGCCAGACCCGATGGGTTTTATAAACTTGACTGTATAAGTTTTGAGTTCTGCGCATAAAGGGATTTTCAGTGTATTAGCGGGTTTCGGTGTAAAAATTGAAATACAAAGGAAAAGCCCCGAAGTGATAAAGACCAGACCCAAAAGGCTTTTAGAAGTGGCCCTATAATACTTGAGTTCCATAAGCTGGATTTCAGGCAGGCCTTAGGCGGTAAATGGTTTTGGGCTGGCTCTGCCCGATCCCATACAATGGGCGATGTGTGGCTGGCGGAGGAAAGAGAGAAACCGCTTTCATCGGGCAGGTAACCTTCGTACTTCTGGGCCACCCGAAAATGAATATCGACTGCTGGATTGAGGATCTCGCAGATTGATGGTGGGTTCACGATAGCGACCAAAGGCAGACCTGAAGTAGTTATAGATGCGGATGTAGAGTCCCTTGAAGTCCGCCCTTAAGTGTTTTGGTCGAGATTTTCATATATTTCTTGTGTATTTAAATAATTGCATTGTGTGGGGTTTGAAGGCCAAAAATGCATAAATAAATCTAGGTTTTAACCCCGTACAGAAATTACCTACATAGGAATTCTAGAACACAGCAAATAAACAATGTGAGAGAATAACACATAAAACACATAAAACACATATACATAGAGATTTCCCCTAGATCCCAAAACCGTGACTACCAGCTTGATTTTTCATTATATTCCTTTCAATGTTACAATACATATTTATACATGCCAAGGCATCCAATACCATGGACAGAAAACCATCGCGTCCAAAACCATGTGCGAAAAACATGCACAAAACCATAGGTAGGTCTGCCCAACCTAACATAGGGTCCAAAACCAAAATTTTCCATGGCGTTGCCCTAGACCCCATAGGGTGGGGTTACCTGCACCCCTTAAACCCCGTGTGACTCCTCCCTCTACGCAATCGGCGCAACGAAGGGGGGGCTCCGCCCCCCTTCTAACCCCCCGTTAACTACGTGGGTTAGTCGTGGAAAGAATATAACACAACCCAACATTCTCCCACTTGTTGTTTTCTTTCCACAGGGGGCCACAAGAGAGCTTAGTCATTTATCTAGCCCTACAATTCCCATTGTTTCTCTACACCAAGAGAACTTCTCAGAGCTCACAAATTTTGTCAATGCATCTGCAGTATTCTTCAAAGTGTCCACCTTTACTAGCAACACATTTTTGTCTTCTATCATATCCCTCACAAAGTGATACTGAACATCAATGTGCTTTGTCTTTGAATGGTTAGCAGAGTTCTTTGCCAAGAAAATTGCACTTTGGCTGTCACAGTATATCCTTATAGCTCTCTGTACTAACCCCAACTTGAACACAAGCTCTGCAACCAAACTGCTTCCTTGCTTGCATGAGTGGTTGCCATGTATTCTGCCTTTGTAGTTGATAGTGCCACTATAGGTTGTTTCTTACTCATCCAACTGACTACACCTCCAAATAGGTTATACACATACCCACTTGTAGATCTTCTCTGATCCAGATCTCTAGCCCAGTCTGCATCAACAAAGCCATGAATATCCAAAACCTTGTCCAATCCTGGCCTTCCTTGGTAGCACAAACCATAATCAATAGTGCCTTGCAAATACCCGAAAACCCGCTTTACTGCTATCTAGTGCTCCTTCCCTGGTTTTGACATAAACTTGCTCAATAGTCCCACTGCATGTGCAATGTCTAGTCTAATATAGACCATCGTATACATCAAGCTACCAACTGCACTTGCATATGGAACACGGGACATATCCTCTTCCTCTTCTTGTGTCTTGGGACATTGTTCAGCAGATAACTTTACACCTACAGGAATAGGAACCTTCACCGCTTTACTATCCTGCATATTAAACCTTTGCAATATTGTCTCGACGCACTTCCTCTAGTTTAACTAGAGCTTCCTCTTTGCCCGATCTCTTTTAATTTCCATGCCCAAAATATAGTTTGCAACACCAAGATCTTTCATGTTGAATTTGGAGGACAATTGGGTCTTCAAATCCTGGATAATTTCTTTGTCATTTCCAACTAGCAACATATCATCCACATACAAGACCAGATAAATCACACGGTCACCAATTAATTTAAAATAAACACAATGATCTGCTTTGCTTCTGGTGAATCCAAGTCCCCATATAAATGTATCAAATTTATGATACCACATCCTTGGTGACTATTTAACCCACATAGAGACTTCTTTAACTTGCATACTAGTTCTTCCTTACCCTTCATCGCAAAGCCTTCAGGTTGCTTCATGTAGATCTCCCCTTCCAGATCCCCATGAAGAAATCCTGTCTTCACATCCATCTATTCTACCTCAAAATCAAAAGCAGCAACAACAGATAAAAGTAATCTAATAGAATCTACCTTGGCAACAGGAGAAAAAATATAACCAAAATCAATTCCTATCACCTGGGAATAACCTTTTGCTACAAACCGAGCTTTGTATTTCTCCACCTTTCCTTCTGCATTTGTCTTCTTCTTGAACACCTATTTGCTGCCAATGGGTTTCCTTCTAGCCGGCAACTCCACCAAATCCCAAGCCTCATTTTTGTGTAAAGATGCCATTTCATCAACCATGGCCTCTTTCCAGAGTTTCCCATCCTTTGAATCTACTGCTTCCTTCACAGTTCTGGGATCATCATCAGTAATAGATAAAGAAAAATTTGAATAGAAAGCAGATGGACTATACCTTTCTGGGTGCCTTCTTTCTCGAACTGATCTTCTCACACCTGGAGTTTGTGGCTCTTCATCTTTTGATTCCTCCTCTGCTGTAGAGTCTGATTCTTCCTCCTTTAGCTCAAACTCTATCTTCTCAGGTGTTTCCAGGAAAACTAGTGTCTTTTCAATCTGCTAGTCCCACTAGGATTGGCAGCTATCCTAGAAACAAATAATCAAAGCAATTTGCAATTTCCTCTATGTATGATAGATAAGGGAGAAGCAAATGAACCAACCTGGATCTTTCGCTTGACTCCTTGCTTGACTTCTCTCTCCCTTGATAGAGCTTCCAACTCCTTTCCTATTTGTCCTACTTAGAGAATATCTATAGAAATGAAGTAACAAAACACCATCAAAGCATCTTGATCTATTATATCATAAACAATGCAGAATCAGAAATACATTGAGCATACAATGGCATTCACAAATAACAACATTCACAAATACATGATTGTATGGAGGAAAAATCAAAGAACTTTATTAAAATAGCATCATCCTAATCTAGCATCATCCTCCCAGCATCAAAGCCCTCTTCACCTCATGAAAAGCAAGATCACCCAACAATACAATGCTCCTTCTCAAAGACAAACTATCAACACTTCCTTACAAATTACAAAATTCCAGCCTCTAGATCTCTCAGATGAGGGATCCATTTATAGATGTGTGCAAGGGTGTGAGTCATCTCTGGGTTTTTGATTAGTGTCATTCCACTTGTTGTTCTTGGTTCCACTTGGAGATTTCTTGGATCTCTTACTCATCCCTGGGCGAATTCAGAGAGGCAAGTGTCATAGAGGAAGTTTCTAGAAGATTCCATGAGCATCCACTTAGCAAACTGTCTTGGAAATTTGTCCATCCTCGCTCATCACACCCTACAGAAGGCCTCATCAGTATGCATCACACCTGGCTAGTGTAGCAGTTAGTATGCATTGCACCCTGATAGTGGAGCAGTCAGTATGGTCCTGTTTTGGCCAGTTTTGAGTGGTTTTTCAGGTGGAACTTCTGGGGAATGATGTAATCAGTTGACCATGATCCTTTAGGGTATAAAACAACACTTTTAGGGGTTAAAAAGCCCTTGGTTTATCGACATATAAGATTGGGGTTGCAGTGCCCAAATATGTCTATAACAGTTGCCCCCTAACGCATGAAGTCGTAAATCTTTTGATGTCGGGTGAAATGCTTTATCATGAGGATCCGAGGAATTCAAACTGGAAGGTGACCTGTATAAGATACAATACAATACATCATCATCATATTACTTCATGATCTAGCTGAGGTGGGCATTCATCTGCAGTTGCAGACATGTGATTCTTTATATGTAGAGTCGTCATCCCTAGTTTGGATGACCATCTGTGCAGCTTCTGTGTACATTTGATGTCTTTATATTCTTGAATATATCACAGTCTGGATGGATGAAACTAGATCTGGGGTCTTCAATCTCATTCAATCTTCACTCAAAGTACAAGTTGATCAATGTGAAGAGATGTTCTGAAGTCGAACATGGAAAGACATCGCCTGATTACCAGCTGATAATGTGAGTTGTTAACAGATGCGAGAGGAATCACCGATAATGATGATGACCCTCAAGGTACTACAGTACAAGTCACGTGGTGTGAATATATGATCCGATGTTGAACACCATGCAAAATATTTTGGTCAAAGGCCATCGATGGAAACCTGTTGCTAGAAGTGAGAAACTTGCCATTGAGGCATGCAAGCTTCAAAGTACTGAAAGGGTTGTTTCTAAGTCAACTTCTTGGATAATGAGCTGATGTCGAAAAGAAGTGACCCATCGTAGGAGGGCCTTAATGTATCCCACATCTATGACATGAAATGAAGAAAATGATTTTCTGGAGGTGAAAACGATCTGATGATACAAGATTCAGGAATGGCGGTCATGAAAAATGGAAGGTGAAGGTATTGCAGTGGATGAGGCATTAGTTGGATGGTGAATTCTCTAAATGACTTCTCTTGAACATATCGGCGACACTGAGATGGATTGGTAGCATTAACCCCAAAAGATGGATGGTATGGAGGACCAATAGTGATGTGACCGGTGAACGGAATAACCCAACCCGACTCAATGATGGTGATGGAGTGAAAGTGTCATGTTCAAGAGCGACCTGCTACCAATAAAGTTCTTCAAGTTTTCTTCCATTTTTCCCCACTCATTACTGACCAATACCTCTTTATTTTTGTCAATATTGAGGAGGATAACATATGCTTGTTCTATAATTTTCCCTTTGGGCAAACCCATCACTATGTTTTAGCAAGCCTAGTGACAATGAAACTCATTCTTGCCTGGGTGGACAAGTTTTTCGCTATTGTTTTAATGAGTTTAGCGACAAGGATAACTCGGTCCTTTTCATGTTTAGAGAGTTTGAAAAGGGACGAAAAGGAAACTCCAACAGTTCTTTTTCGTAGCATAATCCCTTAAGTCCAAAAAAGAATAAAATAATACAAAAGGGATGAGTTTTCGATAACTTTAGCGAGCCGAAAAGACAAGCGCTCGAAATTTTTCATGAGATAATCCCTCAGGTCTAAAAAGTTTAAAATATACAAGAGGGATGGCATTTCCAATCACTTTAGTGAGCTGGAAAGGCCAATAGCTCGACAATATTTTCATATTTAGCGAGTCTGAAAAGAGTTTAAAGGAAACTTGTTTTTGAGGAACGAGTGGCGTTTAGGGTAGCAATTGGTTCCGATAATCTTGGAACTTCTCGAAACATGGTGATGTGAGGAGGGTGGCTAACAGGACCACTCATCACAGCTGTTCCTAAAAAAGGTAAACACTCAAGTGGAAGTGTATAATCAGCCAAAATAATGGAGGTGATGGTAGGAACACAACCAAGGTTCAAAAGGCAGATAGAATGGAAATCACAAAGATTGTTTACTGAAGGTGGGTTCATTTTTTAACGAGATTGAACTCTGGGGGAACATATGCTCAGTGGAAGGTTTATTTTTTAACGAGATTGAACCATGCGATAGCATTGCTGATAGGTGGGTTTATTTTTTAACGAGCTTGAACCTTGCGGAAACATTGCTCACTTTTCCTTTTTATGTAAGCTAGGAACGACCAAACTAAAAAGCTAAAAACAAAAAACTAGAAAGCTAAGGAACTACTGAGGTTAGGTAGGATGGTTTCATCCGCGGAATGGTTCAAACACTTCCTTTGCTTTGTCTGCAGCGCAGACAAAGGTGAATGGTGGATCAGACCAATCACCTAACCTAAGAAGTTGAAAAAACTAAAAAGCTAAAAAAGCTAAAAAGCTAAAAAATGAAATTGGTCGTTTTTTGCTTTCATAAAAAGGTTTGCATGCCCCGAGGCATCGGGAAAAGGAGAGTCTCTAGTAACCATATGGAAATCACTGTGGTTAAGCAGGATTGTTTCATCTGCAGAGAAGATAAAACACTTCCTTGGCTTTGTCCACAGCGCAGACAAAGGTGAATGGTGTGTTGGACCAATCACTTAACTTACAGGGAAATTCATATGGTAGGATGGTTCCGTCCACAGAGTAGACAAAACACTTCCTTGGCTTCGTCCGCAGCGCAGACAAAGGTGAATGGTGTTTTAGACCAATCACATAACCTACAAGAAAACCTATCTCTTTAGCTGGGTTCACCCACCAAATAGCTAGAAAGGCCAATAGCTCGACAATATTTTCATATTTAGCGAGTCTGAAAAGAGTTTAAAGGAAACTTGTTTTTGAGGAACGAGTGGTGTTTAGGGTAGCAACTGGTTCCGGGTAATCTTGGAACTTCTCGAAACATGGTGATGTGAGGAGGGTGGCTAACAGGACCACTCATCACAGCTGTTCCTAAAAAAGGTAAACAATCAAGTGGAAGTGTATAATCAGCCAAAAGAATGGAGATGATGGTAGGAACACAACCAAGGTTCAAAAGGCAGATAGAATGGAAATCACAAAGGTTTTTTACTGAAGGTGGGTTCATTTTTTAACGAGCTTGAACTCTGGGGGAACATATGCTCAGTGGCAGGTTTATTTTTTAACAAGATTGAACCATGCGATAGCATTGCTCATAGGTGGGTTTATTTTTTAACGAGATTGAACCTTGCGGAAACATTGCTCACTTTTCCTTTTTATGTAAGCTATGAACGACCAAACTAAAAAGCTAAAAAAAAAAAACAAGAAAGCTAAGGAACTACTGAGGTTAGGTAGGATGTTTTCGTCCGCGGAATGGTTCAAACACTTCTTTTTCTTTGTCTGCAGCACAGACAAAGGTGAATGGTGGATCAGACCAATCACCTAACCTAAGAAGTTGAAAAAACTAAAAAGCTAAAAAAGCTAAAAAGCTAAAAAATGAAATTGTTCGTTTTTCGCTTGCATAAAAAGGTTTGCATGCCCCCAGGCATCGGGAAAAGGAGAGTCTCTAGTAACCATATGGAAATCACTGTGGTTAAGCAGGATTGTTTCATCTGCAGAGCAGATAAAACACTTCCTTGGCTTTGTCCACAACGCAGACAAAGGTGAATGGTGTGTTGGACCAATCACTTAACTTACAGGGAAATTCATATGGTAGGATGGTTTCGTCCACAGAGTAGACAAAACACTTCCTTGGCTTCGTCCACAGTGTAGACAAAGGTGAATGGTGTTTTAGACCAATCACATAACCTACAGGGAAACCTATCTCTTTAGCTGGGTTCGCCCACCAAATAGACAAGGGTGCATGCCCTCCAAGCTTCGTTACATTCACTAGATTACTCGTGGTAATTAGGTGGATGGAATGAAGGTTGAAGAGACACTCTTGATGCAAAGAGACCATTTAGGGATGATGTTTGACTTGGAGCTGTGTTTGAACCGGGAAATGAAAGCTGGTCGATAAGCTGGACAATTTTGCCTTCATGTGGGAAACACATCACTCGAAAGAGTGTGGAAACAATAGCTTCCATGCTATAAACATAGTCACGTCCAAGGAGTAGATTGTAATCTAACGGTCCTTGGACTACCATCATGTTCAAGTGAACGGTTTTCCTTCTCAAAGTTATCAGCAACTTAGGAAGGATCCCTAACGGTCGACTGGTTCCTTTATTAAAGCCTGAAAAATTTTGAGTTACAGGCATAAGCGATGGCGAACCAAGCGCTTTCCAAGCAGTTGAGGAAAGGATACTCACTAAAGCCCCTTCATCTATGATAGTGCCAGACACGATCATTTTGTACACTTGTACTACGATCCGGAATGGTACATTTGAAGGAAGGCGGGATTTCGCTAGTCGATTCCAATCAAAGAAAGTAACTAGACTGCTTGGAGGGGGTACCGAATAAACGGTTGAATGAACCCCTTGAGTAGCGAGAACTCGGGGATTCTCTTCCTGTTGTGAAGGAATGAACAGATTGCCCCCAAGTTCATCGGACTTTGAAGTGACAAAAAGAATTTGAGTAGTATCATTATCACTCTCTTTGGGAATGGTATCATCTCATGGTGAACCTTTTTAAGGTAAAACTGGGTCGACTGTCATCTCGACCTATTGACTTTGGTTCAGTATGGACTCAGAAGATTCGCTTTCAGTGCTAAGTGTTTCGACTGACGGTTGAATTACGTCAGTCAGATTTTCAACTAGTAAAGGACTTGGGGAGAGCTTCTTGTATCCAGATGGAAGTCTCTGCGGTGAAGCAGGATGGTTATGCAAGAATCTCTTGGCCTCATCCAAAGAAAAGGACCACGGGGAAGGGTATGGCCACCTTCACATAACTTACATGGAATTTTGACCTTTCCTTTCTGTCCAGGAACTTCATTTTCACTAGTTGATGGTGTGCTATCAACGTGATCACCAGAGGTTGATGACACCGGACGGTGCGAACGAGGAGACCACTCTCTCAATATCCACGGAAGGCAAGGACAATCTCAATGAAAATGGTTTCCTCTGCAAATTATACAAGGAAATCTGGGAGATTTAGTGTGTGGATTTTCACCAGATGATTCATGGTTTCCCCCTTGCTTAACTGACTTCTTCTTCTTCTTCTCCTTCCCTTTCTTCTTCTTCTCAGCTACTTAGTTACTAGTATCATTATTTTCACCAAGTGAAGAGGAAGAAGGGGAGGAAGAAAAAAACGAAGTAGAAGGTGAAGGGTCAACTTCAGTATCAAATGGTTGCTGATTCGATTGCTGAGGAATCATGGTATTTTGAACGACAGAGGTTGAGAATAGCCATACTGGCAGGCCAATTGTGATTCCCGGAAGGGACAATGTAGCCATATACAAAGCACCAACATTTCCCCAAGAAGAAAATGGACTAGGATTCCCATCAAAAGGGATTCCTTGATTGGAATCCATTATCTCAACCTAAGATCAACGAAGGAACAGGGATGTTATTAAGAAATTAATAAATTTTAAAGACGCTTTGACACAACTTTGCTTTTTCAATTTTTAAGAGTCGAGAAAAAGCTAAAGATGACTCTAGTCTCCTTCGATTTTTAATGAGCCTGATGTGACAAGTGCTCAGATGGAACTTTTCTTTTAAGGAGTCGAAAAGGAACGAAAGTGATTACTCTGGAAATCTAGACAGAGGTATTACCAAACCAATCGCAAAACTGCAATATACACCTTGGTGATAAATTAAAGAGAAATTACCAAGGACTTATGTACGACAGTCAATCTTCCCAAATGCTATGTTCAGTGCATTGTGATCGATAGGGTAGCAGACACAGCTTTCTATGGATAAAGGATATAAGCCTATTGTGGTCTCTCAATATATACTCGATGGTATGGGGAGCACAAGTCCGTGCTATCACTTTTCGTATCAAAGAGGAGGAATCACCCAAACTTCGATGAAAATGATAGTTACTAGGTTTTACGACGCCGGAACACGTCTCTAGCCTAGACCTCTAAATGTGTTGCGTTAGGTTCCAAAGCGTTGTTAAGTTCATTGAAATTTATTTTAGAGTTGATCTTGCTTAGAAGTTTGCCTTTCAATGATTCACTGTGTGATGTAGATGTAAAATTCCTAAATATGCAATCTACAATGATAAACAATCGTTGTTTCGTTTTAGCAATGAAAATCCTAGCTACTAAGGAAAGAAGTTTACGATTCTTTCAAACAAAGAGAAAAGAGCACACACTAAATACACTTTTCCTAAATCATTTTTCGCACACAATCTAAATGCAAATGCAAATGCATGTATTTGTTTTTTGTTCCCTTTAATGTAAAAAATGCCAAAAAGGAAAACTAAGTATAGATTGACAATTTATTTTTCAAAATGAAAGGAAGATTTAAACGACACTTTTCAATTTCGAATAGAAGATGCTTTAGACACTTCAAATATCAACAAATCACATCAAATACAAGACAAAAAGTTCAATCGACTAACTAGAGAAGGAAGACTTTACGACACTCCTCTTTTTGACACAAAACGATAGCTACGACACTTTTGTACCAAAACAACAGATCGATTCAAGCAACTTTTCAACAAAGGATTGTAAATGATGGACAAATACATAAAAACATTTACTAATCCTAATCAATGGAGGCTGGTCTATGTAATGCAAGGAGGATTCAACAATGAGATATTGTTCATAAGTAGCAAAAAAAAAAAGTTAAACAGAGCTGAAAAACAATGACAAAAACCCCAAATTTCAAGGAGAGAAATAGGATTACTCAGTCATTGCACCTGTGCTTCATAGAAACAGGGATGCATCTCACCTGCTACACTCGGGAAGTGTGATGCATACTGGCTTCCAGTGACAGACAGTGCGATGGGCCAGGGAGCGCAACTGAGATGGGTTTTGGCTCAAATTTGTAGCTGATTTCAGTGAGTTAAGCTGAGCTATTATGGACAGTAAAGAGAAAAGTACAGGGGTATGATCTTGGGAGGTTATTGAGCTACCAAAAGGGCATCTAGAATGTTTGTAAGTCAGATGTTTGACTCATAAACCAAACCGAAGATTGACTGAAGCATCATTCATCTACTTTGCAATTGCAGAGCAAGAGCAGTTCGAAGGCTATTTGGCTAACTTCAGGCTCCGTTTATAGTTTATAAAACAAACAAATATAAAAAACAAACAAACTATTTGGTCCCCAATGGAGTCACCATTTTGTGTCCGGGAAAACTAGTGTCTTTTCAATCTGCTAGTCCCACTAGGATTGGCAGCTATCCTAGAAACAAACAATCAAAGCAATTTGCGATTTCCTCTATGTATGATAGATAAGAGAGAAGCAAAGGAACCAACCTGGATCTTTCGCTTGACTCCTTGCTTGATTTCTCTCTCCCTTGATAGAGCTTGCAACTCCTCTCCTACTTGTCCTGCTTAGAGAATATCTGTAGAAACGAAGTAACAAAACACCATCAAAGCATCTTGATCTATTATATCATAAACAATGCAGAATCAGAAATACATTGAGCATACAATGGCATTCACAAATAACAACATTCACAAATACACGATTGTATGGAGGAAAAATCAAAGAATTTTATTAAAATAGAAGGGAGAATTACAACCCAGCTGTCTGATCCAACATCATCCTCCCAGCATCAAAGCCCTCTTCACCTCATGAAAAGCAAGATCACCCAACAATACAATGCTCCTTCTCAAAGACAAACTATCAGCACTTCCTTACAAATTACAAAATTCCAGCCTCCAGATATCTCATATGAGGGATCCATTTATAGATGTGTGCAAGGGTGTGAGTCATCTCTGGGTTTTTGACTAGTGTCATTCCACTTGTTGTTCTTGGTTCCACTTGGAGATTTCTTGAATCTCTTACTCATTCATGGGAGAATTTAGAGAGGCAAGTGTCATAGAGGAAGTTTCTAAAAGATTCCATGAGCATCCACTTAGCAAACTGACTTGGACATCTGTCCATCCTCATTCATCGCACCCTACAGAAGGCCTCATCAGTATGCATCGCACCTGGCTAGTGTAGCAGTCAGTATGCATCACACTCTGATAGTGGAGCAGTCAGTATGGTCCTGTTTTGGCCAGTTCTAAGTGGTTTTTCAGGTGGAACTTGTGGGGAATGATGTAATCAGTTGACCATGATCCTTTAGGGTATAAAACAACACTTTTAGGGGTTAAAGAGCCCTTGGTTTATCGACATATAAGATTGGGGTTGCAATGCCAAAATATGTATATAACATCAGGTTCCTTTGGTTGGAATTCATGTTTAATAACATCTTTCACCTCTCTGAACACCACATCTCGGCTGTACACAACCTTCCTTATTACTAGGTTCCAAAGCTATAACCCTTTAAACCATCCTTATACCCAATAAAGATGCACTTTTCAGATTTACTATCCAACTTGCTTCGTTTCTCCTTTGGAACATGTACATATGCATCACATCCAAATACCCTCAGATGTGAAAGAGATGGTTTCTTACCAGTCCATACCTCTTGTGGAGTCTTATCCTCCAACGCTAATGAAGGTGATCTATTGACCAGGTAACATGCTGTCTCCACCACCTCTGCCCAAAATTCCTGTCCTAACCTGGCACCACTGAGCATGCTTCTTTCCATTTCCATCAACGTCTTGTTCATTCTTTCTACAACTCCATTTTGCTGAGGTGTATTTGGAGTAGTCTTCTGCCGTGTTATACCACACTTCTTACATAATTCTTCAAATTCCTTACTGCAAAACTCTCCACTGTTATTTGTCCTCAGCACCTTTATCTTCTTCTCTGTCTGGTTTTCCACTAGAGCCTTAAATTCTTTAAACCTGTCAAAGACTTCAGATTTCTTCTTAAGGAAATATGTCCATGTATTCCTTGAGAAGTCATCTATAAATGATACATAGTACACAGACTTGCCCAGTGATGGAACCTTCCCAGGTCTAAACACATCACTGTGCACAAGCTCTAATATCTGTTTCGCCCTCTTACCACCAGAGGGGAAACTCACCCGATTCTACTTACCATATACAAAATTTTCACAGAAATCAAAATCTAGAGAGCTATTACTCATACCTTCGACCATACCTTTATGATGAAGTATTCGAAGGCCCTTCTCTCCAATATGTCCAAACATTTGATGCCACAACATGGTCTTCTCTCCAGAGACCACTATATTTTCTACTCCACTTTCAGGAACCACAGAACTATTGCACCCATCAACAACAGTGCTACCTTGCAGCTTGTACAGAGTTCCAATACGAACTCCCCACATCAATACCAGTGCTCCCCAAACCATCTTGTAGGTATCCTTCTCAAACGTTGTTTTTACACCTACATCATCCAGCTTGCTTATGAAAATCAGATTTCTGGCCAATGCAGGGATATGTAGAACACCCGAAAGTGTTCTAACCCTTCCACCTTGTAACTTCAACTTTACTTTTCCGCGACCAACGATTCTAGCCTTCGTGTCATCCCCCAAGAAGACATCACCAGCATCATATTTCTCATACTCACAGAACCACTCTCTATGGGGAGTGAAGTAAAATGATGCACCTGAGTCAATCAACCATGCCTCATGATCTACATGTGTACTTGAAGAAGCCAAGTACACATCCCCACTTTCATCTAAGGTGGTTTTTACCTCTCCATATTGGGACGCAACTATGAATGAAGAATATCGTTCATTACTGGCAAACGATACATGGGATCTTGTTCCTCTACCAAAGGGACGAAAACTTGTTAGATGAAAATGGGTTTACAGAACCAAGTATGGACCAGATGGAAAAGTTGATAAACATAAAGCTTGTCTTGTTGCTAAGGGTTTTTCACAAGTTGAAGGCATTGACTATACTGAAACCTTCTTCCCTGTTGCTAAAATGAACTCTAGCCGCCTTGTTCTTTCCCTTGCTGCCTCTTTCAAATGGGAAGTCCATCAGATGGATGTCAAATCTACCTTCTTGCATGGGGACTTGCATGAAGAAATCTATATGGAACAACCTACTGGCTTTGTACAAACAAAATCTAGCCTTGTATGTCGGCTTAAGAAATCCCTTTATGGTCTCAAGCAAGATCCTCGGGCGTGGTATGCCAAAATGGATAGCTTTCTTTTAGAAACTGGCTTTTCTAGGTGTCATTCTGACAATACTGTCAACGCCAAGAAAGTGGGCAAGTCTCTTATCATTCTTGTTCTTTATGTTGATGATCTTATCCTTACTGGTAGTGATCCAAACCTTATAAACCAAGTGAAGTCCAACCTTAAAAAGAAGTTTGAAATGACAGACTTAGGACACTTGCATTATTTTCTTGGTCTTCAAGTCTTGCAATCCAAGGAAGGTATTTCCCTTTCCCAATCCAAGTATACCTATGATCTTCTACGCCATTTTCACATGGAAGACTATAAGCCAGCTCCTTCTCCCTTTCATTCTGGAGCCAAATTTTCAGTCACTTGTACTTCCCCTGAAGTTGATGCTACTTTATACCGTCAACTTGTAGGAAAATTTTTGTATTTGACCCATACTCGTCCTGACCTTTCCTTTGTTGTTGGCCTTATTGCTCGGTTTATGCAAAACCCACATGAAAGTCATTGGAAAGAAGCTAAAAGAATACTTCATTACGTTCGAGGTACAGTTCAGTTTGGGATTCATTACAGTGCAGAAGCATCTCCTCTATTGGTTGATTTCACTAATTTTGATTGGGCCGGTGACCCTGATGATCGAAAGTATACTGCAGGTTATGTGTTCACTCTTGGTTCAGGACCTATTACATGGGCTTGCAAGAAACAAAGTTCCATTTCTCTTTCTTCAGCAGAAGCAGAGCGTCGTGGTGCTGTAGAATCTAGTAAGGAAGCCTTGTGGCTTCGTCAGATCTTGTCAGAGTTTGGCTTTCAACAACAGCATCCGACTACACTTTGGTGTGATAATCAAAGTGCCATTCAAATATGCAAAGATCCAGTCCAACATTAGCACAACAAACACATTGAAATGCACATGCACTTCATTAGAAAGCTCATTCACAACCATGCTCTTGAAGTGCAATATAGTTCAACAGATGATCAAGTTGTAGACATCTTTACAAATGCTCTCACAGAGGTGAAGTTTACCAAACTTCGATTTATGGTTGGAGTTTAGGAAGTTGTCACTAAGGGGGGATATGCTCTAGTGCCTCCTTCCTTCTCCTACTGTGTCATATTTTTACATCCTTTAATCCTATCCCAAGTTGTTCTTAAGGGGGGATGTTAGGATATTTCGACACATAGGAAATAGTTAAGTATAACTTGGTCTAGTGTAGAGTTAGGTAAATTGTGTTTCTTTACTATGTGTTTTTGTAACTTACAATCCAATGGTCACGATATGTAGTGATTTGATGGTTCATTCTCTCCTCCGTATTACCAACACTTGATCCATGGCTTAACACCTGATTGGTCCATGATCTATATTTAAAGAGCATGGAGAGTCATTTGTAGGGTAACTGTTTTTGGAGAGGTAAATCCCCTCTGCAGATAGAGGCGATCCCCATTAGCCCAAAATGGGTCTAGCAATAATCAAACAATGCTATCACGCAAGTTCCTAATTGCAAATTAAAGGTGGATTATGAGAGCCTACTTGGATTCCAACGCTAGTGTTGTAGAAGAGTTGACACTCCCGTTCCTTTGCTCTGGCCGGTCACGATCCTCACGATCTCCGTGAATGGACACCTGCACATGCAAAGAACAACACAAATACAAGCATAAAATCCAATAGATGCAATTATATATCGGTCAAAAAAGATATAACTCAAACATCATCACAATGAAAAACAAGAATGGAACACTAATGATAGTCATCTATTATTGATAATCAACAAAGGAGAATACAACCATAGTTCTGACGTCAGATCCTCCTTTGGCTGGGTGATCAGCTACATATGTCTTGCAAAGCTTGTCGGGATTGGGAACAAGCCTCTCTCTCTTTGATTATGAATGCAAAGAAGACTCTTACAACAATCTCTCAGACTTCTGACAGTATAATTCTCCCTATGCTCCAAACTAGCTTGTCAAATGCAACAGAACAAGCTTTTATAGATGAAGGAGGAGGAGGAGATACAATGAATCAAGACATCCATGGGATTGGCATTATCCTCAAAAAGCTATTATGGACAGAGGAAAGGGAGATACGATGAATCTCGACATCCATGAGATTGGCATTATCCTTAAAAAGCTTCAAGAGTCGAAAGGAAAAAACCTTCGGGCGTGCTTTTGTTAAAAAGCTTTTCCAAACTCGGTTGGCACGGGTATAACTCTGAGACAGAGCGCCAACTGGCGCGCCCTCTTTGGAGGATTTGCCCCATTGGCGTGAGTAATACACTGTGGATCCGCGCTAATGGAAAAAGGGAACTTTTTAAGGATATTCTGTAGGTGATGTCTTCAGGGCATATGAAGTCCATACTTAGGGGAACATAATGCAAGTGTTTTCAAGTTATGTCACTTCTCACAGGTCCCAGAATGAGTCCTCCAAAGTGCGGGAAAGGGGTAACAGGGACGGTGTCAAATGGTGACAAATTACTGTGTAACAACTGTTCATGAGAAAAGTTTATGTAAATTTTCATTCTTTTATTAATAAATTGCCTAAAGTGGCCACGTTGGCTCAGGCCATGGACCATTTCCCTCTTAGAGGGTTTTAACCACGTCAACAATACTGGTGTATTGATCTATGATCTATTTGTGAGTGGTTTCCTTTGGTGTTCTGTCTGAGGAACTTACCGTGTAAATTCCTACATGCAGAAGGAGTATCATTGATCCCTTTCCTTTATCAGGAGCTTTAGATTTACAATTCCTTTTGTAGTGTCCTTCCTTTCCGCATTTCCAACACACCACCTTTATAGGTTTTCCTGGAGATTTAGATCTCCCACTCGATGACTTATTTTTGTTTCTATTCTAGGACCGTCCTCGTACAGACAAGGCATCACCATTTTGTCTCTCCATATTTTTCTGTCTCAACTCCTCCGTCAGCAAGGATGAGACTATTTCATCAAACTGAAAGGTAGTTTCATTGCTACCTATTGCAATAACCAAACTATCCCATGAATCTGGTAGAGAACACAACAAACTGATGCACTTATCTTCATCTGAAATTTTAATATCAACAAATGATAACTGACTTACCACAGTATTAAATGCGTTCAGATGCTCTGTCACCGAGTCTCCATCTTTCATCCCCAGGTTATACAACTTTTTTCTGTAGGAACAATTTATTCACCAGAGACTTAGATTGGTACAAAGTCCCTAACCTGTCCCACAAAGCCTTCATCGTAGCTTCTCCTGATACATTCAACAATACTGAATCTGAGACACACAATCATATTGTGCTCTTTGCCTTCCGATCCAACTTCTTCCATTCTTCATCAGACACTCCCGTTGGTTTAGTACCTGCATCTACTGTGATCCACTGATCTTTGTCCACCAATAGATCCTCCATCTTGAGTTTCCACAACTCAAAACTCTGACCATTAAATTTCTTGATCTCTATCTTTCCACTACTCGCCATCTTCTTTCACCACTAGAATCGATCTCGTAGATCTCCCACTGAACAGGGTCTACCACATGCCTAAGCGAAACCCCTAAGAAACAAAGGCATCCCCTTGAAGCAAAAACAGCTATGATACCAAATGTAGGTTTTAACCCCGTACAGAAATTACCTGCATACGAATTCTAGAACACAGAAAATAAACAATGCGAGAGCATAACACATAAAACACATATACACAAATATTTTCCCCTGGATCCCAAAACTGGGACTATCAGCTTGATTTTTCATTATATTCCTTTCAATGTTACTATACATATTTATACATGCCGAAACATCCAATACCATGGACCGAAAATTCCAATACCATGGACCGAAAATCATCGCATCCAAAACCATATGCAAAAAACATGCACAAAACTATAGGTAGGTCCGCCCAACCTAACATAGGGTCCAAAACCAAAATTTTCTGGGGTGCTGCCCCGGACCCCATAGAGTGGGGTTACCTGCACCCTTTAAACCTCGTGTGACTCCCCCCTCTATGCAATCGACGCAATGAAGGAGGGGCTCTTCCCCCCTTCTAACCCCTCGTGAACTACGTGGGTTAGTCGTGGAAAGAATATAACACAACCCAACAATAAAGGTTTCGATAGTTCAGTAGGCCTGAATAGAGCCAATTGTGATTGCGATGCTGATGTGGCAGGTGAGGGCCTCCTTGTTGGTACAATCTCACCAATGAAATCTCTCCGTAAACAATAAAGTCCGCTGTTTGCACATTATTATTAAAAAAGGGCCTATGTTACAGTTTTTAAGAAGCAAATGGTCTTCTCTGAGTATTTCCTACTCTCACTGATTGAATCAATGTGTCCCTAAAGTTTTGGTGAACACGAAGAGACAAAGGAAGCTAAAAAGCCAGGAAACCGAAGGGTAAGCTAGTGCAGAGGAAGCTGAAATGAGCGTTGAAGAAGCTGAAGAGCGAATGGAAAGCGGAAATGAACAGTCAGAGGCATCAGGAATACATAAAATAGGACAAACAAGGAAAGGATTGTGCAAGCATATAATCAGAGCGAGAGGAAGCTGAAGTTCAGGCAGAGGCACGAGAGGCAGAAGAAGAAGGAGAATAGGAGTGAAGCAGAAGCTCAGTAGACTTGGGAGCAGAGAACTACAGCAAAATAGTTTATACTAGGTTAGGGTTGGAGCCCTTGGGGTTGGAGCCTCAGAATTGAAAGGATTGGAATCCTTGGGAGTTGGTGCTCCTAAGTGCAGAACTATTTCTTTGGCAAAACAGAGTTGGTGCTCTGGAGGTTGGAGCCTCGCAAAAGTCCAAGTTGGTGCTTGGCAATTGATCACAAACATTTTTATATTGTATCTATTTCATTGCACTATTTGTGTTAATAAAAGCATTTATTCCAGCTATCTATTTCTGTGTTCCATATATAAATGTTTTGGTGATAAAAATAACAATTATAAAGAAATACTGATTCACCCCCCCCAGTATTTCCAACATTATTTGAAGTGCTGGCACTCGATTTGTGGAATTGCTGAATATCTATCCCTTTGAATCCTGTTGTGTTGTTAATGCTGAGATGTAAAACCAAGTCATCTGTATACTCTACTAATTCACATAGTTTATCCCAACGTTGTTCACTAGGGATAGATGTCTTGAGTAACTTCCTGTAGACCTCGTCCACTTTTGTCTATTTGGAAAAAGTTGGTTTGGAAATAAAGATGTGCTTGATTTCATACTGGATATCCAAATCATATGCCTTTGCTTCTAAAAATTATTTTCCTGTCATGCTGACCCTCCCTTCTGCAAATTTAGAAGCGTCTTTAGCCTTGGTCAACAATTTCTGACAGTAATATGTCCTTGTGCTGAGCGTGTCATTAATTACTAATAAACTAGGAAGTCCTTTTTTGTAGAGAGCTTTCATCTTGTTGAAAAACATTTGTACATCAATGTCCATAACTTGACACTTTTCTTCTAACTGTCTGATCAAATTTCTCTTGGTCGACACCTTTTTTACCTCTATTATGGTTTCAGTTATGTCCTCAAACTCCAGTTCTTTTAGTTCCTTCTTGTTTTTGGAATTGCAGAACTTGATGAGCTATGTAGCTTCACTGGGTTTATCACCCAACTGTAATTTGATTTTGTCAATAGCTTCGTTAGATCTCTTAATGAATTCGTTTTGTTCAAATATAATTTGTATAGATGGAAAAATTTCTACCATGGCTTCCTCTATCCTTCTTCAAATTTTATCCTTAACCTAGGCTAGGGTATTACCCATGTCAGACTCCTTTTCATCTGCTGCAATCTCTGGGAAAGAGTCTGGGATTTCTGCATCTCTGTCATGGGAGAATTCTCATATCTATTTCTTTGTTGTTGTAGTAATTTTACATATTCTCTTAGTTTTTAAATTTCTTCTCCCTGTATCGACATGTTTTCCATTGATTGAGCCAATTTTAATGAATCATCTGTAGCTGAAGAAGAAAGAGGTGCTGTAGAGGAAGATGTTCATGTTGTTGTAGCTGATGTAGGAACACCTGTTTGAAGTAGTGATGTAATAGGCACTACATCAAGAGGAACCATAGCAAGTTTGGAACTCTGTTCTTTCTCTTTGATCAACTTATCCATCTCGCCCTCCATTTCCTTAATTTGTGCACTCTATTCCACTAGTAGCTTCAACATTTCTTCTTTCTGTGTTTATGTTTCTCCTAATTCCTTTACATGGGGATCTTTAGTGGCAGGAAACTTCAATTGCTTCTTCAGGGATGCTTTGTCAACATTCTTGTCACACGGAATAAGTCGATCTTGCGGACAAGATAGACCTTCCTAGAATCTAAAGAAGACCTAATGAAAAGCAAACCAATCACACACAATCTTTCTCTAATATGCGTTTATAAACAAAGGAAAACAAGTGTTTTAGGCCTACCTTAGGTCCAACGCAAGTTTGTGGAAGCCTTCGCTCCTTCGATCCAAATGAGCTCCTTTGTCGCGAATCTGCAAACACAAACAAGCAAACAAATTAAATAGCACCTGAAAAGCCAATATCATAAAACATATTTAACATGAAAGTCAAGGAATTCATGAAACAAATGACATGAGTTTGATTGTATTAATTCAAATCAAGAAGAACTTTACAACCCGTGCCTTGACTCTGTACAAGCTCCTCCCAGGGTCCAGCAAGAAGTCTCCTCTACTTTGACAAGTTTCACTCTCTTCCCAATGAAGCCAAAAAGGTATGTGATCTCTCCTCTTAAGCTCAACTAGGAAGTCTTAATTTCACGAGAATTTACCCTCAAAAATGTTCAGCTTCTAACCTCCCTAGCAACCAGCCCAATGCCTGAATTTATAGTGCAATGGAGGGAAGTTACTAGGTCCTTCTTCAAAGGGATAAAGCCCTCCTTCAAAGGGATAGCTCCTCTCATCAAGGGATTAGCTCCTTCTCTTTTGGGATGCATGAACCACCTAAGAGCGGCCAATCCACGTCAAAATTCCTTCTAGAATCATCTATTATTAACCCAAAGTGAGTTTTTTAGAATAAACTTGTGCCTTTTTGACTTTCACAGGGGTTCGCACCCACACCTTTAGGGACAGAGCGGGTAGGTCCACAGTTTTTGTAAACAGAAGGTGCGGGACCGCAGGAAATAGTGAGAGAAAGTGTGGAACCAGAATTTTATTGATTTTCAATGTCTTTCTCTCATTTTCAAAGCTTGAATTGAAGAGCTGAAGTCTGAAACTTGCTTAGGAGGACAGTACAAGTGATGATAGACCCATATTGACTACAAATAATCATGGTGACGATATTTTTGTGTAACAGATTGCCCCCTAAAGTGCGAAGTCTGTAGTAGATGAGGATTTCATTTATCATTTAGGAAGAGTGAAGTACTTTATCATTGCGAAGATCATCTTGTGGAGAGCCCGGTTGGAACCTGTAAAAACATCCAATGCAAGATATATATATGAGATCATATCATCGCTGAGGTAGGCATTCCCATACTCAAATCAAAACTGACCTAGAAAACTAACTACTGCTCTGATACATGAATGATCTTGTAATACATCACAAGTATAGACTCATGTGGACATAGTATGGACACAGCCATCTGTTTATGAATAGTCCATTATATAATGAATACAAAATTCCTCGCAGCCTGGATTGTGGAAACTAGATCCAGGGTCTTCATTTCTACTTCCCGAAACAGTACGATTCTATCCATGCGAATGAATGTGTTGGAGTCGAACATGGTAGAAACCACTTGATTACCAGTCAATGATGTAAACTGTTAACAAGTGTGAGAGAAACCACCAGTGATGTCAATGGCTCTCAAAGTACCCAGTACAATCCATGAGATGTGAATAAATGTGTTGATGTCAAACATGTCACGGAATCCTTTGATCGAAGGTCAATGATGCAACCTGTCGTCAAAGGCGAGAAACCTACCATTGAGGCATGCAGATCCCAAGGTACTGACGATTTCTAGATCATCTTTCTAGATAATGAGCTGAAGTCGATAGAAAGTGATCCGTCGTAGGCAAGCCCACAACACGAAATCATAGATCAAGTTGAAGAAATTTAGTTTCAAGGACTGACTCAGGGATGGTCAAGATGGATGACAGATATTTTGCAGATGAATGGCTTATTGGCAGTGACCTCTTGAACACATAACGACACGACAGATGGCTTGGTGACAATTGACCCAAAGTTAATACCGAGAAATCGGCTGAAGACTTTCAATGTGGTTTGATCAACTGTTAGGCAAAGGATTTCCCACCCAGGTGAATAAAAGTGTCGTGTTCAAGAGTGGTTAAAGTATGACAAACAAGCTCATTTTTCTCTCTTTTCCCCCACCATTTCTGGCAAGTACCTCTTTATTTTTGAAAAGCTTGAGGAGGATAACATTTGCTTGATTATAAGCTCATCCTTCGGATGAGTCCAACTTAGTTTAAATTCGAACCCTAAGAAGGAGTGGTTTGTTCCTATTTGTAATTGAATAGGTCCTTTACTGTGAAATTTTAACAAGTCCAGTATAGGAGAAACTCGGCGTTTTTCAATTTTAGGGAGTCTGAAAAAACTTAAGAAGACTCCAGGGTTGACCTTTTTCGTAAATTTGTGTCTCCCAAGCCCGAAAAAGTATAAAATAATACTTGAGAGAACCGCTTGATCTTTACGACCAAGGAGTACTTTTCGTAATTAGTGCCCCTGATCCGAAAAAGTAAAAAAGCGATCAACGACATGTCGTTTTATAACCAGTATCGAATTTGAAACGACAAAAATCCGGCAATCTTTTCATGTTTTTACGGTCAGAAAAGAGCTGTAAGTGGACCGTCTTTTAGTTCTGTTGTAATGAGTTTAAAAGAAAAACTTGGCAACCTTTTCATGTTTCAGGAGTCAGAAAAGAGCTTAAAGGTGACTCTAAATGTTTTTCCATCGAAAATGATAGATTTCGCCTGAATAATCCGTTATCCTGAACAAAAATGCAAACATTACTCATACCTGTTTGAAATGGATAAAAATGTTGCAAAAATACCTTTCCAAAGTGAAACATAAACAAATTTCCAATTTATTTACTCAAAAAACTTATGAAAAGGGCTTTCGTCAATTCATTTTTACCGTTTGAGTTTTGGGTGAGAAAATAGTGCTTTTGTTCAGAAAACTTCCCGTGAAGATTGCGGAAAATCCAAACGTCAGAATCGAATGCCGTCTTCTCCAGGTAATCCACATCATCCTACTCTTCATTTTTAACCGTTTCATTTCTTGTTTTAGGCTTTCATTTCATTTTTTGGAGGGTTTTTAGGCTTAAAACCCGCGCGGCGGGGCCCGCAGGTGTACCACTGCCAGCCCGCAGACCCCGACTTTTTCTCAATGGGGAAAAAGTCAGGGGTCTGTACCTTCCATGTAGGCAAGGTGCGGATCCACGCACTGTGTCTAACCCAGAGGGTGCGTTCCCCGCCGCAAGGGTTTTTAACCCCAAAATTCTCAAATTTGGCCCAAACAAATTGATTTCTAGCATTCTAATTTGTCTTTTAACTTGATGCAGAGAGTGCATCATGCTAGATTGGCGTGAACGAGAGCACAAGGACGTGGACGCTGCCACATTGAATCACCAACCTTCAATCGATGCATTGAAGGCCTACGGCTTGTACAAATTCTGGGCCATTCCTGGCATGAGGGCCCAAGTGGATTTCTTACAGTGGTTGGTTGACAGATGGAGCATACAGGACCAGTGCTTCTTCATTGGTGGCCACCAGCTCGAAATCGAGCCAGCAGATATATATTTCTTGACTGGTTTTCCTAAGAGAGGTGAAGACTTGACTCTATTCGGGGCTAGGCCAGGTGGCCAGTCTGTTGATAGCCTCCGGCTAGAGTTTTGCAATAGCCAGGGTAGAGACAAAGGGATAGACATAAAAACCATATCCCTTCCTGAACTCATGGTGATCACGTTTACTGTCCCCAGACTTTGCGGGAGTGCTGCATTACATGTTGCCACCGGATCCCAGATGCGTATGGCAGTTGATTGCTTTCGAGGCACCATCTTCAACTAGTGCGATGCTGTGTTGGCCAATGTGAAAGGCCAACTGACTAGAGCCAAGAACGGACAACTAAAAACCTTTGGTTATGGGGCTTTGGTTGTGAGCTTTGGTCTGGAGAGGGTTCCCATGTTGATCCCACAGCACCTTACTGTTGGAGCTGGGCTTCCTCCAGAGCCCAAACTGATGCGATGGGTTGCAGTTATGGCCCGTCATCCGGACGAGGGGACAGAGGTTGTTCGATTCAAACCTGAGTATTTCCAGTGGTTGGAAAACCAGGTTTTTTCTATTCAGGACTTCCCTTACACTGGGGTAGATTTTCGTGGTGACCCAGACATGGCTCTTCCACAAGGAGAGCAGTGGGATGACTCAGGTAAAATCATTTTCAAAATTTTTCCTATTTTAATTTTTTTTATTATTTTTCTATCATCCCAAAACTGATAGTAAAATTTTCAAATGCAGATGTGGGTCCACAGCGACCAGCCGCTCTCTAGCCTTACGAGAGGAAACAACCAGTTGCAACCACGCCAGCCCCACAGGACGAATCAGTAGAGGTTTTGGCCGAGTTGGAGGGTCATCTTGAGCGCTTAATAGGAGATATTATGGAGACCACTATAGACAACATTCCTCGTTGGCTTCAGCGCTATGTGATTGGGGTCCCAGGACCTTTTAGGAGGTTCCTTTGCAAGGTGGCCTGTGCAGTGGTTTCTTATTGAGATCATCACCAGTGATAGGATGATCGCCTATTGTGGGCACATATGACATTTTTGTTTTTTGTACTTATCATTTTTGCCGATCATAAGGTGTTTTTCAACCTATGATCGAGGACGGTGTATTTTTTGACACACTCCTATATATATATATATATATATATATATATATATATATCACTATTACCGGCTTATCTTGTAAATCATGTTATGGAATTGTTTTAAATTTACATGTATGATTATTGCAAATGTCTACTTAACATTCGAGAAGCAATTGCATCTGCTAATGTATTTAAAGATCTTGGAATATGCTGATATTCAATATAATCAAATTCACATTCCAAGAGACATACTCTCAAAAATAATCTCAATAACACTCGATTTATAGTGGCATACACTCTATTAAGCTGTAATACAATGAGTTCAGAATCTAACCTCACTATCAAACTTCGAATCCCAAATGAAATAGATTCAGATAATAACTCAATCACTGCACTATACTCGGCAATGTTGTTCGTTGTTTGACCGAGGCTTACCCCATGCATAGATACTAACTCGTCAGAGGGCGAATAGATAACCCAAGCTGTGGAAGAAATGTTCCGTGTATTACGACAAGCACCATCAGCGAAACCAATGTATGTTTGGAGAGGCATCGACATCTGCAATATCAAGAGTAAAACCAAGATAAGCAGGAATAATGACGAAAAAACACTCTCTAAGCTAAGCACACTGTTTAAACTAAAACACACCAGCTAGAAAGAAAATCTATCCTAACTAAAATTCTCCATACCCATTCTTTAAGCATAATACCTCTTCAAGTAAAGACCATTTCTGGGTTTACCCAAAGAGTCCCCGTCAAAGTCTACAATTCATAGGCCCCTTTTGCTAGCTTTCGCTTGACAACATAGGGACCATGCCACATAGGAACGAATTTTCTAGCACCTAATTTATCATTAGCTTGATCGTAAACTAAGACTAGATCTCCTTCCGAAAAATTTCGAGGGGTCACATTTCGATCATACTGAGCTTTCATACATTTTGCGTGAGTCTCGATCGCCAATGCAGCATCACGTCGATTCTCATGTAATTGAGCCAAGTATAACAAACGCTTTTCCTCTTCAGAAGTGGCTGGAAGTAACTCGATGGCCATTTTCAGTGACGGGATTTCGCATTCAATGGGTAACACAGCTTCCAGACCATAAACTAGTTGGAAAGTAGTGAACCCTGTTGATGTTTTTACTGAAGTTCGGTACGCCCAAAGCGCTGAAAATAGCATGTTATGCCAATTCGACCGATGAATCCCAATGATTCATCGGATCATGATGACTAAGACTTTGTTGATGGATTCAACCAGACCATTAGCTTGTGGATAATAAGGGGTTGAACTATCGTGACGCAAACCAAGCTGGCCTGTAAGTTCGGTCATCATAACGTTTCGAAAATGACGCCCATGATCAGTGATTATCGCTTGTGGGACACCAAACCTAGCAATTATATGATTGAACACGAAAATTGCAGCTGTCTTGCCGTCTGCCTCAAATGTAGGCATTGCCTCGGCCCACTTGGTAAAATAATCTACCGCAAGGATGATATACGCATGCCCCCCAGCTGAGTGAGGGTTACATGTAATAAAATCGATACCCCATTTGGAAAAAGGACCA
This sequence comes from Pinus tabuliformis, assembly GCA_031772625.1. Taxonomy (NCBI): domain Eukaryota; kingdom Viridiplantae; phylum Streptophyta; class Pinopsida; order Pinales; family Pinaceae; genus Pinus; species Pinus tabuliformis. Next base: position 31,340,799 of record CM062816.1, read on the forward strand.
ATGGAAATTATAGGGTGGAGAGGAGCAGGTGGAGCGCGCATCTTTCGATCAAAAATTTGGCAGTTGTGGTATTTTCGGACCGCGGTAATACAATCTTTAAACAAAGACAGCCAGAAGTAGCCATCGCGCAATATCTTTTGGGCTGTGGCATACCCAGACATATGACCGCCACACGCTCCAGAGTGACAGTCATTTAGAACCCTTTCAGCTTCCTCGTGAGTTAAACAACGTCGAAAAACAGAGTCCGCCCCACGGCGATAAAGACTATCTCCAATAATCCTTAATTGTTGGGACTGGAATCGTATTTTCCGATGTTCTGACCTTGAAATTTCTGGCTAAAAGGATTGGTTCTGGAGATAAATGATGATATCCCCATACCATAGATCTAAAGTGCTGATTAGAAACAAGTATTCGTCCACAATGAGCTCCTTCGCCACAGTTTCTGTATCAGTACGCGGGAAATCACACATTAACTCCGCAAAGGCTAAAGATTTCTTAGACTTAGATTTCTCAAATTCCAAGTCGAACTCCTGTAGGATAACGATCCATTTAGAGTACTTTCCCCCTAGCAATTTCTTGGTCAAAATGTAGATCATAGGGTTGCAATCTGAAATTACTATAGTTTTACGTAGTAAAATGTAGTGACGAAAACGTTGGACAGCTTGAACAGTTGCCAATGCCAATTTCTCCACATGTGAGTATTTTAGCTCAGTTGGATTTAAAGTTCGACTACTGTAATATATCACATGCTCAGTTCCGAATTCATCTTCCTGAACTAAGACCATTCCTATGGTGGAATGAGAGGCGGCGAGATACAAGAAGTAATCCTGGTTGTAGTTGGGAGGATGCAATAACGGTGCATGGGTCAACGCGTGCTTTAGTGCATCAAAAGATTTCTGAGCTATCTCATCCCAATAGAATGGAGTATTCTGTTTCAACAATCGGGTAAAACCCTTTGTAACCTCGGCGTAGTTAGGAATGAATTTTCGTAAAAAGTTTGCTTTCCCTTGCAAACTTTGGAGTTGGAGAAGACTCGAAGGAGGAGGCAATTTGACAATAGCTTTGACCTTCGAGGGATCGACACGAATGCCGGCTTTCGAAACTACAAACCCCAGCAATCGACCCGTCTCTATACAGAAGACACATTTGTGTGGGTTCAACCGAATTCGATAATGCCTACACCTCAAAGATTTCTCGTAAATGGACGAGGTGATCAGCTCGATGTAATGAATGAGTGGGAAAATCATCGAGATAGGGTTGCACAATGTGCTTGATGTCATGAAACGCATAAGACATGGCCCTTTGAAAAGTTGCTCCGACATTCTTGAGCCCAAAAGGTAACTTGCAATAAGCAAATGTCCCCCATGGACAAATGAAAGCCGTTTTTGGTTGATCGGCAAGTAGAATATTGATTTGATTGTATCCGGAAAAACCATCCATGAAGGAGAATATTTCGCTGTTGGCACAATCATCAATGATTTGATCGATATAGGGAGTTGGGTAATTGTCCTTTGGACAGGCTCGATTAATGTCCCTATAATCAATGCATATTCTTATTGTTCCTTGCTTTTTGTTAACCGGAACAATATTCAATACCCAATCCGTTAACGGGATCGGATAAATGAAACCTGCTTTGAGTAATTTTTCAACTTCTACTTTAATTGCAGCAGCTTTTCTTGGGTGAATCTGACGCAAACGTTGCCAGACGGGTTTAGCATCTGGGTAAGTCTTGATCTCATGAACAACAATCGCGGGATCAATTCCTGGCATTTCCTCATAGGACCAGGCAAACACGTCACAGAATTCTTGAAATAGGGCCTTATATATTTGAATTTCGTCATCTGTACACAAGGCACCTATATGAATGTTCTCAACAATTCCAGGCCTAACCGAAATGTCAATAGGAATAGTTCGAGAGATGTTTCCCAAATTTAACTCTGAATCAGGATGTTTCATTGGATTCTGAGGTTCCTTAATATATTCAGTCGTAAAAATTGATGAAAAATCAGTTTCAAAACGATCATTCTCGGGTAAAAACGAAGATCTGTGATGGAGATCTTCCCATGGTAAATCATCTACACATAGGATTTCACGAATTTGCTCATTAGAGTGAACAAGTTCAGAAAACGTAATTAAATCCGAGCTTGATTTGAAAAGTGATTCCTCACGGACCACATTCATGAAGTCAATTTCGGTTGAAGATGGGTCGGTAAACGATTGCACGGACTTATACGCAATTTCATATGGACTCAAAGGAATGACATCACCAAATGAGTCTATCTCAGATTCAGAAGGAATGATCCAAGGATCATCATAAACAATGGTGTCTGACGTAATCATATGAATGGTTGCAAATGAAGACGACGTGTTGATCGGAGGAAAAGGAAAAGTTCCCAGTAAACCGACATCTTTAACTAGTCCTACTCCAACATCCTTATACGGGATAGTCGTTTTACCGACATGCTGAATACTTTCAGAAGAGGCTGGGTCGGATGAAAAGTAAGCCAGCTGCTCTATTGTTATGATCTTTCCATTATGAGGAAACTCTATAACCCGAATGACCGATGAAACGACCGCTGTCATAGCATAAGACCAACTTCGACCCAAGAGAAGGTTGTAATCTAGAGGGGCATCAACCACCTCCACATCTAGATTAACGGTTTTTCCTTCAACCCCTATAGGCAAATCCTGTAGAATCCCAAAAGGATGAAACCCACGGCCATCAAAGGCCTTTAGAATCGTCGGGGATTGATTTAGCGAAGGAGAACCAAGCGATCTCCAACACTGGATCGACATAATACACGTTGAGGCTCCCTCATCAATCACAGTTCGATGAATAGGCCTGTTTTTGACTATCACTGGAATCTGGAAAGCCATTTGATGAGGTAAGCGTGGTGTACTATTTTCTAGATCGAAAATTATTAGGTTCTAGTCCTGAACGTCAACAGCTCCTATAGCCGACAAAAGTAATTTACGCTGTGCTGGACATGATTGCAACACTTCCAAAGCCGACATTGCTGAGGGTGAAACAGGTAAATCCTCAACAATGTTATAGTTCTGAGCCGCTCTCGCATGTGGATTGAAAGCTGACTTTCGAAGTATACCCTTGGCGGGCGGTTTGATTACCAAGTCTGGATTAGGTTTCTCGATCTGTAGTGGATCAGAACCGGGAGCTGAGGTTGATGGATTAGAATGAGAAGATTTTGCTTCTTTACCATCAATAGGACTTTTACTGCCATAATCATTCGATCGAGTTGCAATCCTAACATGGGACATCATCATTATGGATTCTTCATTGGCACTCAAGGAAGAACCTATCATCTTACTGTCTTGAGCTGGAAAAAGATCCTTCAAAACAGCAGGCATTTGGGAACCTTTGACAATCTTCCCAACCTTTGCACGATGAGGGCAGTCCCTTGTAAAATGTTCATCGTCACAAATGAGACAAGGATAACGAGGTTTGCGTTTTTCATCGTTGGATTTCGATTTTTTAGGTTTCTCCATTGAATTTTTGTCCGTTTTTTTCTTCTTCTTTCCTTTCTTCTTTCCACTGGATTTTGATTTGGCTGTAGATGATTCTACAACGTGAATATCGGTGGAAATTTCCACGAAAGGATCTCTTGTCGGGGAATCAGGCAAGGTTATGATAGGAGAAGAATTCTTGGAAGACTTCTTCTTACTTTTAGTGTTAACCGTACCAATCATACCATCAGCGGCATGAGATCCCGAAGGAGCTGCAGCGATTTGATTTTGCTTGGGAAGATCGGGGATTTTCTCGTGTAACGTACCTGACTGAGTATAGACCAGGTCAAGGTACTGTGCTTGAGAAATTACTTGCTCCTTAGTAACAACTCTGGCTTTAGCTACATCTTCAGTGATCTTTGGCAACAAAGATTTTACGAACCATTCAGCCAAGATCTGATCTGGAATAAAAACCTTCACTAAACGCCGTCGACGTCTCCACTCATGAATATGATCTGAAATGTAAGTGGACGTCGATTGCTTTAACAAAGTTAACAACTCCGTGCCATTGTCATATTGGACTGGCAACTGAAAATGAGTTAAAAACGAGGTAGATAACTGACTAAAATTATAAAAAGTGCCTCGCGGTAACACAATGTACCACTTGGCCGCAAGACCAATTAGAGTGCGCTGGAAAAGTCTTAGACGGATCGAATCATCTGAAATGGAGTTAGACGCACACCAGAGGTGATAAGTCATCACATGGTTCGATGGGTCCTCTCTTGATTTACCTTCGAACTTAGGAATATCACTAGGCAACTTATTCGGCATTGGCGGCCAAAACGGAAGATAATTGATGGGATCGTTCGTTAGGCGCGACAAGTCAGGCAAGTCCAAAATTGCCATAAATGGTAATTGACGATTAGGGTCCCTAAAACTCTAGGTCATGAGACCAGCCCCAGGAGGAGGATATCCGGGATAACTAGGAATAGGAATTGCATTTGGGATATTGTATCCTCCTGGAAAACCAGGATTAACTGGACCGTACTGGGGTTGCTGAGGTTGTTGATATGTGTACTGGACATTTCATGCTTGGGGTTGCAGTGCCCAAAAATGTCTATAACAGTTGCCCCCTAAATCATGAGGTCGTTAATCTTTTGATGTCGGGTGAAATGATTTATTATGAGGATCCGAAGTTCTTTCAAGCTGGGAGGAGACCTGTAATAAGATACAATACAATACATTATCTTCATAATATTTTCATGATCTAGCTGAGGCGGGCATTCCCATGCTCAGCTTTATAAATTCATTTTCATGTACATAGGACAGACAATCATCTGAGTGTAGACTGATGATTCTAGTAGAGTCATCATCCCTTTGATTGGATGATTAACTGTGCAACAATAATGTACATTTGATGTCTTTATTTCCTTGAATATATATCGCAGCCCCAAAGGATGAAACTAGATCCGGGGTCTTCAATCTCGTTCGATCTTCACTCGAAGTACAAGTCTATCCATGTGAGAGATGTTCTGGAGTCGAACATGGAAAGACATCGCCTGATTACCAGCCAATGATGTAAGTTGTTAACAGGCGCGAGAGGAATCACCGATAATGATAATGACCCTCAAGGTACTACAGTACAATTCACGTGGTGTGAATAAAGGAATTGGCGTCGAACACCACGCAAAATCTTTCGGTCGAAGGCCATTGATGTAAACCTGTTGCCGGAAGTGAGAAACTTGCCATTGAGGCATGCAAGCTTCAAAGTACTGAACGGGGTGTTCCTAGATCGACTTCTTGGATAATGAGCTGATGTCGACAAGAAGCAATCCGTCACAGGAGGGCCTTAATGAATCCCACATCAATGACACGGAACAGAGCAAATGATTTTAATGGAGGTGAAAACGATCTGATGACATAAGGTTTAGGGTGGCGGTCATGAAAGAATGGAGTGTAAATGTATTGTAGCGGGTGAGACACAGGTGAATTCTCTGAATGACTTCTCTTGAACATATCGGCGACACTGACGTGATGGATTGGTAGCATTAACCCCAAATGTGGATGGTGTGATGGGACCATGGTGATGTGACCGGTGAATGAAACAACCCAACCCGACTTGGATGCGGAGTGAAAGTGTCATGTTCAAGAGCGACTTGCTACCAACAAAGTTTCTTCAAGTTTTCTTCCCAATTTTTCCCCAGTCATTGCTGACCAGTACCTCTTTATTTTTTTCAAGCTTGAGGAGGATAACATATGCTTGTTCTATAATTTTCCCTTCGAGCAAACCCATCGCTATGTTTTAACGAGCCTAGCGATAGTGAAACTCGTTCTTGTCTGCTATGGACAAGTTTGTCGCTATTAAGTTTTAATGAGTTTAACGACAAAGATACCTAGGTCCTTTTCAATTTTAGAGAGTCTGAAAAGGGACGGAAAGGAAACTCTGAAATTCCTTTTTCGTCATCTAATCCCTTAAGTCTGAAAAAGTATAAAACAATACAGAAGGGATGAATTTTCGATACTTTTAACGAGCCGAACAAAACAAGCGCTCGATCTTTTTGTGTAATAATCCCTCAGGTCCAAAAAGATTAAAATCTAAAGGAGGGATAGCACTTCCAGTCCCTTTAACGAGCTGGAGAGGCCAATGGCTCGGCAATCTTTTCATATTTTACGAGTCAGTTGAAAAGAGCTCAAAGGAGACTCATCTTTTGAGGAACGAGTGATAAAATTGGGTAGCAGCTGATTCCAGGTAAGGTTTGGAATTTTCCAATCATGGAAGTGTTACAAGGATGGCTAGTGGGATCACTCTTTGCAGCTGTTCGTCAAAAAGGGTAAACAATCAAATGGAGGTGAATGATCGGCCAATACAGAGTGGAGGTGATGATGAGAACACGACCAAGGCTTTAAAGGCTGAAGTACTACATTCACGATGGTTATTTACCGGGAAATAGTTCATTTTTTAATGAGCTTAAATGCGGGGAGAAACATTTGCTCATGACTTATGTTTATTTTTTAACGAGCTTGAACTATGTGCTAAAACTGCTCGATTAATCTAGTCGTATAATAAGAATGTCCCATTTAAAAACGACAATTTTTAGAGTTTTGCCCCACATCCTTTCTTTATGCAAGTTAGGAAACGACCAATCCTATGAGTTTAAAGGGTTAGAGGACCTACAAATTTAAAAAATAAATAGTCGCTCTTCGCTTGCACGCCAAAAGGTTTGCATGCCCCCAGGTATAAAACAGAGTTTCAAGGTCACCTTTCAAATCTCCAACAAAACATTTGTTTTATCAGGAAAGGTATACCTCTTTCAGGTTACCAAAGATTGTTCTATTCACAACGCAAACAAAACACTTCTTCAGCGATGTCTACTAAAATAGACAAAGGTTAGACAATCCACCCACATAACTTTGACGAGAGAATCTTATTCCAGTCTAACCCCCTCTTCCAATCACGGGCGGGAGTACAGTCTAGTCATATATCTCTCACGGAAACCTACCCTATACCCGAAGTTTTCCTGCCGAAGCAGACCAGGGTGCATGCCCCCTGGGTTTCAGTCATGTCCCCCGAATCACTCGCGCTCATCAGGTGGATGAACTGGAGATTGATGAGATATTCCTTGTGTGAAAAGACCATTCAGGGATGGCATATCACTATTTGCTCTGTGTGATCCAGGAAATGAAAGTTGGTCTACGAGCTTGACCATTCTTCCTTCGTGCAGAAATCACATACTCTAAAGAGTGATGAGACAATGGCTCCCATGCAATAAATATAGTCTTGTCCAAGGAGTAGATTATAATCCAGGGGTCCTTGAACTACCATTACGTTCATGTGAATAGTTTTCCCTCTCAATGTTATGGGCACATTGGGAAGGATCCCTAACGGTCGACTGGTTCCTTTGTCAAAGCCTGTTAGATTTCTCATCTCAGGCAAAAGTGATGGCGAGCCAAGCGCTTTCCAAGCAGTCGAGGAAAGGATACTCACAGAAGCCCCTTCATCTATGATGGTACTAGCCATAACCATTCTATATATTTGAGCAATAATTCGGAATGGTACACTAGCCGGAAAACGGGGTCTGCCTAGTTGATTCCAGTTGAAAGAAACAACTAGGTTGCTTGGAGGTGGGACCGAATAGACGGCCGGGTACAACTTTGACAAACTTCCTTCCTGCGGTAAAGGAATGGGTAAATTTCCCCCATGTTCATCGGAGTCTGTGCTTACGAAAAGAATTTGGACGGTGTCACCCTTATTCTCTTCTGTGATTGTATCATCTGAAGATGGAACCTCTGAAGGCAAGACCGGGTCAACTGCCGCATTGACCTTTTGACTTTTGTCTGGTATGGGTTCAGATGGTTTGTCTTTAATGATAGATGCTTCGGCTGACCACCTGGGCGGGTCGGCCGGATTTTCAACTAGTGACGGACTTGGCAAGGGTTTTTTATATCCAGGAGGAAGTCGTAACGGTGAAACCGGACGATCGTCCAAAACTCTTTTAGCCTTGTCTAAGAAGGGACAATGGTGGACGACATGATTGCCTTCGCACAGTTTACAAGGAAATCTATGTTCTCCTTTTTGTCCTGGGGCTTCACTTTCACTAGTCGACGGTGTGTTTTCAACATGATCATCAGAGGTTGATGACACCAGGTTGTGCAAACGAGGAGACCAGTCCCTTAAGATCCGAGGGATACAGGGACAATCTCAATGATAATGGTCTCCTTTGCAAATGACACATGGCGATTTAGGCCTGGTCGGTGCAGTGTGTGGATTTTCACTAGATGATGTTTGGTTGCCTCCTTTCGCTTTTGGCTCCTTCTTCTTCTTCTCTTTCTTCTTCTTTTCCTTCTTCTTCTCAGGTACTTGACTTTTGGCTTTACCAGCCCCATCAAGCGAAGAGGAAGGAGGATAGGAAGAATTGGAGGAAGTAGAAGGTTGGTGGGTAACTCTGGAATCATCTAGTTTCTGAATCGATTGTTCAGGAATTACGGTGTTCTGAATGACAGAGGTTGAGAAGAGCCATACAGGCAAGCCGATTGTCAATCCTGTAAGCGACAATGTGGCCATATGGGGTGCACCAACATCTCCCCAAGAGGAGAAGGGACTAGGATTTCCTCCAAGGGGAATTCCTTGGTTGGTGGATTCCATTTTCTCAACCTAAGGTCAACGTAGGAAAGGGTGATGATTATTCCATTTAAAATAAATTTTAAACGCTTTGACACAACTTGTTTTTTCAATTTTTAAGAGTCGAGCAAAAGCAAAAGATGACTCTAGTCACCTTCGATTTTTAATGAGCCTGAAGTGACAAGTGCTCAGATGGACCTTTTCCGTTAAGGAGTCTGAAAAGGAATGAAAGGGACTGCTCTGGAAATCTAGGTAGAGGGATTAGCATACCAATCGCAAAACTGCAGAATACTTTTTACGGTACGGCAGTCAATCTTCCTGAATGCTGTGTTTAGTGCATTGCGATCGATAGGGTGGCAGACACGGCTTCCTATGGATAAAGGATTAAGCCTATTGTGGTCTCCCAAAATATACTCGACAATACGTGGGAGCACAAGTCCATACTGGCACTTATCGTCTCAAAGTGGAGGAATCACCCAACCATCAGTGAGAACAACAGTTACCAGGCTTTACGACGCTGGAATACGTCTCTAGCCTAGACTTCTAGATGTTGTGCGTTAGGTTCCAAAGCATTGTTAGATTCATTAAATTTATTTTATAGTTGATCTTGCTTAAGAAATTTTCCTTTCAGGTTCACCGCGAGATGTAGATGTACAATTCCTAAAATTCAATCTAAGATGATAAAAAGTCTTTTATCTTCTTTGTGCAATGAAAATCCTAGCTACTAAGGAAAGAGAGACAGTATTCTTTCACAAAGAGCAAAGAGCACACACTAAATGCACTGTCCTAAATCAAACCAATCAAACAGTATAAATGAAAATGCACATGCATGTATTTGTTTTCAGCTTTCTTAGTATGTGAATGGTAAAAAGAAAGCTAATGCGCAAATCTGAATTACTTTTCAAGCGACAATTACTAACAAGTTTCTTTTCAAAATCAAAATGGAGACAATCACAACACTTTACGATTTGGAAATGAATACTTGCTTTCGACACTAGAAAAACTACAAATTCAGACCAAATACAATAGTAACAGGGTAATCGACTATCAATAGCAACCAAACTCTTTCCTATGACTGAAAACGACACTTGCGACACTTTCAAATCAAGGGACGACAGTACAATTACGTTACTTTTTGCAAAGGAGAACTGAAAATGACTCAACAAATACACAAAAACATTTACAGTTCTTTTGCACAATGGAGGCGGAATAACAGCAAGGAAAAGGGGTTTCAAACAGAGATATACTGATTACAAGCAGCAAAATTCATGAATAGAACTAAAAGGAATGAATCACAGAAACCAAAACTGAACAATGCCTAGTCTGATCAGCGCACCTGTAACACAGTGAACTTGAAATGCAGCGCACCTACTACACTCGGGAAGTGCGCTGAATTTCAGATTCACAGAACAGAACCTACGCTGGGCCAGAGACGAGACTTTGCTTGGGTTCTGGGTCACAGTTTGCAGTTCAGTTCATGGGTTTTGGCTGAGCAAATGGTAATCAGTAATGCAACAATCAGGGGTAGATCTAAGGAGGTTCTAAGAGCTACCACGAGGGCAATTAGAGAGTTTGTGAATCAGTTGTTTAAGTCATAAACGAATCCTAGAGAGTGACTGAAGCGGCATTTATATACTTTGCATTTGCATAGCAAATGCAGTTCGAAAGCTACCTGGCTCGACTTCAGGCTCTGCCTGTAAGTTTATAAAATAAACAACAAGGAAGATAAACAAACAACCTAATTCGTCCCCAGTGGAGTCGCCATTTTATTACAGGGAAAAGTGTCTACATAGAACTGCTTATCCCACTAAGGTGTGGTAGCTACCTTAGAAACAAACAAAGTAAAGCTACTTTCGTTTTTCCTTTATGAAATATAGATGAGAGAAGAACAAAGAAGACCAACCTCTGTCTTGCGCTAATCTCCTAGTTCGATTCCTCTCTCTCTTGATAGTCTTTCGCTACTTGCTCCCTTGTACGCCCAGCTTCACAGAGTACCTGTAGGATCACAGTAGCATAACACTATACAAGAACATGGATCTATAATCATAAACAATCTAGGATCAGATGTAAATTGACCATACAAATGCACAAAAACATAAATGAGACAAGAGTATGGAGGAAAACTTGAATAGATTTTATTGATAACTAAGAAAGAGCCAAGGGAGTTACAACCAGTTGTTCTGACCCAGCATCATCCTCTCAGCAAGTAAGCCCTTCTTCACCTCATACAAAGCTTAGATCACCCAACACTATGATGTTGTCTCAAGAAACCAACAACAATTCCTTACAAGATGCAAAATTCCAGCCTCTGGATCTCTGGGATGAGGGATCCATATATAGATATCTGTAAGGGAGACGAGTCAGCTTGTGATTTGATTAGTGTCTTCCCTCTGATAGTTCTTGCTTCCACTTGGAGATTGATGATCTCTTACTCATCCTTGGTCGAATTCAGAGAGGCAAGTGTCACAGGAGAAGTTTCTGGAAGAATCTATGCCTCTCCACCTTGCGAATTGACACTGCCATTTGTCACTTCTCGCCCATCGCACCCCATAGAAGGGATTTTTGAAATGCAACGCACCCACAGAGTGTACTTAGGTGAGATGGAAAGCACTTTGCCTATGGAACAGCTGAAATGATCCTGTTTTGACCAGTTTTGAGCAGTTTTTCATGGAGAACTTCTGGGAGAAGCTGTAATCAATTGACCTTGTTCCTTTAGGAGTTAGAAAAACACTTTTAGGGACTTAGGAGCCCTTGGTTTATGGAAATTTCATGCTTGGGGTTGCAGTGCGCAAAAATGTCTATAACAGATGGATCCCACACTAAATTCATTCTGGGGTACTGACCCATAACAGGTTGAGAATATTGAGGACCATAACCGGGTTGAGGGTAGGATTGATAATTCAAAGGTACATTTCCCATTCCTTGAACATATGATTGACCAGAGGGTGGTTGGAAACCTTGGTTCGAGTACTGACCTTGGGGTTGATACCTTTGAGGCACATACTGATACTGGGGTTGACCTTGAGGTATAAATTGATACTGGGGTTAACCTTGGGGTACATATTGGGTCTGGGGTTGACCTTGAGGAACGTACTGTCCTGTAGGTATGTACTGTCCTTGAGGTTGCCCCCCAGATGCAAATTGGGTACCTTGAGGTTACCCCCCAGGCGATAATTGAGGCTGCCCCCCAGGCGGTAATTGGCCACCTTGAGGTTGAGAATTGGGAATAGAACCTGAAATCATGAGAATATCTTCTATGCTCAATGGCTTAGTACCATTGCTTCCAGTTAATAACCCTTGTTCAATGGGTTGAGGAGATGCTCCCGAAAAAGTACCAGAGAGTGACTGATACCCAGAGGGAACAGAAGGACCGCCGTACAAAAAGGATTCAGGCGATTGAGTAAACATGGACGACTGTCTTGACATATTTAACGGAGGATAATAACCTCTAGGTGTTGGGTGATAAGGAACACGAGGTGGTGAAAAACTTAACCCTGGGTTTTCTAAGAAATTAGTCAAAGAAAGATACCAAGTACTGCTCCTAGGTGGACTGTAAAAAATTGATTCACGCTCCCTTAGCTCAATAACAGGTTGATTTTCAGGGATAGGGATGCCTACTTCTTCTTCCGGAGTAGCAAGTTCTTCAATAGCTATGAGTCCAGAAGGAAGATCTTGGGTGATTACTCTTTCTACCCTAGGTGAACCAGGACCACTAGAAGCTGGAGAAGCAAACCCCGATGTCGGAGTAGCAGCAAATTCACTTTCAGGTTCAGATATTTCAGGTTCCTCACCTATATCACTAGTAGATGAAAAAATACTAGTAACTTCGGAAACAGACACTGATTGTGGATTATAATCTGCTACCAAAGCTTGAAAATCAGGATGTACCACCAAAGAAGACTCTCCTTCTTCAAGTGACCCAACTCTACTGTCTCTAGGAGTTACGAGGACTTTCAAACCTTCAAGCTGGCTCGGTGAAAACTCAGGAGGTTGGCCCCGAAGTCTACGGGACTTCCTCGGTAATTCAGCCATGGTTAAAAACTTTTAACTACTTCACACACAAACAAAGTAAAATCTCAATGAAAACCACCTAAAGCCTCTAAAGAACCAAACAAATTTGAATCACATGCCTAAAGAATCTAGGAGATCAAACACACACAAACAGTAACTTTCCGTACTGAAAACACTAGTTGGTGATGAAATCCAACGTCGCAGAGTTCAATACAGAAATGGCGGTTGGAAAAGTTACCCCGACAACCTGCTTAATGAATACACTGGCACAAGTTCCTCCACTTAACCATCTCGATTGAAGAGAACCCCCCAGAAAATCCAAGTGAGTCTAGCCGACGTCTGCTCCAGGTACAGTGGGATCTTCCCGCCACTGTCACCTTAGGAAGAATCCTAAAGAATATGGCCACTAAGGTTACCAACTGAAACAAATATACCTGGGGGAACAGTCTACGATCCGATACACATGCAAGGGAAGAGTAGCAAGCTCAATCCCCTTGAAGGCTCCTTGACATAATCCAAGGTTTACCAACAAGTGACCCCAGGCTCCTCGTCAATGGTTAATTTGAGGTTTACCATTTTTAATACGTGAATATCTAGCATCATTCCCAATGAGGAAGGATTGATTCCCACATTGGTTCGGACATGATCTCGTGCTTCTCCTTTAAGAGGAGCTTTCCCAGAGCATAAATGCAACAATTGGATTTCTTCCCTACCACAAGATACAACTACTTGTTTGTTTTTACTGTCTTGGAGAGTTAATTACTCTCCTACTCCAAGACACTAGCCTAAGCTAAGTTGGTGTATCAGAGCCCTAGAAATAAAAATGTTGCTAGATGAATTTTACTTTAAGCGTTATTTTTATTGGTTTTTGTTTAAGTCAAAAGGTGCAGAGATGAAACTTGTGGTATTAAGACTCGACTCAAAATCACTAAAAATGCACCTAAGATGATTTAAACAATCTTTTCTCTTCGATGAACTTCTAGCTAGGAAAGAGTTTGAGAATGCAAAATACTTTGTAAACACAAATCTTTCTTAACACACAAATTAAAAGAAGAGCTTTTGTCCTTTCCAATGCACTCAAAACGAGACAACTAGTTATTTTCACAAAATTTTCCTTTTCTTTTCAAAGCACTCAACCACTACAAAAAACAAACTTTTTCAAAAGAGATTTTATTTTTATTTTTTATAAAACACTCAAAACTATGCAAACGACTAACTTTGAGATCTATAAATTATAAAAACCTATTTGAAGTCAAAGCCTACAAGATGTATTTTTAAGGATGATTTACTTAGCTAGATGTAAGCTAAGGACCAATTTATGCAGAATCACAAATCAGTCAAAAACAACCAATTTTGTTTTCTTTTTAAAAATGAAAATCCAAACTTTAAACACAAGCTTTTCGAAGTTTTGTAAAGAGAAAACAGAAAGCGGATTCCTCAACAAGGGTAGATTTCATTAATGGTCAGACTCATAAGAAGGTTGGTAGACACCAAGGTGATCTGAGGTCCCTACAACTTCTAAGCTCAGAGCTACTACAAGACCAAAACGAAAAACAAACCCAACAAGCAAAACTCCTAGGAATTTCACCTAAAACCCTAACACTAATGAAATCAACCTAAGGAAAGCTTCTGACAGGTTATATGCAGGTCTGGGTAGTGGATAATAACTTCTAAACAAAAAAATAATCTGACTAACAGAGGAAATCTTAGGTTTTTCAAAATTTTGACAGGGTCCGCAGGCCCACAGTTAACACAGGTGCGGTACTGCTCTGTGCTAAAAGCAAAAGTGCGGATAGGTATGCACTGTGTCAGAAGGCTAGGGTGCGGTCCTCTCCCAAAGCTATGAAAAACAAAAAATAACCCTGGATCTACAATCTCTACCCAATTCCACACACAACAAGCCAAAAACAGAAACAAAAACACAGTTTCTTAGGTCAAAGTAAAACAAGGAAAAAATCAAGTCCCCAGTGGAGTCACCATTTTGTCACACGGAATGAGTCGATCTTGCAGACAAGATAGACCTTCCTAGAATATAAAGAAGACCTAATGAAAAGCAAACCAATCACACACAATCTTTCTCTAAATATGCGTTTATAAACAAAGGCAAACAAGTGTTTTAGGCCTACCTTAGGTCCAACGCAAGTTTGTGGAAGCCTTCGCTCCTTCGATCCAAATGAGCTCCTTTGTCGCGAATCTGCAAACACAAACAAGCAAACAAATTAAATATCACCTGAAAAGCCAATATCATAAACATATTTAACATGAAAGTCAAGGAATTCATGAAACAAATGACATGAGACAATTTGTTGAGAAAAATGAGTTTGATTGTATTAATTCAAATCAAGAAGAACTTTACAACCTGTGCCTTGATGCTGTACAAGCTCCTCCTAGGGTCCAGCAAGAAGTCTCCTCTACTTTGACAAGTTTCACTCTCTTCCCAATGAAGCCAAAAAGGTATGTGATCTCTCCTCTTAAGCTCAACTAGGAAGTCTTAATTTCACGAGCATTTACCCTCAAAAATGTTCAGCTTCTAACCTCCCTAGCAACCAGCCCAATGCCTGAATTTATAGTGCAATGGAGGGAAGTTACTAGGTCCTCCTTCAAAGGGATAAAGCCCTCCTTCAAAGGGATAGCTCCTCTCATCAATGGATTAGCTCCTTCTCTTTTGGGATGCATGAACCACCTAAGAGCGGCCAATCCACATCAAAATTCCTTCTAGAATCATCTAGAATTAACCCAAAGTGAGTTTTTTAGAATAAACTTGCGCCTTTTTGACTTTCACAGGGGTTCGCACCCACACCTTTAGGGACAGAGCGGGCAAGTCCGCAGTTTTTGTAAACAGAAGGTACGGGACCGCAGGAAATAGTGAGAGAAAGTGCGGAACCAGAGTTTTATTGATTTTCAATGTCTTTCTCTCATTTTCAAAGCTTGACTTGAAGAGCTGAAGTCTGAAACTTGCTTAGGAGGACAGTACAAGTGATGATAGACCCATACTGACTGCAAATAATAATGGTGACGATATTTTTGTGTAACATTTCTTCTTCTTAATAATATCCTCCATAGCCTTTGAGTTACTTGGATCAAAACCTGGTTTGATCACCATTTCCTCTAAATATTAAATTCTCTTTTCTTTGGCTAGAGAGGAAACTTTCTCCAGTTTGAGATGTGATTGAACATTGTTCAAAGACAACTGTAGTTTAGAGGAAGTAAGGGAAGTCCTTGTGAAGGTTGAATAAACCATCTCTCCTGTTTGCATGTGCATGTCTATCTGATCTAAAGGATGGACATCCTTTGCCTCAAACTCAAATATAGTCTGCTTAAAATCATCTGTTGATTTAGGTTGAGGAACCTATGCCTGTAAGAATTCCATATGAATTCTCCCTTTCTCAATGTCGTAGGATAAAATGAGGTTGTGTTGAATTGAGGGAGACTGCTTTCTGAATTGAGCATAGATATCATCATGGAGGGCTTCATTTCGCTATTTAATTTCTCTGTATCTTTGAAATATATCCAACTACCTCTGTTTTGTAAATGACATTGGTGTATGAGGGGTTGTAGCTGGATTCTCTTTAGTGGTTGAAGATAATGGAGAATCAGTGGTGCTGCTACCAAACTTTAGAGTCTGAAGGCTAGATATCACAATAGTACCATCTATTTCCTCCAATGGTGGGAAATCTACCTTAGAGCTTGTCTTTTCCTTTTCGGAATAAATCTTGAAATCCTTCACCGAGACCTCTGTAACTGAAGGAGAGTCCTCCTCTCTCAGCCTTTTCTCAGTATTCTCTCTAGGAATAGGAGTCTTTGAGGCAGTTCTAGACAACACTTGCTCTTCGCGCTCTTGCAATGTGTTCTCTACCCAATCTTGTTGATTCATATATTTTTCAATCTTTGGTCTCTAGGTATGTACATAGGGGGTTGTCTTTTGTTCCACCCTTAGCTTAGAAATTACCCCAAAGGGGTCATAAGGCCATGTGAAGCTAAGGGGAAAATTCATTTTCTTTAGTAGGAGGTCTACTTCCTCTCTTTCTACTTTGTTGTTACAAATGAATGGTCCTATCTACATTTTAATTCTAAATTGAGACTTCTTCTTAACTGCCACAAAATGAATGTTGTCTGATTGGATTATTTGTTTGATGTACTCCAAGGAAAATATCCTCATAGGAAGGTACTTTGGCAGTTTGTAGGGTGGAAACTTGGAGCCATAAACCCTGATCTCTGTAAATCGCTGGTATAAATACCAATCTCCTGTCTTCACCTGCTCGCTGAGATGCAACACCTTTTGAATGTCCTTAATGATTCTAGGAATCTGCTGGGCACTCAACAAACAAGTTGCTGGATATAAAAATTGATCTACAAAATCCTTAAAACCCTATTCATGTGAATGTCTTCTAATAATTGAGGTCCAATAGATTATGGACTGAGGTTCACCCTGCTGATTGAGTTTCTAAACTAAAATCGGAAGCCTGTCTGTCTAGAAGAAAATAAACATGTACATAAGAATGGAATAGTACCTAAACATTCCTTCAGTTAAAAACTAAAGGAATTGTTCACGTATTACATCTGCAAGAAAGTGACTATAGTCAAAGATGACTGACAATCTTTCTTCTGTGGAAAGGGTGGATAGAAAGCCTAAAATAGGCTCAACTACCTATTCATCTGAAAAGTATTCGAGTAAGAAGGACAAGACAAAAATGATCTGTCTAGTTCTTTGAGGGAAAATATAAGTGGGATAAGGGGGATTCTTCTTGGGAAGTTGAGAATATTCTAGCAGGAAGACCACAAAAATCATGGCTCTCTGGGGAAAAGTGAGTTTTTTCATAAATTTATTTAAGAACCTCAATGGAAAAGGGAGTCAAGGATTCACTATGTGGGACCTACAATATTTGGTTTATATTTTGAGGGGTAATGGTGAAAAGGATTTCACCATTAGGGGAGGTGATAGCTCTCTTACTTGAGAGATAAGAGGCATGGCATTGAATGAAGAATTTAGGGAAATAGTAGGCTTGGGGAAAGACAAACAGGGGTAGTCAAGATTGCCAGAGGCCAATCTCATTAGACTGGTCTAGATAGGTATCACGAAACCAGGAGTGTAATTCGAAAAGGTTGAATTCACACCGTGTTTTGGCGATTTTATAATCTCTATCAGTTAGAGGGATGTGGTATAAATACACAAAGGGAGAGAGCATTGGATTAACCATAGTGGAATTAGTCTTAGTTTTGGGGTCCATCGTGGTAACAAGAAGAAATGTAGAGGATGACAGACGAAATTGTAGAGGGCGACTGTTAATTGGGAAAAAAAAGAGCTTAGAGGGTATTCCTCTATGATCAATAGCTGACAGGAAAAGTAGAAAGCAAGGATAGATAGCATTATGACTGCATAAAAAGGAGGAAAGAGTGTGATTGTGGGAGGGAGCGAGGCTTTATGGATTTGCAAATGGAGCGGGACCATTGGCTAAATGACTGTTCGAGAGCATTTACTCAGCAATGGGATGGAACTGCAATGGAAAAGCATAATGGTCATTGACGTGGCGGAAAATGATATGCGGATGGAGGCGCGGGACCATTGGCGGGAAAGGAGTTATGTGACAGTAGGGGAGTGGAGGTGGAGTGGAAGTGGAGGGTGACATAACCAAGAATATGGATTATGGTGGGAATGGCGAAAAACCTCTTTCAGAGGGGGGTGTGAGTGGTTTGTGGTAAGTGAGGGGGAGGGTGCAAAAACATATGGGAAAATTTCTTTTTAGAGCACCCCTTGTAGGAAAAGAGAAACATGGTGGGGGGAGCCGAAAAGGCCTTTAAGCCATCCGATGGGAAACAAATTGCGATCAGGTGTGGGAGATGTGTGCCTTTTAATGCTAACTACATAACATGTCATATCACATGCATGTTTTTATACAATAAGGTCCGACCTTGGACAAAATAACACTATTACATATAGCCTTGCTTAGGATAAAGATCATTTTCCCCTAAACTAATCTAAATAAATCAATTAGAGTGCATTTAGAAGTGCAAATCCTCAATTATTTTGCCACTTTAAAGTTCTAAAAACACCAATCAAACTAATGTACCAATTTCATCAATCTAGATTAAAATGTTGGATTAATTTTTTCACCTAAGCTACTTAATCTAATCTTAGCCAAGATTACATTATTTGGCTAATTTATTCATTCTAATCTAATTAACATAAATTGAAATTTGATTGAACATGATTAAACAATATGTTTCAAGCAAGAGGAAGTATTGTGGAATTTTGAACAAGCTGCACACAATCTCATGAATTTATTCTTAAAAAATTATTGTACGATCAGTGGAACTTAAACTGGCATCATTTTCACATTTTTGCTTTTCTGTGGGGTTCCTTTATCATTTTTTATTTTTCTAATTTTTTTTTAATATATATACCCTCTTTTCATTTTTTTTAATTTTCATTTATATATCTTTTTTTTTGGAAATTATTTGAAATATGCAATATTATTTACAATTTGAAATACTGAAAGAAAACATCTAATCATCAATTGATCCTATAAATTATAGGACCCTAATAGTGGCTCCAGCTGGGGATGGCACTCTCTTTGTGATGTGTCAAGAACAACAGACTAATAGCCTTGAATCATTGTCTTCAGTGTTTTACTGCATCTGATTTTTGTAGTTGTTGTAGTTATGGTGGCAAAATGACTAAAAGCTCAGGGCCTTCTCCATGGGATTCAACTTTCAGACATAAGCTACCCAATCATAACAGTACAAAGTAAATGGTATCTATAATGAGTGTGATGAAAGCTGCTTCTAGTCCAGAAAAACATAATGTTTCAACATCCTGCCATTGACAGGTCCTCCAGGTAGCTCTGTTCCATCTATGTCCTTCAGAAAAAATGCACTATTACCCCTGTAAGCATGGATTATGTAAGGTCCCATCCACAAATTATCAAACTTACCATGCTTGCCTTTCTCTTCTCTTCTGGAATCCCATTTCAGAACATGATTGCCTATCTGAAAATCATCAGCCTTAGTTCTTCTGTCATATATCTTCTTGATACTTTCCTGGATCAACTGAGTTCTGTTGTGAACTTCCTCTCTTGACTATTGCAAGTGAATTGTTTGATTTATTCTTCTTTGTAGATCATTTGGTTCAACCTCCAATTCTTGCAGCATTTTCAAAACAGGAATTCCCAATGAAGTTGGAAAAAAAACATCCATCCCATAAACTAATTGGTATGGAGACATGCCAATTGACTTTTTAGTTGTAAGTCTGTCTGCCCATAATGCATTTACAAGCTTGTTGTGCCATGATTTCTTGTTATCCTGCAACAATTTTTTGATAATATTAACCAGAATTTTGTTGGAAGATTTTTCTAGTCCATTTCCCTGAGGGTAATAGGTTGTAGAATGTCCCAACATTATTTGATATTTGTTGAAAAATTCCACCATTCTCTTTGACCTAAATGCTGTAGCATTATCTGTAATGATTTTCCTAGGGCATCCAAATCTTGAAAGAATATTATTCTCTAGGAATTTAATGATTACTGCATCAGAGGCTTGTCTAGTAGGTATGGCTTCAATCCATTTGGTAAAATAATCAGTGGCTGTAAGAATCCACTTATGTTGGGAAGAAGAGGAAGGGTGAATTTCTCCTATAAAATCCAGACCCCATTGCTGAAAAGGAGTTTCAACAAATATGGGCTTTAAGGGTAAAGGCAATAGTTTTCTTTTTCCTTCAAATATTTGGCATTTGTGGCATGAGGTGACTTTCTTCTGGACATCAGAAATTAAGATTGGCCAATAAAAACCTACTCTTAGGATCTTGTTTGCAGTAGTCTTCCAGTATAGGTTCCCACCACAGTGTCCTTCATGAAATTCCTACATCAATTTATCTACATCATCTTTCAACAAGAAATTTAGTAAAATCCCACTAGTATCTTTCCAATACAAATTATTATCTAAAATACAAAATTTCATAGCTTCGAGTTTAAGAAATCTAGATTTCCTTTTGGTCAAACCAGGAGGAGCTTGTAAATGATGTAGAACAAAAATAAGGTCTTTGTACCAGGGAGAGGTAGAAATAACCTCTGCTAATTGTGGAGTCATCTGCTCGTCTGATTCATTGAGTATATCTAGAAAATTTATATCCAAAGCATGTAAATTAGATTCAACCATTAATATAGCTAACCCCTGACCTTTAATGAGTTTGGTAGGTTTGATTTCAATGTCATATTCTAAGATAATGGCAATCCATTTACCCCTTTTTCCATCAAGATCATTTTGGGTCAGTATGTCTTTTACCACAACATTTGGAACAAAGGCAATTATATGTGAATTGAGGATATAAAATCTAAAATAGTTTATTGATTTTACCAGGGAAAAAGCCTAATTTTCCATGATATCCTATTTTAATGCAGCATCTCTTAAGGATTTACTAAAGAAATCAATTGGCTGTTCATGTCCTTGATTATTTTTTTGTAAGATAACTTCAAAAATAGTATGCTTAGAAGCACATGAGAAAATGAGAATTTTTTTTGTAAACTCTAGGCTAATGAATACATGAGCCTAGGTTAAGGCTTGTTTTACCTTATTAAATGACTATTTAGCCTCAATGTTCCACTTTACCTCTGTGCCTTTTCTCAACATTTTTGTTATATTCTTTAAAAGCTCTACTAGATTAGGAATAAATCTCCTCAGAAAATTGATCTGGCCAATGAAAGATTGAACTTCCTTTACATTTCTAGGGGGATTTATTTTTAATATAGCTTCAATTATGCTAGGATCTATTTTGATTCCTTCCTTTGAAATGATATGTCCCAAAAATTTTCCTTCTTGTAAGCCAAACAATGTTTTCTTTGGGTTGAGGGAAATACCAAATCTCCTACATTTTTCAAATGCTCTCCTTAGGTGAAGTAAGTGTTCCTCATCTGTTTTTGAAAAAATAGTGATATCATCAAGATATATGACTATAAATCAACCCATTTCATATGTAAAGGTAAAGTCCATGGCTCTTTGGAAAGTGGCACCAACATTCATTAGACCAAAAGGAATCTTCACATACATGAAAGTGCCCCAGGGTGTAGTAAATGTTGTATTTTCTTGGTCTTCGAGATGTACTAGGACTTGATTATAACCTAAGAAGCCATCTAAAAGAGAAATTCTACTAGATCCAACCACCTTCTGCAAAATGTGGTCCATCTTAGGCAAAGGGTAATTGTATTTCAAAGAGGCTTTATTCAGGTTTTGGAAATCAATACAAAGTCTAATGTCTCCAATGGTTTTCGTAGTTGGAACTAAATTGGACATCCATTTCGAATATCTTAATGGCACTATGATCTTGGCATCATACATTCTTTTGACCTCTTTTTCAATTAGAGGCATAAGCATTGGGTTGATTCTCCTTAATTTCTTCTTAAAAGGCTTGTGATATTATTTTAAGGGAATCTTATGTTGTATAATGCTAGTGTCATAGGATTTCAAATCCTCATAACTCCATGCAAAGACATCTATGAATTCTTTGAACAAGTCTATGTACTTTAGCTTTTCTACTGGGGGTATAGATTTGGACAATTTAATCATCTTAGGTTCTTGTTCAGTTCCAATGTTACACTCTTCAACTCTAGGTCCAGTAGGTTCAATTTTAGGCTTCTTGGCTATGTCATTAAAGTCAAACAAATCTTCTAAGGGGGTTAATCCTCTAGGCAAAACATTGTCTTTCAACTGTAAAATTTCTTATTCTTGTTTTTCTTGATCTATTTCTTTCAATTCTAATTTAGTCACACCATTATGTACACTATCTTCTAGGTCAACTTCTGTGTCTATATTATCATATTCAAACTCATATTTTGACTGCAAAAAACTTTCAATCTGGGCATCATTCCCAAAAACTTGCCAGTATCTGATATTGTCTGGTATGGTAGGTCTGCTTTTTACTTCGTATATTGGTGACTAGGATGAAATGGCAATTTACAGGTACTAGCTGAAGTAGCAAGACCATCAGGTAAGATGTTTTGATCTCTAGGGACCACAGACAGGCTATACTCAATGAAGGATTCCAAAAAATCCAAAACAACATTCCTATAGGCTCTCATCCTTGGATGTTTAGCATAATATTCCCCTTTAATTTGTTTTATTATCAATTCAAAATCTCCATGAATTGCAATTCGCTTAGCACCTAGCTTCTTTAAAAGTTGTAACCCTAAAATTAAGGCTTCATACTTGGCTACGTTGTTGGAACATTGGAAATTTAATTTATATGAATGGCCTTCTGAGTGATTAGTTTTTGAATTTGAAACCCATATGCCTACCCCTGATCCTTCTTTACTAAAATCTCCATCAAAACTTAATATCCACAAAGGTTCATTTGATTCATCATATTCTCTGATATCTGTTTGGCATTCCTCAGAATGACATAACTCAATGTTTTTATTGGGAAGTTGTTCCTATATATTTGCATCATTATACAAAATAAAAGAAGAAAGGTATGAATGGACTGAATATAAGGGATAATTATGAGGCTTATCCTAAGTAGTAACCATAAACTTCATCAGTTTTTCCCTTTTTTGGTGTGGAGCCTCATTATCTTCTTTATTCAAAGGTATTGCTACATTGGACTCCAGTTTGTAATGGGGTAGCAACACCGCCCGTTATTTGCGCTGCAAGGGGGGTCTGGGGGGGTTGACGATGATTCTTTAGAGCCCCCACCTCCCTGGTGGGGGATCATGGGTAGTGCCCCCGAAGCTAAAATTAGATGTAAATTTCCTTGTAAAATGTTTTAATTTCATAGTCAATCTGGGCCGTTCATTAGGCGGAAATATGATGCTAGAAGTTATGCTTAATTTAGGGTTTTTTTCCAGAGAAGGAAACCCCTCGCTATATATGAGGGAATTGTATTGTGACTATGTAGATCTGTATTCTAAATGAGAAAGAGAGAGGATATTGTGTGAGAGTGAAGAGGGAATTACAAGGGATCTATGGTAGGTTTTATCTTTTCATTTTGCTCGATAATATAAAAGGAAGGACTGGCTATTTCTCCATGGATGTAACCCAAATTTCTGTTAGCCCCCTAATTTGCTCTCTTTTTTCCATTTCCCCGTCCTAAATCATAACCATTTACCGCTGTTTTACCTCTTTTATACACCCTCATCTTGCACCAGTCCAAGCATGGTGACATATTTCGTATAAAATTTATTTTTCATACTTTTAATTCAACTTAGCATTAATTAATCATTTATTACATGATTTCTTACTTTTAATCACTCTTTGTAACTTATCGATATCTCCAATGTTTATTTGGTAGTTAGAGTATTTACCGTGACCGCTGATCCTAGTGCAGGATCGGATCTTGCACTGTTGCCAGCACAACAAATCCTTGCAGCAGATCTGAACCTCCTTGATCATCGCCTCATTTTGAGCAGGTTCAACCATGATAGCAAGATCGATCCAAAGGCAGCCAAGATCAAAGCTATGAAGGAAGAAATATGGAGATTGGCTATGGCCAGTTTTGCTAACTATTTAATTTTGAAGGCTGAAAATCTAAATTCTGTGTTTGGTTATGTAATTGGTTGAATGATCCATTTTGGCCTTTGGCCAAAGATCTATATAATGTAGAATGTAAATAGGACTAAAGGGAAGTTTTTGATAGTAGACAAGAACATAGACACAGCCAGAGAGGCGGTAACATGTTCTTGTATTTTGTTATCGCCCGAATTTGGGCTGGACGATGTATTAATGTATGTACTTGCCTCAGTGAATTAATAAAAGGGAACTCCACCTCATGTTTCACAAATTGTGTTTCTATATTTGAGCCGATGAATTGATTAAGGTACTAAGCAGCGTTTTTATTTAAAGGGGAAACGCGCTGGTTGTCTAGGGCCCAGCCAACCCAGCACGTTTACCCCATTTCCCGTTTTCCTGTAATTTGTGTTTACATTGTCAAGTATGATTTAATTTTAAGCACATGCATTCCTGTCTGAGTGAAAGCGGATCCGTTGTGGGAAGTAGATAAATTCCCTTTCCTGCACTTGATTTCATATTGGTTTTCCTCCACCTGGTCCAAGCAGAAGAAATAACCCTACTCCAGTGCACATTGGTGTGAATCTCTTTTTCTGCAATTCTATTTGATTGGTTTTCCCCGTCTGGTCCAAGCAGGAGAAATGAACCTGCACCAGTGCACGTTGGTGTGATGTAGCAAGCCTTCTTAGTCTACTTCCCGCGATCTTCTTTGTTTCATTAAATGCTTATGACATGATAAATGTATATTGATTGTTTCTTTATTCCTGCACTTTGTTAAGATAAAAAACATTCACTTTTTATGTGTGCAATTTGATTTAACAGTATAATAGTACTTGCAATAATTAAGCACTTATTTTAAGAATTAAATGCTAAGTGTAGGAAGCTCTGATCCAGTGCAAGAACTAGTTTCTTGCCATGGGATCTGAGTGCTTTGAACCTGGAAAAGTTCAAGCCCTTGCAGGAAGTAAAAAGCCTTTATTAAAGACACCATTTATACCTTTTGCATAAATCTTTGTTCCTACACTAGTGCAAGCAGATTGCGATAGTACATGACAGATTAGTGCAATAAGGAAATCTCTAAAGGAGCATGTTTAAGGGCCCATCTGATGAGACTGCTAAGTGTCTCTGCTAAAGAAAAACACACACTTAGTAGTTAAACAACAATTAGCTAGAGTGATTGCCCTCTATCTTTAATTCCCTCTTGCAAATGCATTCTTCCTTGTTCCAGTCTTAGATTATTTTGATGGTTTAAGTTTCCTTTTTCTCTTTTTAATTTGATTATGTAATATTTCCTTTAAAGAAAGTAGGGATTTATATTAGGAAGATTCATACTATCTCTGGCATTGCCTGTGCTTCATCTCTAAGTTTATAGATCCACCGGGTTGACAAATTAAGTGTTGAGGAGTTTGCTTAAGTGTAATTCTTGTGCTCAACATTTTGGCGCCGTTTCTAGGGAGACAATTTGATTTGGTAAGAATTTTCTGATTATACAATAAAGGTAATTGTTAGGACCTCATATTGTCCCTTTTTGACCATACATTTTGCCATGTTATCATCCTTTTCAACCTATATTTAAAAGTCCTTGTTAGTGTTTTAACCCAATTATCCCAAAGGTATGCAATGATTCTTCTCATCACTATACGTTTAATTATTTAGCATATAATCACGATATCTTCATAGTTAATCTTTAAATTGTTAAGTTTTTGAACAGTTAAAGAATGATGTGTAGTCCGCGTTGTTGAAACTGCCTAGAGTTTGCAAGACTATTTTTGCAGTTGCTGAAACAGTAAGAACAACATGCAAATCTCGAAGCTGAAACAGTTGTGATTTGCATTCTAAATTTGATAGCAACAGAGGAACCAGACTGGTCACCGAGGAAGTTGTTACACTGGATGTAACGCCTATAATCTAAAGACAGTATTACTGTAACAACATTTTGGTTGACGGCAAACTGATTTCCCTATTTTTGTATAATGGGGTAAAATAGAATTTATGATGTAAATATTTTGTAATAGATGTCTCTTCTTTATAAAGAGGAGACATCTACATTAGAGGGGGATGAACAGACTGCGAGGAAGGCTCAGTTGAAGGAACAGGACTAGAATCCTTTTTGTAATATGACACATTGATGGATGAATAAAATTCTTGTTCTGAACATCTCTTTCTAGTTCTTATCTCTTGGGGAATCTTGTGAGAAGGACGGGGCCCACCTTCATCCCAAGATTCACCCATTTTATTTCTGTGGTGTGTTAAGTGTGTCTTTTGTTCATGCTTTGTTAACAAAACTGTTTGCTGAATATCATTTTGCTGAAACTCTGTTTTCTTTTCAATTGATTGTTGCAGCATTTATTTTACCAACAAGTTAATTCATGTGTGTTGCAATTAAGTTTACAGAGCAAGGTGGCAGCTTGATAATCAGGAACAGGTGCTGAAGATTCCAATCAGGAACAGGTGCTGAAGATTCCTACTCCAGGAATAGGGTCCTATTCTCTGTTACAACATAGCTAGCACTCTCTTGTGCAGATTGATTCTTTAGATTACTTCTTTTAAGCATTCTTTGGTAGCTGCCTGCAATAGGTTGTTTTTGTTGTAACTCAGAGTGGAGCTTCGGTTTGCTTAAGGCAAAGTGTGAATAGTCTTTACTACAACTTTTGTTGCTTTTAGGATTGAGTACACATAGTACACAGTTGCCTTTGAAATAGCAAGACTTCCTTGGGTTGAAAATTTATGTAGCACTTTAATAAGCAATTAAAGTGACCAACAATAATTTTTCCTTTATATTTGCAGTATTGTTTGGAAAAGCCTCTTTGAAGGAATTTTACTGGTGTTAATTAATTTCTAACAACATTTTTTATTAGAAGTTGTTTGTTATTTTTTCTTTCTTTTTTGAAATGAATGCCTATAAAAGGTAAGGGTTTGAAGCCCACTAAGGGCCGAAAGAATTCTGAAAACAATTCTCATATTGGGTCTCCTTCTATAAGCAGGAAGCCCAGTCCAATTCAAACCCATCATGCAGGAAAAATCCATCTGGATTCTGGTGACAACAGCTCAGGTGTGGTTCAACATGTTGAGAGTGGCTCAAGTAAAAGGGAAATAATGGTGGACCATGAAGATCATGTGGAAGGGACTGGTGAAAACCAGGTAATTGGAGAACAATCCACTTTTGCATTTCCAATTGTTGACCCTGATATTGTGGCGCAAATGAAGAATATTCCATGATCAACTCTCCCTCATTTCCATGGTAAAGTTCATGAAGATCCTGACTCTTTTCTATTCGAGTTTGATATTCTATGTAGAATTTATGATTATTCAACTGACACTCAGAAGTTAATATTATTTCCTATTACTCTCAAGGACTCAGCTTAGGAGGAAACACTATAACCTCTTGGGATCAGATGCAGAGAGTGTATTTGTCTAAATATCAAGAATATTTCAAAACTCGGGACATGCAGGATGAGATTTTTACAATCATACAGGATGATGATGAAACTATTGAAGATTACCTAGAAATATTTCTGTATATTTTACAAAGGTCAAAACTTAAGTTTGATCCTAGTACTATTAGAACCTTGTTCTTAAGAGGACTTACTGATAATGCTAGAAATAATTTAAATCTATTAGGACAAGGTGATATTTCTCAACAAACTTTTGAACAAATTTGTGAATTATGTAGGAAATTTTCAAGAAATCAGTATAGATCTAGTAGAGGAACTCGAAATAGAAATAGAAAAACTAAATCTACTGATGCTATGATTATTGGACTAGAAAATAAAATGGAAAACATGAAAATTGATATAATGAATATTGCTACCAAATAGTTGGACTCGTTAAAATTTCAGCAAAAACTCATGAAGGAACAAGAGTCATTATGTATTTTATGTCTTAAATGTAGAGACAAACATCCTCCTAAAGAGTGCCCTCTTAATTTGAAAGAAACTAATAAGTATGCTATTTGTGTAGAAGACCATGTCACAGAAAAATGTCCCTCTATACCGGGACTTAAAGCTATATTTACATGGGGATAGCCTGAAGCTGAATACTTGTATGCTATGGGAGCAAGAAGGAATTGGCCTCAGTTAGGTGCATGTATGGCTCCTGAATTTTCTCCACACTATTTTGGTTATAATTCACATGCATATTATTATCCTAACACTAATCAGCAATGGCAGTATGGGAATCAATATCAGCATGGGCAACCTTCTCAACCATGGCAACAAGGTTGGAGAGGGCCAACTCATTCTCCATATTCCTACCAGCCACCCATGCAGTCATATCCATCTATGCATACACCTTATTCAATGCCTCAACTTCCGAGTCAGTCTACTCCACCGTTGCCTTTACCTCCACCTTTTCAACCTCCTTAGTTTCCTGCTCAACCTATGCCCAATCCTAACAATAATAAAGCAGTGCAAATGATCTATGTAACAAACCCACCTTTACCATTCGAGTACCAGTCTATTCCATTTGGGGTTCATGATATTCAATTAAGATCAGGAAGGATTGTAACATCAAAAAATTAGAAGCAACCTTATACCCCCCTGCCAAATCCATTTAGGACCTTCGAGATACTTTATGGTTGGATCAAAGCAGTGATGAGGAGACTCAACCCATTTCCCTTTTCCATCATTATACTGGGTCTTCACAAGAAGATGAGATTCAAGATTTCTTGAATAATCTAGACACTATGCCTAATTTTGAGCCATTGAGCCAGCTTTTTAGCCTAGATTTTCAAGATAATCATGATTCTCATTCTTCTGTACCGCTCCATTTGACCACTCCCTTGAGTACTCCAGAGCCTGATACTACTCTTGTTGAAATTAGCCCTGGTAAATCCTTGCATATTAGTTCAGATTTGGACTCATCTCAGCAGGAGCAGCTTGTGAATTTGTTGCAAAACCATCTTAGCACCTTTTCTTGGGGCTATGAAGATATGAAGGGTATTCCTCCTGAAACTTGTACACATCATATCTATATTCAGGAAGGAACCGACCTGTCTGACAACCTCAAAGGCGAATGAATCCAGCTCTAAGAGATATTGTCAAGGAAGAAGTATAGAAACTATTGGATGCCGGTTTTATCTATCTTATTTCCGACAGTCAGTGGGTCTCTCCATTGGTGCTAGTACCTAAGAAATATGGAAGATGGTTTATTTGTATTGATTATCGAGAATTAAACAAAGCCACTCTCAAATATTATTTCCCTCTCCCTTTCATTGACCAGGTGCTTGATACCCTTGCAAGAAAGAAATGTTTTTCCTTTTTGGATGGCTTCGGTGGCTATAACCAAACACTGATTGCACCCGAAGATCAGGATAAAACTACTTTTACATGTCCACGGGGTACATTTTCTTATAAAGTGCTTCCCTTTGGTTTATGTAATGCCCTGGCTACCTTTCAAAGGGCAGTCCTGGCCATTTTTACTGATCTAGAATTTGTAGAAATTTATATGGATGACTTTTTTGTGTTTGGTGATTCTTTTCAGGAAGCTCTCAAAAATCTAGAGAAAGTACTTCTTCGTTTTCAAGAAGCCCATCTTGCCTTGAGTGACAAGAAATGTATATTAATGTGCAAAGCAAAGTGGTACTTGGCCATTTGATTTTTGGTAAAGGTATCCAGGTTGATCCAGCAAAGATTGAAATCATTCTGCATATTCCTGCATCCAAAACTCAAAGGGAAGTAAGAGGTTTTTTAGGACATGTTGGTTACTATAGAAGATTCATTGAAATTTTTTCTAAGATAGCTGCCCCTCTTTTTCGACTTATAGCTAAGGATAATGAATTTTCTTGGACCACAGCTTGCCAACAGTCTTTTGAAACATTGAAGGAAAAGTTAGTACAGGCACTAGTTTTGAGAGATCCTAACTGGTCCCTACCTTTTCACATTTCCTCTGATGCTTTAGATTTGGCTATTGGCGCAACTTTAGGACAAGAGGAAAATAAGAAATCCTATGCTATTTATTATATTAGTAATAATTTGTCTTCCACTGAATTAAATTATATAGTTACAGAGAAAGAGTTTTTAGTTGTAACTTTTGCAATTAATAAGTTCAGGCACTATATTACAGGATATGAAGTATTTGTACATACTGATCATTCTGCGATTAAATATTTGATGAAAAAACCATTGACTAGTGGTAGAGTGACTAGGTGGTTACTATTGTTGCAAGAATTTAATATTACTATTTTTGATAGACCGGGAAAATCTAATGTTGTAGTAGATTTTCTTTCTAGATTAAATAATCCTAGAGAAGCAACTCCTGTTAATGATGATTTTATGGATGAACATCTTTTTTCTATGTCAACAGATTCTCCGTGGTTTGTTGACATTGCTAATTACTTGGTTACTGGGAAAACACCACCCCACTTGTCCGCTTGTGAAAAGCAGAATATTATTCAGAAAAGTGTTGCATACTCCTAGATTCAAGGATATCTCTTTTACACTTGTCTATACTTGATTATCCGTAGGTGTGTAAGAGAGGAGGAAGTGTTTGACATATTGAAATCCACTCATGATGAACCTTGTGGAGGCCACTTCGCTGATAAGCGGACTACATATAAAGTATTGCGTGCTGGTTACTTTTGGCCTTCCTTGTTTAAGGATGCCAAACAGTATGTCAGGTGATGTGATAGTTGTCAATGAGTGGGCCAGCCTAATCAAACCAATGAAATGCCTTTATGCCCCCAAGTTATGATTGAGCCATTTGAAAAATGGGCTATTGATTTTATAGGGCCAATAAATCCAACGCCATTAAGTAAAAAGCATATTTTGGTTTGTATAGATTTTGTTACAAAACGAGTAGAAGCTAAAGCTGTTTCCTTTGCTATAGAAAAATTTGTTGATTTTCTTTTTATTGAAATCTTTACTAGATTTGGTGTGCCTAGAGAAATTGTTTCTGACAATGGTCTGCAGTTTATTTCTAATCTGGTACAGGGTGTGATGGAGCAATACAAGATCCGGCACAGGAAATCCACGCCGTATCACCCGTAAGCAAATGGCCAGGTGGAATCCACAAACAAAGTGATCGAGTCCATTCTTATAAAGACAGTAAATATGCATCGAAAAGACTGGGCTGAAAGATTACCAGAAGATTTGTGGGCATACATAACCACTTGGAGAAATAGCACGAGACATACACCATATGAGCTGGTATATGGCAAACAGGTTCTGTTACCAATTGAATTCCAGATCAAAACTTTCAGAACTGTAGTTCAGTTAGGAATATATCTCTCTGAGGCACAACAACAACGTCTTCTCCAATTAAATGAGTTAGATGAATTTCGTAGGGATGTTGTTCAGCAGAACATACTAATTCACCAGCAACGCAAAAGGTGGCATGCCAAGTCTATTCAGAAAAAGCAATTCCAACCAGGTGATTGGGTGCTCCTTTATGATTCCATACACGTTGGATGGGACCTTATGAAGTGATCTGAGTATTCGAGAATGGAGCAGTAGAAGTTAAAACTATTGATGGACAAAATTCAGTATTCTTGATAAATGGACACAGATTAAAGAATTATTTTCAGCCACTTGCTAGGAAAGATTTTACACAACAAGTCCAACAGAAATTCAGGATGGTAGTGGTGAATGGTAATATCAACCTTTTGAAAACATGAATTCTTCGTCTTCTTAAAAAAATAAAAAAATTACTTAATACAATTTTTTTTAAAGAAATAAAGAAAAATCATTTTCCTGTAATTATGAAAATTAGTTCGTTGACATGCTTGTAGAAGGATCAACCTAAAAACCAACTTGCTGGTAGGAAGATAAAAATTTTCTAATAAAAAAAGAATGTTGCTTGATCTTTAGATATGCTAGCAACCACCAAGTAAAAGCAGGTTCAACAGAACCAACCTTTATACAATTGGGGTAATTAGCATGGATATTTTTATTCAAGTAACACTTAATTTTCGCTACAGTTATTTTTCTTGCACCAGTGCAGGCAGACCTTCCAGAAAATTTTCTGCCTTTCTTCATATTCCACTTTTGTAATATTCCCTCAATTTTCTTCTTCAATCCCAGAATGATTAACCTTCCCATATTCTTCTGAATTTACCCTGTTTATTTCGTAAAAACCACACTTTACCCTTGAATTTTTTTCCTATCCCACTTCTGTTTATCCCCTCTTGTGGTACTATTCCTAGAATCCCTGTAACAGAATTCCTTCCCATTCTGAAATTTCCCTTTTCCCACTTCTTTGTTCCCTCATGAATTCATTGCAAGATCTCACACACAAAGAGCAAAAGGATATGCTCTGAAGCATCAAGAAAGGGCGAAGCAAATTTCCAATATAAGTTGAGGAAGCCATGTTGGAAGTCCAACCTATATTTTACTTAAATTCCCTATTCTTTTTTTCAGATATTATGCTTGCACTAGTGCAAGCATGTCGTCCTATATAATAATGCAAGCAGAATGGTACTAACAAAATAACATAGTTTAAGCGGTGCAAGAAGACCGGTGCAAGCATGCACCCTGTCAGAAACATAGTACAATTTGTTCTTTTCATAGCATACATCATAGGAAAGTGGTCATCATGAAAGTTTATAAGAAGTCCTTTCACTTAGTCGATGAGTACTTGTGCTATCATATTAACTAGGAGAAAATTATTTAAAGTACAAGGTGTTTTTAAGTTAAGAATCATGATCATTTTGTAATGAATGCTAAGTTATTTTTTGAATTATGAAGGAGTGCGGAAGTGTTTAACTGTTGCTTGGATATAATTGCCCCTTTCCGCCATAATCCTAGATGTCCTTCACTCGTAATGATTACCTCACCTAGCCGTTAAAATGCCACTACAAGTACTAGTTTGACATGATCCCAAAGATGTCACACATCCACGGCTATTCCAGTGGAATGAATGGGTGATAAGAGGAAGGTGTTATCACTCAGATTTTCATTGAGGTTGTTGGGAAGAGGAAAGGAGTCTGAGGTAACCACAAACCAACTTTTAGATACAGAATC
Source organism: Pinus tabuliformis (assembly GCA_031772625.1). Classification (NCBI taxonomy): domain Eukaryota; kingdom Viridiplantae; phylum Streptophyta; class Pinopsida; order Pinales; family Pinaceae; genus Pinus; species Pinus tabuliformis. Next base: position 31,373,838 of record CM062816.1, read on the forward strand.
TAGCCAATCTGTATCCAGAGAGGGCTCTCTCTTTAAGTTTTAGCTTTGTTTTGAAAAATATTAGGCAAGTTATGAAGTTTGGATTTTTGGTTGACTTTGGGTGGTGAAATTCAATAGCAGAGGGGTAGGACTGAATAGTTTAGGCCATTGGGCTAATGGAGTCAAAGAAGATGGCTTAACTGGATTTGGTTTCTTAACAAGGGATGGTTTCATAGGGCAAGATAGTCAAACAAAGAACAAATAAGGACTTAAAATAGATAGAATGGCCTCAAAATGGGTGAAGGGCAGTTACAAATCCTTCAACACAATCGAAAGAGGGAACTTGAATGATTACTAATAAAGAGCATTTAAGAATTCTTTACTGGATAATCAAAGTGAAAAACTAGGAAACAGGAGTAATTAAGAATTCATTGTTCATCCTAATTCAGAGGAAAACATTAAGAATAACAACGATTGAAAACAGATTGTACTTAAGCACTTTCCGAATTATTATTTTTCGTTTATCATTCAGAAATGAAACACAAATGATATAATAAACAAGGAAAACTTTAAAACATGAGATATAGGAGACTTATTTATCTGGTGTCTGACTCAAGAAATTTGTGAAAAGTCCTTTGCATCAATTCTTTATCCAGCTAGCCATACAAAATTTTGTCCAACAACACTTTATTCCAAAATGATCAGAGTCTTACAGAAATGTGTAGGAATCCACCACAAAATACTTCAAATGGAGAAGTATTTATACTAATTCTAAACTGAAATATCTTGAAAAAAATATCAAGATTGGTTTACAAATATCTCAAACTGCTTTACAATAATAGAACTTATTAAAAGGAAATTCAAAAATAATGAATCTATTTTGCACCATTTCTATGGATTTATGGTGACAAAGAAGAGAAATTCGAATTTGATAGCAACTCTTAGTTGATGATGAGGCATCGTAGTCACTAACTGCATGCTTTCTTTGTGCATTCTGCCCCAGAAATTATGCAAACTTAGGGTCCAATGATACGCTTGTATATCTCAATCTGTGATAGATATGTAAAAAGTGAAAGAGAATTTTGTAGATAAGAATTTTTTTGAGATAAACCTCTCTCAATTTCCAAAAATTCATCTCCAGATGTTCACAATATTCTCTGCAAAAAGATGTCAAAAACAGGACTTTGCACAAACTGAAAAATAGGCCGTGAAGACATGAACGTATCTCCCTCTTGGTAATACCTGTGTAAAAAGTGAGAGAGGTTTTTGTAGATGAGCCTTTTGGGAACAAAAATCTCTTCCAGTCTCTCAAAATACTTCTTGGATTAGACAAAATAGTTTCTGTAAAACTATTACTTAAACAGGAAATTTCTGAAGAATGTACCATTTTTGCTTTGATTTCATCTTTTAGCCTTGAACTTCTTTTGACTGTTTTTCACTTTTAATTTGGATTAACTTCATTGTAGTTGGTGAAAATTTTTTCATATTTGTTTAACCCTTAATTTCTTCATGTTTACTTTTACCGTTTACTTTTTACTTTTTACTTTTACCGCTCTATTTTTTCATCTATCTTCACTTTGACATGAATTTGCATACTCTGTTTTGTAACTGTCTTCCTTGCTGTTTATCTTCATGATAGCTGATTTACTTGACTTGGTCTTCAATTTGATACTCTTTAACCCTGATACACTTTGACTGTTCTTTACTGTGTCCTTTTACCTTCAATGTGTAGTTTAGGTTTTTACTGTCTGTTTCAACAGTAAATCGTTTAATTTCCTATTTCCTTTGCTTGTCTTTCAACTGTATGTTTTATCTTCCATCTTTGTTTGAATAGATTTGATAACACTCTTGGAGTAAACAGGTCTTATGACTAGTATTAAGACTGTTTATCCAAGGATGTGGTCTTCTGATCACCTGTAAAACAAAACAAATTGTTAAGAAAGCATTGGTTTGCAAGGGAGGTTGAAAAGGTTTCATTTGAGCTTGAGAGGTCTGTGGAGTGAGTCCAAAATGATTTTCGGGAGGTAAACCATGCTTGAATCGGTTAACAGAGGCTTCAAGTGGCGCAGCTGGGTTACATAGGGTTTTACTACACAATTAGGTGAAAACGAGCAAAACTAGGGTTTTTGTGTTTAAATAGGTAAATGGTTGGTATTGGCGGGTGAATGAAAATGACAATTGGTGGCAACTGAATGATGAGACATTTTTTCGTTTAGTAGAAGGTGGTAAGCAGTTTCTATCGCACCGCTTATGGGGAAAGGGCAGTATTAGACCTCGAGCCAACAATTCCATTGATTGCTAGATGCATGGCCGAGGCACTGTGCAAAATCACTTTGTGATCGCGCGATATGTATAATAGTTGTTAGATCTCGGGGACCTGATCGGACAACTGTTGGGGCTCTAAAGTGATGGGGATATAATGGAGGTGGGCGTGATACATTTAAGGATTAATTAATCATATCGAGGTTGACGGGATTGGACGAGGAGGTTGTTAATTAATCGTGAGGGTTAATTAATCCATTTATTAATGCGGCAGGCGATCAAGGGCTATTAATTAGTTACTGATTAACTAATTAATCCCGATTAAGGATGTATTATGGTTATAACTAACCAAGGGGCGGGATATATAGAAATTTGGGGTTTTATATAGTTACAATAATACGGGACAGTGTAAACTTTATAAGGGATTTATAAATTAATACAAGTTAATAGTTAATATGTCATAATGAATGAAAAAGCGCTAAGTATAAAACATTGAAGTTTGTATTTAACTTAGGCTAATGTAAAAAAGGGTTTTTGTGGGAATATTTTAGTTTTCCTAAGTAAAATGGGATTTTACTTAGGAAACAATCTTATCAAGGGAATGAATGATTTTTATGAAGGGGTATGATGATTAATGAATGGTCTTAAGTACTTTAAGCTTTATAAATTATTGGGCTGACGGTTCGGTCCCTCCAAAAGTCAGAGAAATGCTCTGAGCCCCCCTAATTTGTTAGATGCCTTGGTACTTAGGGGAAATTAGTGAATTTTTAGGGAAAAATGAATGAGGAGGTTAATTAGTTTGACTTTGATTTCGTGATATGTTGTCTTCATTGTCATCCATGCTTTGTCCAAGTGATGAAAACAAAAGATTTAAACATTAAACTTAACCATTCATCACACATTTGTTCTGAAACCATCATTTTTTTACCCTACCTACTTTATCCTAGCATTTTCACTCCTTTATTAGGGTGCACTTAGACTGGCAAACCCTTATCAAAATTTCCTTTCTTTTACATAGTGATATCTATCTAAGTCTAGCCTTATTACATCCAAGGGCTCAGATTAAACTGTTGAGCTCCTTTTATTCACTCTACCTATTTACTTATCTGCGAAGATTACACTGTTTGGTCAGATCTTTATTCTCTATTTCTACAACATGAAATTGAAATATGAACTAGCCAAGCTTAAACTGTTTGACTATTCATGAATTGTGGCATAAATTAACAAGCTGCACATAATTGTTTATTGCACAAGAGTAAAAAGTAGTGGCATTTAGACTTGCACACTTTCCTTGGTCTTTCTTTTGATGCGGTTCATTTTCTTTCTTTTTTTGACCATCTTTTTTATTCTTTTCACCCTTTGATTTTTCTTTTAGGGTATACCCACTTTACAATTTTTTTTATTTTTTTTTTATTTTTTGACAATATGGAAAACCTTTGAAACAAGTAAAGGTATGAATATATTACATATCTCATCAAGTCAATCATGATATATGACACCTATTGGTATAGAAGCATAACAGAAGAGGTGGTGGACAGTTGGATCCTTATCTATAAGAAACAATTTTCCCGGTTTTGCATGTAAATTATTGACTGTTCATAACCATTTAGTAGTGATGCTGTCTGTTCGAAGCGAACCTTCGTTTCTCAGTAGGGTAGAACACACTACTGAGTATTACAATAGTCTTGCACTATTGCGAGACTGGGGATTTCTTCAATTCTTGCAAAAGTTTGATGGGCACAATAGTGAAGTGGCCTTACAGTTTTCCAGAAGTTTCAAAAATGGTTGAGTAAAAATTGAGCCTCTAAAATTTGAGGTTACGAAAGAGTTTATAGTAGCAGTGACATGCTTGGAAAATACTGGTGAGCAGTGGTTTAAAAATTAGAAACTAGAAAGGAAGCGATGGAAGTGTTTCATCGTCAGCAAGAAGATGAAGGTAGATTGGAAGGAAATAATTCCGCGCAGTGCCCTGCTGGGACAGTGGCGGGACCTCCTTTTCATCCTAAAGAAATTCGTAACCTGTGAGGGAAGGTACTCCCTCACTTTTGTTTACCATTTTAGGATGTTGCACCATTTCGAAGCCGTCCGGCACATCTGGTGGAGGCTTAATTTCCCCCATTTTTTGCTTAAGAGCTTGGAAAAAATGGCCAAGGGTGTGCGGGATGGACGAGTAGACCAGGTCGACAAGAAGTTATATCACAGCCTAATAAATTTTTTGGTCTAGAAACAATTAGAAGTTAAAGGCATGACCTAGGAGGCGCTGTTAAAACAACTACATAAAAGGACAGCTATTGGAAAGGAGACAGAGGACCCCACCAGCACAAGCAAGGGTTTGACTAAGAATGTAAAGGGGAGTCCTTCTTGCACTAGTGCAAAATGGAAATGACCTGAAAAATCAATAGAAGAAAGGGCCCCATCTCCAAATAAGAAGACAACTAGTGCACTTGTTGAAGGGACTCCTTCTATGCCACCAGTACAGGCACAGAGACTCGAAGAAGATAGCCTGTCAGTCCTTGCGGACGCAGCAAAATTTGTAGAGGTCGAAGATGACACTCTGTTGCCGATTTCATTAAAAGGCCCTGGAAAAAGAATGAAGAATCTGGTGCAGGCAAAGAACCATAGTCCCCACAAGACGTTGAATCCCCTTCTGCACCAATGCAAGAAGAAGAACCAGAAGAAGAAGAATTTCTTAATGTAACCATGAGGGATACTGAGGTCCCTGAGGAAGACACAGCCCCTGTCGAGACAAAAGAAGAAGAAGATTTGGTAACTCCTGCTGCTCGGATAGTTGAACTAGAGCTTCAAGTGCAGAACTTAGAATAGCTCATAGCTAAAGCGCAGGAGGATAAAGAACAGAGTAAAGAAGAATTAATTGCGGAGATCTAGAAAAAGAAAGGAGAAGTTAGAGTTTGGAAGTACTGAGCTACGCGATGTTTCAAGCGACTTAAAAAGGTGACAATGAAACTAAAGAGCATCAGAAAGAAGAAGTCTGAAACAGTGCACGTTGATATCAGTATGTTAGAGCATGATTGAGCTAGAATGCTCAAAGTTTTGAAGGTTTTTTTGCAAAGGCAAAGAGTTGTGTGAGTACACACAACAGCTTAGGGATGGGAGGATGTTAGCCCCCCAATTTGCTCTATTTTTTCCATTTTCCCCTTCCTAAATCATAACCATTTACCGCTGTTTTACTTCTTTTATACACCCTCATCTTGCACCAGTCCAAGCACGGTGACATATTTCGTATAAACTTTATTTTTCATACTTTTAATTTAACTTAGCATTAATTAATATTTTATTACATGATTTCTTACTTTTAATCACTCTTTGTAACTTATCGATATCTCCAATGTTTATTTGATAGTTAGATACTTATCGTGACCGCTAATCCTAGTGCAGGATCGAATCTTGCACCGTTGCTAGCACAACAAATCCTTGCAGCAGATCTGAACTTCCTTGATCACCACCTCGTTTTGAGCAGCTTCAACCATGACAGCAAGATCGATCCAAAGGCATCCAAGATCGAATATGTGAAGGACGAAAGTTGGAGATTGGCTATGGCCAGTTTTGCTAACTGTCTAATTTTGAAGGCTGAAAAGCTAAATTCTGCGTTTGGTTATGTAATCGGTTGAATGATCTATTTTGGCCTTTGGCCAAAGATCTATATAATGTAGAATGTAAATAGGACTAAAGGGAAGTTTTTGATAGTAGAAGAGAACAGAGACACAACCAGAGAGGCGGTAACAGGTTGCTGTATTTTGTTATCGCCTGAATCTGGGCTGGACGATGTATTAATGTATGTACTTGCCTTAGTGAATTAATAAAAGGGAGCTCCACCTCATGTTTCACAAATTGCGTTTCTGTATTTGAGCTGATGAATTGATTAAGGTACTGAGCAACATTTTTATTTAAAGGGGAAACACACTGGTTGGCTAGGGCCCAGCCAACCCAGCACGTTTACCCCATTTCCTGTTTTCCTGTAATTTGTGTTTACATTGTCAAGTGTGATTTAATTTTAAGCACATGCATTCTTGTCTGAGTGAAAGCGGATCCATTGTGTGAAGTAGATAAATTCCCTTTCTTGCACTTGATTTCAGATTGGTTTTCCTCCACCTGGTCCAAGCAGGAGAAATAACCCTGCACTAGTGCACGTTGGTATGATATCTCCTTTTCTGCAATTCTGTTTGATTGGTTTTCCCTGCCTGGTCAAAGCAGGAGAAATGAACTTGCACCAGTGCACATTGGTCTGATGCAGCAAGCCTTCTTATTCTACTTCCTGCAATCTTCTTTCTTTCATTAAATTCTTATGACATGATAAATGTATATTGATTGTTTCTTTATTCCCGCACTCTGTTGAGATAAGAAACATTCACTTTTTATGTGTGCAATTTGATTTAACAGTATAATAGCACTTGCAATAAATAAGCATTCATTTTAAGAATTAAATGCTAAGTGTAGGAAGCTCTGATCCAAAGCAAGAACTAGTTTCTTGCCACGGGATTTGAGTGCTTTGAACCTAGAAAAGTTCAATCCCTTGCAGGAAGTAAAAATCCTTTAGTAAAGACACCATTTATACCTTCTACATAAATCTCTGTTCCGGCACTAGTGGAAGCAGACTATGATAGTACATGGCAGATTAGTGCAAGAAGGAAGTCTCTAAAGGAGCAGGTTTAAGGGCCCATCTGATGAGACTGCTAAGTGTCTCGACAAAAGAAAAACACACACTCAGTAGTTAACCAATAATTAGCTAGAGTGATTTCCCTTTATATTTAATTCCCTCTTGCAAATGCATTCTTCCTTTTTCCAGTCTTAGATTATTTTGATGGTTCAAGTTGCCTTTTTATCTTTTCAATTTGATTTTGCAATCTTTCTTTTAAAGAAAGTAGGGATTTATATTAGGAAGATTCATACCATCTCTGGCATTTCCTGTGCTTTGTCTCTAAGTTTACGGATCCCCTGGGTTGACAAATTAAGTGTTGAGGAGTTTGCTTAAGTGTAATTCCTGCACTCAACAATTGGATGACTCATGTATATTTGTGTCTCTCTTGTTTTCTGTGTTTCCTGTGTTTATATTTTTGCAATATTTTATGTGTTCCATTTCTCTATAATATATAATTTTCTAACAACTGGTATCAGAGTCGAAGGTCTATTTGACTGATAAACTTGCAAGAGAGAAGGGTTCCTATTTCGAGTGGGAGCAATGGTGGAAGATGGTAGGTTTAGGGTTGAAAAATTTAACGGCCAAAACAACCATCTGTGGAAGATGTAGATGGAAGATCACTTGTATAAGAAATATCTGTACCTACCATTGAATGGAAAGAAAAAGAAGCCGACGAGTATGATAGACACAGAATGAGATATTCTTGACAGAAAGGTGCTTGGAATAATATGGCTGTGCCTAGCAGCATCGGTAGCCTTTAATATTTCAAAGGAAACGACAATAGAGGGTTTAATGTCGGTATTGGACAAACTATATGAAAAAATTCAGCCTCAAATAAGGTATTTCTTATGAAGTGTTTATTCAATATGAAGATGTGAGAAGGTGGATCTGTTGGTCATCATAATGAATTTAATACAGTTACCAGTCAGTTAAGTTCAATGGGGGTAACTTTTGATGATGAAGTTAGGGCTCTGTTATTTCTATGCTCATTGCCAGAAAGTTGGAATGGCTTAGTTATGGCCATTAGTAACTCTATCTTTGGATCTAGTACTTTAAAGTTTGATGATGTTGTCAGTGCAATCCTTAGCGAGGAAATGCAATGGAAAATCTCCGGTGATACACCAGGTAATGCTTTGACTACAGAGACTAGGGGAAGAAAAATGGAAAGATGAAAGAGCCCAATATATTGCAGTAAGTCAAGGAAAGGAAGATCCAACCAGATCGAGGATAATGTGCTGGAAATGTGGGAAGAAAGGACACTTGAAGAAAGACTACAAGTCTCAGAAGGGAAAAGAAGGAGACGCGCAACAAGAAAACAATCATGAAGTGAATGTGACAAGTGATGTGTTGCAAGATGCTTTTATTCTTTAATTAGAAAATATTATTGATTCCTAGGTGGTAGATTTAGGGGCCTCATTCCATGCGACACCTGATAGGAAACATTTTCATGATTATGTTCATGGATATTTTGGACAGGTTCGATTGGATGATGATAAACCCTGTAAAATCATTGGAATGGGTACAATTTTCATAAAACAACATAATGGAAATGAATGGCTATTGAAGGAGGTAAGGCATGTTCCAAATCTAAAGAAAAATCTAATTTCAACAGGGTAGTTGGGAGGTGAAGGTTGTGTAACTAATTTTACAGATAAAACCTGGAAGGTAACTAAAGGAGCCCTGATAATAGCAAAAGGAGAAAGGTTGGTACATTGTATTTATGCAATGGTATTTCTAATTCTGTTAATGATTTAACCTCTACAGGAGCAGATACGACATTGTGGCATCATAGGCTTGGGCACATGAGTGAGAAGGGGATGCAGATTCTTCACTCAAGAAATTTGTTGCTAGGTTTGAAGCATGTTGATTTCGAATTCTGCGAGAATTTTGTTTATGGATGTTGGGTGCGGGATCCCCCAAGGGTAGTTTTGGGGCTTAAAGCCCATATTTTGGTCAAATTTTGTAATCCAAGTGTAAAGACTCCACATTTTGTGGTCATGGAGTGCGTAGATGTTAAATAGTGATAGGGTTGTCCGCCCTTATTTTGGAAATGTAATGTTGGCTGTAAAAGATCTACCCATGGTCCATGGACCATGGGATTGTATAAATAGAGCTAAGATCTAAGTAGTAAGAATAATCAATCAATGGAACATGAAGATATGATGTATGAGAGATAGCTTGTTGGATTGTGTTATATTCTTTCCACAACTAGCTCATGTAGTTAAGCAGGGTGTTAGAAGGGTGGTCACAGGGGATTTGAGGTGTACCCGTAACCCCACTTTATGGGGTCTAGGGTAGTGCCCCAGAAAATTTTGGTTTTGGAACCTATGTTAGGTTGGGCGGACCCACCTATGGTTTTGTGGATGATTTTCGCACATGTTTTTTGGACACGATGGTTTTCGGTCCATGGTTTTGGAACCAATGGTTTTCGGTCCATGGTATTAGATGCTTCGGCATGTATAAATATGTATTGTAACATTGAAAGGAATATAATGAAAAATCAAGCTGGTAGTCCTAGTTTTGGGATCCAAGGGAAAATCTCCGTGTATGTGTTTTATGTGTACTCTCGCATTGTTTATTTTCTGTGTTTTAGAATTCGTATGCAGGTAATTTTTGTACGGGGTTAAAACCTACATTTGGTATCAAAGTTGTTTTTGGCTTCAAGGGGACGCCTTTGTTGCTGAGGGGTTTTGCTCGGGCCTGTGGTAGACCCTGTTCAGTGGGAGATCTGCGGGATCAATTCTGGTGGTGAAAGAATATGGTGAGCACTGGAAAGATAAAGATCAAGAAATTTAATGGTCATAGCTTTGAGCTGTGGAAACTCAAGACGGAGGATCTGTTGGTAGATAAAGATCAGTGGATCCTGGTAGATCTAGGTACTAAACCAACGAGAGTGTCCGATGAAGAATGGAAGAAGTTGGATCGGAAGGCAAAGAGCACAATACGATTGTGTGTCTCAGATTCAATATTATTGAATGTATCAGGGGAAGCTACGACGAAGGCTTTGTGGGACAAGTTAGGGACTTTGTACCAATCTAAGTCTCTGGTGAATAAACTATTCTTGCCGAAAAAGTTGTATAACCTGAAGATGAAAGATGGAGACTCGATGACAGAGCATATGAACACATTTAATACTGTGGTAAGTCAGTTAGCATCTATTGATATTAAAATTTCAGATGAATATAAGTGAATTAGTTTGTTGTGTTCTCTACCAGATTTGTGGGATAGTCTAGTTATTGCAATAGGTAGCAATGCAACTGCCTTGTAGTTTGATGAAATAGTCTTAGCCTTGCTGATGGAGGAGATGAGACGGAAAAATATGGAGAGCTAGAATGTTGATGCCTTGTCTATACGAGGACGGTCCTAGAATATAAACAAAAATAAATCATTGAGTGGGAGATCCAAATCTCCAAGAAAACTTGTAAAGGTGGTGTGCTGGAAATGCGGAAAGGAAGGGCACTAAAAAAGGGACTGTAAATCTAAAGCTCCCGACAAAGGAAAGGGATCTGATGAGGCTCCTTATGTAGAGGCGAAAACCAACTCAGATGAAGGTGGGGATGTGTACTTGGCTTCTTCAAGTACACATGTAGATCATGAGGCATGGTTAATTAACTCAGGTGCATCCTTTCACTTCACTCCCTATAGAGAGAGGTTCTATGAATATGAGAAATACAATGGTTGTGATGTCTTCTTAGGGGATGATAGGAAAGCTAGAATTGTTGGTCGCAGAAAATTAAAGTTGAAGCTACAAGGTGGAAGGGTTAGAAAACTTCCGGGTGTTCTGCATATTCCTGCATTGGCCAGAAATCTGATTTCTGTAAGAAATTTAGATGATGCAGGTGCAAAAACAGTGTTTGAGAAGGATACCTGCAAGATGGTTCAGGGAGCACTGGTATTGATGCGGGGAGTTTGGATTAGAACTCTGTACACGCTGCAAGGTAGCACTATTGTTGATGGGTGCAATAGTTCCGTGGTTCCTGAAAGTGGAGTAGAAAATCTAGTGGTCTCTGGAGAGAAGGCCATGTTGTGGCATCAAAGGCTTGGACATATTGGAGAGAAGGGCCTTCGAATACTTCATGGTAAAGGTATTGTAGAAGGTATGAGTAATAGCTCTCTGGATTTTGATTTCTGTGAAAATTGTGTATATGGGAAGTAGAATCGGGTGAGTTTCCCCTCTGGTAGTAAGAGGGTGAAACAAATATTAGAGCTTGTGCACAGTGATGTGTTTGGACTTGTGAAGGTTCCATCACTGGGTAAGTCTGTGCACGATGTATCGTTTATAGATGACTTTTCAAGGAATACATGGATATATTTCCTTAAGAAGAAATCTGAAGTCTTTGACAGGTTTAAAGAATCGAAGGCTCTCGTGGGAAATCAGATAGAGAAGAAGATAAAGGTGCTGAGGACAGATAATGGTGGAGAGTTTTGCAGCAAGGAATTTGAAGAATTCTGTAAGAAGTGTGGTATAGCATGGAAAAAGACTACTCCATATACACCTCAGCAAAATGGAGTTGCAGAAAGAATGAATAAGTCATTGATGGAAAGGGCAAGAAGAATGCTCAGTGGTGCCGGGTTAAGACAGGAATTATGGGCAGAGGCGGTGGATACTGCAAGTTACGTGGTCAATAGATCACCTTCATCAGCGTTGGAGGATAAAACTCCACAAGATGTATGGACTGGTAAGAAACCTGTTATAGACATTTTTGTGCCTTACAGCATTGAGCATGAAATGTCCATAATCTAAGGGATCCAAAGTCCCTAAACATGTTGTTCCTACCCCTAGAGGAACAAGGCTAACTAACCACAACAATTCACAGAAGTTCTCCACCTGAAAACACTCAAAAACAAGCCAATTTTGCATCATGTCAACTGCTCCACTGAGCATCTGCGCTGAATGTCAATTGCTCCACTGTCTACCTGCGTTGAATGTCAACTCCAACAAAGGCTACCTGCGCTGAGCGTAATTGGACAAGTGGCAGGCTCATTCCTCAATGTGTCAATGCCCAGGAAGCTTCCAAAATGACACTTGCATCAAGGAATTCGACTGGTGATGAGTAAGAGGTTCCAAATCTCCAAGTGGAAGCAAGAACCTCCAAGTGGACTCAAGAACTGAGAGAGGGAGAGGACACTAGTCAGATCTCAAGCTGACTCATCCTCTCTCCAAATATCTATATATGGATCTCACCTCCATGGGATCTAAAGGCTGGAATTTGGTGAATGTAAAGAATTGCTGTTGGTTTGAGACTGGATCATTGGGTGCTTAATGCTTTGAAGGGAGCTGAAGAAGGAATTCCATTCTGCTGGGAAGGAGATGCTGGATTGGAGCCCTATGGGTTGTATCTCTTCCTGAACCCTGTTTACTTATCAATAAAGCTATTTTGTTTTGCTCCTATATGCTGGTGTATTTGTATGATTGCATTAGTGTATTTGATTTACTTCTAATCCTGAATCATTTATGAATATGAATATATGCCTTTGTGTTATGTTCTTCTCTTGTTGCAAGTAGTTGCTCTCTTGTCATAGGTAGCTGTTCTCTTGTGGTCTCGTGGAATCAAGTAGCCGTTCTCTTGAGCAAGCGAGGAGGCAAGTAGCTGTGAACATCCAAAGAGAAGAGGATCTAGATCGAGGGACAAACGGAAGACAACGGTAAGTCTATCGATCTCCTCTCTTTCATATTTCATAAAGGAAGAAACCAATGTAGTTGTATTCGTTTGTTGCTAAGGCACTGTCACACCTTAGGTGGATAGGATCGTCCTGCATAGGCATTTTTCCCCACAACAAATTGGCGAATCCACTGGGGAAGATTTGTTTAGTCATTTTTATTTGTGTTTCTATCATTGTTTGCATCATAGACTTGACAGCAACATTCGAACTGCATCTTTCCCGGATGCAAAGTAGAAAGTTGCTGCTTTGATCCAGTTGCTGGACTTGTCTATGATCTGAAAAATGGATTCACAAATGATTTGATGATCCTTGTGATAGATCTTAGTAGCTTTCAAAGCATCCATTTAGTTATACCTTGCTTGTGTTTCTGATTTGGCCTGAAACTGTTGATTTTTGAGCAATTTGTGACCCAGAACCCAGGAGAAACGAGAGTTTCTCCTTCAGCGCAACTGCTGTGAAGGCAATCTGCATTTCAACACAGGTCCCGTGAAGGTTACCTGCGCTGAATGTCAAATCCTCAGTGTTGAGGTTGCGCTGAACCAGTTTAGCCTTGTGCAGCTGGGGTTCTCTGCTTTCTGTTGCCCTGTTTTGATATCTTTTTTTGCAGCCTTTAACCAGCATAGGTACCAGTCTGATAACTCCTTTTCTTTGCTTGAATTCCGCCTCCTTTTGTACAAAAAGACTGTGAGTTTTTTTATGTGTTTGTGGCGTCATTTACAGTTTTCCTTTGCATGAGTGAAATAGTCATCCTGTAGCCCTTGATTCAGATCTGATTGTGATCTTAGGAGAGAGTTCATTGGCTGTTTGCAGATTGATTATATATTTACTTTTGCTTATTGGTTTGAATTTGTCTTTTTTAAAAGTGTCGAAACAAAAGTTTATTTTGAAAATCGTTAAGTGTTGTAATCTCTTCTACCCTTTCTGATTTCGAAAAAGTAAACTTGTTTGTATTGATCATTTAAAAGCAAATTCAAAGTTGTACAAAAAGCTTTCTTTGTAGGCATCAATACTAAGAAAGCGGAAAACAAACACCTGCATTGTGCATTTTGCATTTGATAGTTTGCATGTTGGATTTAGGAAAGGTGCATTAGAGTGTGCTGATTGCTCTTTGAGAAAAGATGGTGTCTTTCTTTTCCCTTAGTAGCTAGGATTTTCAAAGTTGAAAAGATATAAAGCTTGCTTATCATCTTTAGACTGCATTTAGGAATTTGTATCATACATCTCGTGGTGAACCTTGAAAGGAAAACTTTAAAAAGATCAACCTAAAATAAATTGAATGAACTTAACAACGCTTTGTAACATAACGCACAACATAGAGGTCTAGGCTAGAGACGTGTTCCGGCGTCGTTAAGCCTAGTGACTGTCGATCTCGTGGAAGGTGGGTGATTCCTCCTGAGGGACGATAGCGCTAGTACAGATTGTGCTCCCACTTACCGTCGCGTAAATATTGGGAGACCCCTATAGGCATATATCCTTTATCCTTAGGAAGCCGTGTCGGCCGCCCTACCGATCGCAATGCAGTGAACACAGCATTCACGAAGATTGACCGCCCGTACCCTAAAAAGTATTCTGCGGTTTTGCGAAAAGTTTGGCACACCCTCTGCCTAGAACTCCAGAGCAGTTCCTTTTGGCCTTTTTCAGACTCTATAATAGAAAAAGTCCATCCGAGCATTTGTCACTTCGGGCTCGTTAAAACATCGAAGGAGACTAGAGTCATCTTTAGCTTTTTCTCGACTCTTTAAAACTGAAAAAGCAAGTTGTGTCTAAAGCGTCGTTAAAATTTATTTTAAATGGAACAATCACCCTTTATTCCTGCGTTGATCTTTAGGTTGAAAAAATGGAGCACACCAACCAAGGAATTCCCCTTGGTGGAAATCCTAGTCCCTTCTCCTCTTGGGGAGATGTTGGTGCGCCCCACATGGCCACATTGTCGCTTCTAGGACTGAAAATTGGCCTGCCAGTTTGGCTCTTTTCAACCAATGTCGTTCAGAACACCACCATTCCTGAACAGTCGAGTCAACAGTTAGACCAGACCAAAGTTGCCAACTAGCCTTCTACCTCATCTAACTCTTCCTCTCCTCCTTCCTCTTCGCTTGACGGAACTGGTAAAACAAAAAACCAAGTTCCTAAGGAGAAGAAGGAAAAGAAGAAGAAAGAGAAGAAGAAGAAGGAGCCAAAAGCGACTGGGGGCAAATGAGAGTCGTCTGACAAAAATCCACAGACAGCACTGACAAGGCCTAAATCGCCATGTGTCATATGCAAAGGAGACCATTTCCATAGAGATTGTCCCTGTATCCCTAGAATACTAAGGGACTGGTCTCCCCGTTTGCACAATTCGGTAGCATCAACCTCTGATAGCCATGTTGACTGCTCACCGTCAACTAGTGAAAGTGAAGTCACAGGACAGAGAGGGAAATCTAGATTTCCCTATAAACTGTGTGAAGGCGATCACGCCATCCACCGTTGTCCCTTCTTAGACGAGGCGAAAAGAGTTTTGGAAGATCGCCCGATTTTACGAGCGCAACTTCCTCCTGGATATCAAAAACTCCTGCCAAGTCCTTCACTAGTTGAGAATCCGACTGGCCCACCCAGGTGGTCAGCCGAAGCACCTATCATTGAAGATGAACCGTCTGGATCCATGCCTGACGAAAGTCAACAGGTTGATACGGCAGTTGACCCGGTTTTGCCTTCAGGGGCTCTATCTTCGAATGATACCATCACAGAGGAGAATAAAGACGACACCGTCCAAATTCTCTTCATTAACACTGACTCTGATGAACAAGGGGGCAATGCCCCCATTCCTTTATCGCAGGAAGGAAGTTCGTCAGAGTGATATCCGGCCGTTTATTCGGTCCCACCACCAAGAAACCTGGTTGTGTCCTTTGACTGGAACCAACTAGGCAGACCCCGGTTGCCAGCAAGCATACCATTCAGAATTATCGTTCGAATATACAGAATGGTAATGGCTGGTACTATCATTGATGAGGGGGCATCTGTGAGTATCCTTTCCTCTATTGCTTGGAAAGCGCTTGGTTCGCCAGCACTTTTGCCTGAAATGAGAAATCTATCAGGCTTTGATAAAGGAACCAGTCGACCTTTAGGGATCCTCCCCAATGTGCCTATTACATTGAAAGGGAAGACCGTTCAAATGAACGTGATGGTCGTTCAAGGACCCTTGGATTATAACCTACTCCTTGGACGAGACTATATATATTGCATCGGAGCTATTGTCTCCTCACTCTTTAGAGTAATGTGTTTTCCGCATGAAGGAAGAATGGTCAAGCTCGTGGACCAACTTTCGTTTCCCGGATCACGCATCGCAAATAGTCACATACCATCCCTAAATGGTCTATACCCGCAAGAAGTGTCTCAACCCACAGTCCGTCCTCCTGATGAGCGCGAGTAATCCGGGAGGATATGACTGGAACCCAGGGGGCATGCGTCCTGGTCTGCTTCGGCAGAAAAGCTTTGGGTATAGGGTAGGTTTCCGCGGGAGAATATGACTAGTCCGTACCCCGTCCGTGGTTGGAAGAGGGGTTGTTCTGGAATAAGATTCTCTTGTCAAAGTTATGTGTTTGGCGCTCGTTGTCACTCACCTTTGTCTATTTCGGTAGATATCGCCGAAGAAGTGTTTTGTTTGAAAGATTAACGAGACAATCTTTGGGTAACCTGAAAGAGGTAGGCCTCTCCCAGTGAAACGAAAGTTTCGACGGAATTGAAGTAGAGGTAACCTTGAAATCGTACTTTATACCTGGGGGCATGCAAACCTTTTGAAGTGCAAGAAAAGAGCGGTTATTTATCTGTTTTTTGGGTTAGCCGTTTCCTAACTTGCATGAAGAAAGGAGAGGGAGCATAGCTTTGGTAAGGCGCAAGCTCTATAAAAAATGGAATCTTTCAGGAGACACTCTTATCATATGACTGGGTAATCGAGCAATTTTAGCATAAAGTTCATGCTCGTTAAAAAATAAACGCAAGATCCGAGCAGTTTTAGCACATAGTTCATGCTTGTTAAAAAATAAACATAAGATCGAGCAAGTGTTTCCACCCGTGTTTAAGCTCGTTAAAAAATGAACTACCCGGTAAATAACCACTGTGAATGTAATATCATCAGCCACTAAAGCCTTGGTCGTGTTTGCACCTGTCACCTCCACTTTTCATTTGGCCGATCATTCACCTCCATATGATTGTTTACCCATTTTGAGGAACAGCTGCGAAGAGTGATTTCACCTAGCCATCCTTGTGACACTGCCGTGATTGGAAAATTCCAACCTGTACCTGGAATCTGCTGCTAACCCCGTTTATCACCCGTTCCTCAAAAGACGAGTCTTCTTTAAGCTCTTTTCAATTGACTCGTAAAATATGAAAAGATTGCCGAGTCCTTGGCCTTCTAGCTCGTTAAAGGACAGGAAGAGCTATCCCTCCTCTAGATTTTAATCTTTTTGGACCTGAGGGATTATTGCACAAAAAGATCGAGCGCTTGTTTTGTTCGGCTCGTTAAAACTATCGAAAACTCATCCCTTCTGTATTGTTTTATACTTTTTCGGACTTAAGGGATTAGATGACGAAAAAGGAATTTTGGATTTGACTTTATGTATCTTTTCAGACTCTCTAAAAATGAAAAGAACCGAGTTATCCTTGTCGTTAGACTCGTTAAAATCATTAAATAGCGACAAACTTGTCTTTAGACGAGAACGAGTTTCCCTATCGCTAGGCTCGTTAAAACATAGCGATGGGCTTGCCCGAAGGGCAGGTTATAGAACAAGCATATGTTATCCTCCTCAAGCTTGACAAAAATAAAGAGGTACTGGTCAGCAATGACTGGGGAAAAATTGGGAGAAACTAAAGAAACCTTCGATGGTAGCAAGTCGCTCTTGAACATGACACTTTTCCTCCGTACCACATTCGGGTTGGGTTGTTTCATTCACCGGTCACATCCATGGTCTCGCCATACCATCCATAATTGGGGTAATGCTACCAATCCATCGCATCAATGTCGCCATATGTTCAAGAGAAGTCGTTCAGAAAGAGTCAACCGGGTCCCATCCACTGCCATACATTATCCTTCATCCATTCATGACCGCCACCCTGAATCATATGTCACATATCGTTTTCACCTCCATTAAAATCATTAACTCCGTTCTGTGTCACTGATGTGGGATTCATTAAGGCCCTCCTTTGACGGATCGCTTCTTGTCGACATCAGCTCATTATCCAAGAAGTTGATCTAGGAACAACCCCTTCAGTACTTTGAAGCTTGCATGCCACAATGGCAAGTTTCTCACTTCCGGCGACAGGTATACATCAATGACCTTCGACCGAAAGATTTTGCGTGGTGTTCGACGCCAAGTCCTTTATTCACACCACGTGAATTGTACTGCAGTACCTTGAGGGTCATCATCATCATCGGTGATTCCTCTCGCGCTTGTTAACGGTTTACGTTATTGGCCGGTAATCAAGCGATGTCTTTCCATGTTCGACTTCAGAACAATTCTCACATGGATCGACTTGTACTTAGAGTGAAGATCGAACGAGTTTGAAGACTTTTTGCATAGAGTTCGGATTTTCCACAGTGTTCATGTTTTTTGGTCTCCTGTTCTATTGACGCTGCTAGTTTCAGGTGGGATTTGAAGGCGGCTGCTGATAATTTCGCCAAGGAGGTTCTGGTTTTTCGAAGACCCTGGATCTAGTTTCATTCATCCGGGCTGCGATATATATTCAGGAAAGATAAAGACATTGACATGTACATCATGGCAGTAGATAATCATCCTACTCAAAGGATGATAATTTCATCAAAATTATCAGTCTATCATCAGACGATTGTCTGTTCTATGTACAGAAAAATGAATTTATAAAGCTGAGCATGGGAATGCCCGCCTCAGCTAGATCATGAAAGCAGTATGAAAAATAATGTATTGTATTGTATTGTATTACAGGTCTCCTCCCAGCAGATGGATGAACTTCGGACCCTCCTGGATAAAGCATTTCACCCGATAAACGGCCTCATACTTTAGGGGGCAACTGTTATAGACATTTTTGTGCCTTACAGAATTGAGCATGAAATGTCCATAATCTAAGGGATCCAAAGTCCCTAAACATGTTGTTCCTACCCCTAGAGGAACAAGGCTAACTAACCACAACAATTCACAGAAGTTCTCCACCTGAAAACACTAAAAAACAAGCCAATTCTGCATCATGTCAACTGCTCCACTGAGCATCTGCGCTGAATGTCAACTGATCCACTGTCTACCTGCGTTGAATGTCAACTCCAACAAAGGCTACCTGCGCTGAGCGTAATTGGACAAGTGGCAGGCTCATTCCTCAATGTGTCAATTCCTAGGAAGCTTCCAAAATGACACTTGCATCAAGGAATTCGATTGGTGATGAGTAAGAGGTTCCAAATCTCCAAGTGGAAGCAAGAACCTCCAAGTGGACACAAGAACTGAGAGAGGGAGAGGACACTAGTCAGATCTCAAGCTGACTCATCCTCTCTCCAAATATCTATATATGGATCTCACCTCCATGGGATCTAAAGGCTGGAATTTGGTGAATGTAAAGAATTGCTGTTGGTTTGAGACTGGATCATTGGGTGCTTAATGCTTTGAAGGGAGCTGAAGAAGGAATTCCATTCTGCTGGGAAGGAGATGCTGGATTGGAGCCCTATGGGTTGTATCTCTTCCTGAACCCTGTTACTTATCAATAAAGCTATCTTGGTTTGCTCCTATATGCTGGTGTATTTGTATGATTGCATTAGTGTATTTGATTTACTTCTAATCCTGAATCATTTATGAATATGAATATATGCCTTTGTGTTATGTTCTTCTCTTGTTGCAAGTAGCTGCTCTCTTGTCACAGGTAGCTGTTCTCTTGTGGTCTCGTGGAATCAAGTAGCTGTTCTCTTGAGCAAGCGAGGAGGCAAGTAGCTGTGAACATCCAAAGAGAAGAGGATCTAGATCGAGGGACAAACGGAAGACAACGGTAAGTCTATCGATCTCCTCTCTTTCATATTTCATAAAGGAAGAAACCAGTGTAGTTGTATTCGTTTGTTGCTAAGGCACTGTCACACCTTAGGTGGATAGGATCATCCTGCATAGGCATTTTTCCCCACAACAAAACCCTCTCTTTCACATCTGAGGGTATTTGGACGTGATGCATATGTACATGTTCCAAAGGAGAAACGAACCAAGTTGGATAGTAAATCTGAAAAAGTGCATCTTTATTGGGTATAAGGATGGTTTAAAGGGTTATAAACTTTGAAACCCAGTAACAAGGAAGGTTGTGTATAGCTGAGATGTGGTGTTCAGAGAGGTGAAAGATGTTATTAAACATGAATTCCAACCAAAGGAACCTGAGAAGATAGAGTTTGAGATAAAGGAGGAAGAATCAAACTCTATAGCAGAGGAGGAATCAGAAGATGAAGACCCATAAACTCCGGCTGTGAGTAGATCAGTTTGAGAAAGAAGGCAGCCAGAAAGGTATAGTCCATCTGCTTTCTATTCAAATTTTGCTTTATCTATTATTGACGATGATCCCAGAACTGTGAAGGAAGCAGTAGATTCAGAGGATGGAAAACTCTGGAAAGAGGCCATGGTTGATGAAATGGCATCTTTGCACAAAAATTAGGCTTGGGATTTGGTGGAGTTGCCGATTGGAAGGAAACCCATTGGCAGCAAATGGGTGTTCAAGAAGAAGACAAATGTAGAAGGAAAATTGGAGAAATAAAAAGCTCAATTGGTAGCGAAAGGTTATTCCTAGGGGCTGGGAATTGATTTTGGTGATATTTTTTCTCCTATTTCCAAGGTAACTTCTATTAGATTACTTTTATATGTTGATGTTGCATTTGATTTTGACGTAGAACAGATGGATGTGAAGACATAATTTCTTCACGGGGATCTAGAAGAGGAAATATACATGAAGCAACCTGAAGGCTTTGCAGTGAAGGGTAAGAAAGAACTGGTATGCAAGTTAAAGAAGTCTTTGTATGGGTTAAAATAGTCACCAAGGATGTGGTATCGGAAATTTGATACATTTATATGGGGACTTGGCTTCACCAGAAGCAAAGCAGATCACTGTGTGTATTTTAAATTAATTGGTGACCGTGTTATTTATCTAGTCTTGTATGTGGATGATATGTTGCTAGTTGGAAATGACAAAGAAATTATCCTTGATTTGAAGACCCAATTGTCCTCCAAAGTCGACATGAAAGATATTGGTGTTGCACACTATATTTTGGGCATGGAAATTAAAAGAGATCAGGCAAAGAGGAAGCTCTAGTTAAACCAGAGGAAGTATGTCGAGACAATGCTGCAGAGGTTTAATATGTAGGATATTAAACCGGTGAAGGTTCCTATTCTTGTAGGTGTGAGGTTATCTGTTGAACAGTGTCCCAAGACACAAGAAGAGGAAGAGGATATGCCTCGTGTTCCATATGCAAGTGCAGTCGGTAGCCTGATGATGCAATGGTCTATACTAGACTAGACATTGCACATGCAGTGGGAGTATTGAGCAGGTTTATGTCAAAACTAGGAAAGGAGCATTGGACAGCAGTGAAGCTGGGTTTTAGGTATTTGCGTGGCACTAGTGATTATGGTTTGTGCTACCAAGGAAGACCAGGATTGGACAGAGTATTGGATATTTGTGGCTTTGTTGATGTAGATTGGGTTGGAGATATGGATCAGAGAAGATCTACAAGTGGGTATGTGTTTAATCTATTTGGAGGTGCAGTCAATTGGATGAGTAAGAAACAATCTGTAGTGGCACTATCAACTACAGAGAAAAAATACATGGCAGCCACTCATGCAAGCAAGGAAGCAGTTTGGTTGTAGAGATTGTGTTCAAGTATGGGGTTAGTACAGGAAGCTATAAGGATAGACTGTGACAGCCAAAGTGCAATTTTCTTGGCAAAGAACCCCGCATATCATTCAAAGACAAAGCACATTGATGTTCAGTATCACTTTATGAGGGATATGATAGAAGACAAAAAGGTGTTGTTGGTAAAGGTGGACACTTTGAAGAATACTGCAGATGCATTGACAAAATTTGTAAGCTCTGAGAAGTTCTCTTGGTGTAGAGAAACAATGGGCATTGCAGGGCTGGAAAAATGACTAAGCTCTCTTGTGGCCCCATGAGAAAAGAAAACAACAAGTGGGAGAATGTTGGATTGTGTTATATTCTTTCCATGACTAGCCCACGTAGTTAACCGGGGGCTTAGAAGGGCGGCCACAGGGGGTTTGAGGTGTACCTGTAACCCCACTTTATGGGGTACAGGGTAGTGCCCTAGAAAATTTTGGTTTTGGACCCTATGTTAGGTTAGGCGGACCCACCTATGGTTTTGTGCATGATTTTCACACATGTTTTTTGGACGCAATGGTTTTTAGTCCATGGTTTTGGATGCAATGGTTTTCGGTCCATGGTATTGGATGCTTCGGCATGTATAAATATGTATTGTAACATTGAAAGGAATATAATGAAAAATCAAGCTGGTAGTCCTAGTTTTGGGATCCAAGGGAAATCTCTGTGTATATGTGTTTTATGTGTAATTCTCTCGCATTGTTTATTTTCTGTTTTAGAATTCGTATGTAGGTAATTTTTGTACAGGGTTAAAACCTACATAGCTCTAAAGTAGAAGTCTAAGATTTGGGTCGTAGCGTAGGTAGAGGCCCTATAACTGAGTGCGCAAAGGCTTAAAAGTCTGCAGCTGAGTGCGCAGACCCTGGCAGCTGGGTGTGCAGGGTAGGGCAAGTTTGTAATTGTCTGGAATTATCAATAAAGAGAAGTATTCCATAATTTCTATATCTTTATTTCCTATTTATATATGTGTTATATTGGTTATGAATTTCACTTATAATGCTTATATGATGCACGAATGTATGTAAATGTATTGGTTAAGTGAATGCAAATAAAAACATATGTTTACGCGAAGCTAACTAAGATTGGTTAATAAGATAAGGAAGACACTTAGCCTAGTTTGGGAGATAGCGCATTTCGCTGCCCTTGCAGCGTGAAAGTACATCAACTCCAGGTTAGGCCTGCACGAAAGCCAATTGTACCCTTTCACAAAGGTACAAAAGGGTGGAACAGAGTGCTAAGCAACCTGCACAAAGGCAAGTATAACCAGAATAAACCGACATCACATCCATCTCAAGGGTGTGGAAACTTGGTTCCAACATCCCCCTATACTACTTCGGGTGAGACTTTAGTCCGTGCTGCGTGGACTGATTTCAAAAGAGGCAGTAGTGTAGGGATTTGTTTGGCTAACTAACGCTGAACCTGGGTCAGGCCCCCTCAAGCCAACAAATGGTTCCGTTGTAGGGATCGAAATCTACATAAGTGATGTGTGATGTTGTATCACTGAAATCCAACTAAGAAAGGAATCGAAGGCTGGTTGGACAGAAGGATTCACGAGTTTGCGGCACAGGAGAACAGAAACCCGTGATTGTCAAAAGAACAACAGCTAGACAGGTACCGATATATGGAGATCCATGAAATCTTTTTCGTCTCCTTTCCTACTGAACTATACAAGTGGATCACGAAGCTAGCAGATAGACAAGGAAGGTGGAAACCTGACGATCCTATTGTGTGGAACCCAGAGTTAGTACGGAGGTTGGAAGCATCGGAGGATAAGATCACCTGCATTATCGATCATTGGCTCGATTGCGTCAGAGGAGGATTTGTTACTGAGTTTGTGGTCGACACCTTAGTCAGCTATAGTGAGGTGGAGCGACGCTTTTTCAAAGGACCACGAGGTAAGTACATAAAATATCTGAATACTTGGATTAGAATGCTATTGTGAAAAAAATGGGTTATGCAGCTACCTTGATGTTTGGGACTACACGAAGCAGAAAAACTTACAGGAATGAAGGAAATAAGAGTCTGGAGTATAGCCCCTTTATTTCACCTCCGAAAAGAGACGAAGAATGGATAGCGAAGGTCTCTCTACGAAGTGCTATTCAGTTGATAAGACAAGGATTCCCGCGAATACCTCCTATGCCCACACCACCTCTGTCTTCACCACCATTGCCTCCAACTTCACCTGTACCACCTCCACCTCCGCCGCGATTCAGTATGGAAAACACAGTGAAGTTCCCTTTGTTCAAAGGCTTGGGAAATGAGGACCTGGACTAATTTTGGTTCGTTGTAAGGGTTGTATGGGAAGCTCAAGGTGTTATAGATGATCACATAAAGAAGACGACACTAGTTAGTGCTCTGCAAGATTGTGCACTAACCTAGTACATTAAGTACTCTAACGATAACCCGAATGCTAGAGTAGTGGACATCCAAGAAGAACTAAACAGGGAATTTAGCGGGCCTAAATCCGAGGCATAGTCGATTATGGGCTTCAAAGAGATCACGATGCGACCAGGCGAGACACTGTGGGAATTGGATCAAAGATTGAAGTGTCAAATCTGTGAAGCCAATATGAATTTGACAGATGGACAACATCACAAGAGGTTTGTGGCTTCGCTACTACCCCACTTAAAGAGCGCACTATCGCAGCAAAAGGTAACAACATAGGTAGAGGCCTTGGAGATTGCTATGAGAATACATGAGACTCCAATGCAAGATCCTAATCTAGGAGTTCAACAGATCCATGTGCAACTGCAGAATCTGTGCCTTGAGATGCAAAGTCTGAAGCAGGACATGATGGTTCGACCAGAGGTATGCGAGGAGGTATGGTGTTTGAAATGTAAGAGTCAGGGTCATGACAAAGACCATTGCCCGGTCTTTACAAATTACCTTGCAGGAGGAGGACCGATGCCTTTAAGGCCGAAATCTCAAGCAGGACCTAGCGCAACGGCTGCTTTATGGTGCGCTATCTATCAGGTATCCAGAAAACATGCTACAGATAACTGTCACTTGCTACAGAAGTATGTGCAAGCACCGCAACAGTTGTTCTGCAATTTTTGTAGGTCAGTAGGACATGATGAGCGTACTTGCTGGAGCTATGAATTGATGATGGACATAACTCCCGCAACCTGGGTTCAAGCCGAAATGCGGCCCCTTGACCAGAATGCAGGGATTACATGGATATGATTTCAGGGGCACTGACAAGGTTGAGGTGGAGGAGGACCTGGTAGAGGTCGTAGACAGTTGATTTGGTACAATTGCGGAGGAATAGGACACTATGCCCATGATTGCACTAATCCAACATGCCCGTCGTGCAAGTATTGCACACTATTTGATCATGAAACAGAAGATTGTCCTCTGCTGATAGCTAGGATACATGACAAAGGGGCGCTACTACCTCCCCTGACCCACAACCTACGGATGATGAGGTCTAAGCCATGCGAGGAAGATCCGAATGTAAATATAGTGCTTCGAATTGGAATCGTGATGGGAGATGACAAGGGGAAATAGCCAGAAGATAGTACATGGGTTTTCAAAGCCCTGATGAAGGAGGTTGAGTTCAATTTGGAGTGCACTCGAGAAGCATTCATGGAAGCTAAGAAGAGCTTCGCTGAGGCCTCCACCTCACGGAGCAAGGATAAGCCTGAGCTAGAGATGGACCCCTCTATGCTTACAAATTTCCTCGAAACCTGTATGAAGTTACTGCGCGACATTAAGTCTATAAAAGGGCTATAAGAACTCATCAATAGATGCGTTGGGACCGTGCCAGGTGAACCTTGCATAGTATGAAAGATTGGCAAGCATAAGACAAGGATGGGGCGTGAAATGAGACTCACTGCGCAGATTGGAGAATACGAAATGGATCAAGTCATTCTGGATTTGGGATCAGATGCGAATGTTCTACCAAAACAGACATGGGAGCGAATGGGGAGACCTGCACTGCAATGGTCTTTGATTCAGTTGAGGATGGTGAATCAGCAAAAATTATACCCATGGGGCGACTGTAGGGAGTGACCGTGGATATTGAGGGAGCGAGCACGTTGGAAGACTTTGAAGTAATAGAGATTGTTGATGACAACAATCCCTACCCTGTGCTCCTAGGAATTGACTGGGCTAATGATATGAACGCTGTAATCAATCTGAAGAAGCGAAAGATGATCTTTGAGAAGAAATCACTGCGCGTAATAATACCCCTAGATCATGTTGAAGGATCGCGCTATATGGAACCAGTCCACGATTATGAAAGTAATGATGATCTAGATTGCATCTATAAGATAATAGCGCAAGACCAAGATTGGGTGAATCGCACCATGGATGGACGGATTACATGGGAGTGTGAGAGTTCCTGCACTTCAGACTCCGACGAAGAAATAGAACGTTGGCAGAATCGGTTACATTAAGTAACTACACTGAATTGCAACATGATGACCCGATCACTGTGTTGTGTGTTGTTGGATGAAAGAAAGCTACCTATTTATGATGGTCTAAATGAGGTAGATATCTTTTTGGATGCATTTGAAAGAGAGGTGCCAGAAAAACAACGCTTCCAGGCCTTGGATTGGGCACTGCGTGCTACGCCTGCAAGATGGTGGGGTACGCACAAGGGAAGCTTCAATGATTGATGCGAATGTAGAAGGATGACATGAGCATGATTTGGGAAGCCTAAGATGCGACTGACAGATAAGTACGATGGGTAGAATTATCAACATGCGCATCTAGAAAAATGGATGTAGGCCTATGGAGAAAAGCCACAACCTGAGTGGGTTCACCTATTCTGTCATACCCTGGATGTTATCCCAATGAATTGGTATATAGAAATAGAGCTCCGCCATGGGACAGGTGAATAGGATATCTTGTGCGAAGGATTCATGATGAAATTCAGCTTCGAGGACGGGTTTGACAGTATTGATGAAGCACTAAAAGGGGTGAAAGCAACCATCTTTAGGATACCGCAAGATCCTTTAGACCTGAATCAGCCTAAATGGGCTACTTAGTTGAGCCACGTGCTGGAATGTTATAATGTAACTACTGAAGAATGTTAGGATATTCCGACACATAGGAAATAGTTAAGTTCAACTTGGTCTAGTATAGAGTTAGGTATAGAGTTAGGTAAAGTGTGTTTCTTTACCGTTGTACATTTTGTAACTTACAATCCGACGGTCACGATATGTAGTGATCCGACGGTTCATTCTCTCCTCGGTATTACCGACACTTGATCCGTGGCTTGACACCCGATTGGTCCATGGGTTCTATTTAAAGCGCATGGAGGGTCATTGTTCGGGTAATCCGTGCATGAGAGAAGCTTATGTAAATTTTCATTCTTTGATTAATAAATTACCTGTAGTACCCACGTTGGGACAGGCCGTGGACTGTTTCCCTCTTTGAGGGTTTTAACCACGTCAAAAATACTGGTGTATTGATCTGTGATCTGGTTGTGAGCGGTGTCCTTTTGGTATTCTTTCTGAGGAACTTACCCTGTAAATTCCTACATGGTATCAGAGCTATTTGAGGGCCGCGTCCATTGGTGATCCAAATTTGAAGCTGGTAGAACTGCATGTGGTTGTTGTTTCCTAGATCTGCTGTTTCTGACTGCTTTCGGGCCGAGAGGACTGCTCTGTTGCGTTCAGAGCATCTGTTCCAGTGAGGAACCCCTTTCGTTTCACGCGAAAAGGTTTCCGGTCGCCCTAGCTGCGTCATTTTTCAGATCGGGAGGTATACAGTGTTTTTTGCAGTTTACTGTTATTTTCTCTCTGCTTATTTCGGTTTCGGTTTATTTAGCCTTTTTTTTTAACCGGATCTATACCTTCCATTTCTGCGTATGCTCTTTACCCTGCGACTCTGTACGATCTGGGCAAATCAGAAACAGAAAGGAAGGATTTTTCTCATGCATATGCTCTTTTCCCTGCACCTTAGTGTGATCTCGGAAAATCAGAAACATTGAGAAAAATATTTAGTTTTTCGGCTAAAGCTAACTTTGAGATTTTTTTTTAAAATTTCTAGTTTTTTTTGGCTAAAGCTAACTTCGAGCCACAAGGTTCGTTTTTCTTTGCATATTCGTGTTGGGTTTTGTGTTTTGTGTTTTGTAGGAAAAAAAAAGAGCTTTCTCAAGGCAAGCATGCAAACCAAGGCCCCCCCCCCCCTCTCTCTCTCTCTCTCTCTCTCTCAAATTTTTTGTATAGATCAATTGGTTCAAAGCTATTTTAAGAGAGTAGAGGTCTTGGGTTCAAGTCTCCATTTTGTGGGGGCGGATTTTTTCATTCCCGCACATTCGCGCACTTTGCCGGCAACGTCAACAATTTTTTTTCAAAAAGCCATAACTTCTTCATCCGGAAGCCTTTTTCAGAGCCGTTTTTTTTAAAACCGCCTATTTTTTCGAGATCTATCCATTGGAACACTTACTTTCAGCATTTTCATCTTCAATTTTTTTTAAAAAAATGGAAAGTCCATGCCAAGTCATTCTTGACAGCACTAACTACTTCCAATGGGTAGCCTACATGGAAGATTTACTTAGAAGTAAAGGTCTCTTCAGAATAGCCACAGACCAAGAGAAGAAACCAAAAGATGAAGACAAGGCTGCAAAATGGGAAAATAGACAAGATCAAGCACGTGGTTTGATAGGGATGTCTATTTCTCCTGATCTTAGATTCCACATTGCAGAACTTGAGACTCCTCATGAAGCATTAGAAAAACTCGCTAAAGTTTTTGGGATTAAAAATGAAATTAGAGCCCATCAACTTGAAAATGAGTTGCTTACTTTGGATCCTAATAATTTTTCTTGCATTGAAGATTTCTTGTCCAAATTCAAGACCCTTAGATATCTCTTGGAAGGTGTTAAAGTTAAGAAAGAAGATGGTAACCTTATTTATTCCATCCTTACTAAGTTGGGACCAGCCTACTCTGTATTTGTTTCCACTTTCCATTCTACAAGGGAAGCTTTCATTTGTCAAGGAAAAGACTACAAGGCCCCTTCCTTTGACTCCTTTTGTGATTCCTTAATAAGAGAACAAGAAAAACTCTTACACCTTGGTCTTCTTAATCTTGGAAACTCTTCCACGAAAGCGTTAGCCGCCCAGCAGCAACCAAATTCAAAGAATCCTAAGAAGTCATATCCTCAAAAGAATGGTCCTAAACCAACTCAGCCTCAAAATGAAAGATCATTTCAGCAAAATGACAAGACCAATAAAAACAAATGGAAGAAGACTGATAGACATTGTAACTTTTGTAATCGAGATGGCCACTTAGAATCTAAATGCTTTAAGAAGATGGAAGCCTTGGAAGCCGCAATGAAGAAACATAACATCCATGTGGAGCCTACTTCAACTTCAACTTCCGGAATGGCACTTTCTGCATGTCATTGTCAATCATCTCAGTCTGGTTATGCATTAAATGTATCTTCTTCTTCTTCTCATTCTCATGAGTGGCTCATTGATTCTGGAGCCTCTTATCACATGGCCAAAAACCAAGCCATGTTTTCTTCTTTAAATGATTGTAACACCAAAAATATATATGTTGGTGATGATAGATCTCTTAATGTTGTAGGGACTGGAACTGTTCATCTAGACAATGGTCAGTTTAATGATGTATTATGTGTTCCAACCCTATCCTGCAACCTTCTATCTGTCTATCAGATAACTCATTCAGGTGAAGGTAAAATTGTTGAATTTTCACCTCATGATGTTGTAATCAAGGATCTAAAAGATCCTAAACAGATTCTAGCTACTGGTCTTGCTGATGATTCCACAAGGTTGTATAAGTTTCACAACTTTGGGTCATCAAATCTTCCCTCAGTATTTGTTGCTCATAATGATGAAGTGAGCAAACTTTGGCATGAGCGATTTGGTCACTTAAACTATCGCTCCCTTCAGCATCTATGTAAAGAAAATATGGTGACAGGTCTTCCTATGGTATCTTGCAGAGATGGTGTTTGTTCCGGATGTGTACTCGGAAAAATCATCGGGACAGTTTTGACAAACGTGCCTCTTGGCACGCCTCAGCCCCTTTACAGCTTGTGCACAGTGATTTATGTGGTCCTCTTCCTGTTGCTTCATTCTCTGGCTGCAAGTACTTCTTAACTTTCATTGATGATTTCTCCAGACGCACTTGGGTATACTTCTTAAAACTCAAGAGCGAAGTATTTAACACATTTTTGGCCTTCAAAGCCTTTGTTGAAAAACAATCTGGACATCAAATTCTTAAGCTAAGAACTGATAATGGTGGAGAATATGTTAAAAACACATTCATCAACTTTTGCACCGAAAATGGAATTCAAATGCAACATATTGTTCCATACACTCCACAACAAAATGGTGTAGCTGAAAGGAAAAATCGCACCTTAAAGGAAATGGCTAATTGTATGCTGCAATCTAAAGGACTCAGTCTTAGTTTTTGGGCCGAAGCAATTAATTGTGCAAATTATATAATCAATCGCACTCCTACTAAGGTTCTAGAGAATATCACTCCAGAAGAAGCTTGGAGTTCCATTAAACCAGATGTAAGTCACTTTCGTGTGTTTGGAAGTGAAGCATGGGCCCATATTCCAGATGAAAAGCATAAAGCTTTAGAACCTAAGAGTGAGAAATGTACTTTTGTTGGATATTCTGAAGATGTAAAAGGTTATAGACTTATTCCATTTAAGTCCAAAAATGTTATCATTAGAAGAGATGTAAAATTTGATGAAAATAAATCGGCCTGCGAGCCTAGTCCGGCGGATGTGCCACCTCTTCCTATCTCTTCTACTTTTGAAAACATTTCTTCTTCAGATGATGAAAGCGAGGATGATAATCCTCCCCCACCTTCTCAGGATCCTCAACTTCCAAGATGGGTCCGTGCTACTCGGGATGCAGCAGGTGATCTTGCCGGTGATCCTACAGATCAGCGACATACACGTTCTCAGTTTGAAAGAGCCTCTTCTTTACTGGCTCAAGCTCCAGTAAATCATGATCCTGACACTTTTGCAGAAGCTTCAGGCCATCCACATTGGGAAGCAGCTATGAATGAAGAATATCATTCATTGATGACAAATGATACATGGGATCTTGTTCCTCTACCAAAGGGACGCAAACTTGTTAGATGTAAATGGGTTTACAGAACCAAGTATGGACCAGATGGGAAAGTTGATAAACATAAAGCTCGTCTCGTTGCTAAGGGCTTTTCACAGGTTGAAGGCATTGACTACACTGAAACCTTCTCCCCTGTTGCCAAAATGAACTCTATCTGCCTTGTTCTTTCCCTTGCTGCCTCTTTAAAATGGGAAGTCCATCAGATGGATGTTAAATCTGCCTTCTTGCATGGGGACTTGCAGGAAGAAATCTATATGGAACAACCCATTGGCTTGATACAAACAGACTCCAGCCTTGTTTGTCGACTTAAGAAATCCCTTTATGGCCTCAAGCAAGCTCCTCGGGCTTGGTATGCCAAAATGGATAGCTTTCTTTTAGAATCTGGCTTTTCTAGGTGTCATTCTGACAATACTGTCTACACCAAGAAAGTGGGCAACTCTCTTATCATCCTTGTTCTTTATGTTGATGATCTTATTCTTACTGGTAGTGATCCCAACCTTATAAACCATGTGAAGTCCAGCCTTAAAAAGAAATTTGAAATGACAGACTTAGGACACTTACATTATTTTCTCGGTCTTCAAGTCTTGCAATCCAAGGAGGGTATTTTCCTTTCCCAGTCCAAGTATGCTTGTGATATTCTTCGTCATTTTCACATGGAAGACTGTAAGCCAGCCCCTTCTCCCTTTCAGTCTGGAGTCAAACTTTCAGTCTCTTGTACTTCTCCTGAAGTTGATGCTACCTTATACCGTCAACTTGTAGGAAAACTCTTGTATTTAACCCATACTCGTCCTGATCTTTCCTTTGTTGTTGGCCTTGTTGCTCGTTTTATGCAAAACCCCCGTGAAAGTCATTGGAAAGCAGCTAAAAGAATACTTCGTTATGTTTGAGGTACAGTACAATTTGGGATTCATTACAGTGCCAAAGCAGCTCCTCTGTTAGTTGGTTTCACTGATTCTGATTGGGCTGGTGACCCTGATGATCGGAAGTCTACTGCCGGTTATGTCTTCACTCTTGGTTCAGGACCTATTACATGGGCTTGTAAGAAACAGGCTGCCATTTCTCTTTCGTCAGCAGAAGCAGAGTATCGTGGTGTCGTGGAAGCTAGTAAGGAAGCCTTGTGGCTTCGTCAGATCCTATCAGAGTTTGGCTTTGAGCAGCAGCATCCAACCACACTTTGGTGTGATAATCAAAGTGCCATTCAGCTATGCAAAGATCCAGTCCAGCATCAGCGCAGCAAACACATTGAACTACACATGCACTTCATCAGAAAGCTCATTCATGACCATGTTCTTGAAGTGCAATATTGTTCAACAGATGATCAGGTTGCAGACATCTTCACAAAGGCTCTCACAGAGGCGAAGTTCACTAAACTTCGATATATGCTTGGAGTTCAGGAAGTTGTCACTAAGGGGGGATAGGCTCTAGTGCCTCCTTCCTTCTCCTATTGTGTCATATTTGTAAATCCTTCAATCCTATCCCAAGTTGTTCTTAAGGGGGGATGTTAGGATATTCCGACACATAGGAAATAGTTAAGTTCAACTTGGTCTAGTATAGAGTTAGGTAAAGTGTGTTTCTTTACCTTTGTACATTTTGTAACTTACAATCCGACGGTCACGATATGTAGTGATCCGACGGTTCATTCTCTCCTAGGTATTACCGACACTTGATCCGTGGCTTGACACCCGATTGGTCCATGAGTTCTATTTAAAGCGCATGGAGGGTCATTGTTCGGGTAATCCGTGCATGAGAGAAGCTTATGTAAATTTTCATTCTTTGATTAATAAATTGCCTGTAGTACCCACGTTGGGACAGGCCGTGGACTGTTTCCCTCTTTGAGGGTTTTAACCACGTCAAAAATACTGGTGTATTGATCTGTGATCTGGTTGTGAGCGGTGTCCTTTTGGTATTCTTTCTGAGGAACTTACCCTGTAAATTCCTACAAAGAAGAGGAAGAGGATTTGCAGAAGATTAACATTCCTGAGACAAAAGGCCACCACGAAGTTTAGGGACCGCAGATTGAGAACCCTGATATAACCGCACCGGTGAGAACTAAACAGGTGAACATTGGTACGGAAGCAGAACCCAAATTCACAAAGATTGGAGACTACTGGGATGATGCGACGGTGGATAAGGTCACTGAATTACTCTGCGAATATCAAGACTTATTCCCTACCAAGTTTATGGATTTGAAAGGAATAATTGGAGATCTAGGAGTGATGATCACATTAAAGCCTGACGCGAAGCTAGTTAAGCAGAGGCCTTACCGCCTAAATCTGAAATACAAGGAGAAGGTTCGCTTAGATCTCGATAAAATGCTAGTAGCAAGCATCATTGAGCCTGTGGAAGAATCCGATTGGCTAAGCCCAATGGCGGTGCAAGAGAAGAAGCAGAAGGATGAGATAAGGATATGCGTGGATCTTAGAAAGCTAAATGAAACTTGTGTGCATGATCCTTTCCTGACTCCATTCACGGATCAAGTGTTGGACAATGTAGGTGGCCAGGAAGCATACTCCTTCACTGATGGATTCTCTGGGTACCACCAAATCAAAATCGTGCCAGAGGATAGGAGTAAGACAACCTTTGCAACTGAGTGGGGTTGTTTTCAATACAGTTTAATGCTGTTTGGGTTGAAGAATGCACCTGCTATGTTTTCACGCGTGGTTGTTGTGGTATTCAAGGAATTTATTCATAAGTGACTCGAGGTCTATTTTGATGATAGGACTGTATTTGGGCTGGTTAAGTGCCATGTAGCGAGCTTGCACTTGATGTTGGATGCCTGTTGAAGATACCAGATCACACTCAACCTCAAGAAGTGTCTATTTTACGTTCCTTTTGGGAACCTATTGGGCATGTGATTTGTAGACAAGGGCTGATGGTAGACCCCACGAAGATCACAGTGACTCTGAACTTGTAAGCGCCAAGGATTGTGAAACAGTTGCATGCTACTTTGGGACATATGGGATATTACATAAAGTTTATAAAAGGCTATGCCCAGATCACCGTGCTGATGGAAAAATTGTTGAAGAAGCATGTCTCATTCTATTGGAACGATGACTGTAAGAAAAGCCTGGATATGTTGAAAGAAAAGATGGTTAAAGCATCGATTCTAGTCTTCCTGAAATGGAAGAAAGAGTTTCATGTACATGTTGACGTGTCATGTATAGCGCTGGGGGAATTACTAACACAAGATGGCGGAGAAGGCTTGGACCACCCTATCACATTTGCAAGCCACAGATTATCAAAAGCAGAGAAAAACTATTCCACTACTGAGCGTGAGGGGCTAGCTATGGTGCATGCACTCCAGAAGTATCGACACTACTTGCTAAAAGGTCACTTTAAGATATATACAGATCACTTCGCGCTAAAGTACCTGGTCAATAAGCCTGTGTTGGGGGGGGGGGAATTTGGAGATGGCTCTTATTGTTCCAAGAATATGATTTTGAAGTTGTTGTGAAGCCTGGATGATAGAATGCGAGACCAGATCATGTGTCACGCATCGAGATAGGGGAGGAACCCACTAACTTGGAAGAAGGATTACCGGATGCGTAGCTCTTTGTTGTGCGCATTGCAGATGGAAATTTCGAGGATATAATACACTTCCTAACAACTGGAACTGTTCCAGAAGGATACTCTATCTAACAAAAGAAGGAATTAGTGGTGCGGGCGGTGGATTTCTCTGTCATTTCTGGGCATCTATACAAGATGGGGACTGATGAGATATTGCGACAGTATATACCTGAGTTTGAATGAAGCAGAATCCTCGTGGACACTCATGGAGGCACTGCAGGAGGACACTATGCCGGGAGAGCGACCGTGCAGAATATTCTATGCACAGGGTTGTGGTGGCCAATCCTTCATCAGGATCCAAAAGCATATTACAAGGTGTGCGACGTATGTCAAAGAACAAGCAGGCCATTGTGGAGGGATGAAATGCCTTTAAATCCACAAATAACGTTGCAACCATTTGAGAAGTGGGCAATCAATTTTGTAGGACCCATCTAGCCTCAAGGAAAGACAAGCACGAGGTACATTATCACTGTGATGGAGTACTTGACTCGTTGGGCAGAAGTGTAGCCAGTGAAGGATTGCACATGTGTGACTGCTCCGAAGTTCCTATTTGAACATGTACTGACTTGATTTGGATGTCCAAAGATCTTGATGAGTGATCAGGGTACGCACTTCCTAAATGAGACGACCATCGCACTAACGGAGGAATTTCGGGTGTATCACCAAAAGAGCACACCTTATCATCCACAGGCTAACGAGACAGTGGAGGCGTTTAAAAATTTGCTTGAAATCGCGCTGACCAAGGTTTTCAATGCTCAGTGAAGTGATTTGGACTTATGCATACCTGCAGAATTATGGACTTATCGGACGACGTGAAAGAAGTTAACGAGACAGACCCTTTAGGCTGGTATACGGGGTTGAACTGATAATGCTTATGGAATACATCGTGCCTAGTCTGTGCATAGCAGTGCTCACAGGTATGACAAATCGTTGAGCCCTAGACAAGAGGCTCGCGCAGTTGGATGATCTTGAAGAAGAAATATTTTTGGCTAGATTTCACCAGCAGGTCCAAAAGCAGCGCGAAAAAGCATGTTATGGGATATGAGGGGTGCAGTTGAGCTAGTGGGGGTCATGGCCCCTCAGCCTTTAATTTTTTTTTTTTTTAATTTTGGTGTATGGTTTTGGGGTGGCGGGGGTGTTGGCCCGCCCCCTCAACCTTTAATTTTTTTTTTTTTTAAATTTTGGTGTATGGTTTTGGGGTGGCGGGGGTGGTGGCCCACCACCACATTCATATATATTTTCTTGTTAATTTTAATATTAAAAATGGGGCATTTTTTAAAAATTTGTCTAACATAAGGGTAATTAGACAAGTTAAAGAGGCAACAATTTCGCCTGCTTCGGGAGCTAAGTTTCATGCCCCAGGGTCGGTCAAATTGTAGGACACTTAAACCTTGCCCACAACCCAACTTTGACCTGAACTTTCACTGGCTCGTTCTCCCTCATACAAGCTCGGATTGATGAACCATTTGCACCACCGCGATCAGGACAACGAGATCTATGCTTTGGTTCTGGTTTGAAATCATTCTGATCACTTTGATTTTCAAGCTTTCATAAGTCCTCTTTGTCATGTGTGTGTCTCTGGAGCCATCTGGATCAAATATTTCGATTTTTGATAGCTAATTAAGTTCAATGGTCATTCATTGTAAATATTAACTCTTATTTACTTTTTTACTAACATTCTTCCTTTTTTCACTAACGATCCTACAAAATGGCCCAGCTAAATCATGTGATGGTTGAAAACGTGTTTCAGAATCTCAGTAATTTTCTCCAATTTATTATTTTAAAACAAGTGGAAAAGACTGGATTCTCAAAATTGCAAAATGACTAAAGTCCAATTTGTAGGATGGTTAATTAACATGGACCCACTTAACCCTCATTTTCAAAATCATGAAATCAAACATAATCGTTGCAAAGAAACACACATTTTAAAAAGAAACTTTTTTTGTTTATGATTTTGCGATCTGATTTAGTTCATACAAGAGGTTTAAAATTTTTAACACAAAGTTTTCAACACCTTATAAATTTCGTCACCATAACCTCACCCACCCTCCACTCCTTATTCCTCCATACCATAATATTCCTTATCCCTCAATTCCCCATTTCGCATTTCAAGTATGATTAATGTGAAGTTTTAATATAATTTGTAAATTATATAATTAATATATTATATTATAATTTTAATATAATTTGTTTATAATATTAATATAATTTAATTATATTTTACTTAAGTTAGTATTTTCTTTTAATTAATTGAATTTTGTTAATAATTAATTAAATTTTGTAACTTAATTAATTTTTCAATTAAATTAGCATTAATTAAATAATAACTGTAATCTAATTTAGGATAAAAATTTAATTTTAAAATTCTGATTTTTAGTCCAAGCAGCAAAAATTTCAGAGTTCTGGCATTAATATGGCAACTTCAAAAGATCATAAATGGAGTTTTATTTGGCCAAATGAGGTCGATGATGGCTCATTGGAAAGATAAAATTGTGGAGAATATTTCTGAAGTGGTTTCATTTCCAGATTTGATCATTTATGGGTCTAAAATCCAGTAGAAGATCAGGCTTCGAATTTTTAACAAAATCAATTTTCTGAGTTTTATTTTTTGCATTCTTATTTTCCCACGACTTCTTCTGAGTGCAAACTCATTCATCAATAATCTCTTTGGCTAATTAAATCATCATAGGCATCAATAGAAAGCTTAGATTTCCTTTTCAATTATTTATTTAATTGAATTTGATTGGATTTCTTTTAATTCCAGATTTAGCATTTTGATTTTATTTTTGTATTTTAACTTTGTTTTGCAGGAAAACAATTGAATATATGAAGAGTAAATAATCTCAATCAATGAGAAGGCTCCAACAATAGAAGAATGTAATTCTGAGCCAATGAAAATTAATTAAACAACTTTCTTTTTCAACAAACTTTGTTGTTAAGAATTCTTTTGAAACTATTATAAATAGCAGATTGTAAAATGTAATAAGGGTTTCTCTCCTCTGCAATTCTGGAATTCTAAAAGCACTTCTGTAATAGGAATTTAGAGTTGTAGGTGGGAGGAGAGAAAATCTCATATCTGGGGATTATTGAAGATTTTTCTTTTGCATTTTGAATTATGTATGATGGGCAAAGTTTGCACTTCTGCAGCTCTTGTTGTAACAACAGAAGTTCAAGCAATGTAAAAGACTGTTGGAGACCAGAGCCAGAGAAATGGATTCAATAAATTGGTATTTCTAATACTATTGTTTTAAATACTAGTTTCATTTTATGATGGCAGGAATGTGTCATTTTATTCATATTTGTGCACTATTGTCGGTATGAGTAATTTGTCTTAATCATATGTTATTATTTATATCTGCTCTTATGGGTTGAATTCTGATTTCTGATTAACTATTTACTCATAAATCTATCTTTTAATACTAGCTTAACAAATAGTGACATGGTGTGAACTACTTCCTCATGTTATTGTTTAATTATTTGAATTATTGATTAAACAATCAATATCATTTTGTGAACTTATTCCTAAATGTTGTTGGTTTATTATTTCAATTAAGAGGTCTCTAAATAGAATATGTTTTGGTATACATAATGTCAGTTAATTGAACTACTTCATTAGCTTGATATTCATTATAAGCCAGACATATTTAAATCCAAAACATTTAAATATCTTTCTCTCAGTTGGGTTAGATCTATATCTACTTAATTGAGATGTGCTCAGTGAGACTAACTTAAGGTTAACAGCGAAAAGTGTGACACTTGAGATAGATCTTGGAACGACTGTGAAGACACTTGCGTGACCGTGACAGTTGTCATACCATGGATTGGTTTTGCTATTTCTTTTATTATTTGAAACTTCAATTGAGAACTTGTTAATAGAATATGAGAGGGTTGTAGTAAAATTATGATAGAGGTCTTCTATGTTGTCTATATTAGATAAAGGAAGCAAATTAGTTTTTAATTCATTTAGAAAGAGATCATTTTTATTTCTATCAAATATTAAGTTCTTTTGGCTATAAGTATTATTTTCTATGGGAACTCTATGCATGACAAAATTGAGAGTTCTGAGGCTCGATGAAAGAGTTTTGAGGCTCGCTGAAAGAGTTAAACATATACTTTATATATTCTTCGCATATATTCTTCGGTGAAAGAGTTCTGAGGCTTGGTGAAAGAGTTAAAAACATACTCTATATATTCTTCGGTGAAAGTGTTCTGAGGCTCGGTGAAAGAGTTAACAACATACTCTATATATTCTTGGCATATATTTTTACTCTATATATTCTTCGCATATATTCTTTGGTGAAAGAGTTCTGAGGCTCGATGAAAAAGTTAAACACGTACTCTATATATACTTCGGTGAAAGAGTTTCTGAGGCTCGGTGAAAGAGTTAAACACGTACTTTATATATTCTTCTCATATATTCTTTAGTGAAAGATTTCTAAGGCTCATTGAATGAATTAAAAACGTACTCTATACATTCTTCGCATATATTCTTCAGTCTGCGGGTTGCGGTGGGCACGGGCAATCTACAGTCAGTTACCAAATATTACCAAGGGCAGACGGGCGATCTGTAGTCAGGTTTGCTGATATCAGGTGCACACATTCCTTATCTTTTTCTTTTCCTAATACATATTTGCTCATATAATTTCAAGTATGAATATTTCACCACAGTTACCAAAGATTACCAAGGGAATACCTAGCACAGTTACTCTACAAGGCCTTTATGAGTATATAGAGTCTTTAGAGAAACGTAGAGAAGAAAGAGAAGCCAAGATACAAAAAGAGTTAGAAGCCATGCTGGAAAATAAATTTTCATCTCTTGAAGACACGATCCAAAAATAAATAGAAAATAAAATAGAACTACTAGAGAATAAAATGGAGGTAATGGAGACTAGACTGCAGGTTATAGAAAAACAAAACCAAGATACTAACCAACCATCCCAGCAAGGAGATGCTGATACTTTTAAGAGTCTTAAAATGAAAGACATGATTAAAGAACTAGAAGAAAAAGTTAATAGCCGCCTCACCCTAAATAATGTGGTAGATAAGTTAGATATCAAACCAACTAAAGATGAAATGAAAAAATTAATAGAATTAGACCACGAACGTAACAAAGGGGCCTTAAACCTTATAATATTCGGTTTAAAAGAGGAAGTAGATGAGGATACTTTAGCCTTAGCCCAGACAGAACTACATAATAGATTACAAATTGAAACATTGTGTCTCACAGAAGCAACAAGGTTGGGGAAATTAACCGAGAATAAAGGAAGACTAATCTACATAAAGGTGAGCTCCACTGATCATAAGCACGACATACTTAGTAAAACCTCAAGTCTAAAAGGAACGGGAATATTCATAAATGAAGATCTCATTCCAGAAGACCAAGCAGAATTAAGAAAGGAGGTTCAAAAGGTAAAAGAAGTTAGAAAGGAAGGAAAATGGGCAATAATCAGAAATAGAAAAGCCTTTATTCGGGATAGAAACCAAAAAGATAGTAATCAATAGCAATTAAACATGCTCTGGATCCTTTCTTGGAATTGTCAGGGCTTCCCATGGATCAAAGGCCCCAAGCTAAGTTGGATTTCAAATGATGTTGATATTATTTTGCTTGTTGAGACTTGGGAGCACGAAGAATCTAAGGTCCCTAATATAGCTGGCTTTACGCTATGGTCTACCTGGAACAAGTGATCCTCCCGTAGAGGCATTGGGGGAATAGCTTGTTACATTAAGAAGAACATCTCCCCCCATGTTAGGATTTATAAAAATGACCCTCACAACCAATATAGTTGGATAGAGATCAAAGACATTAATAATAAAAAGTCCTACATAGCAATATGTTATTTTCCCCCCATTAATTCTAACTTCTATAAGAAGAAGAATCTAGATAAAACTAACCCTTACAATGATTTAGAGAATGATATTTCTAGCCTAAGGAATGACGGTAATATCCTTTTAATAGGTGACTTTAATGCTCGAACTTCAAACAACCAAGCTATTATTCTAAGAAATCATTCCAACCCTAATCCTCTTTGGTTAGACGAAGACCCTACTCTGGCTAGCAGGTACAAAAGGAGCTCTGAAGATCTCGGGGAAAATTTGTTTGGGTCGAAGCTAGTCAAGCTCTGTAGTGCTTAGGATCTCATAATTTGCAACGGTCTAAAGAAGTGGCCCAATTCTAGCAAGATGACTTGCATCCATGGACTTGGTAGCAGCGTGGTAGACTACATTATTTCCGATCTCCCATTATACAACAAAATAATAAATTTTGACATCTTAAACGACCACGAACCTGACTTTGATCATAGGCCTTTACTTATAACTCTCAATTTTGTCATGCATAGAGTTCCCATAGAAAATAATACTTATAGCCAAAAGAACTTAATATTTGATAGAAATAAAAATGATCTCTTTCTAAATGAATTAAAAACTAATTTGCTTCCTTTATCTAATATAGACAACATAGAAGACCTCTATCATAATTTTACTACAACCCTCTCATATTCTATTAACAAGTTCTCAATTGAACTTTCAAATAATAAAAGAAATAGCAAAACCAATCCATGGTATGACAAAGATTGTAAAAGTGCAAGGAGAGCAGTTAAGGAAGCTGTTGATGAATCTCTTAAAATGGACAAGATAAAAATATACAAAGCCCTAACTAAAAGGAAAAAAAGGCAGTACATTCGTCAAAGACAGGAGAATCTCTTACACCTCTCTAAGGTAGCTCCTAAGAAATTTTGGAGGCAGATTCTAACTAGGAAGACTAAGGATAATAATAAAATTGCTCTTCACGAATGGAATTCCTATCTTAAAAAGCTTTATGAATCTCCAAATGTCATGGATAATTTGGAAACCCTTCTCACAACGAAAGAAGTTTTCTCTTTAGAAGACATTAAGTTTGGGGTTAATCACCTCGCTAATGGGAAAGCTAAGGACATTGAAGGTTACCAAGCGGAAATCTTAAAAATTGGAGGTCCTATCCTCATCCCCCACATCCACAAGCTTTTCCATCAAGCAGTCAAGCAAGGGTTCCCTAAACCTTGGACTGAGAGCCTCATTATCGCTATTTTTAAAAGTGGGGATAAAAATAACCCCTCTAATTATCGAACAATTATGATTAGCCCTCTCTTAGCCAAGTTATATGGTAGTATTTTGGAAAAGAAGTTAAGCATATGGCTTGAAAGTGAAGGTAAGCGGGCTAAAGGCCAAGCCGGTTTCAGAAGGCATCACTCAACAACAGACCACCTTGTTACACTTCGGATCATTGCGAAGGAATGTCGTCATGATAAATCCAATTTATTTTGTTGCTTTGTGGACTTTAGAAAGGCTTTCGATACAGTTCCTAGATACAACCTTTGGAATAGATTAGAAGAGCTAAAGGTTCCTCTCGAGTTGAGAGCTGCCGCTATAAGGTTATATGAGATTGTAATTGCCAAGCTAAAGAGCAGTGAAGGATGGTCGAAATATATTAAGTGTAACATCGGAGTTAAACAAGGTTTCCCCCTCTCCCCTACCCTATTTGGCATTTACATCGATAAGCTCGAAGGCTATTTAGAGGAATCAGGATGTGATGGCACGATCTTAGCTGGGATAGTCGTCATCCTTCTTCTTTATGCTGATGATATTGTTCTTTTGGCAAGGTTCCCATCTGATCTTAATAAGCAACTCAGGCTTCTTAAGGATTTCCACTCTACCATGGGTATGACTGTTAACACTGACAAAACAAAAGTTATGATTATCAAATCCAAGAAGGACACTTACGCTAATTTTATGTATGACAATAATAACTTGGAGGAAGTGTATTCTTA
Organism: Pinus tabuliformis; assembly: GCA_031772625.1. NCBI lineage: Eukaryota > Viridiplantae > Streptophyta > Pinopsida > Pinales > Pinaceae > Pinus > Pinus tabuliformis. The sequence goes on from CM062816.1 coordinate 31,415,675, forward strand.
CAAGTACCTAGGAATTGATATTCATCACAAGCTCAACTGGAACCATAGCATTGAGAAAAGGATTAATGCGGGGTGGAAAGCTTACTTTGGTCTTGAAAATAATTGTAAAATAGCAAACCTTGTAATGTGGGATAAAAAGAAGTTCCTTTTTGAAACTTTAGTCACTCCTGTTATCTTATATGGCTGTGAGGTTTGGGGTTGCAGCATCTCCAGAGAATCATGGAGAAATATTAAGCAAATCCAGAAGCGTTTTATAACTTATAACCTGAAAATTAAAAGTAATACACCCTATCCTATTCTCCTTATAGAAGCAGGTCTTTCCCCTATTGAGAGCCTAGCTATGCTTAGGTTTCTATTGTACAAGCACAAAATCAGTAACATAGACGATCATAGACTTCCTAAGCTAGCTTTAAATTCTAGCCAAAACAACCTAAGGCTCAATCGAGGGTGGCATAAAGACACAAGGGCCTGGTTAAACTATTGGGAGATCAACGAGAATGATGCATTGCAAAACATAAATAACATTAAACATATCGTTACTTCTAAGTTCAAAGAAAAAATGTGGTGTGTGAAAGACTTAGCGGCTAAAAGAAAATTAAGTTATTATAAGAAGGTCATCAACCCCACCCTAGAAGATCAAAAGTATCTCTCTATTTTAACTAGCTCAAAGAAGAAAATTAATATAGCAAAGATTAGAACGAATTCTCATGAGATCCATAGTGAAACAGGTCATTGGGCAGTTCCTAAAATGCCATGGACGGAAAGGATCTGCCATATATGTGAGAATAGGAACATCGAGGATGAAAACCACTTCCTCTTAGAGTGCCCCGCGTATAACCACATTAGATCTCAGTTTCACAATCTTTGTTACAATACTGACCTTCCTAGCCTTTTACAATGTCAAAATTATAGTGAGCTCGGGAGGCTTCTCTCCAAGCTTTTTGAGCATAGGAATAAAATCTTAGATCAAAATAGATAATTTGTTTCTTTAGTTCTGATAGACCATTATTTGGTCTCAGCGGACGTTAACCATCATCATCATCATCATCAGCATTTAGTTCCTTTTGCTTGCATTATAGAATAAATTTTCATTTATATTTAATTTTACAATCTTACAAGTCCTCTTCCCAAAGTGGAAAAATTTTGTTGTGGCTTGGTTGAGCCCCAGATCAGCTTGGATCACTTTCTTGCCTGATCAACAAGAGGGTTGATTTGATGTCTCTTCTCCATTGGTGGATGAAAGTCATATTGTAAGTCATTTTGGAGATTGAGAGAATAACTCGACCTAATTGAACCAATCGAAACCACCATTCCAAATGGAAAAGGAGTTGCTTTAAGGTCCAGATCAGGTGGTAATCCCCTAATGATGTTGCAACGAATTTCGAGGCTTCAAAATTTTTGGTGCTAGAAGGAGGGCCTGAAACTTGTTGTCTATTGGAGTTTTTGTATTCTAACATTTTATTTATGACGATAGCTCCTCTTAAACTTCCAATTTGGGGTTGTATCCATCGAAGTGCATCCTCCAATACTCCACCTTAAGTGTTAAGACTCTTGTCTCAGGTAAATTTTAATGGTAAGGGGAATACTTATGCATTTAATCATGCTTTACAATTCATTCAAAAATTTTCAAATTCTACTTTTCGAGGAAATGATGATGACATTTTATGCAGGATTTTTACTCTTACATTCTTGGCAAAAGCCAAAAGTTGGTGTTAATCGCTTCTAGTTGTCTCAATTCACAGCTGTGATCAATTTGTTACAATGTTCCTTTGTAAATTTGACCGCTATAACTACGAACATGTATATTACGAAATTAAATATTTACGAAGGTTTGAAAACGAGTCTTTGATTGATTTTGCCATTTGATTTCATTTAAATTAATTGAGATTTAAAATTAAAGAAAAACTCTCATGAGAAGAATTATTAGATTGGTTTGAATATATTTTCTCTCTTCCTCCCATTCATAATCCATGTGAAGTTATTTCATGCTTTGTTCAATCTCCTTCCAATTTCACTAACATAATTGATCCAAATTGGATCCTAGAACACTCTCTAAGTTTTCATGAAATCTTTAAAAATCATGCCAAGTTTCAAAATCTTATAAAGATCAAGCTTATCGGAGATATCATCATAACAGTTGCAATTTGTGATCAGCATGGAGCAACGGGGACCATCGGTCAAGCGCGCATACTGTCGGCCCATGGTAACGCGTGCTATCGTAAATTAGCAATCCAAAGGCCATTTCAAGAAACAGGGCTAGTTTCTGATATGAGATTAGCGACAAGTCGCTAATCACATATCACAGGGAAAACCCCTTAAAGAAGGAAAGTTCGCAAGCACCCAAAGCCGAAAAATCATAAAAATACAACGGATATCATTCCAATTCCGTCAAAAATGGGGTCCCACAAAAATCGGCAGGATATCGGAAGGGCTTCGACTGGTAAGCGGTTTCAACCGAGTCCCACCCGATGCCATACAATGGTTGCCAGACGTCTAGCAGAAGAGAGAGAAAACCGCTCACATCGGATGAATAAACATCATGTTACTTATCTGCCCAATATGGATGATGACCGTAGGATTTGGAGGCCCTAGATCAATGACGGAGATGCGTTCCAATGGATGACCAGATTTGACAGGGTCAACAGGTAGAGTTGTATAAGATTTGAAGTCCAATATGGACAATGCGTTGGTAGAAGGTCGTGTTTCGCAGGCATTCTTGGAGTTAACGGAATAAACAGTCGTTTCGAATATGTCCAAGAAAACTGACACTCATCCGTTATGAATTAGGTGGCCACCCCCTATGAGGCGTAATACACTGATCATTACGCAGAACAGAGGGGTTCAAATGGACAGAGGCAGGGGAACCGAAAAGCCGGGAAGCGGAAATGAATAGTCAGAAAGCAGATTGGCTTTAAAGCCACAAACTGATAGAGAGAGAAGCAGGCAAGTTAAGAAAGCTAAGAGTAGAGAGAAGAAGCCAAGCTGACCTACAGAAGCAAAGGCAGCATCGAGCCAGAGTCAAGACAGAGACAGAGAGAGTCAGAGAGTTTGTGTGCTCTAGAGAAGGCTTGAGAGGTTCAAGCGCACTCCTCTATAATGCTTGTCCTGTATGAGTCTCAGATTGGGCTCATACTACTGTGACCAATAGAGGTCGAGAGTCAGTAAGGAGAGTCTGTGTACTCCAGAGACTTGGGGAATCCAAGTACAGTCTTGTTGATTTATATCTGTGTGTGAGACTCAAATTGAGCTCACTGTTGTAAAAACTCTGCTTTGAAAACATAATAGAGAGGCCACCACTGAAGGCTAGACCAGGAGACGTAGCCCTGGAGTGTTGGGTGAACTCCTTATTAAACTTGTTGCGTTTATATGTTTCCCTGTTATGTTTTCTTTAACTACTTTAGTGCCTGTGTATTTCGCAATCTTATCGATCCGTTGCATAAAATAAAATAGGCACATCCATGCACACAAGTTTGTAATACCTTATTAATTGTCTTGGATCAATTCTAGATCAAGTGGTGTCAGAGCTCTAGGTTTCTAAGGTTAGACAAGATTGTGCTGGATTCTTTTTTGTTGAATGATAACTAGATCAAAGCTTAAATTAGGGGAAGGAGATTTGGTTGAAGCTAACCTGGAAATTGGAAGAGTCTATCCTAAGAGGAAAATGTTAGAATAAAGTCAGTTGGAATCAGACTCCCAGTTCATGGACAGTTTCATGACCATGACCACCATGGTAGAAGAAATGTATAGAGAATTTAAGAAAGGTAGAGGCAAAGAGTCATCAACCTCCAAACAAGATAAAGGAGTAGAAGAACCTCTTCTAGTTTCCCACCCAGAAGGCAAAGGAAAAGAAGAGAAGCCCTCTCCACCATCTCCCCCATCATCACCTTCATCATCATCTTCTTCACACAAAGAAAGCCCTAAAAAGAAAAAGAAGAAACCTTCTTTGATTAAATTAGATGTGAAGTTTGATTTGCCAGTTTATGATGCAGAACTGAATGTAGAAAAGCTAGATAACTGGATTAGATAGAATGATGTATATTGCAGAGTGCAGAACATCGATTCAGAAAGGAGAAAGATTCAGCTAGCTAGCCTACGCCTTGGAGGCACCACCTTGGTTTGGTGGGAAGGCAAGACACAAGCTGATTTGAAGAAGCATGGTCAAATTATTTCTACCTAGAATGAATTTGTTTCTGCAATTAAAAACAGTTCTATCCACTAGCTTATATGCAGCAAGCTATGATGAGTTGGCAAACTCTTCGCCAATTGAAAGGGCAAAGTGTACAAAGTTACACCCAAGAATTTAGAAAAAGAGCTTTGATTCTAGGAATTTCTTTAGACTCACCTGAAACTTTGCTGAAGTATATAGGTGGTCTACATAGTTATTTGAGACATACCATTCTCATGTTTAATCCCACTAGCATAGATGAGGTATCTGTTCAGGCTACACATCTAGAGGCTAGAGGCAAGAATGTGAACCCAAAAGTTGGGGGATCATCAAAACCCACTGCAAGCAAGAGCAAGGAAAAGAGAAAGCAAAAATGGAAAGAGAGGAAGACAAATGTTGTACAAAAGACCAAACCTCCATACAATCACTGCAAGAAGGATGGGCATGATAATGAACACTATTGGATTCTGCATATGGAGCTAAAACCCAAGAAGTACGATGGCAAAAAGAAGAAGACTGTTGCAGCTATTCAGAAGGATTTGGGGTCAGAATTAGGGGATGAAACAACAATTGCAGCCACAGGTATAAAAGGTTGTCCACTTTAGAGAATGCAGAAATCAAGAAGTAGGTACAAGAGCTGCTCGAGAAAGGGTTCATAAGACCTAGCACATCACCATGTGGGTCTCCAATTGTCTTGGTGAGAAAGAAAGATGGCTCATGGAGAATGTGCATTGATTACCAATCACTGAATAAGATAACGATAAAAAATCGTTATCCCCTTCCTCGCATAGATGATCTATTAGATCAATTGAAAGAAGTTGTTTACTTTTCCAAGTTGGACTTGCATAGTGGCTACCATCAGGTCAAAGTTGTAGAGTGAGATGCATCGAAGATTTGCTTTCAAAACAAAGCAGGGATTGTATGAGTGGTTGGTTATGCCTTTTGGCTTAACTAATGCTCCTTCTACTTTCATGAGAGTAATGAATGATGTACTTAGGCATTTTATTGATGATTTTTTCATTGTATATCTAGATGACATTATTATATTTAATAAAACATGGGAAGAACATTTGAAGCATGTAAAGCAGACTCTAGATGTTTTGAAAAGAGAAAATATTTATGTTAGGCTATCAAAATGTTAATTTGGAAAAACATCTTTGAATTATTTGGGTCATATTGTAGGGGGTGGTGAATTGAAGATAGATCCCTCTAAGGTTGCAGTCATTGTAAATTGGCCTAAACCCAAATCTGCTACAGAAGTTAGAAGCTTCCTAGGAGTAGCATAGTATTGGAGAAAGTTTATTTCTAACTTTTCCTTGATTGCAGCTCCCTTACATGCTTTAACATGATTGAACAAGGTGTTTCAATGGGGAGGCAAATAGCAGAAAGCCTTCGACACCTTAAAAGAAAATATTAGTACAACACTAGTACTAGCACTGCCCGATCTTCAAAGATCCTTTGAGATTGAAATGGATGCCAATGACTATGCCATGGGAGCAGTGTTGATGCAGCACGGTAAACCCATATGTTATCATTCTGAGACATTTAATTCTGCAGTAGTTAATTATCCCACATATGATAAAGAATTGTATGCATTAGTATAGAGTGTGAAAAAGTGGAAACATTATCTAATGGGAAAAGAGACAGTTATACATACTGATCATCAACCACTTCAATATTTACACTCACAAACTAAGTTGCAGCAATCAAGACACTATAGGTGGATGGGTTTTCTACAACAGTTTCATCTTGTCATCAGATATAAAAAGGGCATATACAATAAAGTTGTAGATATGTTGTCCAGACCAATCATAAATGCATCTACTATACTTAAGCATAATTCAGTATTGCATGAAAGATACATTGAAAAATATGCTCAAGATATAGATTTTAAAGATGTATATGCAACTTTAAGTCATGGTAAACGAGTAGAAGAATTGGATTATCATGTTAAGGACCAAATCTTATATCATTTGGGAAAGTTATGCATTCCTCAAACTGAAAGAGTAAAGATAATTCAAGAAGCACACACTTCTCTAATATCAGGTCACTTTGGTGTAAGTAAAACAGTTACACAGCTTCAAAGATTTTGCTATTGGCCCAAAATGAATGAGACAGTTTTTAGATATATAAGAGGGTGTACCATGTGTGCTAAAAGCAAGCCCAACAATACAAAACTAGGCTTGTACACTCCACTACTAGTTCCTTCTCATCCTTGGGAAAGTATTTCCATGGACTTTGTTGGGGGACTGCCTAAATCTAGAAAAGGTCATGACTATTTATATGTTATTATGGATAGGTTCAGCAAAATGTGTATTGTAATACCTTGTAACAAACAGATTACAGCTAAACAAACAACAAAGTTGTTCTTTCAGCATGTATGGGTTCATTTTGGATTACCCACTTCCATTGTATTTGATCGAGATTCTCTATTTGTTGGGAAATTTTGGTCTAGTCTGTGGGAATTAATGGACACAAGACTGAAGAAGTGCACAAACTTTCAACCACAAACAGATGGCCAAATAGAGGTGGTCAACAGGATAGTGATCCAGTTTCTCAAAGGCTATTGCAGCAAGCATCCCAAGCTTTGGGATGAACATTTGTGTTATGTGCAACATGCTTACAACCAGGCTAAACATTCTTCTACACAAAGATCTCCTTTTGAGACTTGTTTTGGTTTCATACCAAGGTCTCCCTTGGATTTTGTCTTTGCTAAAGACATAGTGGTTGGTGGACACAATGATGTGGACAAGGCAACCAAGTTCATTTAACAAATCCAAGAGATTCACCAGGCAGTATAGGAACAGCTGGAAAAGAGCCAAGCCAAGTACAAGGCAAGGCATGATAAGCATCAGATTGAGCATAGTTTCCAAGTTGGTGATCAAGTTTGACTGTATATCAGCAAAGACAGAATGCAAGGTGAAGGTAAGAAGCTAAAGCCAATAAGGTATGGACCTTTGAAGATACTTGAGAAAATCAGTGAGAATGCTTTTCACCTTGATTTGCCAGTTTACATGCACATCTATTCAGCAATTAATGCAGAAAGCTTGAGACTGTTTAAACCTTCATTAACTGAAGATCTCAAAGAGTAGAGTCAATTGCCTTCTATTGATGATTTGTTGCCTGAATATCTCAATGAATTGTAGGAAGATACAGTTCTGGACAGGAAGGTGAGAACTACGCGCAGAGGGGATGTTGAGTACCTCAGGATTGGACTCAAAGGTTCAAAACCAAGCAGTGCAAGATGGATAGAAATTGGGCAAGCAAGGAATCTATATCCTCACTTGATTGATGCTTAAAAACCAACTTTTGGTGGTCCAAAAGCTTTTTTAGTGGGAAGGCCGTGATCCAAATTGGATCCTAGAACACTCTAAGTTTTCATCAACTCTTTAAAAATCATGCCAAGTTTCAAAATCTTATAAAGATCAAGCTTATTGGAGATATCCTCATAACAGTTGCAATTTGTGATCAGCGTGGAGCAATGAGGAGCGTCGGTCAAGCACGCAGACCGTCAGCCCATGGTTACACGTGCTATCGAAAATTAGCAATCCAGAGGCGATTTCAAGGAACGGGTGTTATAGACAATTTTGGGCACTACAACCATAAGCATGAAATGTCCATAAACCAAGGGCTCCTAAGTCCCTAAAAGTGTTGTTCTAACCCCTAAAGGAACAAGGTCAACTGATTACAGCTTCTCCCAGAAGTTTTCCAAGTGGAAGAAAGAACTATTAGAGGGAAGACACTAATCAAATCACAAGCTGACTCATCTCCCTTACAGATATCTATATATGGATCCCTCATCCCAGAGATCCAGGGGCTGGAATTTTGCATATTGTAAGGAATTGTTGTTGATTTCTTGAGATAAAACATCATATTGTTGGGTGATCTAAGCTTTGTATGAGGTGAAAAGGGACTTCCTTGCTGAGAGGATGATGCTGGGTCAGAACAACTGGTTGTAACTCCCCTTGGCTCTTTCTTGTTTATCAATAAAAGCTATTCAAGTTTTCCTCCATACTCTTGTGTAATTTATGTTTGTTGCATTTGTATGGTCAATTTACATCTGATCCTAGATTGTTTATGATTATAGATCCATGTTCTTGTATAGTGCTATGCTACTGTGATCTTACAGGTACTTTGTGAAGCTGGGCATGCAAGGGAACAAGTAGCGAAAGACTATCAAGAAAGAGAGGAATCGAATCAGGAGATTAGCACAAGACAGAGGTTGGTCTTCTTTGTTCTTCTCTATCTATACTTCATAAAGGAAAAACGAAAGTAGCTTTACTTTGTTTGTTTCTAAGGCAGCTATCACACCTTAGTGGGATAAGTAGTTCTAAGTAGACACTTTTCCCTGTAACAAAATGGCGACTCCACTGGGGACGAATTAGTTTGTTTGTTTATCTTCCTTGTTGTCTATTTCATAAACTTACAGACGGAGTCTGAAGTCATGCCAGGTAGCTTTCAAACTGCATTTTCTATGCAAATGAAAAGTAGATAAACGCCGCTTCAGTAAATCTCCGGGATCTGTTTATGATTTAAACGACTGATTTACAAACTCTCTGATTGCCCCTTGTGGTAGCTCTTAGATCCTCCTTAGATCTACCCCTGATTGTTGCATTACTGATTACCTTTTTCTCGGCCAAAACCCATGAACTAAACTGCAAACTGTGACCCGGAACCCAAGCAAAGTCTCGTCTCTGGCCCAACACAGGTACTGTTCTGAGAATCTGAAATTCAGCGCACTTCCCGAGTGTAGTAGGTGCGCTGCATTTCAAATTCCCTGTGTTACAGGTGCGCTGATCAGACTAGGCATTGTGCAGTTTTGGTTTCTGTGATTCATTCTTTCCAGTTCTATTCATGAATTTTGCTGCCTGTGATCAGTATATCTCTGTTTGAAACCCCTTTTCCTTGCTGTTATTCCGCCTCCTTTGTACAAAAGAACTATAAATGTTTTTGTGTGTTTGTTGAGTCATTTTCAGTTCTCCTTTGCAAAAGTAGCGTAATCGTACTATCGTCCTTTGATTTGAAAGCGTTGCAAGTGTCGTTTTCAGGCATAGGAAAGAGTTTGATTGCTGTTGATAGTCGGTTATCCTGTTACTATTGTTTTTGGTCTGAATTTGTAATTTTTCTAGTGTCAAAAACAAGTATTCATTTCAAAATCGTAAGGTGTTGTGATTGCCTCTATTTTTGATTTCGAAAAGAAACTTGTTGATAATTGTCGCTTGAAAAGAAATTCAGATTTGTGCATCAACTTTCTTTTTATCATTCATATACTAAGAAAGTCGAAAACAAATACATGCATGTGCATTTGCATTTAGACAGTCTGATTGGTTTGATTTAGGAAAGTGCATTTAGAGTGTGCTCTTTTCTCTTTGTGAAAGGATTCTGTCTTTCTTTCCTTAGTAGCTAGGATTTTCATTGCACAAAGAAGATAAAAAGATTGTTTATCATCTTAGATTGCATTTTAGGAATTATACTACATCTCGCGGTGAACCTGAAAGGCAAACTTCATAAACAAGATCAACTATAAAATAAATTCAATGAATCTAACAACGCTTTGGAACCTAACGCACAACATTTAGAAGTCTAGGGTGGAGACGTATTCCGGCGTTGTAAAGCCTGGTAACTGTTGTTCTCACTGATGGTTGGGTGATTCCTCCACTTTGAGACGATAAGTGCCAGTACGGACTTGTGCTCCCAAGTACCGTTGAGTATATTTTGGGAGACCACAATAGGCTTAATCCTTTATCCATAGGAAGTCGTGTCTGCCACCCTATCGATCGCATTGCACTGAACACAGCATTCGGGAAGATTGACTGCCGTACCGTAAAAAGTATTCTGCATTTTTGCGATTGGTTTGGTAATCCCTCTACCTAGATTTCCAGAGCAGTCCCTTTCGTTCCTTTTCAGACTCCTTAACGGAAAAGGTCCATCTGAGCACTTGTCACTTCAGGCTTATTAAAAATCGAAGGCGACTGGAGTCATCTTTTGTTTTTTCTCGACTCTTAAAAATTGAAAAAACAAGTTGTGTCAAAGCGTCTAAAATTCATCTAATTCAGAAACATCCCCTTTATTTTTAGTTGATCGAGTAATCCACAATCGTGGAAGAAAGTCAATTGAAACCTTGTCTTTCCGTCTTTGTCTCTGGAATCGAAGCTAGTACGGACAAAGCGAACTCGTTTAACCGGTTCCAAATCTCCTGTTAAAGTTAGAACAAGTGTTCCAACAACATCAGAGACTCCGGTTACTCCAAACATTTCTGGTATCCCTGCCTCTACAGAAGAAGTTCAGTAGCCACAGAAGGACAGTGGTACTGATCCTAGTCTGAGGGTAAACACTTTTGTTACTGAACCAGTTCCATCTACAACCGGTTCGGAGAGTCTTGCTCCTCAAACATCTGTCGCTGCCGATTCCATACCTTCTTCGGCATCAGAAATATTCTACGAACCTGACGGTCTACCCCTTCCACCTGGTCTGATTGCTATAGAAGAAATTGTGGAAGATCCTCCATCTAGTACTCCATCGCAATTTGGAGTCGGGATCACTCTGTATCCTTCTTCATCAGAAGTTAGTCTACCGCCAGCGGAAGTTCCTGTAGAATCGCTAGGTAATCTTTTGGATAGACTAGAAATGTCTGAACAACCGTCAACATCTAGGACTGTGTCGTCTGACACAGCGATGGTAGAACTCCCTGCTGTCACTCCAACAATGTTCGCCGGCATACCATCTGTCCCAACTAGCTCTCAATCGCTAGAAGGAGCCCACTCAGGGGCCATTTCGACGGTATGGTTTGTTCCTATTTGTTCATCTGGAATAATATCCGGAAACTCTTATGTTGAGTCTCAACAAATTGATCCATTTGGAGGTCAATTTGGGCAGTCCGGCTCTCAAGGGCAAACCATTCCCTTGAGTACTGGATTACCACCGTATGGGGGGTAGTATGCCCTTTCATTATCCCCTTCAGGAGGACAGCCATACGGGAGTTCACAACAAAATTCGGGTTATGCTGGAATTACTTCAAGCGGTTGGGTACCGATACTACCTCAACAACCAAGAGTTGTATATTCGATGCAACAATGCTTACCCATGTCAAATATACCAACTACGCCAGCTATTGTGATGATGTCGCAAGTTCAAGCGCTGCCTGTTGTATGCCAACCTCAGGTTTCTCAGGTTGTAATGCAACAGCCCCTTGACCCTGCAACTCAACGATAGTCACCGACTAGTGGAATGACACAAGTTCAAACGGGTACAATTACCCCTCATCTTGGTCAAACAGTTAGTATCGGGCAATAGCACATGGCTTCACAACCATGGCTAGTGCAATACCAACAACCGCAGTTCCAACAAGTATACCAAGGTTCTGAGCAACAGATCTTTGCAAATAGTGGACAACAGTATATTCAAAGAGGTCAAAATCAACCATTTTACAATGGTCATGACCACCAGCCTTACCAAAGTTACCAGCATCAAATGCATTATGCCGGTATGCAAAGACCAACTGCTCAGGCAATCCCATCTTATCCTGGGTATGCTTCACCTAACCTGAATCAACAGTTACCCTTCGTGGCAACTTTAGAGTTACCTGATTTAAATCGGTTAACAAACGATCCAATCGCTTACGCCCCTTGGTGGCCAACGATTCCGCATAAACTTCCATAAGATATTCCTAAATTTAATGGAAATCCGGGTGAAGATCCGTCGAATCATGTGATGACCTTTCATCTATGGTGTTCATCAAACACCCTAAACAATGATTCGATTAGGCTTCGCCTTTTTCAGAGGACATTAACTGGTCTGGCAGCAAAGTGGTATATCGAATTGCCTAGAGCTTCATTCGACAACTTCAGTACCCTAGCCACAACCTTTTTAACCCATTTTCAGTTACCGATAAGATACAAAACGGGAACGGAACTTCTTACCAACTTCAAACAAATGACGGCCACTCACATATCTGATCATATACATGAGTGGCGACGTCGTCGTAGAATGGTGAAAACGTATGTTCCCGATCTGATTTTAGCTGAATGGTTTATTAAGTCTTTACTGCCTTCCATCACAGAAGATGTTGCAAAAGGGGGGGTCGTCATAGAAGAGCAAGTTATCGCTCGTGCGCAATATTTGGACTTGATTTAAACTCAGTCCGGCACGCTCTACGATAAAATACCTGACGCCCCTAGACCGGAATTCTCAGTTCCTCCTCCTCCTAAATCAAACAATGACTCTCATGCCGGCGACAGCGTGATTGGCACAATAGACATGAAATCGACAAAGGCTACATCTAAAAATTCCCGTAAGATTTCCGGTCAAAATGCAAAAGAGGAACTTCTTGCCTCGGAAGTAAATGTCGTATCGACAGATAAAGGCAAAGAAACCAAGCAACCAGGGGGCAAGAAGAAAGGCAAAGGGAAGAAGAAGAAACAGGAAGAATCATCACCTGAAAAATCTTCTGCAAACCCTCCTAGAAATAGGAAACTAAAATATCCATGCATGATATGTGATGAGGATCATCAGACAACAGATTGTCCACACAAAGCTGAGCTTAAAAAATTCTTCAAGAATTCAAAAACCTCAGCAGTGTTAACCGATCCGTTTCCAAACCCAGGAACAAATCTGGTTGACAGTGGAAATGCTTCCCCGTCTCAAGTGCTGATGTTGTCGGTTTCAAAACAGCAAAATGACGCTTTGATATCGACAAGGAAAGATTATGGGAATCCACAACTGTCGAACAAAAAGGATAAAGATCAACCTAGTAGTTCGACAACGACTTCGACAGAAGTTGCGCCACCCATCATTCCTGAACTGACGATAAAACCGCCAAAGTGAGTAGTACATAAATCGACATTTAATCCTCGTGCTAGAGCAGCACAACATTATAATATAGTGGAAGATTTGGCCCAATCGCCATCCGTTATGTCGACTCTTGAGGTACTACAAAATTGCCCATCCCAAAAGCATGCTTTATTATCAGCCATTGGTGGGATAGACCCAAAGGATTCCAATCTTGTATCCTTAGATCATAAAGGATACGATCCTCAATTACCAGCTCAACTAGCTTTCCTTGTTCAAGTGAAAGCCCTCAACAAAACTGTTCATCGAACAATTATTGATGAGGGGGCATCTACATGTATTATATCGATGAGTTGTTGGAAAAATTTAGGATCTCCAACCTTGTCGCGATCTTCGACGACATTAAAATCATTTGACGGACGAACATATACCCCATATGGTATTCTAAGTAACTTGAAGTTTGAACTAGGAGGAAAAATAGTAGAAATAAATGTTGAGGTAATCGACAGAAATCTTGATTACAACATCCTACTAGGAAGACCATGGATATATGCCATGGCTGCTGTTGTGTCGACCTATTTTAGGAAGATTGCATTTCCCTTTCAAGGAGGGATTACAATTGTCGATCAACAAAACTTCCTCCCCAATGGTTCTCAAGTTACAGGAAGCATTCTTATGATCCATGGAAGCCCCCATTCGCTTCAAAATATCAGAGTAGGCCTACTAAAAGATCCTATATTAATGGGAACTTTCGCTCTTCCACCTCCAATCAATTTGGCAGAAATAGCGTCAGTAGGAACCTGCAACATGATATCCTCTGAAAAGATCTCAGAAAATGATATCAACATGGATCATGCGCGGGTTTTGCCTTCAAGCTCAACAGAAATATTGTAGCAATCAATGTTCCTGGCATGGGAGGCAAACCCAAATAAACGCTCATCAAGCGTTTGGATAGATAGGTCTAAGGAATATGGTACCCCTTCAGATCCTTGGTCACGAGTGCATGTCACCGACGAAGGAATTGTTCAATCAATGGTAATTGAAGGAGCACCATGGGATGACTACCACCATCGTTCCCTTCTTCAGAATTATGAAGAAAATACTCCTGATGACCTTTATCATCCTACAGTTTTTGATTTTCTATCAAATACTGTAAACACGGTGGATTCCGAGTGAAACTTGTCCAACGTTGAAGAGACTATCGCCATAAATATCTTGACCAAAATAGATGTTGTAGAGAATATTTATGTTGGCAAATGTTTTTCTCCTTCAGAACTGGAAATATATAACGCTCTTTTTCGCGAATTCAGAGATGTCTTTGCTTGGTCATATAGTGAAATGCCAGGCATTGACTCGAGTATCGTTGAACACGAAATCAAGATGTATCCAGATGTAAAACCAGTACGACAACGGCTACGGCAGGTGCACCCCAAGAAAGCCGCTGCCATTAAGGCAGAAGTTGAAAAACTTCTCCATGCTGGTTTCATTTACCCGGTTCCTCTAACTGATTGGGTATCGAATATTGTCCCTGTTATGAAAAAAACAAGGAACAATTAGAGTGTGCGTCGATTATAGGGATGTAAATCAAGCTTGTCCAAAAGACAACTACCCTACACCCTTCATTGACCAGATAATTGATGAATGCGTCGATGCGAAATCTTTTCATTTATGGATGGATTCTCCGGGTATAATCAAATAAATATCCGCCCATAGGACCAGTCAAAGACTGCATTTATTTGTCCGTGGGGCACATTAGCATATCGAAAATTACCCTTTGGTTTAAAGAACATAGGGGCAACATTTCAGAGGGCAATGAATTATGCCTTCCATGACATCAAAAACATCGTTCAACCATACCTTGACGACCTTCCGGCTCATTCACGAAAGCGGACTGATCATCCGCAGCATTTAAGAGCGATATTTCTACGTTTTCGACACTACAAGATACGACTCAATCCACACAAATGTGTATTTTGCGTCAATTCTGGTCGTTTACTTGGCTTTGTAGTCTCAAAGGACGGGATTCGTCTCGACCCATGTAAGGTTCAGGCAATCATAAATTTGCCTCCACCTTCAAATTTGCTTCAGATTCAGAAACTCCAAGGGAAAGCAAACTTTCTGAGGAGGTTCATTCCAAATTACACCAAACTTGCTAAAGGTTATACACGTTTTTTGAAAAAGGAAGTACCCTTTGTCTGGGATCAGGTTGCGCAAGCTTCCTTTGATGCTTTAAAAGAATCCCTAATGAAAGCATCATTAATGTACGCTCCTGATTTTCAAAAATATTTTAACCTGTATCTGGCTGCAGCAGATACGACCATTGTAATGGTTTTAGTTCAAGAAGATGATGGAATCGAACATCCTATATATTATTTAAGTAAGAACTTAAATGATACAGAGAGAAAATATTCTTATGTTGAAAAGCTAGCGCTCGCAGCTGTTCAAGCGATACAGAGATTTCGACACTATGTCCTCTTTCGAAAAACTACCATTCTATCAGATTGCAACCCCATGACTTATATATTGTTGTGACAGTTGCTGGGGGGCAAATATTCAAAATGGATAGCAATCCTACAAGAGTTTGATCTGGAATTTGTAAAATCCAAGTCAAAGAAAGCTCTGGTTTTCGCAGAATTATTATGCGATCTCCCATCGTCGTCCAACGATGAAACATCCGAAGAAACGATCGTGGACGAAAATTTGTTTCTGATATCTTCAAGAAATTAGTGGTATGGGGATATAATCATTTATCTCCAAACCCAAAAATATAGGCCAAATACCTCTCGCTCCGAAAAAAAATGTATTTGATACCAAGCAAAAGACTACATGATCGTCGGTGATACACTTTACCGTCGTGGTACCGATACAGTTCTGAGAAGGTGCCTCACGCATGAGGAGGCCGAAAAAGTCCTGAATGATTGCCATTCAGGCGCGTGTGGGGGGCATCAATCCGGTTATGCTACAACGCAAAAAATCTTACGAGTAGGATACTTCTGGCCAACAATGTTTAAAGATTGCATAAACGCAGTCAGAAGTTGCCATGCTTGTCAAATTTTCGATAGCAAAACCAGAAGACCACCCACACCTCTGCAGCCAATAGTTGTTGTCGGGCCATTCGCCAAATGGGGCATCGATTTCATGACATGTAACCCCACCTCGACCGGGGGGCATGGGTATATCATAGTCATAGTTGACTATTTTACCAAATGGGCCAAGGCGATGCCTACATTAGATAATACTGGTGAAACAGCTGCCCTCTTCTTTTTCAATCATGTAGTCGCCAGATTCGACATCCCACAAACTACAGTCACAGATCATGGATCGCATTTTCGCAATCACATGATGGTCGAATTAGCTGCCAAACTAGGGTTGTCTCACGACAGCTCTACTCCATATTACCCGCAAGCCAACGGACAAGTTGAAGCGATCAACAAGGTTCTGAAGCGCATGCTGCAAAGGATGATTGGAGTTCATAAAAGTAGGTGGCACCTAATCATGTACTCAGCCTTGTGGGCTTACCGAACATCGGTAAGGAATGCAACCGGGTTTACACCTTTCCAACTGGTATATGGCCTGGAAACAGTCTTACCAATCCAGTGTGAAATCTCGTCCCTCAAACTCGCAATTGACCTCCTCCCCAGAACTTCAGAAGAAGAAGCTCATTTCTTGGAACTAATCCAATTGGATGAAACCCTTCATGATGCCGCTTTGGCTAATGAAGCCCATAAGAAACGAGTCAAAGCACAGTTCGACAAAAATGTCAAACCTCGTGTCTTCTCAGAAGGTGACTTGGTCTTGCTTTATGACCAAGAATTCGATAAATTGGGAGCAAGTAAATTTAAGTCTTTATGGATGGACCCCTATATTGTTAAGCGAGTGTTAGCAAAAGGAGCCTACGAGTTAATGGATTATGACGAAATTCCACTGATGCAACCTCGTAACGGGTTGTACCTTAAGCGTTACTATGTGTAATTCAGTATAGTAACCTGTATGCTTTTGTTATGTTTTTGTTTTCGCTAAAGTGTTTATTTTGGTCAAGTAATCCACTTTTACATTTATTGCAGATGTCAAACCTATTGGAGTCATGTGTTGGATATGCCGACGGAGCGAGTCGTAGTTCGCGGAACCTATCTTCCGCGGCCTGGACCATTTTTGATCCAAGCGGCGAGTTAGTAAGTTTCAGAGGGGTATGTATTGGTCGATCAACGAATAATATCGTTGAATATACCACGTTGATAGAACTTCTCTCTGATGCCATCACACATGGTATACGCCGACTGATTGTCAGGCTAGACTCACAACTCATCATACTACAACTCACTGGTATCTACTCTGTCCGAAATCCAACTATTTATCGCATGTTCCTAAGGGTTAAGATTTTGGAAAGATAATTTGGTTTTATTCAATATCAACATATTTCCAGAAACTTAAACACATTAACTGACTCATTGGAAAATTATGTGTTAGATAGACATTTGCAACGTTTATGAAAAGAAGCATACCATCAATATTTGCATTTGGATCATGTAACTTAACCAAAATAAAACTCCGAAAATAAAAAATATATATAACTGTTTATGGTTTACACATAATGTTCTGTAACCAAGACAAAATTGGTCAAATGACCAAAAACTCAAAACGCTAGGGGGCACCCTAGTCTAATGATGTTCGTGATAGCAAGTCACAGCCTGTGCGATCATGCGTAAGAGCCGAGTCCATCGTCTTGGCACACCAGTAGTATGTCGCTGCAACCTCAAGGGCAGCTCGTCAGTCCTCACATCTGGAATACCAAGAGTGAGGCCCTCAACCTGCTCCTGTAATGCTGTGAGAGTCTCAGCCACATCGAGGTCGCAAAGGATAGCCCTTCCAACAGCCTCTCCTGCTGGGGCAGCAGCTGGCACTCTCAGGCGTACTACTGGCTGAACGGGACCAACATCTACATGAACACATGAGTTTGATTAAGTCTTGATAGAATAAAACACAAGGACATTATAAGAGAAAAACAATAAACAAGGATATGGTCAAAGAATTTACCAATGGCACCCCACTGTTCGCCAGCCGGCAGTACTAAATCTGGGTCACCCCGGAAGTCCATACCAGCATATGGGTACTCGGAATAAACCATCTCCTGACGATCAAACCACCTGAAGAAGGTATCAGAAAATGAAATATGAGACTGACCAGCATGCCTAGACATATGGTCGATCCATCTCTGTATACGTGGTTCAGTCGGTGAAGGTAAATTGAGTGCAATATACTGCGGCTGCATCAGTGGTATCTTTCCAAGGCAAAGGCGGTCAAAATAGAACCATACCCAAAGTTCTTCAACCTCCCACTCTTTACCTTGGTCAACTGTTCTTTCATCACAAGAAGTACTGCGTCGCACCAGTTGAACACCTTCGGTTGGAGGCATTCCAAGGCATACTGCATATAAGATCGGTTGGCTACATGAAGAGCCGCACCACCAGCCATCCTACTAAAAGTAAACAGAATAATCATGAGGGACCTGTCAGTGACATCATGGATGATGATCTTGCTGTCTTTACTCGGCTGAGATCCCTCTCTGCAATACCGGCAAACATAATCTCTCACAGATTCACCTCCTCGGGTCGAACCTGATAAAGAGATGGGGGCACCTCGCCTCGACAAGCTAGTCAAGAAATAGATGTCCACTACAGTCAAGGGGATGGATTTTCCCCTGATCTGGAACACCTGGTTGGTAGGATCCCAAGCATCGAGCAAATACTGCAGTAAGTTGATCTGTTGTCTCATGCTAGAAATTCGGAAAAACCATAGCAAGCCACAGTTCCGCAGTGCGTTTACTGTAATCGGATCATGTAGTGCAAGCATGTCCTCTTCTTCATGCTCACATTCTCGCCATGTAATAGTCATCTTACTCCAAAGATCTCTGAAAAACAATCAAGAGAAGAGTTAGATCCTGATTTTGGTAAGAAACAGGCAAAATTTCCATCAAAAACTGTGCATAAGATTCCTTCTTTGCGCCCATCGCACCTACAGTAGTGCTCTGGGTGCGTTGCATGTCAGATGGCCAGTAGACAAGCCAACATCCAACGCACCTTTCGATACACAGAGGGTGCACTGAAGGCAGAGCGAGTTTTTCAGACCCAGTGGCTCAGAAAAACCAGGAATCAAGCTCAGAATGCAAAATGGAAAGCATGAAATGGAAGAGCTCAAGTTTAGCTCCTACCTGGTCCAGACGACACCGAGAATCGTCCACAGAATCTCCCGAAATCAGCTGATGAAAATCAAAGGGGGAAAACACCTCCAAGCTCCAACAAACCAAAGTTCAAATGAAATGGTAAAATGAGAGGTAAAAGCACTTTTACATTACTTTTTACGTAGTTCAAAGTAAAATATTAGTGTTCTAACTCATTTTTCAAGCATATATTGTTCATTTCTGACTAGTTTGATGAAGCAATTGAAAATACAATACAATCTTTGAAAGAATAAAGCTATTTATGGTAAAGTCAAGAAGAGACCATTTAATTGAGCAGTTTTAGCGCGGACTTCATGCTCGTTAAAAAATAAACATAAGCAATGAGCACATGTTCCTCCAGAGTTTAAGCTCATTAAAAAATGAACCAATTTCTGGTAAATAACCATCGTGAATGTAATACTTCAGCCTTTAAAGCCTTGGTCGTGTTTGCACCGTCACCTCCACTTTTACATTGGCCGATCATCCACCTCCATTTGATTGTTTATCCCTTTTTGAGGAACAACTGCGAAGAGTGATCTCACTGGCCATCCTTGTAACACTGCCGTGATTGGAAAATTCCAAACCTTACCTGGAATCAGTTGCTACCCATTTTATCACTCGTTCCTCAAAAGACGAGTCTCCTTTAAGCTCTTTTCAATTGACTCGTAAAATATGAAAAGATTGCCGAGCCATTGGCCTCCCCAGCTCATTAAAGGGATCGAAAGTGCTATCCCTCCTCTAAATTTTAATCTTTTTGGACCTGAGGGATTATTACACAAAAAGATCGAGCGCTTGTTTTGTTCGGCTCGTTAAAAGAATCAAAAATTCATCCCTTCTATATTGTTTTATACTTTTTTGGACTTAAGGGATTAGATGACGAAAAAGGAATTTTGGAGTTTCCTTTACGTTCCTTTTCAGACTCTCTAAAATTGAAAAGGACCGAGTTATCTTTGTTGGTAAACTCGTTAAAATTTTAATAGCAACAAACTTGTCTATAGACGAGAACAAGTTTCACTATCGCTAGGCTCATTAAAACATAGCGATGGGTTTTCCCGAAGGGAAAATTATAGAACAAGCATATGTTATCCTCCTCAAGCTTGACAAAAATAAAGAGGTACTGGTCAGCAATCACTGGGGAAAAATTGGGAATAAAACTTGAAGAAACTTTGTTGGTAGCAAGTCGCTCTTGAACATGACACTTTCACTCCGCATCCAAGTCGGGTTGGGTTGTTTCATTCACCGGTCACATCACCATGGTCGCATCACACCATCCATATTTGGGGTTAATGCTACCAATCCATCACGTCAGTGTCGCCGATATGTTCAAGAGAAGTCATTCAGAGAATTCACCTGTGTCTCACCCGCTACAATACATTTATACTCCATTCTTTCGTGACCGCCACCTTGAACCTTATATCACCAGATCGTTTTCACCTCCATTAAAATCATTTGCTCCGTTCCGTGTAATTGATGTGGGATTCATTAAGGCCCTCCTCTGATGGATCGCTTCTTGTCGACGTCAGCTCATTATCCAAGAAGTTGATCTAGGAACACCCCATTCAGTACTTTGAAGCTTGCATGCCTCAATGGCAAGTTTCTCACTTCCGGCGACAGGTTTACATCAATGACCTTCGACCGAAATATTTTGTGTGGTGTTCGACGCCAAGTCCTTTATTCACACCACGTGAATTGTACTGCAGTACCTTGAGGGTCATTATCATTATCGGTGATTCCTCTCGCGCTTGTTAACAGCTTATATCATTGGCTGGTAATCAAGTGATGTATTTCCATGTTCGACTCCAGAACATCTCTCACATGGATAGACTTGTACTTCGAGTGAAGATCAAACGAGATTGAAGACTCCGGATCTAGTTTCATCCATCCGGGCTGCGATATATAATCAGGGAAATAAAGACATCAAATGTACATCATTGTTGCACAGATAATCATCCAATCAAAGGGATGATGGCTCTATCAGAATCATTAGTCTACACTCAGACGATTGTTTGTCCTATGTACATGAAAATGAATTTATAAAGCTGAGCATGGGAATGCCCGCCTCAGCTAGATCATGAAAATATTATGAAGATAATGTATTGTATTGTATCTTATTACAGGTCTCCTCTCAGCTTGAAAGAACTTTGGATCCTCATAATAAAGCATTTCACCCGACATCAAAAGATTAACAACCTCATGCTTTAGGGGGCAACTGTTATAGACATTTTTGGGCACTACAACCCCAAGAATGAAAGGTCCATAAACCAAGGGATCCTAAGTCCCTAAAAGTGTTGTTCTAACCCCTAA
The DNA here is from genome assembly GCA_031772625.1 of Pinus tabuliformis. Lineage (NCBI taxonomy): Eukaryota > Viridiplantae > Streptophyta > Pinopsida > Pinales > Pinaceae > Pinus > Pinus tabuliformis. The sequence continues at coordinate 31,437,148 of CM062816.1, forward strand.
AGGAACAAGGTCAACTGATTACAGCTTCTCCCAGAAGTTGTCCACGAAAAACTGCTCAGAATTGGTCAAAACAAGATCATTTCAGCTACTCCACAGGCCAAGTGCGTTACATCTCACCTAAATACACTGTGGGGGTGCGTTGCATTTCAAAATTCCCTTCTATGGGGTGCGATGGGTGAGAATGACAAATGGCAGTGTCATTCCGCGAGGTGGAGAGGCAATGGAAGCTTCCAGAAACTTCTCCTGTGACACTTGCCTCTCTGAATTCAACCAAGGATGAGTAAGAGATCATCAATCTCCAAGTGGAAGCAAGAACTATCAGAGGGAAGACACTAATCAAATCACAAGCTGACTCATCTCCATTACAGATATCTATATATGGATCCCTCATCCCAGAGATCCAGGGGCTGGAATTTTGCATATTGTAAGGAATTGTTGTTGGTTTCTTGAGATAAAAAATCATGTTATTGGGTGATCTAAGCTTTGTATGAGGTGAAGAAGGGCTTCCTTGCTGAGAGGATGATGCTGGGTCAGAACAACTGGTTGTAACTCCCCTTGGCTCTTTCTTGTTTATCAATAAAAGCTATTCAAGTTTTCCTCCATACTCTTGTGTAATTTATGTTTGTTGCATTTGTATGGTCAATTTACATCTGATCCTAGATTGTTTATGATTATAGATCCATGTTCTTGTATAGTGCTATGCTACTGTGATCTTACAGGTACTTTGTGAAGCTGGGCGTGCAAGGGAACAAGTAGCGAAAGACTATCAAGAAAGAGAGGAATCGAATCAGGAGATTAGCGCAAGACGGAGGTTGGTCTTCTTTGTTCTTCTCTATCTATACTTCATAAAGGAAAAACGAAAGTAGCTTTACTTTGTTTGTTTCTAAGGCAGCTATCACAACTTAGTGGGATAAGCAGTTCTGAGTAGACACTTTTCCCTGTAACAACGGGGATAGTTTCTGATATGCGATTAGTGACAAGGCACTAATCGCATATCGCAGGGCAAACCCCTCAAAGAAGGAAAGGCGCAAGCACCCGGAGTTGAAAATCATAAAATACAATGGATATCATTCCGATTCCATCAGAAGTGGGGTCCCACAAAAACCGACAGGATATCGGAAGGGCTTCGAGCGGTAAGTGGTTTCAACTGAGTCTCACCCGATGCTATACAATGGTTGCCATGCGTCCGGCATAAGAGAGAGAAAACCGCTCACATCGGACAGATAAACATCATGTTACTTATCCGCCCAATATGGACGATGACCGTAGGATTTGGAGGCCCCAGATCAATGGCAGAGATGCGTTCTAATGGATGACCGGATTTGACAGGGTCAACAAGCAGAGTTGTATAAGATTTGAAGTCTGATATGGACAATGTGTTGGCAGAAGGTTATGTTTCATAGGCATTCTTAGAGTTAATGGAATAAACAGTCATTTCGAATATGTCCAAGAAAATTGACACTCATCCGTTATGAATTAGGTGGCCACCTCCCTGTGAGGCGTTATATAGTGATGATTACGCGGAACAGAGGGATTCAAACAGATAGAGGTAGGGGAACTGGAAAGCCAGGAAGCGGAAATGAACAATCATAAAGCAGATTGGCTTTAAAGCCACAAACTGACAGAGAGAGAAGCAGGGCAAGTTAAGAAAGCTAAGAGCAAAGAGAAGAAGCCGAGCTAACCTACAGAAGCAAATGCAGCATCGAGTCAGAGTCAATATAGAGATAGAGAGATTCAAAGAGTCTGTGTGCTCTAGAGAAGGCTTGAGAGGTTCAAGTGCACTCCTCTATAATGCCTGTCTTGTATGAGTCTCAGACTGGTTTCATACTACTGTGACCAACAGAGGTCGAGAGTCAGTAAGGAGATTCTATGTACTCCAGAGACTTGGGGAATCTAAGTACAGTCTTGCTGATTTATATCTATGTGTGAGACTCAAATTGAGCTCACTGTTGTAAAAACTCTGCTTTGAAAACATAATAGAGAGGCCACCACTGAAGGCTGGACCAGGAGACGTAGCCCCGGAGTGTTGGGTGAACTCCTTATTAAACTTGTTGTGTTTATATGTTTGCTTGTTATGTTTTCTTTAACTGCTTCAGTGCCTGTGTATTTCGCAATCTTATCGATCCATTGCATAAAATAACATAGGCACATCCATGCACATGAGTCTATAATACCTTATTAATTGTCTTGGATCAATTCCAGATCAATAATTGAGAAATCTAATATGGATGTGCAAACGAATGATGATGAAGTGGCCTCTATTATTTACGATCAATTTCTTCATTTAGTGCACACTTCTTATAGTATTAATAATGATCAAGATGCACCTTCACATGTCAGGAAATCTCAATCACAAAGCTTGGAGAATTTTACTACTCAAATGCAAGAAGATATTAGCAACAATATTGAAGAAAATACCACTTTGAAATCTGAAAATCAGTATGCATTAAATTCAGAAAATCAAAACATAAATCAGCAAGTACAAGCAACAATCAAAGTTTCCAATAACACACAACCTGCTGTACAAATTTTTGAATTCTTTTACGATGAAAAAATGTCAAATTCAGAACAACAAAGCAACATTCTTCAAGAAAGAACAAGTACACAAATGAATGATCTCAAATCTGAAATTTACAATGAGCAGAATGCACAAGAGTTCTTAAAAAGAGACACTTTTAAATCTATTGCTTCTAATTCTCATTTTTCCCTTTATCCTGATATTTTTGTTGATAGCAATTTATCCCCTCTTAACATTAATGATATTTCAAAAAAAAAGAGATTGATCTTAACGAATTTCCAATTAGTTTTTATCAAGATAGAGAATTAATTATTGATCATTCTTCTGGCATTAATGAACATGTGCTTTATATTCCTTCTTGTTTTGATACATTGGATAAGATCGAAGGGAATTCTAATGAATGTCGTGAGGTCATTTATGATAGTTACTTTGACATTGAGGACATTGATTTGTCTACTTCACTATTGAATCCTCATGATCAAAGTCTAATCAAATGTGAAAATGAAGAACACTCTAATTCAGAAATTGTTTCAAATAGTTCTCATTTTCAAATAATTAATCATACTCATGATTTCAACATTCGAGAAAACATTCCAATCTATGATTTATATGACGATCAAGATCTCATTCCTATTCATAGTCATGATTCTCTTTCTAATTCACAAGTTGGTATTAGAAATCATTTGAATTCTATTATTCTGACCAAGTCTTGTGAAAAGGAAATTGTTTTAAATCAATCCCAATTGTGTTGTAACAATAATTGTAACACTAGTGTAAACTATGATTTGATTTTATTATTTTTCCTTCACTTATTTTGTTTAAATTCAGATTTGTTTTTGTTTTTAATTTTCAATTTTTAGATAATTTGTGTTGGCATATTAAGCAGCTCAGTATTGAACACTCAATTGATGTGTTGTTTGAATGGGAAAATGAAGTTTCAAATTCTAATCGTGAACATCAAGAGCTATTTCTCTTCCAATTTCAACTGATGTTCATTTCTTATCAATTACTTCTACCTTCTCAAAGGCAGTGTCAACAAGAGAGTGTATTTTCACAATATGACCAACAATCTAATTCAATTAATAATCTTCCACTGTATCTAACAGATTTTCATCCATTTTTCATAGACCCCTTTGAAAAATATTTGGAAAGTTTTCCTTCACGGAAGATTGTTAATAGTTTAACACTTGTACATAACACTAACAAATTTATGCATGCCATTAGGTCATTCTGGCCTGTCATTTTCTCTTTTGAACATCTCCCAATCAATAGTGGAAATCCATCCAGATTTCTATGATCCAATTGAAATTCAACTGGAAAGGACATTTCAAGAGAAGGTAATTGTAAATAATATATTAGAAATAACTGTACATTCTGCTTTCAGATTTATTTTCCTTAGTTTAATTTTATTTGTATTTTTGTTACTAATGATTGATCTGTACATACATGTAGGAATTAAAATGAGAGAGTGGTTAAATTGGAAGTATGACTATAACTAATCATGTTTCCTTAATTAAGCTAGAAGTAGGAACAAATTAATTTAGATTAGATATGTTTTATGTTAGCACCTATTTCATTATTTCATATTTCAATAAAGCAAGTAATGAATCTGACTTCTTATGGCCATTCCCTTTCATTTTCGGAAAAGTAGCTTAGAATACTTTAGAAACTCTTAGATCATACACATTTGTGAAAATCACTTGATTGTCTTATTTTCCAAAACATTCATCACGATGATCATATATGAAGAAATTCCAAGAATTTGCTACAATTTAACAATTTTGGATTCGTAAGTATTTCTGAAAAGGAGCTTGTTTTCACCACTCTTGTATTCTGATGTAAATTGGGGGTGGATATAATTTAATGAAAACTCCTTTCTTAGCATTTTTAAGATCAAATAATTAGATGATATTGAACATGGAAGAAATTGAAGATTCATGAGGTAAAATTTACAGTCAATTTTCTTCCAGGTATGCATTTTAAAGGTTCATGTTCATCTATTTTTTGATTTTCTTTTTCATGATTTATTGCTCATTTATGTTCTGTTTATTTTTGCATGTCTTCATTGCTTTGATTTTGGAGACTTGAAACATGCATGCAACTATTTTAAATATGCAACATGCTTAGGGAAGTATTAGTTGTTTTGTCAGAATTTGAGGATTCATTAATTTTCCTTATATATTTCATTTAAATTCCATTTAGAATTTTAAATACAATTCCGGGAAATTCATGCTGGATAATTATAATATTACAACTCTCCTCATGAGAAAGTCGCAATAACATCTTCCTCCGATCGAATAATCCGATGGTTAATCAAATTATTGAATGGAGTTTTATAGAAAGGAAAAATTGAGTTGGGCACTTCTATTTTGGATACTTTAAAATGTCCCAATCTCTTCATATTGCGATATCCACCAAATTCCGTACCTGATACCACATTTAAATTCAGTTTTAAAAGATATCGCATCCACTCATAAAATCACAATTTCAATTGGGACATACATTTAAAAGTTTTGATATCCTAGATCCAAGAAAAGATTATATCTATTTAATAAAACTATCGCGTCTGTTCTACATCGCACATCGGCGTATCAACAATGTTACATCTTGTTTTAAATCATCTGATCACCAATCTGTTATCAAGCCCAAATTCGGTCCCACAAAGATGCCACATCACAAAGCAGCATATAGAATGACTCCACGGGAGAATGAAGAAGTCAGGAGACAAGTACAGGAATTGTTGGATAAAGGGATGATCAGAGAAAGCTTAAGTCCGTGCGCAGTACCAGCAGTACTCAATCCGAAGAAAACTGGTGAATGGCACATGTGTATAGACTCTAGAGCAATAAACAAGATCACTATCAGGTATAGATTTCCCTTACCACATATGGATGATTTAATGGACTGTTTGAGTGGGTCAAAGTATTTTTCTAAGATAGATTTGAAGAGTGGATATCATCAAATAAGGATTAGAGAAGGGGATGAATGGAAGACTGCGTTCAAGACAAACAATGGACTGTATGAATGGTTAGTAATGCCATTTGGGCTTACTAATGCACCAAGTACATTCATGAGATTGATGAATGAGGTCTTGAAGGAGTATGCTGGAAAATTTGTAATAGTTTATCTTGATGACATTCTGATTTTCAGTCAGAGTAAGGAAGAACATTTGGAGCATCTCAAGATGGTTTTAAATACTTTGCAGAAGGAGCTTGTTTACCTGGGATTTGTAGTCTCAGAAGAAGGTTTGAAGATGGACCTAGAAAAGATCCAAGTGATTCTGAATTGGCCAACTCCCAAAAGTATATTTGAGGTAAGAAGTTTTCATGGTCTTGCAAGTTTTTACAGGAAATTTATAAGAAGCTTCAGTCAGATTTGTGCACCGATAGTTGAAACGATAAAGGAGAGAAACCAACCATTTAAATGGACAGAGGCAGTGGATCGGAACTTCAAGCTGTTGAAGAAAAATATTACAGAGAAACCTGTGCTAGCCTTGTCGAATTTTGATAAAACTTTCCAAGTGGAAACCAATGCAAGTGGGGTAGCAATTGGAGTTGTTTTAAGTCAGGAGTAGAGACCGATAGCATATTTCAGTGAAAAGTTAAATGAGGCCAAGCAAAAGTATTCATCATATGATAAGGAATTTTACACTATTGTGCAGGCTTTGAAGAAATGGAGGCATTATTTGTTACCCAAGGAGTTTGTGTTATATTTAGATAATCATGCACTGCAGTTTATAAACAATCAGCCAAAGTTGAGCCAAAAGCATGCCAAGTGGGTGGAGTTCTTGCAAAGTTTCACTTTTGTAATCAAGCACACAAGTGGTAAGTCTAATAAAGTTGTTGATGCTTTGAGTAGAGTAAATCTGATTGTACAGGAATTGAAGATTGGTGTTTTGGGATTTGAAGAAATGATTGATATGTACAAAGAAGACACAAATTTTAAGAAGATATATGCAATTGTTCAGAATTTGGTTATTCATAATAGAAGCCAATGGTTAGATTACCTGATTCAAGGAGGATTGTTGTTCAAGAATAACAAAACTGTGTATCCCTAAATGTTCCATGAGGGAAAATCTGATTAAGGAAAAACATAGTGGAGGACTGTCTGGACACTTTGGGTAGGACAAGACATTTGCTCAAGTAAGTGCTTTTTATTATTGGCCTAAAATGCAAACTGATATCAAGAAGTTTGTTGAGAAATGCAGGATTTGTCAACATGCCAAGGGAAGGAGCCAAAATACTGGATTATATCAGCCATTACCCATACCCAATAGACCTTGGGATGCAGTCAACATGGATTTTGTTTTGGGTTTTCCAAAAACTCAAAGAGGGCATGATTCTATTTATGTTGTTGTAGATAGATTTTCCAAAATGGCTCATTTCATTGCTTGTAAGAAAACTAGTGATGCAACTCATATTGCAAATTTGTTTTTCTCAGAAATTGTAAGATTACATGGTTTGCCTGTAAGAATTGTTTCAGACAGAGACACTAAGTTCGTGGGACATTTCTGGAGGACCTTATGGAAGAAGCTAGGTACAAACCTCAGCTTTAGTTCAACTTATCATCCTCAGATAGATGGTCAAACTAAAGTGGTGAACAGGAGCTTGGGAAACATTTTGAGGAGCTCGGTTTATAGGAATTTGTTGTGGCCAACAACAACCCCCCTTCTTATTTAGTGTTATTCCTAATACTAAATAAGTGGGACCCTTAGTTAAAAATCTAAAAAATCAAAGTAATGGTTAAATTTCCTTTTCAAATAAAACTTACCATCATAAGCTTAGGAAACCTCCCTTTGAAAACCTAAAAAAATCTAAGTTTTATGATAAGGTACCATAAAATCTTTCCTTAGGAAAATCGCATCGCAAAAAGATAGCGTGATGCCTCCTTACAAGCCGAAGTTCCAATATTGTGAGATCGCAATACACGATAGTATCGCATCACACCCAGCAAATACAACTTACATGAAACACTTTAAAATTTGCCGATATGAGATATCGTCGATCGCAAGATCACATTTCGCAGAAAATAGGTTAACAAAGATTGGCATACATAACATTCCTGCGATCTGCGATATTGCGATTTCGCGATACAGCGATACAACGATACAGCAATAATGCGATGTCATGAGCGATCAACCTTGCGATTTTGCGATTCTGCGATGTTTTGATGTTGTGATCTGCGATGTTGTGAAGCAAATCGCAAAATCGCTTCATCGCAGATCTTTCGGGCACGTTATTCAAGAAAAGTATTTTCCCTAAGCTGACACCTGGTTATGCGCTTTAATGCTAATAAATGAGGTAGTTGCTAGTTATAATGGAATATGGGTTCGTGCTTATCGAAAGAATCATTTCATGTAAGGTGGTATGCTTGATATGTCTGCGGCATTTAAAACTTTCCCATCACCCTTCCTTGTCATTCATTTTCACTTCACTTGTGAATTGCAGGAACGGAGAACAGAGGACGATACAAAGCAATACGCAGGTTAAAATGGGAAAGAAAAGCAAAGCCCCGAGCTCAGAAGAAAAGGAAATGGCGCCCTTATATACAAACACAGCCTGTAACAGAGACGCGGGAATAGCTACGTGGGAAGGCATGTATAATCTGCTCGAAGAGGAGAATCCCAGAGTAATGGAAGTTACTATTACCGCGGGCTCAAATGGTTCTTCAGAAGCATCCTTTATAGGGCTAGCTTGCTCATTCTTGCGCCGGATAGCAGCAAGGCCTAAAATTCTCCCATACACAGACATGGTGAAGTGGATACTGGACAACACAGAAATCAGAAACAGACAGTTTAAGACTCAAGGTCAAGAGTCCACGGAATTATCATTTTTACAAATTTTGAACTTTATATCTGCTAGAAGGAAAAAGCGCAAAAGGCGAAAAACACGTCAAGGAAATCCGGATCAAGAAACGGAGGAAGTTTCCGATGCGCGATTAGCGCCTAGCACTAATCGCGCATCGCTGAGATTTTTTTTTCGAAAAGGCAAACTGCTAATTGCCCAGTCACCTGCAAGCTCCGAGAATTGCAAGAAAGCAATGAGACAGGCAGATTGGAAACAGAGAGCTCAAGAAAAGGCAAAAGCAATCCAAGGGTTAACCAAGTTGAACTGGGATTATTACTGGGCATACTTGGTAAAGCCACATAGCCAGTGGATGACTGTTAAGTGTATCATCAATTTGGCCGAAAAAATGGCGCCAACTCTTGTCAATTCTGTTTTCTTAGCTCAGCTAAAAGCGGAAGTCAGCTAGCCGACTCTTCTCAAACAGATGCTGCATGCGTGCGATTTCAAGGACCAAATACAGATGTAGTTTAATGTTAGATTTAATTTTAGGTTTAATTTTGTTTTATTTTCCTGAAAAGAGGACGGTCATTTAAACCACATCCTACATTTTTGTAATAATTTATTTTTAGATTTGAATGTTTAGTTTACATAGCATGGACAATAAGAATTAGTATTTTTTGTTTTTGGATGGCTGTCAAAAACTTAAGGTGGCCAACAGACCTGGTTTCCCCTTGGGGCGGGTTGAGGCCACCATGAAAATGTAATGGTTTCAATTCGAAGTAATGGAAAAAGAATGGTCCCTCCTTAGCTTACAAAAATAAAATAAAATATTTTTAGATTTAGTTAGTAGTATTTAAACCCTTCTCATGCATTTAGAGAAGGGTCCTGAAATTTATCAAAAACTTATCCCCAGAACATGCACTTCTGTACCCTCTGAGGAGGTTTTGATGAATGAATGGAACAGGATTTATTGATTTTTACATTTGATATCTTCTACTGATGTTGCACTTTTGTACTCTTAGTAGATATTTGATCAAGGAGAGATAAATCGTTATCGCTTGAAGCTCATGAGTAGGACTAGTTATAAATGGTATTTCTATCTCTTAACTATTTTTGCCTTGTGTTAAAGTGATGCTCAATTAAGTTATTTATATATTAATGTATGAATGCCTGAGTTATCATTTGGCACTTTTGTATGGTGATAGCTATTTATTTATGCTTAGTGTATGAATAGCTCATTATGTGATATGTTTTGCACAACTGTTTCGTCTAACTTTTTATACGAAGTGGTTCATCTTTACTGAATTCTTTTCTCATAACAGCTGAATGATCTTTATTACCAGTTGTTGTTTGAAATCATTTTAGATCGCATAGAAGAAAGATTACACCCCGGGTTAGTGTAGATTTACATATTTCTATTATTAGAATATAATTTCCTTATTATTAGATTAGAATTAGAGTAGAAGTATTCCATTTAGAAACTGTTAGAAACAAAAATATCAATCTTTCTCACACACACACAAATTGGGAAACTAGTCCCATATCCCCAGTCGGACCCGCTATACCAAACGGAAAAGGAGCTGCCAACCAAGGTCCAGACCGGGCGGGTATCCCCCTTGTTGTAGACCCGATTTTCGGGGCTTCAACATATTTGGCGCTAGAAGGAGGGCCCCAGAACTGTGAATGGCAAGTAAATCTAAATCTAAATACCATTCTGAGAGTAAATCGCCCTCACCATCTCCTCCGACTTCTCCATTACATTTAGAAACCTTAAATCCAGAGTTAGAAGTCGCTGGATCAACAGCCGCTGCTACAAACCCTGACATTTCAGAACAATCTACTATTGAACCTCCTGAAGTTGAATCTTTGATTCACAAACTTCAGCGATTTTCTATATCTCCTCAGAAATTTGATAAATCTCAAGGTAGCGTGACTTCGCAATATAACCCTGCTCATCCTCTCACAAGATTAAAGAGCGAAAAGTTTGGTGTTCAACAAACCGAATTGCCCCTACCTACTAGGAAGAGAGCAAGGAAATCTTCTAAAGGATCCGATAGTGAGACTCTTTCATCATCATCATCCATCTCAACTTCTTCATTGCGAAGTCAACCATCCACTCCTCCACTTCAGGTCATCGTCCATCAGCCTATTGCAACTTCCTCAACTCCTTCTCAAACATCTGGAGTTATAATATCCTCATCTTCTCAACCAAATGGATCATCTTCTGCACTTTCCGCTGTTAGTAGTTCAACAATAGCCCAATCTCGATGGAATAACCCAGGGGCAGTCTCAATGCCTGCACCCTTGAGTCAGATACTGACCCATCCTGAAAAATGGCTGCCTAAGTTTAACCCTGAGGCAGGCATGCTAGCGGAAGAACATATAAATAACTTTATGCTATCCATAAATCTTAATGGAGTTTTTAATGAGGATGCTTTTGTTTGACTTTTCCCTTATACTTTGCAAGGGACAGTCAGATCATGGTATTTCTCGTTACCATCTGGATCTATTACTAGTTGGGACATCTTCCAAGAACAATTCTTGACCAAGTTTGGTGATGACAGGTCTACAGCGACACTGATCAATGACTTGTCTAACCTTAGGGCCAAGTCAAGAGAACCTATCAAAGATTTCAATTTACGTTTCAATAAAATCCTAAACAAAATACCTACTGCTTCTCAGCCTAGTGAAGAAGTGCGAAGTGAATGGTATATTACTGCTTTACCATCAAACTTAGCAATCTTTGTTGATAGGGCTAACAAAACAACCTTAGTTAAAAACATGAAAGAAGCAATACCAGTAGAGAAACATATTACGGCCTTAGAAAAGAAAAACGCGGTGGAAGAACGAAAATCTAAGAAGGTTTCTTTCAAAGAAGATCCCAAGAAAAACCAACTGAAAGATCCATTTGATTTAGAAGGATTACAAAAGTTTTGAAGACCATGTCTAACGAAATGGTCGACATTAAGAAACAAGTGGCAGAAACTTCTTCTAAAAAGACATACAGGCCTTTTAAAATAAATCCTTCAACTGATTCCAAACCCCCTAATGCTATTTCAAATGTTGAATCAGAAGAATAAGAAGAAGAAGAAAATGATACTGAAGAGCATACCGATGAAGAAGAAGTTGTAGAGTTACAATGTATGTGGGATTTCATCCTCCCAAATGAAGAAGATCAAGAGGCATTCCCGGTTAGTACTCATAGCAGAAATTAGCTTGATCCTCCTCAACCTACACCTAAGCCAAAGAGCGCAAGCTCGATGACTAAGGATAAAGTCGCAGCCAAGAAAACATTACCTAAAGTGACTCATACTAGCCCAGTCCAAATAGACACATCTACTCCATCTAAAATGCTAATCGTTTCGGATGAAATGGAGTATAACATCGTAGAAGATATGAAAAAGACTAGGGCCAATATTACTCTTTTTGAATTGAGCAAGTTAAAACACTAGCAGAAAGTACTTTTGAAAGAATTACACGTTGTGCCAGTTGCACCTTTAACAGCTGCTATAATCTCTCAAGCTTCTCATGATATGGGAAGACCTCCAACTAGTGTAATTAATAAAGTTGATCCAAACGATATTGCATTAATTGGAGGAAGATCGAGATCGCATACTCCCCCATTTCTCCTTATAAAATCTTCAATAAAAATGTGCATAATTTCTTAGTGGATTCTGGAGCTTCATCAAATATTTTTCCAAGATCAATTTGTGCAAAATTGAATGTTCAACTATAGAAATCCGTTGTGCACATAGTTCAGCTAGATCCATAGCAAGTCGAAGTGATTGGTGAGTTAAATCAGGTTACCATAAGGCTGTCATCCAATCCAAAGGTATGTCAAGTTATCGACATTTTAGTTGTTGATATTCCTGAATTTTATGGCTTAATTCTTAGCAGAGATTGGTCAGAAAAACTTCATGGATACTTTGCAACTGACTGGTCACACATGTGGCTCCCTTATAATGGAAAACCAAACCAAATAAAAGTTGAACATGCACGACATCAGAAATACATAGTAACAGAACTCGAAGGAGAAAATGAACCAGTAGCATATAATTCTAACATCATTGGAAACTATTCAGTAGATTCTTTCTTAGGAAATTTTAATGCTCATACTTCACCTTATTTAGAACATTTTGTTTTATCTCAAGTAGAAAATTTCTCTCAAACAGATAGTTCTAAATGCATTAATTTATAGATAGTCCTGTAAATAAATCTTCTTTTTGGAAACTATTTTTTGATAGTTCTAAGTCTAACGAAGGAGCGGGAGTAGGATGCATATTAGTAAGCCCAGAGGGAGATAAGACCATGCTAACCTGCAGACTCGAATTCGAGTGCACCAACAATGCCGCAGAATACGAAGCTCTAATCCAAGGGTTGTACAAAGCAATCGGGTTAAACGTCAAATAGCTGCAAGTTTTCGGAGATTCTGAAATTGTAATTAGACGGGTATGCAATACTAACATTGTTTATCAGGTCATTTAAAGCATTACCAATATTTAGTTCAATATCTGACTGAAAATTTTATAGCATTTAATATTTCGTCAATTCCCAGTCTCCAGAATGCTAGCGCAGACCTCTTAGCCAACGTAGCTTCCAAGCTCATTCCTTCATAAGATTTTAGCCCTGAACGATTTTCAATTGAGTTAATTTTTAGACCATATATCCCTGATAACATCACCAATTGGAGAATTTTCAACGATGATCTTGATATACTGAGTTTTCTCACATCTGAAGGATCCTACACCAATCAAATAATTGACGAAGACCACCATGATCAACAATTGCAACAGGATAGTACTAACAATGCTATACCTAAATCAGTAGTCAAATTAGAAGACCTTTATGATTTGAAAGATCGATTCAAAAGATCTACCAATTCAAAACTCCAAAGTTCAACTTTGAATTATGAATTAGTAAATCTAGGAATTGATGCCAAACCACAGAACATCAACCTAGGCCTTGACCTAGCCCCTGAAGAGAAATTAGCATATATTCATTTCTTGAAACAATACAAAAGTGTCTTTGCTTGGAATTATGATGAACTCAAAACATACGACACCTCTATCATCCAACATACTATCCCAATGATTGATAATGAAAAAGCTATCCAACAAAAGTTGAGAAAGATCCATCCAAATTTAGAAAATCAGATCAAAACTGAACTCAACAAGTTATTGAAAGCCAAAATAATCTTTCCCATTAGACATTCTAAATGGGTCTCCAGTATGGTACCTGTTAGAAAGAAAAACGGATATATCAGAATTTGCATCGACTTTTGAAACCTTAACAAGGCCTACCAAAAGGATAATTTTCCTTTACCTCCCATGGAACAAATACTATAGGCAATTGCGGGCTCAGAACTAATGTCAATCTTGGATGGATTCTCAGGATACAATCAAGTGCTGGTACATCCTGATGATCAATTAAAAATGACATTCAAAACTAAATGGGTCACATACGCATATCAAAAGATTCCATTTGGTTTGATTAACGCAGGTGCCACATTTCAGAGAGCCATGGACATTGCATTCAAAGGGTTGGTTAATAAGTCAGTGGTAATCTATTTGGATGATATAACTGTTTATTCCAAGAAACGAAACAACCATCTCAAGGATTTAAAACAAATCTTCCAACGTTGTTTAAGGTATGGAATTTCAATTAACCCAAAAAAATCCTTTTTCGCATTAAGTTAAGGAAAGATTCTAGGATTCATAGTGTCAAAATTTGGAATTCACATTGATCCTGACAGAATCAAAGAAATTTCCGCAGTTCGCCTACCTCACAATAAAAAAGCCATGTAATCTTTCCTTGGCCAGATCAACTTTGTAAAGAGATCTGTCCCAGATTTTTCAAGAATTGTGTCTGCTTTACAAGACATGATTAAAAAGAATGCAAAATTTAAATGGGGCCAAGATGAACATGAAGCATTCAATCTGATCAAACAAGCCATTATCAATGCTCCATCATTAGCAACTCCAAATTTTTCTGATCCTTTTATTTTGTATACCTTTGCCTCAGATAGATCATATGTTGCGATACTCACTCAAGCAAACCAAGAAAAGGTGGAAGCCCCAATCGCTTTTTTCAGTTCCAATTTACAAGGTGCTGAATTGAATTATTCAGATGTGGAGAAACAAGCCTATGCTGTTTTTAAAGCAATTAAATACTTCAGACCTTTCTTACTCAAAACACATACCAAGATCATAGTACCATTTTCAGCAGTAAGAAATCTTCTAGTACAGAAGGATGTGGGTGAGAAAAGGGCCAATTGGGTCACTGCCTTACAGGAATACGACGTAGAAATCAAACCAGCAAGTATTGTAAAAGGTCAAGGCTTTTGCAAAATGCTAGCAGGAGCATCGCTAATGCCCGAAAATCCATCTGAAGAGGTACAAGTGTACGAGGTAAGCCTAAACGATGTTGAGTCATTATACGCTGATATTATTTATTATTTAAAGAATGGATATGCTCCTCCAAACCTCGATCATACCAAGAAAAGAGCCCTAAGGTTAAAATCCAAACAATATCAACTTGTGAATGACGTTCTTTTCAGAATAAATTATGATTCTGTTCTACTTAGATGTCTTGAGAAAACTGAAGCTGAAAAAGTCTTGCAGGAACTCCACGATGGGCCAGCAGGCAGACACTACGCTGGAGATGCAACCGCTCACAAAATTTTACGCGCAGGCTATTACTGGCCCACATTATTCAAAGATGAACATAACTACGTAAGGAAATGTCAAGTTTGTCAAACTGCTGCTGGGAGACAAAAGAAACCATCCTTGCCACTGCAACCAGTTACCATCGAACAGCCATTCGATCAGTGGGGATTAGACATAATAGGTGAGATCGTTCCTCACTCTTCTAAACAGCATAGATACATCCTCACAGCGACAAATTACTTTACTAAATGGGTAGAGGCAGTTCCACTCAAGACGGCTAATGCTGAAAATATCATTGAATTCATAGATCAGTTCATAATCACCAGGTTTGGATTGCCTTCTCCTTTAATGTTTGATAATGCATCATACTTTTCTGGAAACACAATGACTGAATTCACACTCAAAAGAGGTTTCAAACTTAAATATTCTGCCAATTACTATCCGCAGGGAAATGGTTTAGCTGAATCTACAAATAAGAACTTAATTAGAATCATTAAGCGAACCATTGAACAAAATCATAAAAATTGGCATAAGTCTTTAATATATGCTTTATGGGCAGACCAGATAACACAGAAAGCCTCTATTGGTACTTCTCCTTTTAATTTAGTTTATGGGAAAGAAGTGGTTCTTCCAACACATCTGGCAATTCCCTCTTTAGCCTTGGTTCAATATATTGATGAAGTACCAACTTCCTCTTTACAACTTAGGCAGCTGGAATTAATTAAATTAGAAGAACAACGAGAATGGGCTAAGGTAAATCATGCTCATCATCAAGCATTGGTGAAGGCCTCTTTTGATTCCAATATGATATCCAGAAAAGATTTTCAGATGGGAGATTTAGTTTTAAAATGGGACAAGGCTCATGAGGAAAAGGGAAAACATACAAAATTTCAAAGAATGTGGCTTGGTCCTTTTCAAATTGTAGAAATCATAGGTCCATCGACCTTCATGTTACAAGATTTAGCAGGGAAAAGAGATTCTCTACCTGTTAATGGTCAAATTCTCAAGAAATATTTTCCATAGAAGATCATTCTTCTATTTTTTTTAGGGTAGTTGTTTTTGCTTTTCATAATAAAACCAGTTGTGAATGGTTACGATAGGCATTTATGAAAAAGACACCAATTCTCTTTCAAATTTTGATCTTTCGCTTGTATAAATAGAAAATCTTTTGGAAAATTGATCTTTATTATTGAAAGATATAGTTAAAAACTCTAGCCTAGATATGATACTAGTGTCAACTTCATAAAATTTGATGAAAACAACCTTTAGTGAGAAATTGTTTTATATTAGTGCAATGAAAAGTATCAATAACAAAATAAAGATTCTCTGTAGAACAACTATTTCTAAAAAATCTACTATTGTCGTCCAGAGCTATCTTAAGGAAACAATGACTTCCTCCCTATTAAGGGAATCACAACTTTCAGAAGAACAATCCAAGGATACACTTTATCTTAAAGAGTGAGAGGTCTCATCACGAGCCTGCTTATCATAATCACAGATATTATAACTTGCTGACTTTGCCAATACTACATACCACAACAGGGCAAAGACTCAAGGTTTTTGCAATCAAAAGGCAAGGGGTCTCATCACGAGCCAGCTTGTTTAGAAAATTTATAAATCAGTGAATGACTGTGTCATAAATTGGCTATCAAACCAAGACATTGCTCTTTAAGAATGAAAAGGAAAATCAAAGCAATAAGTGTGGATGTGGATTCTTCTTTGGGAATTGTAGGTTTCTTTAAGTAGGATACAGGATCATTGTTGGGTAACAGGTACCATGTCGAGGCTATAAACGCCTGCTGGCAGCAGAGGCTCTACCTACGACAAATGAGCATATCTAATACTAGTTTACAGAGAAGATTTTGTTTTATCTTTACAAACCAAGTAATGATTGATGTAAATACAAGGACTAGCTTGAGGAAACAAATAATCAAAGTCGAAAATAGTTGAAACAAAATGTCATTGACAGGATAGAATATAATGTACTTTATCTTTCTATAATAAAGTTTAACTTTCTGGAAAATTTTCTATTTTGGAAGTTTTGAAAATTCAAAAAGCAGCAGAGATAATTGGTTCTTCCAAGTGAATCGCCAATTGTTGTGGCCAGCAACAACCCCCCTTCTTATTTAGTGTTATTCCTAATACTAAATAAATGGGGACCCTTAGTTAAAAATCTAAAAAATCAAAGTAGTGGTTAAATTTCCTTTTCAAATAAAACTTACCATCATAAGCTTAGGAAACCTCCCTTTGAAAACCTAAAAAAATCTAAGTTTTATGATAAGGTACGATAAAATATTTCCTTAGGAAAATCGCATCACAAAAAGATAGCGGGATGCCTCCTTACAAGTCGAAGTTCCAATATTGCGAGATCGCAATCCGTGATAGTATCGCATCGCACCCAGCAAATAAAACTTACATGAAATACTTTAAAATTTGCCGATATGCGATATCGCCGATCGCAAGATCGCATTTCCCAGAAAATAGGTTAACAAAGATTGTAATACATAACATTCCTGCGATCTGCGATATTGTGATATTTACGATACATCGATACAACAATAATGCGATGTCATGAGCGATCAACCTTGCGATTTTGCTATTTTGCGATCTGTGATGTTGCGAAGCAAATTGCAAAATCGCTTCATCACAGATCTTTTGGGCACGTTATTCAAGAAAAGTATTTTCCCTAAGCTGACACCTGGTTATGTGCTTTAATGCTAATAAATGAGGTAGTTTCCAGTTATAATGGAATATGTGTTCGTGCTTATCGAAAAAATCATTTCACGTAAGGTGGTATTCTTGATATATCTGCGGCATTTAAAACTTTCCCATCACCCTTCCTTGTCATTCATTTTCACTTCACTTGTGAATTGCAGGAACGGAGAACAGAGGACGATACAAATCAATACGCATGTTAAAATGGGAAATAAAAGCAAAGCCCCGAGCTCAGAAGAAAATGAAATGGCGCTCTTCTATACAGACACGGCCTGTAACAAAGATGCAGGAATAGCTACGTGGGAAGGTATGTATAATCTACTCGATGAGGAGAATCCCAGAGTAATGGAAGTTACTGCTACCGCGGGCTCAAATGGTTCTTCAGAAGCATCCCTTACAGAGCTAGCTTGCTCATTCTTGCACCGGATAGCAGCAAGGCCTAAAATTCTCCCATACACAGACATGGTGAAGTGGATACTGGACAACACAGAAATCAGAAATAGACAGTTTAAGACTCAAGGTCAAGAGTCCACGGAATTATCATTTTTATAAATTTTGAACTTTATATCCGCTAGAAGGAAAAAGCGCAAAAGGTGAAAAACGCGTCAAGGAAATCCGAATCAAGAAATGGAGGAAGTTTCTGATGCGTGATTAGCGTAATCGCGCATCGCTGAGAAATTTTTTTGAAAAGGAAAACTGCTAATTGCCCAGTCACCTGCAAGCTCCGAGAATTGCAAGAAAGCAATGAGACAGGCAGATTGGAAATAGAGAGCTCACGAAAAGGCAAAAGCAATCCAAGGGTTAGCCATGTTGAACTTGGATTATTACTGGGCATACTTGGTAAAGCCACATAGCCAGTGGATGACTGTTAAGTGTATCATCAATTCAGTCGAAAAAATGGTGCCAGCTCTTATCGATTTTGTTTTCTCAGCTCAGCTAAAAGCGGAAGTCAGCCAACCGACTCTTCTTAAACAGATGCTGCATGCGTGCGATTTCAAGGACCAAATACAGAAGTAGTTTAATGTTAGATTTAATTTTAGGTTTAATTTTGTTTTATTTTCCTGAAAAGAGGACGGTCATTTAAACCGTATCCTACATTTTTGTAATAATTTATTTTTAGATTTAGTTAGTAGTATTTAAACCCTTCTCATGCATTTAGAGAAGGGTCCTGAAATTTATCAAAAACTTATCCCCAGAACATGCACTTCTGTACCCTCTGAGGAGGTTTTGATGAATGAATGGAATAGGATTTATTGATGTTTGCATTTGATCTCTGCTACTGATGTTGCACTTTTGTACTCTTAGTAGATATTGATCAAGGAGAGATAAATGGTTATCGCTTGAAGCTCATGAGTAGGACTAGTTATAAATGGTATTTCTATCTCTTAACTATTTCTGCCTTGTGTTAAAGTGATGTTCAATTCAGTTATTTATATATTAATGTATGAATGCCTAAGTTATCATTTGGCACTTTTGTACGGTGATAGCTATTTATTTATTCTTAGTGTATGAATAGCTCATTATGCGATATGTTTTGCACAACTGTTTTGTCTAACTTTTTATACAAAGTGGTTCATCTTTACTGAATTCTTTTATCATAATAGCTGAATGATATTTATTACCAGTTGTTGCTTGAAATCATTTTAGATCGCATAGAAGAAAGATTACACCCCAGGTTAGTGTAGATTTACATATTTCTATTATTAGAATATAATTTCCCTATTATTAGATTAGAATTAGAGTAGAAGTATTCCATTTAGAAACTGTTAGAAACAGAAATATCAATCTTTCTCACACACACACAAATTAGGAAACTGGTCCCATATCCCCAGTCGGACCCGCTATACAAAACAGAAAAGGAGCTGCCAACCAAGGTCCGGACCGGGCAGGTATCCCCCTTGTTGTAGACCCGATTTTCGGGGCTTCAACAGAATCCTAAACAGTAGGATTTGACACTTGGTCAAGATGAATTTGCTTATAATGATACTCCTAACTGGAGTACTGGTATGAGTCTATTTCAGATTGTTTTTGGAATGCATCCAAGAGGAGTATATGAGCTTAGAGATTTGGGTCAGCAAGAGACAAGGAGTGCAAAGGTTGAATCATTTGCAGAACAAATGCAGAAATTGCAAGAAGATGTTAAGCAGAGATTACAGGAAAGCAACAGGAAATATAAGCAAAGGGCTGATGAGAAGAGGACAAAAAAGGAGTTTCAAGTAGGTGATTTGGTTATGGTCTACTTGAGGAAGGAAAGATTTCCTATCAAGACATATAACAAGCTGAAAATGAAGAAGATAGGGCCATGTAGAATTCTGAGGAAATTTTCCTCTAATGCTTATGAGATTGAGCTACCAGAGGGAATTGGAATATCTCCTATTTTTAACATTGCAGATTTGTACCCATACAAGGAAGCAGAGACAGAAACACAAGATGAACTGACAGAAGAGAAGGTTGAGACTCCAAACTGGGAGGAGCAGATGCCAAAGACAACAAAGAAGGAAGTGGAAGCCATTCTGGATAAAAGAGTAGCAAAGAAGACAAGGGGCCAAACATATTATCAGTATTTAGTCAAATGGAAGGGGCAACCAGATGAAGATGCCAGTTGGATGACAACAACAGAGTTACACAGATATCAAGTGGATCTAGAAGACATGATGGAACAATCTTTTTCTTCCTTGGGAGTCTGATGCAGGAGCATCCAGATTTAGCCAGCAATGTGATTGTGTGTTCACATGTTGTGGCTAACAAGGGGTGAAAAAAATTTGATTATTAATATTTTATTAAGCTTTAATTGTGAGAAGTTAGTTTGTTTTGATTTCTAAACTAAATAGGAATAAAATGGCAAATTGGTTCTCCCTGCGTGGAGATCAAGCCAAGTAGATAGATCTTTTAATTAAAATAGGAGTTGGATTCTTAAAATAGTAGATTCCTTCATTATTGGGAGGAAGATTGTTAGTGTGGGATATATTGTGTTTTCATTCATTTTGCTAAGGAGTTGGAAAAAGATTTTGAGAGAGCGAGAGCAGAGAGAGCCCATTGAATGTATTATCAAGCCATTAAGGGCCGGAAGCAAGAAACCTCTGTTTTCAACATTTTTTTATTCATTTTATGCAGAACAATATTGTAGTGTGTTTTATTTGAGTTTTCTATGTATTTCATTTAAATAGCTTGTATTTGCTTCCGCTCAAGAATTTTATATGTTTATATGCCTGTAGTTTTAGAAGAAATCGTGTGGAAAACCTCAGGACATTCGAATCCTTAAATAAATTCCTTAAGAAAATTGCAGGTTGGGTAGAACTTGGATTCGAAGGCAGAATAAGGATTTTTAAGGAAAATAACAAATTACTTGAGCCGCTGGATGGAATAGATCACACATCGCAACTCTTGCCAATTTGCATTTTCACTTCGCAGTTCATCTTTTCTATAACTGAAAGTGACCAAGAATTATACGATTGCGCGGTGTTGTGATTAGAATTTTATGCGACGACTGACTTATGCAATGTATAAATCACACATGGTTTGTTGTTCTGTTGAGAAGTGTTGTTCAATCACACCCTTTTGCTGTTCAATAGCTTTTTGCTATTCAAACGTGTTTTAGCTGTTCAATTGTGGTCATGAGATGGATTAACGTTGTTGGACATTTCAGAACAGCATTTCAAGTGATTTCGAATCGGGTTCTGCATCATCTCTTATCAAGCCCAAAGTCAGTCCCACAAAGATGCCATGTTACATAGCGCAAATCCCATATCAGAGGTTTTCCAATAAAATTGCACCAAATATCTTCGATTCTACGATAGCCCCATTGCCTCCGATCTCCAATAAAACTTTTCACGATATCACATCCTCCATACCACATCATCCATCTCATAGCATTTGATCATAAGCATTCCTGATAGGTAACCTATGATACAAGATCCCCGATATAACTTCCTACTTTCCATATCGCAATTTTCATATCGTGAAATTCAATCAGTTGTTCTCCTTTTGCACACCCGATATTGAAACTCCGATAAAATACCTACAATATACATTTTTGCTCGTATCTTTAATCAAGGCCTATCGGAAGTTCATAATATTGCATGTTTAAAAAAATATAGTTATAATATTTCATCGATACTTTTCTCTAATAACACTCATATGTGCAGAAACTCAAAAATTTAGGTTATGGGTAAATGATCATATTTTGTCTCTCATCGGTACAACTGGAATCAAATGCTTACGCTCATTATAAAACTCAGATTTGCTACAAATGGAGGAAATTTTTGCACAAAATGCTTACAACAAATGATCTTATCTATGAGTTTATATATGCGTGTTCCAAATATTCAAATTGCAAAGATAAAGTTGAACCATTGCATCACAATTACCAAATTGTTTCCCTTTAGTCATATTCATTTTTTCCAAAGGGACTCAGAGCCTCTAACTGATGAAATTTGAAATCCTAATCCACTACATAACACTTTTTTGGACTTTTCTCAGGATTTCAAATTCGTAGACTCTTGGATTTGTATTATATCTGAAGCATTTAAAAACGAATTCCAAGATTTACTTCTTTGAGCCTCAAATTTCCTTTTACCACTATCATATCCATTACATCTATCAAAGGAAAAATTCGCTATGATGACGTGAAGTCTTGTTCCATTATATTTGAATATGTATGCTACTTTCATGTTATCATGATGACTCAAAACTTGGATGTGTTTCAATCATAACTTTGTGAAATCCAAAAATTCAATCATAGGAATGAATTTTTGACTGAATGGATATATATTCTTCATGATATATGCACATGGACCTATTTTACTCTTCTCGACGATCTGCTTGGCTGATGAAATATTTCATCACTTTATTATTGGATGCACATTTTATTATATCAACCATATTTTAGTGAGCATCTTCATTTACTACAAAGGCACTCTTGAGAATCCACTATGGTAATGTAGCAATTCATGGAAAATTTGGAACAGGTAAAAGTAATAGATCATGATTAATTCATTTGGAATTCTCTTTTATTTCGAATTTTGATATTCACCCCATACTTATCATTTAAAGATTCAAATCATCTTCATATATATAATTAATATATTATTTGGGATTTTGAATCAACTTCAATATAATGGGGCTAATACAAACTCAAAATAAAGAAATGAAAGAGAGAATTTATCACTATGATTTATTAAAGAGCATATTTACATTCTCATCTCTCATAAATTCAATTTACTTCAGATTCTTGTAACATGAAACATTGTTTTCTTCTAGTTTGTTGCTTGTTTTAGTTTAGATTTAACAAGTGATGATTGTGGGTCAATAAGATTTCAGCCAATGCAACTTTTTCATCCTTTTAATTCTAATTAAAGGAAGAAGTTATCTTTTGTTGGAGAAAATGATACCTCTCAGGTAAGATTGAACGTAATTCTCCAAATGGTAAGTTCCATGTGCCCACTTTCATTTATTTACTTTTGGTTTCAATTTTGTTTTTAATTTTTGCTGATATAAAACTCTGTTTTGTAACTCCTAATAAAACTTCTCACACTTCCACCAGATCAGATTTGGAATTTTGTATCCTTTGTTTAGTAATGATCCTCATCGAATCAAATACACTAGGGAGTTTCTGAACCTTTAGTTTGTTTCTTTAAGCATTTATTTTGTTACAAAATGGTTAAGATGGTTCTTTGAAACAAAAAAATTGACACTAGACAGAAATTTTTTCGTTGTCGCTGAATTTTATCATCACTGTTATCAGAAGCCAAAACGCTGATAACTCTGCAAGATAAAATTTATCTAAATCTAAACAAAAGAAGGGACATTCACATGATTGTTTTCTTTTACTTTGTCTTGTTGGAGTTTATCTTTTAAAAATTTGGATTTTTCTTTCACCTTTCACCTTCTTCATTTTTATTTTTGATTGTTGATTTCTTTTCTTATTTTAGCTTAGGAATTATTTTTCTTTTCTTTTCAGTTTTGTTTTGATTTTGGTGACTCTGCCATGATATATGTGAAAGGACCTTTCTTTTTCAACAATGGTTGACATACATGGGAAATCTTAACTCTGCCTATATCACTGAATTTCATTTATCATTAAAGACATATCCTTATGGAACCATAATTCCTCTTCCTTTAAATATTTTCCATGGACGAACACACATCCTTTCCAGGTGATTGAGTTTACGTTTTCAAGGAAAAAATTGATTTGATTTTAATACAATGAATCCCTCCCACCTCTCCACATAAAAGCCTCTGATTGATAGTTACAAGGAAAGAATTTGGAGCAAACATTATGAAAGTATTATGTCCATTAAACATAAATCTCTATTACCATCCCACCTCTTTCACTCAAATACATCATAAAATACAAACTTGCAAATGCGCTTATCAAAAGGATGATTAAAGAGGAAGCATGAGAAATATAAGTAAACCCAACGAGGCTATGAACACTCGCTGGCAGCGGGACTAGGCTTGTATGGCGTAAAAGACAACTTTGTCGGGGTATTGTTCAGGCTCCTTGGCAGCGAAGCGATGTCAGAGACAATCATAAAATGGATATATGTTTTATCAAAAACACCTATCTCTACCTTCTTCTATTATTATATGAAATAGTTATAAAAAAAAGAATCCCAAATTTGGATTCATGATTTTTTACTCTAGGCTTCTTTGAGTACTTATATTTACATACTCATATTGCTAATCTATTTTATGTGGGACCTATGAAAATATTTCACTGTTATACAATTTTGTAAACTCCATTATTTTTAATTTTTGAATAAATCAAAGTTCATTATCTTTAACCAGAGATAATTAGTTCTTCCCAGAGTGTCGCCATTGTTGTAGGGAAAACCCAACACCCCCCATTACTTTCCATTAAGTTTTGGCTAAGCATCTTTTATGATTTTCATTTAAGTTAATTGTCTTACAATTTTTTCATTTTTTAGTTTTCATCGGATTTATATTTTAATTGTTTCATTGAATCTGACTTTTCACAAGCTTTCCATCGATACTTGTTTCGACTCATTTGGTCAAACGGTTTATAAATGGCACTCCTTTGAAGTTTGATCGTTTTCTCGCCTAGACTAAAATGTAAATAAATGTATAATATTTCGATTTTTCATAGCTAATTAAGTTCAATGGTCATTCATTGTAAATATTAACTCTTATTTAGTTTTTACTAATATTCTTTCATTTTTTCACTAACAGTCCTACAAAATGACCTAGCTAAATCATACAATGGATGAAAACGTGTTTCAGAATCTTGGTAATTTACTCCAATTTATTATTTTAAAACAAGTTGCCAAGACCAGATTCTCAAAATTGCAAAATGGCTAAAGTCCAATTTGTAGGATGGTTAATTAACATGGCCCCCACTTAACCCTCCTTTTCAAAATCTCGAAATCAAACAAAATCGCCGAAATAAAACTTGCGATGTGATATTGCAATTGCGATATATCGCATATCACAAAAAAACAAAAGCAAATTGAAAAAAAAAAAAAAACTTGAATTTACAATATTAGTTCATACGAAAAGTTTAAAAATTTTAACACAAAATTTTCAACACCTTATAACTCCCGTCACCATGACCTCACCCACCCTCCACCTCACTCTCCACTCCTTATCCCTCCGTACCATAATACTCCTTATCCCTTCATACCATAATACTCCTTATCCCTCCATTTCACATTTCACGTATGATTCATGTGAAGTTTTAATATAATTGGTAAACTATATAATTAATATATTATATTTTTATTATAATATTATATTATAATTATAAAATAATTTGTTTATAATATTAATATAGTATAATTATATTTTAGTTAAATTTTTAATGTGAATTTTGTTAATAATTAATTGAATTTTGTGACTTAATTAATTTTTAAATTAAATTAGCATTAATTAAATAATAATTGTAATCTAATTTAAGATTAAAATTTAATTTTAAAATTCTGATTTTTAGACCAAGTAGCAAAAATTTCAGAATTCTGGAAATTTTAATATATCAATTTTAGAAGCTTAAAGGCCCAAGACAACTCAATGGAAAGATAAAATTGTGGAGAATATGACTGAAGTGGTTTCATTTCTAGATTTGATCATTTATTAGGACTTAAATCTAGCATAAGGTGAGGCTCTGAATTCTTAACAAAATCAATTCTCTGAGTTTTATTTTCTGCATTCTTATTTGCCCACGACTTCTTGTGAGTGCAGACTCATTCGTCAATAATCTCCTTGGCTAATTAAATCATCACAGGGTATTGAAAATAGCCATAAGAAATGATAAAAATAGAATCCATAATATTCCAATTTTAATTTGTCCTTGAATTAAAATCAAACTTAGTCTCACCGACTGCTTGGAAATAATTAATTCATTCATTATGGATTAATTAATTGGAGAAATTCAAGTTAGAAGTCTTTCTGAAGTCATGCAACAATTATCCCTTAAATTAAGGAGATTATCCTTTAATTAAGGAGATAAGATTGAGTTATATTTGAGTTGTAATTAGTTAGCTCAGTTTATTGAGTTAAGTCTAGTTAAATTAGTTCTAAACTGTTTGAGGAACTAATTGTGAGTTATCAATTAGTTAATGCATGCATGCACTCAACAGGTGTACTCCAGATAACTGAAGAATCCCTCATCAGAAAATCATGCATGTCTATTCTTAGAAAGACCTAGTTGAGCTAAATGTCAAGGTCAGTGTACTATCAATTGCATGTGTTTCCTATAAAGGAAACTCATGCATGCAGTCAAGGTAAGGTTCCTTGAGGATCACACAGTTCTGACAGGGTGTTAGATCAATGTGAGAGATCAATGTTCCACTTGGTTGAGCTTTTTCCACTTGGTAATAGGAGGATCACCCAGGAGAAACTGCGCAAGGAAATAGGAGCTTAGAGGGCAGAGGAGAAGGCTTGTGAGAAGATTTTTTTGCCTGTGAGCATCTAGGAGGATTGTATTGAGAGCTGGCTAGCTGTGAGAGCTAAGGCTTTGTATAATTCTGATGTATTTCCACCTTGTATGATAATACAGATAGTGGGGTTTTTAGCTGAGGCTTTCCCCTGAGTATTTTCTGTGTCTCATGTGCATTGATTCTTGTTCTTCTAGTTATATGTGTTCAGCTCGATTAAGCTCAATATTTAAGCTTCAGTAAATTGATAGTAGAAGTAGGTTATAGTATTTTTCTTTGGTATATTGCATTATCGGATTAATCTACAATCAGATTTTCTACATGATCTTAGTGCGAGATTTGTAGAGATTTTCTACATGATATATATATATATATGTGTGTGTGTGTGTGTGTGTGTTATTTAATAATAATAACAATAAAAAGGGTCATTCAAAAAATAGTTTTTATTTCTTGGAAGGGTTATTATAGTGAAAAAAATGTGTTTTTATAACAAGATTATTTGGGAAAAAGTAAAAAGGAGAATATATTCCTATATTCTCAAGACGCATATAAGAGGAAAAGGAAGAATTTAATATGAGTTCCACACAACAATCATATTTTGGACTAAATGTTTGTTTTGTATCACATACATTGAAAATCCATGGATTCATAAAAATTTGTGAATTATGTTGTCCAATATGTGGAAAATTATTTAATGTGGAAGAATATGAAGATGATGTACTGATGCAAATGACAGAATGAGAGGAAAAACTTGCAAAACTGGAACAAAAAATAATAGAAAAGGATGAGGAAATTTTGCGTTTAAGGGATATTAGCCAAAAATTACTTGGAAAGGTCAAGAAGTCTGAGGAATGAAAGAAAAAATTAGAAGAAGAAAAAGAATGTGTCGAGAAGAAATTCAACGAAATTATATCAGAGAAGGAAGAAGGAAATTTATGTTTAAAGAACCTTAATAAAAAATTATTAGAAAAAATCAAAATTTTAAAATACGAAGAGAAGGATATTAAGGCTAAAGTCAACAATTCAAAAAATGGAGAACTTTCACGTCTAAGGAATCATAATCAAAACCTTCTTATGCAAATAAAGAAGCTTAAAAGTGACAAAACGTCGCTAAAAGACAAGTTAGAATAACATACTCAAGAAGAAGTATCAAAATCCAAAGTCGTAATAGTCCAAGTTGAAGATAAGGGAAAAAATATTGATCCAGTCAATATCACAATTCAAGAAGAGGATAAACCAGTTGAAGCAAAGATGTACTCAAAAGTTGTAGTTTAGGTAATGGAAATTTCAAGTGAAGATTTCACAATTAATCAAGCGAATTTTGTCCCTGAAAGAAATCAGATTCCTTTAAAAAACCACGAAATTACCCCAAACAAATTGAGAGATCACATCACAAGAACTCCTTATCGTCATCCAAATTATAAAATAGATATCCCAAACAGAAATAAGTGACTTATATTCCCAATAATATCAATGTAACCATAATTCAATCTTGTGATAAAAATCCATCTCAAGTTTCTAGTAACTGCAAGATTGCACAAAAGATTGATTTAGGATGGTTAGATCCCTTCTTATTGTGAGAATTTTGTTTCTCTTAAAATATCCTATCATATTGTATCAATGCAGATGTCAACTGTAAGAATTCAAAGAGTTCTTAAAGATGCGAAAAAATTAAAAGAAAAGGAAACAAATGATTGTCTTGTCAACAAAAATCTATGAGGACAAATCATTTTGAAGAGGAAGGCAATGTTATGAATAAAATATAAATATAAATATGATAAGGAATATTTAATTAGATAGTAATTACTTAAACAAGAGGAATGTCCCTAAGGACATGACCATTCATGAAAGGGTACCCCCCTAGGTATATAAAGAAAACCCTCATTTGTAACTCAATCATCTCACTTGTATTCAAATATTCTTCTATAATATATTATTGTCATATCATGGATGTTTATATATTTCAGATCTTTTGAAGTAGTCCGTTGCGTATATGAACTTTGTTCGTACCATTGTTATCAAATCATTCCTTTGAGTATGCGAACTTTGTTCATACCATAATAACTCCTTTCCTCTTGTGTATTATGCGTAAATGTGTTTGTTATTATGTGATTATAATGGTTGTTCTATTATTGTTTTTCTGTTGGTTATATGTTGTTTACAAGCATGGTTTATGATAAAATTGAGTTATGGGTCACATCATGTTCCTATTAGTAAATGATTGAATAATGAATATATGACCTAATAGATGATAATACAACTATAGTGAGAGGGAATCAGTCATTCTTGATGATTCTTTGATAAGTATGAAGTCTCTACACTCAGATGTGTTTATATGACCTGTAGATTACATGTTCATGATGTGGTTGACATAATGTTTTTCATGGCTAAGCCTTCTCAGGTCAAGTTCTTGTTCAATTTTTAAATTAGGGGCCTTGTCATCTTGTTATTTATCACTTCGGTAAGTTTCATGAAGTTCTGGGTAGATTCCTGAGTCCTCGCCTTAAAAAAGTGACTCAGAATCTGGGGTTGTTGGCACACAATTGCCTAAAAAAGGCCACAATCACATGGAGGCCTTGCTATGGTAGCAACTGGGGGGTATTATTCACATGGAGGGCTTGTTGTGGGAATGAATGGGGGTCTAGTTGAGAGAAAAATCAAATTCTCTTAGCAGATGGAGACCTGGAGGGGTCGATGGGCTCCTGAAGGTTTTGTAGCTCCCGAGGAAGGCTGATTTAGATTTTTTTAGTCGATTCCACTTCCTTAAATTTACTTGGAGACTTGTCATCACATATTTACCCCGATGGACCGGTTATCATGGGTAAATGTGGGAGGAGAGTGTTATAGAGTGGTATCAGAGCATGGTTCACCCCTTGGACTGAATGGCTAGAATATGTTTATCATGCATACATGTTGGTTGCATGTGTGTTCTTTATGTTTGTGGTCTGTGTGATTGATGTGTATGTATGGTCGTTGTTGTTGTTGCAGTTGTGTCCCTGTGTGGAAGATTATGGTGTTGTTATTGTATGTGGTCGTCATGGGTGCATGTCAGTTATGCATTTGTTATGCATGTCAACGTCTATATGTCGTTATGCATGCATTGTCATGGTTATGGTATAGTCATGTTTGGTAACCAAATAATGGTTGAAATTATGTCTATATACTAATATGATTATGTTTATATATACATGTATTGTGCTAATCTAGTTGATATTATAGACAAGATATCCTCCCATGAACTATACTGAGGTGTGTTAATTATGTTTATATTTTAGTTTTATCTAACATGATATGCTTGTAGGAAGAAGATCAAAGATGAATAGGAAGATGGTAGACTACAGTTCATGAGACTCTCCCTATATATTAGATTAGCAACATTCTGATGGGAAATCTCCTAACATAGCAGACACGTTTAGAATTTTGAAGGACAAGATAAGAATTTACAAAGCATATAATGATAAAATCATTCAGGCATAGGACAAACAAGCTAGAAGTTATTGCAGTTATCCATCAAAATTTGTCAAATTTGCAGAAATAGTGACCTGTTAGGATCAACCATGGGCAGGGGGACAAGACTAATGGGGCATATGGCAGTAGGTATCATGGTGCAAATAGGTCAGATATAGATGACACGATCAGAGATGGCATGTTATTAGATACACAATATAGGAGAGGTGATGGAAACAATTTCTATTATATTTATGGTTCTAACAAGTATCATGGTCATCATCATTATCTTCCTTACAGGAGTTGTGACATGGGATATTTTCTAGATGAGTTAAAGAAATCCAAGTCACCTACCTTTGATGGAGATTTGAATAAACCATAATATGTGGAGGGATGGTTACTTTGGATGACGAAGTTCTTTGAGCTATTACACAGAGAACATGAAGAGAAAAATAGCTATTTTCAGCCTCAAAGGGAAAGAAAACATTTGGTGGGAAGATGTAAAGCGGATTAGCTACATTAGGATGGAAGTGTTGAGTTGGCATGAATTCAAGAGACTTTTTAGTAAGAATTACTTGTGAGAGAGGTACTACGATAGTAAGGCCAAGTTCTATGAGCTAAATATGGGATCAATGACAGATGAGGAGTATACGGCCAAGTTCTTGGAGTTATTGAGGTATGTACCATATCTTAAGGATGAGAAAGCCAAATTTCAAAGACTTTTCAGTGGATTACCATTAGCATTTAGAGATTGGATTGAATATGATGAGCCTCGGTCACTTGAAGACGTCATTGGAAAGTTGGATCATTTTTATGAGAAATTAAAGCACAAGATAGAGTATCAACAAGGTTAGAAAGGGAAAGACAAGGCTAAATTTAAATGGCAGCTAGAAAGAACAAGTCCTCGGGATGCAAGTGAGAAAGAAAATGTTGCACCTTACAAGAATTTTAATGGACCTCAACCTGGAGAATAGCATAATAAAGGTGTTATTAAGGGATGGTTGCAGTTTTGGACATGTGGTAAGGAGTGTTGAAAAATGTGTAACTAGGTTCGGTTTTCATAAGTATGAAATGTATTCTTGTAAAATATAAAATGAAAAGAAATTATTATTGAAGCATGGATTTCATGCTCAAGTCCTTTTATTTTATAGGTGAAGCACCCATTGAGTTCTTCTAGGGTTTGTACTAGGTTTAATAGTCATTGTCATATATTGAAGACCCTATAGGCACATTGTATCATGTAAAGAAAAAATTGTTTTTGTCTCTAAAGTGTCCAAAATCCCTCCAAGGTCAAGTCAGCCTAGAAGATGTCAAGTCAGCCTACATGAAGAGATACATCTACCCTTGAAGAGACCTATATATAGAGAGGAACTCGTACTTGATTAGACACACTCACTCACATCTCATTTTATGCGAAGAAGAAGGCTAAAATAGGTCGAAGAAGAAGGACGAAGAGGAAGACAAAGGAAGTCAAAATTCTTGGGCTATTTTTCTTTCTCCCACGTGAAATTCGAAGCGAAAGGAAAGGAAAGGAAAGCGAAGAGGAAAGGAGGACATATGAAGAACATTGAAGTCTTCTTGAGGAGCAATAGTAGTTGCCGGAGACATAATTTTGGATCTGAAATAGGAGGTCGAAGATCTTGCAGAAGGAGGTCAAGTTAAAGAGAATTAAAATATTCACTGCCCTATTGAATTCTCATCATGGTTTCAGAGCTAAGGTTATCTAAGGGCATCATGAATATCTCCTCTATAGTGAAGAATTTCATCAAGAAGAGTGCAACCCATCTCAAGAAAGGTATCAAGGAAGCATGGAGTTTCGTATTTTCTTCAAAGAAGGTATCAATCAAGGAAAATGTTGAAGGTCTCTTCTCGACTCTCTATGGCACATTCCAAGATGAAGACATTTGGGTAATTGATAGTGGTGCATCAAGGCACATGACTTGCCACTCAAACTGATTGAAGACCCTATCAAAAGGAAAAGCCACTTATTCAGTGGAACTTGGACATAACAATAGTTATCCCGTGAAAGTTATTGGATCAACCTCCATAAAGATGGAAGATGGAAGCAACATTCACCTCAACAACATTTTATTTGGTCTAGGTTTGCACAAGAACTTATTTTCCATTTCGAGTCTAGAAGAAAAGTGTGATAGAGTAGTTTTCATTGATGGTAAGGTCGTTGTATGGAGTAAAGACTCAAGTATAGATCTAGCTAAAATCATTGGCATTTGAGAAGGAAGACTCTACAGACTAATGTCTCTTGTGGCCCAAGCCCTAGTTCACATGGAAATAAACCCACGTGAACTCTAACATAGAAGACTTGGTCATCTAAATTTTAAAATCCTTCCAACGCTAAGTTCCATAGTAGATGGAATTTTGTATCTAAAGGAAGATCATGAAGGAGTTTGTAAGAGATGTGCATTGGGCAAGAATACCAAGAGACCATTTCAAAGCAGTTCTTCACAGTTAAAATAAATATTGGATCTCATTCATTCTGATGTATGTGGCCCTATGACTCATAAATCTCTCGGAGGACATCTATATTATGTCATATTATTTGATGATAATTCAATAAAAAACTTGTGTTTACTTAATGAAAACCAAGGACGAAGTATTTTCAAAATTTCAAGAATTCAAAACTGAAGTGGAGGACCTTATAGGAAAAAAAATTAATATATTAAGATCTGATAATGGAGGAGAATATACATCCAAAGAGATTATAGAATTCTATAAGGAGTCTAGGATTGAGAGGGATTTGATCATCCCATAAAATCCCAAGCAAAATGGAGTTGTAGAATGGAAGAATAGATCCATTGAAGAAAGTGTAAAAGAAATGTTACACGATTAGGATCTACCTAAGTTTATGTGGGGAGAAGCCATGAAGACCACTGTCTACATTCAGAAGTGAAGTCCCCATAGATCTCTAGACAACAAAAATCCAAAAGGAGTGTTCATTTGAAAGAAGCCATCTGTATATCACCTCTAGATATTTGGGTGTCTAGTATATATGAAC
This sequence comes from Pinus tabuliformis, assembly GCA_031772625.1. NCBI lineage: Eukaryota > Viridiplantae > Streptophyta > Pinopsida > Pinales > Pinaceae > Pinus > Pinus tabuliformis. The sequence continues at coordinate 31,470,183 of CM062816.1, forward strand.
ATACCCAAGGACAAAAGAAAGAAGCAGGATCCTTCAGGAATGAAGGGAACATTTGTTGGGTACAACAACTCATCGAAATATTATATGATCTACATGAAATGTGGGTATCACATAGAAGTCATTCATGATGTCATATTTGACAAAACCATAGCTTTCAAGAAATCAAAGGAACTTTCCATAAACTCTGATGATGAAGAACTTGGCATATTTGAGAAGGAAGTGGTTAAGGGAGAAGAAGAATCACACCATGAAGAAGAAGGTCCTAGTGAGCATGTTCAACATGTGGTCATCCCTAAAATAAGAAAAATACCTAATTGGTTAAAATATACTCTACTTGATGTAGAAGGTCAATAGGAAACAAAAGGATCATTTAGAGAAAGAAACAAACCCAAAATATATTTTTGGGTATGTTGCATACATGAAAAAATTAATAGAAGCAGAACCATCCAATTTTGAAGAGGCTGTAAATAATGAGGAATGGAAAGATTTCATGAATGAATAATATCAATCTATAATGAAGAATGGAGTCTAGGGGATCATACCTAGGCCTAAAGACAAATCTTTGGTTACTTCCAAATGGATCTATAAGATCAAACTTGTGCCTGATGGCAATATAGATAAATATAAAGAAATATTTGTGGCTAGGGGCTTCTCTCAAATTGAAGGCATAAACTATGAAGAGACATTTTCTCCAACAAAAAGATATACAACAATTTGATCAATGGGATGGAACATCCACCAAATGGATGTCAAGGTTGCATTTCTGAATGACATAATAGATGAAGAAGTCTATATAGAAAAACCCTTGGGGTTTGAAGTTAAAGATAGGAAGGCATATGTTTGCATATTAAAGAAATAATTATATGGCCTCAAGCAAGCATCAAGGGCATGGATGCATATATACAAAGAATAGACTTCACAAAAATTTATGCATATCTGAACCTTTATATTAAGGTTGTAGATGGGAAACCTGTAATCATTCTTCTGTATGTAGGTGATCTTTTCTTACAGGTGTAGAAGGTCGAATTGAAGAATGCAAGAAGAAAGTAGTAGAAGAATTTGAAATGAAGGATCTTGGGTTGATGCATTACTATCTAGGACTAGAATTCTAGTAAGGGCCTCATAAAGTTTATTCAGGTCAAGGAAGGTACGTGAGCAAGCTGCTGAAGAAGTTTGACATGATGGATTTCAAACCTTTGACTACTCCGATGATAAAAAAATTCAAGAGAATAAGAAGTTATGAATTTAGTCCTATGGATCCTTCCAAGTATAGTGTTACACAAAAATATCGTCACCATGAATATTTGCAGTCAGTATGGGTCCATCATCACTTGTACTGTCCTCCTAAGCAAGTCTAAGACCTTAGCTCTTCAAATCAAGCTTTGGAAATGGGAGAAAGACATTAAAAATCAATGTAACTCTGGTTCCGCACTTTCTCTCATGGTCACCTGCGGTCCCGCACCTTCTGTGTAAAAAAGCTGCGTACCTACCCGCTCTGTCCCTAACGGTGTAGGTGCGGACCCCTGTGAAATTCAAAAGGCGCAAGTTTTATCTTAAAAAAAACTCACTTTTGGTTAATTCTAGAGTTTTCTAGAAGGAATTTTGACGTGGATTGTTCGCTCTGAGGTGGTTCATGCATCCCAAAAGAGAAGGAGCTAATCCCTTGACTAAAGGAGCTATCCCTTTGAAGGAGGGCTTTATCCCTTTGAAGGAGGACCTAGCAACTTCCCTCCATTTCACTATAAATACAGGCATTGGGGTGAGGACTAGGGAGGTTAGAAGCTGAACATTTTGAGGGTAAATGCTGGTGAAATTAAGACTCTTTGGTTGAGCTTGAGAGGAGAGATCACATACCTCTTGGTTCCATTGGATAGTGAGTGAAACTTGTCAAAGTAGAGGAGACATCTTGTTGGACCCTGGGAGGAGCTTGTACAGCGTCAAGGCAAAGGTTGTAAAGTTCTTCTTCTTTTGAATTAATACAATCAAACTCATTTTTCTCAACAAGTATCTTATGTTATTTGTTTCATGGACTCCTTGAATTTCATGTTAAATATGTTTTATGCAATTGGCTTTTCAGGTGCTATTTAATTTGTTTGCCTTGTTTGTGTTTGCAGATTCGCGAAAAGGAGCTCATTTGGATCAAAGGAGCGAGGGCATCCACAAGCTTGCGTTGGACCAAAGGTAGGCCCTAAAAACACTTTTTTGCTATTGTTTATCAAAGCATATTTAGAGAAAGATAGTGTCTGGTTGGTTTGCTTGTCATTAGGTCTTCTTTACATTCTAGGAAGGTCTATCTTGTCCGCAAGATTGACTCATTCCGCGTGACATATAGGAAAATTATTGGATCATTGATGTGCTTGGTGAATAATCAACTAGACATATGCTTTGTAGTAAATGTTCTCATTCAATTCCAAGTGGAGCCGAAGCATGATCATTGGGTAGTAGAGAAACATATTCTGGGATATCTACGATGAATCATCTACTATTGTCTAAACTATGATAGAAGGAATGATGTCTAGTTGATGGGATATACAGACTCTGACTAGGGAGGCAGTGAGCAAGATGGAAGGAGAAACACATAAGGATGTTTCTGTTTGGGATCCTCCATGATATCATGGATGAGAAGAAAGTAAGACACAGTTGCTTTAAGTAGCGCTGATGGCTAAATACATTGCAGCCTGTGAAGTAAGAAGAGAAGCAGTATGGTTAAGGGAAGCTGCTATTCGACCAGTTTGAATGACTAATGAACCATACAATGACACTTTGTGATAACACAAGTTGTATATGTTTGTTTGAGGATCCAGTATTTCATAGAAAGACAAAGCATATAAACAACAAGTATCACTACATTCAAGAGCTAGTGCAAAATGATGTGTTTTGGCGACAATAAATCACCACTGATAAGTAGGTAGCTGACATATTGATAAAATCACTTCTGAACAAGAATCTTGTCCACTTGAGAGAAAATATTAGTTTGGTTGATGTATCATCCCTAATTGAGAGGGAGAGATATGCACTACATTCTTGAATCACTTGGGAAGAAATAATGGATGATTGGGTAACCATCTAGGCTTCGATAATTGTTGAGAATGAGGTAGGGAATTCAAGATAAGAGTAGTCGTGGACCAATATTATTTGAGGATTAGCTACCCAAGATAATAATATTGCAACAAAGGTCATATTCGTGGAACACCTAGGTAGAGTATGTACCTTGAGAGGCAATGCTTATGGTGTCTATAAGTCATTGGTATTGCCAACATTGTGTTCTAATCTTTTGGAGATATAGAGTTGTTAGTTAAGGCCTTTCTATGTGACAATGTTGGTTAAATATGATGCTAGATAGATGGGTTACCAATTCAACCCTTTTTATGAGATCTCTTCAGATTGAGAATGACCATGTACCTCTTATGAATACCTCCCTAGTTAAGATGGAGTGTTGAAAAATGCGTAACTAGATTCAGATTTCATCAGTATGAAATGTATTATTGTAAAATATAAAATGAAAATAAATTATTATTGAGGCATGGGTTTCATACTCAAGTCCGGGTAGATTATGTACCTTGAGAGGCAATGCTTATGGTGTCTTGTTGAGGGCCCCGAAATCGGGTCAACAACAAGGGGGATACCCACCCAGTCGGGAGCCTGGTTGGCGGCTCCTTGCCCGTTTGGTATAGCGGGTCCGACTGGGGATAATGGGACCAGCTTCCCAATCTAAAATATGTGTGTGTGTGTGTGTGTGTAGATTTTGATGATGCTAATCTAGAGGTAATTTTAAGCTAATTTAATTCTAGACTCTAAACTGACTTTATGCTACTGTAATATAACAAAAACAGCACATCTAATCTATACTAACCCGGGGTAAAATTCTTCTATTATGCGATCTAAAAAGATTTCATACAATAACTGGTAATAAAGATCATTCAGCTATCATAAGAATATAAATCAATTAAGATAAACCATTCTGCATAAGAAGTTAGGCAAAACAGTTGTGAACAGCATATCGCATAATAAGTTATTCATATGTCAAGCACAAATAAATGACTCCACCATACAAAAGTGCCAAATGGTAACCCACACATTCATACATTAACATATAAACAACTCAGCTGTATATCACTCTAAGAATATAAGCAGAAATTAATCAAGAGATAAAAGTACCATTTATGACTGATTTCACTCACAAACTTCAAGCAATAACGATTTATCTCTACTTACTTCTAACATCTACTAAGAGTACAGAAGTGCAACATCAGTAGCAGACATTAAAATGCAAACATAAATAAATCTCGATCCATCCATCCATCAAAAACCCCCTCCGAGGGTGCAAAAGTGCATGTTCTGAGGACAAGTTTTTTGACAAATTTCCGAACCCTTCTCCAAATGCCATGAGAAGGGTTAAATACTACTAACTAACTAATATTAATTACACAAATTTAGGAAACGGCTTCAAATGACCGCCCTTTTTACTAAAACAAATTTATTTCTAAAAATTGAATCTAATTTCTAACCGTTTCTGTATCTGCTCCTTAGTGCTGTAAGCAATGCAAGTTTCGCCTGGAAACAGTCGGCTGGTTGTCTTTTTCTTTTGCTCGAGCGATAAAAGTAGAAATAACAAAAGCTGGCACCTCTTTCTGACAAACTAGAAGATATTTTTGTAAATCTTCCTTTGGCTGGGTGTATTTGTTGTGTGTATACTTAGTATAACCCAGATTTCTTTCAAACTGATTGTGCTGTTGCTATTTCGGTTTCTGGCCGTGCGAATGACTCAATGAGTTAGGGATTTCGTTGCCTGAACAATCTTCCGTATTGAAAATTGCTTCCGTTCTTTGTTCCAGGCTTTTCTGGAGCGTCCTTCCTTTTTAGTGTTTTTCTTTTTGCTTTATCCAATCTGAGCTTCAGGATCTTTTGCAAACATGCTGCTTTTGTGCGCCTTTGACTCTGAGTCGTGGATAATCTATTTTCATCAGTGTCTGTTGAGTGATACTCTGGAATCCGCGGCCCTGCTGCATGCGGCATCCATTTGCGAAGGCATCTCCTCTCTGTTCTTCTAGTATTGGCACTTTCCCCTTTTCCTTAGATGTTTCCTGCATATAGATTTATATTAGTTGCTGCCTTACAGTTCACGCAAAGGAAAAGAGAAATGACAAAAAGATTGACATGAAAGCTTTAAGTTCTAATGAATGCATAATCATGACACTCATAATGACTTGACTCTTCGAAAAACACAACACGATCATCTTTGGATACTCAGGCGTGCAATCACTAATTTCCCTTAAGGTGCGTGCTCAATTTTGGGTTTACAGATCATGCCGAAGAAACTTTGCGATGGGTGGTTTCTGCGATTTGCATCGCAGCATTTGATAGTCTCATTCGTCGCAGATCGCAAATCGCAAGATCGCAGATTGTAGGATCGCAGATCGCAATTTTCATTTGATCAATGTGTGCTGCTTTTGTGACGTTGCGATATGCGACGTCGCATATCGGCCGTCGGCGATTCCTTAGATTTTCTTTTAAGGGCGCTTTCAAAATATGCGATGCGATGAATTTCGCATCGCTTCTTCGCAGTTTATTTATGCACATAGGAAAACGCTTCACTCTCTCTTTGCGATGCGATATAGCTTTTAGGGAGTTAAATACAAAAATTTTGATAAAAAATATTTTTGGGATTTTTTGTTAAGGGTCCCCCTTTGCTTGATGTTATTGCTAATACCAAACAAAGAGGGGGGTTGTTGGTGACCACAACAATGGCGATTCACTGTGAAGAACCAGTTATCTCTGCTTTTCTATTGACATTTCCACTTCCGAAACATAAAAAATTTTCATATGTCTAAATTTTGTTATGGACAGATAGAGTAGATTACCCCTTATCCTGTCAATGATACTTTGTCTCAACCTTTCTTTTATTCCAATTGTCTGCTTCCTTAGGCTTAGTTCTTGTATTCATACCAAACATTACTCGGTCCTTTTTAAAGATAAAATAAAGTCTTCTCTGCGTACTGGCTTTAAAATATGCTCATTTGTCGTAGGTAGAGCCTCTGCTGCCCGCAAGCGTCCATAGCCTCGACAGGGTTACCATGTTATCCAGCAATGATCCTTTTTCCTGCTTGAGGTTATTTACAACATTTCAGAGAAAAATCCTTTTTGACACTTTTTCCTTTTTTATTCTCTAAAGAACAATGTCTTGGTTTGGTGGCCAAATTATGACACAGTCATTCACTTGATTTACACTTTTGCTGAACAAGCTGGCTCGTGATGAGACCCCTTGTCTTTTGATTGCAACAATCTTTGAGTCGTTGCCCTGTTTTGATAGACAGTATTGGCAAAGTCAACAAGTTATAATATCTGTGATCATGATAAGCCGGCTCGTGATGAGACCTCTTATTCTTTGAGATATAGTGTTTTCTCGGATTGTTTCTCTGAACGCTGCAGTTTCCTTTAGCAGGGAGGAAGTCATTGTTTTTCCTTAAGAAAGCTCTGGACGACAATAATAGAGTTTGAAAACAACAGCTTTACAGAGAATATTTATTTTATTATTGATGATACCTTTCATTGTGCTGACATAAAACTATTTTTTACCAAAGGTTGTTTTCATCAAAATTTTTTGAGAGGTTGAAACTAATATCAAATCCAGGTTAAAGTTAACTCTATTTGTCAATAATAAAAGTCAGATTTTTCGAAAAGTTTTGCTATTTGTACAAGTGAAATCAAAATCTGATAGAGAGTTAGTGTGCTCTTTCATGAATCCTTTTCAATGATCATTTACAACCGGTTTTATTTATAAGAAAGAGAAAAACAAAATAAAAGAAACTAAAACTATCCTACAAAAATAGAAGAATGATCTTCTATGGAAAATACATTTTAAGAATCTGTCCATTCACAGGCAAAGAATCTCTTCTACCTGCCAAATCCTGCAACACAAATGTCGATGGGCCTATGACTTCTACAATCTGAAAAGGACCAAGCCACAGCTTCTGAAATTTCGTATGTTTGCCCTTTTCTTCATGAGCCTTATCCCATTTCAAAACTAAATCTCCCATCTGAAAGGTTTTTCTGGTCATTATGCTTGAGTCAAAAGAAGATTTTATTAGCACTTGGTGGTGAGAATGGGTTTTCTTAGCTTGTTCTCGTCGTTCTTCTAGTTTGATTATCTCCATTTGTCTCAATTGTAAAGAGGAAGTAGATACTTCATCGATGTGTTGTACTAAAGACAAAGAGGGAATGACTAAGTGAGTTGGAAGAACCACTTCTTTCCCATAATCTAAATTAAAGGGAGAAGTGCCGATTGAAGCTTTCTTCGTGATTCTATCTGCCCATAAAGCATTTACCAGCGCTTTGTGCCAATTCTTTTGGTTTTGGTCGACTGTTCTTTTGATAATCCTGATTAGGTTTTTGTTTGTTGATTCAGCCAACCCATTACCTTGCGGATAGTAATTGGCAGAATATTTCAGTTTGAACCCTCTCTTCAGTGCAAACTCAGTCATTGCATTTCCAGAAAAGTATGATGCATTATCAAACATTAAGGCCGTTGGCAATCCAAACCTAGTGATGATAAATTGATCTATGAATTCAATAATGTTTTCAGAATTAACTGTCTTGAGAGGAACTGCTTCTACCCATTTAGTAAAATAATCTGTTGCCGTGAGGATATACCTGTGCTGCTTAGAAGAGTGAGGAACGATCTCACCTATTATGTCCAAGCCCCATTGGCTGAATGGTTGCTCGATGTTAACCGGCTGTAGTGGCATGGACGATTTCTTTTGTTTCCCCGCAGCGGTCTGGCAGATTTGGCATTTCCTTACGTAATTGTATGAGTCTTTGAACAGCGTGGGCCAATAATATCCTGCACGTAAGATCTTATGCGCAGTAGCTTCTCCAGCATAGTGTCCACCTGCTGGTCCATCGTGGAGTTCCTGCAAAACCTTTTCGGCTTCAGTTTTCTCAAGACACCTAAGAAGTACAGAATCGTAATTCCTTTTAAACAGAACATCATTTATGAGCTGGTATTGTTTAGCTTTCAACCTCAGAGCTCTTTTCTTGGTGTGATCCAGATGTGATGGAGCATACCCATTCTTAAGATAATAAATGGTGTCCGCATATAATGATTCTGCGTTGTTTAGGCTTACCTCATACGTATGTACCTCTTCAGATGAGTTCTCAGGAATTTGCGATGCTCCAGCTAACATCTTGTAGAAGCCTTGACCTCTTACGATGTTTGCTGGTTTGATCTCAAGATCGTATTCTTGTAAAGCGGTAATCCAATTTGCTCTCTTTTCGCCCACATCCTTCTGTACCAACAGGTTTCTTACCGCTGGAAACGGTACTACGACTTTGGTATGGGCCTTAAGTAAGAAAGGTCTGAAATATTTGATCGCTTTGAAAACAGCATATGCCTGTTTCTCCACGTCCAAATAATTGAGTTCAGCACCTTGTAAGTTCGAGCTAAAGAATACGAATGGAGCTTCCGCCTTCTCTTGATTTACTTGAGTTAAAATCGCGGCATAAGATTTCTCTAAGGCAAAAGTGTACAAGATAAAAGATTCTGAAAAATTTCGGGTAGCTAAAGATGGAGCGTTGATGATAGCTTGTTTGATCAAGTTGAATGCTTCATGCTCATCTTGACCCCATTTAAAATTTGAATTCTTTTTTATCATATTTTGTAAAGGAGAAATAATACGTGAAAAATACGGGACAAACCTTTTTACAAAATTGATCTGTCCAAGGAAAGATTGCATGGCCTTTTTGTTATGGGGCATGGATATTTCGGAAATTTCTTTGATTCTGTCAGGTTCAATGTGAATACCAGATTTCGACACTATGAATCCAAGCAATTTCCCTTCACTTAATGCGAAAAAAGATTTCTTTGGGTTAAGTGAAATCCCATACCTTAAGCATCTTTGAAATATTTGTTTCAAATCTTTGAGATGGTCGCTTCGCTTCTTGGAGTACACTGTTATATCATCCAGGTAAATCACTACCGATTTATTGACTAAACCTTTAAACGCGATGTCCATGGCTCTCTGAAAGGTAGTGCCGGCATTGATTAGACCAAATGGCATCTTCCGATATGCGTATGTGCCCCATTTGGTTCGGAATGTGGTTTTCAACTGATCATCGGGATGTACCAGCACTTGATTGTATCCTGAAAATCCATCCAGGAAAGACATTAATTCTGAGCCCGCTACTGCCTGTAGTATTTGCTCCATAGGTGGGAGGGGAAAATTATCTTTCTAATAGGCTTTGTTGAGATTCCGGAAATCAATACAGATTCTAATATCTCCGTTTTTCTTTCTAACGGGCACCATATTGGATACCCATTTGGAGTGTCTAACGGGGAAAATTATTCTGGCTCTCAACAATTTATTTAGCTCAGTCTTTATCTGATTTTCTAAGTTGGGGTGGATTTTTCTGAGCTTCTGCTGGACAGGTTTTTCATTGTCAATCATAGGGATAGTGTGTTGAATGATAGAAGTGTTGTATGTCTTCATCTCATCGTAATCCCATGCAAAAATGTTTTTGTATTGTCTCAGAAGATAGATATATGCTGATTTTTCTTCAGGGGCTAGGTCGTGGCCCAGATTAACATTTTGCGGCTTCTGATCGGTTCCTAGGTTCACTAATTCATAATTCAGAGTTGAACTGTAGAGTTTAGAATTGGCAGACCTTTTAAAACGACTTTTCAAATCATATAAATCTTCTAACTTAACCACCGATTTAGGTATAGCATTATCAGTGCTATTGTGCTGAATTTGGTGATCATGATGGTCTTCGTCAATTATTTGATTTGAGTAGGATCCTTCAGAAGTGAGGAAATTTACAATGTCAGGATCATCATTGAATACTCTCCAGTTGGTGATGTTGTCAGGGATGGATGGTCTAAAGATTAATTCTATTGAGAACCTATCGGGACTAAAATCTTCGGAGGGAATAAGTCTAGAGGCTACGTTAGCTAACAGGTCTGCGCTCGCATTTTGGAGTCTTAGGATTGACGAAATATTGAATGCTATGAAATGTGAAGTCAGATCTTGTACTAAAGATTGATAGTGCTTTAAATGACTTGACAGGCAGTGTATGGTGTTACGTACCTGTTTGACGACAATTTCAGAATCTCCAAAGACTTGAAGATACTTAACATTCAACCCGATTGCTTTGTATAGGCCTTGCACCAAGGCTTCGTACTCCGCTGTATTGTTTGTGCAATCGAACTCAAGTCTGCATGTAAGCATGATCTTGTTTCCGTCTGGGCTAATCAGAACGCATCCTGCTCCTGCTCCCTCGTTAGATTTAGAACCATCAAAATATAATTTCCAAAATAAAGATGTATTTACAGAGTTATCTAAAAAATTAAAACACTTTGAATCATCAGTTTGGGAAAAATTTTCAACTTGGGACAAAACTGAATTTTCTAAGTAAGTTGAGGTGTGAGCATTGAAATTGCCGAGGAAAGAATCTACCGAGTAATTGCCTATGATACTGCTGTTGTATGCTATTGATTCATTCTCTCCTTCCAATTCAGTCACTATGTACTTTTGGTGCAACTCTCGTTCAACCTTTATTTGATTGGGTTTAGCGTTGTAGGGTAACCACATGTGCGACCAGTCGGTTGAGAAATATCCGTGGAGTTTTTCGGACCAATCCCTGCTAAGAATTAAACCATAGAATTCAGGGATATCAGCTACTAGAATGTCGATAACCTGACATACTTTCAGGTTAGACGACAATCTTATGGTCACCTGGTTAAGTTCACCAATCACTTCGACTTGAGATCGATCAAGTTGAACTATGCGCACTGCGGATTTCTGTGGCTGAACATTCAATTTGGCACATATTGATCTGGGTAAAATATTCGTTGAAACACCAGAATCGACCAAGCAATTGTGCACGTTTTTATTGAAAATTTCATAAGTGAGAAGAAAAGGAGGAGTATGGGATCTTGACCTTCCTCCAATCAAGGCAATGTGATTCGGATCAATCTTATTGATCATGTTGGTTGGAGGTCTCCCCATGTTGTGGGAAGCTACAGCTGTAGGTAAAGATGTAGTAGTCACGGCATGTAATTCTTTCATCATTATTTTCTGTTGATGTTTCAATTTGCTCAATTTGTAAAGAGTGATATTAGCCCTAGTCTTTTTCATGTCATCGATAATGTTATACTCCATTTCATCCGACACTATCAGTGTTCTTGATGGAGGTGTTCAATCTGATTGGACTGGGCTAAATTGGGTCGCTCTAGCAGTTGTTTTCTTTGTTGCGACCTTATCTTTTGTTGCAGGGCTTGCGCCCTTCTGTTTAGGGGTAGTTTGGGGAGGATCAAGTTGATTTTTGCTTCGTGTGCTAACCGGAAATGCTTCTTGATCCTCTTCTTGTGGGAGGATGAAATCCCACATTCCTTGTAGTTCCACAACTTCTTCATCATCGGTCTACCCTTCAGTGGTATTCTCTTCTTCTTCTTCTTCTTCAGATTCGACATTTGAGACAGCATTGGGTGGTTTCACCTCCATGGGAGGATTTCTTTTAAAAGATCTGTAGGGCTTTTTTGAAGAAGTTTCTGCTACTTGTTTTCTTATGTCAATCATCTCATTGGACATGGCCTTTAACACCTTTTGTAATCCTTCCATATCGAAAGGATCTTTCGTTTGCTTCTTCTTGGTGTCTTCTTTGAAAGAGATTTTCTTAGATTTGCGTTCTTCTATTGCAGATCTCTTTTCTAGGGCAACTACACGTTTTTCTACTGCTAACGCCTCAGTTAAGTCTTCAACTAAGGTCGTCTTGTTTGCCCTATCTACGAAGATAGCCAAGTTTGATGGTAAGGCCGTGATGTACCATTCACATCTTACTTCCTCGCTGGGTTGAGAAGCAGCGGGAATTTTGTTGAGGATCTTATTGAACCGTAAATTGAAATCTTTAATGGGTTCTTTAGCCTCAGCTTTAAGATTAGATAGGTCATTGATCAATGTCGCTGTTGATCTGTCATCGCCAAACTTGGTGAGGAATTGACTTTGAAAAATGTCCCAACTTGTGATGGACCCGGAAGGTAATGAAAAGTACCATGACCTGGCTATTCCTTGCATTGTATAAGGAAAAAGTCGAACGACAACATCTTCGTTAGTAACTCCGTTGAGATTAACAGAAAGCATGAAATTATTGATATGCTCTTCAGCTAGCATGCCTGTTTCTGGATTGAATTTAGGTAGCCATTTCTCAGGATGGGCCGGTATTGGGCTCAGGGGTGGAGGCATTAAAACCGCCCCAGGATTGTTCCATGGAGACTGGGCCATCGTTGAGCTGCTAGTTAATGAAAGTGCAGAAGATAGTCCCTGATGCTGAGAAGATGAAGATATTATGATCTTTGATGATTGAAGATGAAGGATTGTGGAAGATGGATGAGTGATTTGGGATGAGGATGTGGGTGGTTGACTTCGCGGTGAGGGGGTTGAAATGGACGAAGTAGATGAAAGAGTCTCACGGTCAGACTCTGGTGGTGTTTTCCTTGCTCTTTTCCTAGTAGGGAGAGGGAGTTCACTTGGTTGAATACCAAATGTTTCACTCTTCAATCTGGTCAGGGGATGAGCAGGATTGTACTGTGAAGTCACGCTGCTGTTAGATTTATCAGACCTATGAGGAAAAATAGAGAATCCCTGGAGTTTACGAATCAAAGTTTGAATTTCAGGGGGTTCAATGATGAGTTGGTCTGATATATTGGAGTAGGTAGCAGCGGTGGATACTCGAGCGACTTCTAACTCCGGGTTTAACCGTATTGGAGAAGTTGGGGGAGTTGATGAGGGTGATTTACTCTCAGAATGGCATTTAGATTTTGACTTAGTTGCCATTCATAGTTCGTGCCCTCCTTCTAGCGCCAAATATGTTGAGGGCCCCGAAATCGGGTCAACAACAAGGGGGATACCCACCCGGTCGGGAGCCTGGTTGGCGGCTCCTTTCCCGTTTGGTGTAGCAGGTCCGACTGGGGATAATGGGACCAACTTCCCAGTCTAAAAGATGTGTGTGTGTGTGTGTGTAGATTTTGATGATGCTAATCTAGAGGTAATTTTAAGCTAATTTAATTCTAGACTCTAAACTGACTTTATGCTACTGTAATCTAACAAAAACAACACATCTAATCTATACTAACCCGGGGTAAAATTCTTCTATTATGCGATCTAAAAAGATTTCATACAATAACTGGTAATAAAGATCATTCAGCTATCATAAGAATATAAATCAATTAAGATAAACCATTTTGCATAAGAAGTTAGGCAAAACAGTTGTGAACAGCATATCACATAATAAGTTATTCATATGTCAAGCACAAATAAATGACTCCACCGTACAAAAGTGCCAAATGGTAGCCCACACATTCATACATTAACATATAAACAACTCAGCTGTATATCACTCTAAGAATATAAGCAGAAATTAATCAAGAGATAAAAGTACCATTTATGACTGATTTCACTCACAAACTTCAAGCAATAACAATTTATCTCTACTTACTTCTAACATCTACTAAGAGTACAGAAGTGCAACATCAGTAGCAGACATTAAAATGCAAACATAAATAAATCTCGATCCATCCATTCATCAAAAACCCCCTCCGAGGGTGCAAAAGTGCATGTTCTGAGGACAAGTTTTTTGACAAATTTCCAGACCCTTCTCCAAATGCCATGAGAAGGGTTAAATACTACTAACTAAATAATCTTAATTACACAAATTTAGGAAACGGCTTCAAATGACCGCCGTTTTTACTAAAACAAATTTATTTCTAAAAATTGAATCTAATTTCTAACCGTTTCTGTATCTACTCCTTAGTGCTGTAAGCAATGCAAGTTTCGCCTGGAAAGAGTCGGCTGGTTGTCTTTTTCTTTTGCTCGAGCGATAAAAGTAGAAATAACAAAAGCTGGCACCTCTTTCTGACAAACTAGAAGATATTTTTGAAAATCTTCCTCTGGCTGGGTGTATTTGCTGTGTGTATACTTAGTATAACCCAGATTTCTTTCAAACTGATTTTGCTGTTGCTATTTCGGTTTCCGGTCATGCGAATGACTCAATGAGTTAGGGATTTCGTTGCCTGAACAATCTTCCGTATTGAAAATTGCTTCCGTTCTTTGTTCCAGGCTTTTCTGGAGCGTCCTCCCTTTTCAACGTTTTTCTTTTTGCTTTATCCAATCTGAGCTTCAGGATCTTTTGCAAACATGCTGCTTTTGTGCGCCTTTGACTTTGAGTCTTGGATAATCTATTTTCATCAGTGTCTGTTGAGTAATACTCTGGAATCCGCGGCCCTGCTGCATGCGACATCCATTTGCGAAGGCATCTCCTCTCTGTTCTTCTAGTATTGGCACTTTCCCCTTTTCCTTAGATGTTTCCTGCATATAGATTTATATTAGTTGCTGCCTTACAGTTCACGCAAAGGTAAAGAGAAATGACGAAAAGATTGACATGAAAGCTTTAAGTTCTAATGAATGCATAATCATGACACTCATAATGACTTGACTCTTCGAAAAACACAACACAATCATCTTTGGATACTCAGGCGTGCAATCATTAATTTCCCTTAAGGTGCGCGCTCAATTTTGGGTTTACAGATCATGCCGAAGAAACTTTGCGATGGGTGGTTTCTACGATTCGCATCGCAGCATTTGATAGTCTCATTCGTCGCAGATCGTAAATCGCAAGATCGCAGATTGTAGGATCGCAGATCGCAAATCGCAAGATCGCAATTTTCATTTGATCAATGTGTGCTGCTTTTGCGACGTTGCGATATGCGACGTCGCATATAGGCCGTCGGCTATTCCTTAGATTTTCTTTTAAGGGCGCTTTCAAAATATGCGATGCGATGAATTTCGCATCGCTTCTTCGCAGTTTATTTATGCGCATAGGAAAACGCTTCACTCTCTCTTTGCGATGCGATATAGCTTTTAGGGAGTTAAATACAAAAATTTTGATAAAAAATATTTTTGGGATTTTTTGTTAAGGGTCCCCCTTTGCTTGATGTTATTGCTAATACCAAACAAAGAGGGGGGTTGTTGGTGACCACAACATGTCTATAAGTCATTGGTCTTGCCATCATTGTGTTCTAATATTTTGGAGATATAGAGTTGTTAGTTAAGGCCTTTCTATGTGAAAATGTTGGTTAAATATGATGCTAGATAGATGGGTTACCAATCTGACTCTTTTTATGAGATCTCTTAAGATTGAGAATGACCATGTACCTCTTATGAATACCTCCTAGTTAAGAGGGAGTGTTGAAAAATGTGTAACTATATTCGGTCTTCATAAGTATGAAATGTATTATTGTAAAATATAAAATGAAAATATAAATTATTATTGAAGCATGGGTTTCATACTCAAGTCCTTTTATTTTATAGTTCAAGCACCCACTGAGTGTTTCTTGGATTTTTCCTAGGTTTAAGAGTCAATGTCATATATTGAAGACCCTATGGGCACATTGTATCATGTAAAGAAAAACAAAAATTGTCTTTAGAGTGTCGAAATGCCCTCCAAGATCAAGTCGACCTAGAAGCTGTCAAGTCGACTTACATGAAGAGCCATGTCTACCCATGAAGAGGCCTATATATAGAGAGGAAATTGTCCTCCATTAGACACACTCACTCACATTTCATTCTATGTGAATAAGAAGGCTAAAAGTGGTCGAAGAAGAAGGACAGAGAGGAAGACAAATGAAGTTGAAATACTTGGGCTAGTTCTCTCTCTCCCATGTGAAAGTTGAAGTTAGGGTTTTTGTGTTGGGGCTATCTTTGGTTCGATCTTGAAGAAAATAGAGAAAAGAAGTAAAGAGGAGGTGTCTTAGGGTGTCTCACTAGCCCTAAGAATCAAGGAAAGGAAAGAGAAGAGGAAAGGAGGCCATACAAATAAGATCGAAGTCTTCTTAACGAGTAGCAGCACTTGCCATGAGACAAAATTTCAAATCTGAAATAGGAGGTAGAAGATCTTGCAGAAGGAGGCCGAGTTGATATTGATCTTGGAGGGTATTTGTCTCAGCCAATAGGTCATGGTATTATTTAGTTGAAGGATCTATAAGAAGAGAAGATATTTAAGGGTTTTCCCCTCAATAGGAGAGGTTTTTGCCCTAGATTGTAACCTATATATTGTGCCACTATTATTCTTGTTTTGGTAGTTGTTTGATGTATCTCACATTACAATAATAAGGAACAAAGCTAATAAGGTAAAAATGTAACACAAACAATTATCAAGTTAAAGAGAATTAACATATTCACTGCCCTATTGGATTATCAGCCAGGAGCATCTCAAGAGAGATTGTCTGCAAAATAAGGGTGGTAGACCTCAGATATACAGTGCACAAGAAGCGTAGACTCTTGGGCATGTTGGGCAGAGCATTTCTCGTATCTATTCAGCATTGGATAATAGGAAGGTGTATCACCACACATCTATTATTGAGATGGACGATAAGTTTTTTGATCAAGTTGCTTCTATTTTGATTGACCCTGGATCTAATTATAGTTATGTTAATATTGACCTGGTGGATAAGTGTGGTTTGAATAAATAAGTGCATGCATAATATTGGTTAGTTTAGTTGTCTACAGGTACAATGAAAAGAGTTCATGATTGGGTAAGATATTCTGCAATTGAGTTGAATGGTATTCCTACATCAACTGATTTGAATGTGCTTCCATTGGGATCCTACCATATGTAATTTATTATGGACGATTTTATCTTCATAGGACCAAGATGGATTTTTATGACAAGCATATTGAATGCTTGGATGAAAATGGAGAATAAAGAATCTTGCAGGTTAAGAAGAAACCTACATCAGTTAAAATGTTTACAGCCATGTAGGAAATTGCAGTCGCGCGAAAGGGTGTGTGTTATTTGTAGTGCATATTTCTAGTGATAAAGTTAAGGATGTTGAGAATGCAGAGGTATTGAGTAGGTACCTAATTTTATAGCAATCTCAAGATGTATTTCCCATAGAGATTCTAGAGTTACCACATGATAGAGAAGTGTATTTTTTCATTGATTTGGTACGAGGGGAAACACCAGCATCATAGGCACCATATAGGAGGAGCACAATAATGTTAGTAGAGTTGAAGTTGTAGTTGAAGGAAATGCTTGAAAAGGGATATATCAGGCCAAGTGTATCACCTTGGGATGCACCAGTGTTGTTCGTAAAGAAGAAGGACTAAACTTTCTGTTGTGCATTGACTACCGGTAGTTGAACAAGGTAACCATCAAGAACAAGTATCTATTGTCGAGGATTGACAACTTGTTTGATTAGTTGAAGGGAGCAGCAGTGTTCTCAAAGATTGATTTGGGATCCAAATATCATCGGGTATGCATCAAATAAGAGGACATCTACAAGACTGCTTTCCAAACTAGGTATGGGTTTTGTGTGTTTTTTGTAGTTCCATTTGGTTTGACTAATGCTCCAACTACTTTTATGTGCTTGATGAATATTGTGTTGTGTCCTTATCTAGACAAGTTTGTTATTGTACTCATTGATGATATATTGATAGAGGGAGAATTGATGGGACACATTATTTCAAAGGAAGGAGCCAGAATAGATCCCAAAAGAGTATCGACAATACAATTAATCAATTTCCCATAACAAAAAAAAAGCATTCAAGCATTTTTAGGAAATATAATTTCTTGAAAAAGTTCATAGCTAATTATGTTGAGATTGTAAAAGGCGTCAATGATATGCTCAAGAAGAATCATGAAGTAAAGTGGAATGCACACTCTAGATATTCATTTTCTTGAGTCAAAAATCCACTCTCTGAAGCACCAGTATTGACCAGCCCAGACTACTCAAAGCCTTTCATTATTTTCTCTTTTGCATCAGATACTACAATAATAATTGTTTTACTACAGAAGAATGAATAATGTCATGAGAAACCAATTTCTTTCTTTATCAAATTAATGAGGGACGCAGAACTAAAGTATGATATAGTTGAGAAGCAAGCTTATGCTTTAGTTCAGGCTTTGAAGGCCTTCAAAACTTATATATTGCATTCTGAAATAATAGCCTGTGTACCCAACAATGCAGTAAAAAGGGGAAGGTGGATGGCCAAAATTTTAGAGTTTGATCTAAACATCAAACCAACAAACTTAGTGAATGTTCGGTGCAATAAACAGCCTAACATTTAATTTTCAACCTGGGAGTTCGTAAACTTGGAGGTGCAACACTGCAAATGCCAAAGAGAGCCCCTAGCAATCTTCAAATCAAATTCTAGTCTAACTTGCACATCAATCCCTTTATAGATTCTTGCAAAAAACAATTTATTCGAATCTTGCACTCAAAGGTAACTTAAGAAATCCTTAGTTATTAACAAAATCACTAGGAAATCCTTAGTTATTAACAAAATCACTCCTTATTCTAGACTATGCACTAACAATCTGCTAGATTCTTGAAAACAATGCATAAACTCCCAACTCAATTTCTATACTAAGTATGATAAATCTAAACGAAAAGCACACCGATCAATTTGGGTACTAGTTACTTTACTCATTAATTTATCAAGTAAACTGAGGTTACAACTCAGTTTCTTTAATGGAATATTTTGTTCCCACACTATAACGACAATTTTCCTGTACTGGAACAACTTTGTTCTTGTACTGGAACGATTATGTTTTTGCACTAGAACGACTATGTTCTTGTATTGGAACAACTCTGTTCCTACACTCGACAATATTCTATTCCCTAACCAACAAAAATACTATTATATCGAGCTTGAAATCAAATGGTGCAAAAAGGAAGATTGAATTCAAGTCAAGATAAAAATTCCCAAACCATCACATGTCTCTTTAAAATTTAAATTATGAAATCAATTGCAAATTTTATGAAACCTCAATGTGAATATTAAACTCATGTGCTTGAATAATGAAATCACCTTACAAATATATTCTACTTATGACCTCCTTTGAACTATTTAACACTGAGTCTCAAGTAAACCCCTATGTTTGCAAAGGAAGTTGATTCAAACACAAAGGTTCAACTTGTGACCTTCAATATGAATGGTAGCGATATTCAATTCTTGTACTTAAATACTTTAAATAAACAAATGATTAACAAGACCAGAATACGATTTAGATCTGACAAATTCCACAAAGAAATCAACTTCCTTACATAGTTACAATATGGATTTATCATAATGAGGGATTCTTCCCTGCTTACTGCAAATAAATGAATTTTAAACTAGATTTGTGCTAATCATTAAGCAAGGTCAAAACAGATGAAATCCTGCAAACCCTTATCCTTAACTGAAAGGTGATTTAAAGAAAAACTTCCCAAACCACAATACTTTTTATGATTAAAAAGTGAACGTAAAGAAATAATTTTAATGTAGAAGAAAGAAACATACTTCATTACACAAAACCTTGGATCTAAGAACACTACTATGAAAGGAAAAGAAATACACAAGAGGTCATGCAATCACTCCCAGACATTATCCATTAGAAACCTTCACACCAATCACTCCCTGTACTTAATACAAAAAATAATAGTAATGGCAGAACGAGTTGGGTTGGGTGGGCCCTAGCCAACTAGCTCTTTTCCCTTTAAGGAAAATTCTTAGTCTATGAGAGTAAGATTAACATTACACAAAATAGACAAAATAGATGCATGAACCTAGCATTGATGCTTGTTATTAATCAAAATCTTAGTCCTTATACATTTAAAGCTCCATAATACAGTTCCAAATCAATCTAAGGGAGGGGAAGACCCTTAGACCTTAGCTTAGAAGCATGAGATTACAAAGAATGGCTTGATGTCCCCCTCTCCAGAACCATGATTTGGATTTTATAAAATTTACAATTACATGACAAGCTTTGAGCAAGCCAAACCAAGCACAAATTGAATGACAGGGTATCATAACCGCATCCCATCCAAAGGAGGTCTATTACAACCAATATCTAATTAAGGAGACACAAATATGATATGTAATTTCCATTTGTTTACAAATCTGGGCATATTTTGGAATTCTTGAAAAAACATCATTTTTTATAAAATTGCCTCAAAGATCCTTGTGTATCTCTTAGATCAATGAAAATTTTGGAAATATGTTTGGAGGAAACCTAATTTGTCATTTTTTCAACAAAAATATTTCTTGTAATTTTCTGATTCAGCTTCATTTCTTCGTAAATAGTGTTCGAAGTTGACTATTTGGATACCTTTGCAAATCTATGTTTTACCTGATTTTCTACAAATCTGTCTGAAAGACCCCTTTGTACCTCCCAAACGGTGGTGAATTCTAGAAAATTGCGCTCTTATTACTCAATTTCCTATACTTGGATAAAAACCCATGTTCCATAATTTTCATAATCAACTTCATCTACACGCAAATCTAGGAGGAAGTTGGTCATTTAAGCACTACTCTGAATTTGGGGCTGAAGCATTAATTATTCCCTAAAATTACTTTTGTATGACCTAGGTTCATTTTGATTGATGTGGAGGTGTTCAAACAACATTTTTAACAAAAACCTTTCCCAGATTTTCTCGAAAATGTGTCGATGTATGAAAGCCCCAAATTGGTTGCTCTCTAGTGCAGGAATGTTGCTCTTTAGTGCAGGAATAAGTCAATGAAATATAAGTGCACCTATGACTATAAAAAAGGATCCAAAATAGTTCTGAATATATTTCATCTATCATTTTCCTTTGTGGCAAGCTCATATGATCGACTGGTCCCCATATACTTCAATTTTGGCGCAGTATCTGTATGGAGTGCAGGACCTACATTAACAACATTTAATGAACATCAATCCTAAGAAATGCATATAACGAAGGTATAAAATGAAAACCAAATGTAAATATTCACTATTGCATGAAAATAATGTATAAGTGCAAGATAAAGGTTCATAAACTGGTAAAACAAGGGAATAAGCGAGGCATCATATGGGGAAATAGATGTATTATATACAACAATTCTGGGACCTCACATCGCCCAATGCTGATCATCTTGCATGTCCTCATGCAAGTGAATAAACTTCTATATTGATGCTCCTTTTAAAAAAAAAATAGAATTAAACATAAATGTTCCTACACTCATAATATTGTTCCTTGCTAGATTTAACTATTATGACATAAAATGCCTCCTAGTCCATCTTTATTCATTAAAATTGATTAAAAGAAAATATAATTCCAAGGATCCCATGGGAATGTTAACAATGTTGTCACTACAGGAAAGTGTCATCATGAAATATCTAACTGTCAAAATTTCCACAAAGCATATCAAGATAAGTACATATATGTTATATCATCATTCATCACCCTTGTATACTTGATGCTTTGAGTCATAGCCTTGGGAAGTCCTTTCCTTTCAGACTTCATCCTTTTAATAAAAACATTATTTTAAATTCCATACGCAAGTCTTCCCTTCAAAAATAGCATACACACGTGGGTCCATATATACCCAGTCTGCGTATATAATTTAAAATATAAAATCCCTATTTTATGGGCGGGGTTTATGGGTTACACCGGAAGCCCACCTATAGGAGCCTATGGCCTAACTGTATCCCAACTGAAACAATTGTTTTGAGGTGTTATAAATACACCCCATGGGAAATCCTAAAGGGGGGGGAGATAGGATATTGATATTATATCCAATTGGTCCCTGATCAAGTTTGATTTATCCTTGTGCCTCCTACACTCCTAGGTGTAGGAAACCCTTGTTTCCTCATAGATATGTCCATCTCCTTTATATGGAATCTATGTGTATGCATTTGAAAGAGGATTGTTGAGGCTTGGGTTGGACGGATCCAGAGGAAGGTTTCTCTTGGATCCGTGGTCGAATTAGGTTGTATTCTTCCATATTTCTTTCCAAACATCAATAAAGAAGATTTTTCTTGTTCCTAATAGTTATGATATTTATGCTTTAACTCATGTTATGATCTAATTATGTATGATCTCATGTTTTATATCCATATGCTTATATGATCTAACATTCATATCTTGAACATGCTTTGAATTACTGCTACTATATATGCTTTTCTGGAATGTGTTGCAGGTTTTGAAGCATTGGAGGAAGTAGAGGGTTTGAATCCTGCAGGAACATCTTCAAATGGAGGACCTACGACTACTCTCTCTTCATCCCACTTTATTATTTTAAGCATTACGATTACTTTTTTTTATTTCTTCTTGTTGCTGTATGCCATTTGACCTATTAGGGTTTTCAACCCAAACCTTAGGGTGTTTTATCCCGTAATAGAATTAGCGACTCCACTAGGGAATACAATCTTATATTTTATTTTTTGGGTTTTTTTTCTTTCTTTATCTGGGCCTTCTTGTTTGGTTTCTTGATTTTTTCAGTATCTTTGATTTGTTTGCAATCTCAGCAAAAAGTCTGATCTTCTTGGTCAGGCCTAAATTTTTTATTTTTCTTTGGTAGCCTATTTATACGCGTTTTCAGTTCACACAGTCATGTACACACATGATTTTGTCCAAATAAACACACGTATATGTGGGTTTCCTTGAGTACAGTCGTGTATACACACAGGTCTGTCACTACACAGTGGCATATGTTTGGTTTTGAATGGATTTTTCAAATTCTGAGTCTAGTAAAGGGTTTTGCTTGATTTTTATTGCTTTTGTTTAGTCATTAATTGTTTGGGAGAGTCTTGCTTCTTGCAGATTTTTAGTTTCCTATCTCTCTTTGTGGAAAAACCTAGTCAACCTAGGGTTTGCTTCTTGGTGAAGTGTTAGTTTTTTGTGTTTGGGTTCAAGGTTTCTTAGTGAAGTTCTTGGCTGTTCTGAGCTTTTGGAATAGGGAATTGGTCTCAATTCACTTATAACCTAGCCTTTACATTGCTTTGCATTGCTTTCTTGAAAGTTGACATATTTCATTTTTTCTTGGTTTTTTAGAAAGTCCTTCTTGCAATCTTGTAAATTTTTCTTGGTATTCTTGAAATCTTTCTTGTTTGCTGGAGTTTTTATGCTGATGTTCAGATCGATTTGTTTGAGTTTGCAGCCTCTTTTCACTCTAATTTTTATCATGTTAATGATTTATTTGGCTTGTGAAATCTGAGGTTCTTTATGCTTGAATATAATCTTGAAGTCTTTAGTAGTTTTTGTTTTCTCAATAACTCTTTGTGCCCTTAAAAAAAAAAGATAGAAACATATTTTTGTTTCCTTTCTTTTTCTTTTTGGTTTTGTCTTTTTGTCTTCTTATCATTTTAGAGCAAGTGTGAAGTCTTTTCATTAGGTTGAATTTGCTTGATTTGGTGTTATAGACATTTTTGTGCCTTACAGCATTGAGCATGAAATGTCCATAATCTAAGGGATCCAAAGTCCCTAAACATGTTGTTCCTACCCCTAGAGGAACAAGGCTAACAAACCACAGCAATTCACAGAAGTTCTCCACCAGAAACTGCTCAAAAACAAGTCAATTTAGGATCAATTCAGTGGCTCCACTAGCTGTCTGCGCTGAAATGCAAAGTCAACACTGGCTACCTGCACTGCAATGCAGGTAGAAGCACTACCAGGGTGCGCTGAGCGGGAATTGACAAATGGCAAGTTCATTCCAAGAGGTGTCAAGACGCAGGAAGCTTCTAGAATATTCCTCAATGACACTTGCCTCAGTGAATTCGACTAGTGATGAGTAAGAGGTTCCCAATCTCCAAGTGGAAGCAAGAACCTCCAAGTGGATTCAAGAACTGACAGAGGGAGAGGACACTAGTCAGATCTCAAGCTGACTCATCCTCTCTCCAAACATCTATATATGGATCTCTCCTCCATGAGATCTAGAGGCTGGAATTTTGTTATTGCAAAGAATTGTTGTTGGTTTGAGACTGGAATTATTGGGTGCTTAATGCTTTGAGGGAAGGTGAAGATAGGAATTTCATTTGCTGGGAAGGAGATGCTGGATTGGAGCCCTCTGGGTTGTATCTCTTCCTGAACCTTGTTATTCATCAATAAAGCTATCTTGGTTTCTCCTATATACTGATGTATCTTTGATGTATGGTTGCATTAGTATGTTTAGTTTATTTCTAATCCTGAACTAGTTATGAATATGAATCTATGTCTTTGTGTAGTGTTCTCTTCTTGTGATCTTGCAGAAACCTCTTGAAGCTGGGCGAGCGAGAAGGCAAGTAGCTGGGAACTCCCAAAGAGAAGAGAGAACTGGATCGAGGGACAAACGGAAGACACCGGTTAGTCCATCTATCTCTCTTCATTCTTAATTCATAAAGGAAGAATACTAGAATAGTTGTCTCTGTTTGTTGCTAAGGCACTGTCACACCTTAGGTGGATAGGATCGTCTTGCATAGGCATTTTTCCCCACAACAAATTGGCGACTCCGCTGGGGAGATCTTTTTAGTCATTTTATTTGTGTTTCCATCATTGTTTGTTTCATAGACCCAACAGCAACAATCGAACTGCATCTGCTATTCTCAGATGCAAAGTAGATAGCTGCTGCTTTGATCCAATCACTGGATTTGTCTATGATCTGAACAATGGATTCACAAATGATTTGATGATCCTTTGTGATAGATCTTAGCCCTTCCTCTAAGAATCCCTTTGATTGTACCTTGTTTGTTGCTTTGATTTGGCCTGAAACCGTAGATTAAATAGCAAATTGTGACCTAGAACCCAGTGAGAAACTCGCGTTTCTCCTTCAGCGCAGACCCTGTGAAGAGGTTCTGCATTTCAACGCAGGTCCCGTGAAGGCTACCTACGCTGAATGTCAAAACCCCTGTGTTGAGGTTGCGCTGATCCAGTTAGGCCTTGTGCAGCTGGGGTTCTCTGCTCTGTTTTGCCTTGTTTTGATCTCTGATTTTTGCAGCCTGTAACCAGCAAAGGTACCAGTCTGATAACTCCTTTTCTCTGCTTAAATTCCGCCTCCTTTTGTACAAAAAGACTGTGAGTGTTTTTATGTGTTTGTGGCGTCATTTACAGTCTTCGTTTGCAAAGAGTAAAATAGTCATCCTGTAGCCCTTGATTCAGATCTGTTGATTGTGATCTTAGGAGAGAGTTCATTCGCTGTTTACAGTTGATTATACATTTACTTTTGCTTTTGGTTTGAGTTTGTCTCTTTTAAGTGTCGAAACAAGTATTCATTTCGGAAATCGTAAAGTGTTGTAATCTCTTCTACCCTCTCTGATTTCGAAAAAGTAAACTTGTTTGTATTTGTCATTTAAAAGCGAATTCAAAAGTTGTACAAAAAGCTTTCTTTGTAGGCATCAATACTAAGAAAGCGGAAAACAAACACCTGCATTGTGCATTTGCATCTTGATAGTTTGCATGCTTGATTTAGGGAAAGTGCATTAGAGTGTGCTGATTTCTCTTTGAGAAAAGATGGTGTCTTTCTTTTTCCTTTGTAGCTAGGATTTTCATAGTTGAAAAGATATAAATCTTGCTTATCATCTTTAGACTGCATTTAGGAATTGTATCATACATCTCGTGGTGAACCTCAAAAGGCAAATTTCTAAAAAGATCAACCAAAAATAAATTGAATGAACTTAACAACTCTTTGCAACATAACGCACAACATAGAGGTCTAGGCTAGAGACGTGTTCCGGCGTCGTAAAGCCTGGTGATTGTCGATCTCGTTGATGGTGGGTGATTCCTCCTGGGGGACGATAGCGCCAGTACGGATTGTGCTCCCACGTACCGTCGCGTATATATTGGGAGACCCCTATAGGCATAAAACCTTTATCCTTAGGAAGCCGTGTCGGCCGCCCTACTGATCGCAATGCACTGAACACAGCATTCAGGAAGATCGACCGCCCGTACCTTAAAAAGTATTCTGCGGTTTTGCGAAAAGTTTGGCACACCCTCTACCTAGAACTCCAGAGCCGTTCCTTTTGGCCTTTTTCAGACTCTATAACAGAAAAATTCCATCCGAGCATTTGTCACTTCGGGCTCGTTAAAACATCGAAGGAGACTAGAGTCATCTTTAGCTTTTTCTCAACTCTTTAAAATTGAAAAAGCAAGTTGTGTCTAAAAGCGTCTAAAAAATTCATTTAATTCGGAAACACACTTTCCCCTTTTTGTATTTTGGTTGATCGAGTAATCCGCAATCGTGGAATAAAGTCAATTGAAACCCCGTCATTCGCGGAGGCTTACGAGTCAACCGTCTTTGTCTCTGGAATCGAAAATAGTACGGACAAAGCGAACTCGTTTAACCGGTTCGAAATCTCCTATCAAAGTTAGAACAAGTGTTCCAACGACATCTAAGAGTCCGATTACTCCAAACATTTCTGGAAACCCTGCCTATATAGAAGAAGTTCAACAGCCACAGAGGGACAGTAACACTGATCCTAGTCTGAGAGCAAATACCTGCGTTACTGAACCAGTTCCATCTGTGACCGGTTCAGAGAGTCTTGCTCCTCAAACAACTGTCGCTGTCGATTCAACCCCTTCTTCGGCACTAGAAATATTTTACGGACCTGACGGTCTTCCTCTTCCACCTGGTTTGATTGTGATAGAGGAAATTGTAGAAGATCCGCAAGTAAGTACTCTAACACATTTTGGAGTCGGGGTCACTCTATTTCCTTCTACATCAGAAGTTAGTCTATCACCAGTGGAAGTTCCTGTAGAATCGCTAGGTAATCTCTTGGATAGACTCAAAATGTCTGAACAACCGTCAACATCTAGGACTGTGTCGAATGACACAGCGACAACAGAACTCCCTGCCGTCACTCCGACAATGTTTGCCGGCATACCATCTGTCCCGACTAGCTCACAACCGCTAGAAGGAGTCCACCCAGGGACTATTTCGACAGTGTGGTCCGTTCCAGTTTGTTCCTCCGGAATAATATCCGGCAACTCTTATGTTGAAACTCGCCAGATTGATCCATTTGGAGGTCAATTTGGGCAATCCAGTCCCCAAGGACAAACAATCCCCTTGAGTTCCGGATTGCCACCGTATGGGGGGCAGTATGCCCTTTCATTACCCCCTCCGGGAGGATATCCATACGGGAGTCCTCAACAGTATTCAGGTTATACTGGAGTTACGACAAGTGGTTGGGTACCTATGCTACCTCAACAACCAAGGGTTGTGTATTCTATGCAACAATGTGTACCTATGTCGAACATCCCGACTACACCGGCTATTGTGACAGTGTCGCAGGTTCAAATGTTGCCTGTTGTATGTCAACCTCAGATTTCTCAGGTTGTAATGCAACAGCCCCTTGACCCTGTGACTCAACCACAATCGCCTACTGGTGGGGCGACACAGGTCCAAATGGGTACAATTACCCCACACCTTGGTCCAACGGTTAGTATAGCGCAACAGAACATGGCTTCACAACCATGGTTGGTGCAATACCAACAACCACAATTCCAACAAGTATACCAAGGTTCTGAGCAGCAGATCTTTGCGAACAGTGGACAACCGTACATTCAAAACGGTCAAAATCAACCACTTTACGGTGGTCATGTCCACCAACCGTATCAGTCATACCAACATCAATTACATTATGCTGGTATGCAAAGGCCAACTGCTCAGGCGATCCCATCGTATCCTGGGTATGCTTCACCTAACCTGAATCAACAGTTACCATTCGTGGCAACTTTAGAGTTACCCGATTTACACCGGTTAACAAACGATCCAATTGCTTATGCCCCTTGGTGGCCAGCGATTCCTCACAAACTTCCTTCGGACATTCCTAAATTTAATGGAAATCCAGGTGAAGACCCATCGAATCACGTGATGACTTTTCATCTGTGGTGTTCATCAAACACCCTAAACGATGATTCGATAAGGCTTCGCCTTTTTCAGAGGACGTTAACGGGTCCAGCGGCAAAATGGTATATTGAATTACCTAGAGCTTCGTTTGACAATTTCAGCTCCTTAGCCACGACTTTCTTAACCCATTTTCAATTACCGATAAGGTATGAAATGGGAATGGAAATCCTAACCAACTTCAAACAGACGACGGCCACTCATATATCCGATCATATACATGAGTGGCGTCGTCATCGTAGGATGGTGAAAACGTACGTTCCGGATCAGCTATTAGCTGAATGGTTTATCACGTCGTTACTTCCTGCCATAACGGAATATGTGGCCAAGGGAGGAGCCGTAACGGAAGAGCAAGTTATTGCTCGTGCACAATATCTAGACTTAGTCTACACTCAGTCTGGCACGCTCTACGATAAAATACCTGACGCCCCTAGACCGGAATTCTCAATTCCTCCTCCTCCTAAATCAAATAATGACTCTCATGCCGGCGATGACGTGATTGGCACGACAAACACGAAGTTGATAAAGGCCAACTCCAAGAAGGCTCGTAAGACTTCAGATCAAAATGCAAAAGACGAAATTCTTGCTTCGGAAGTGAATGTCGTATCGATAGATAAGGGCAAAGAAACCAATCAACCAGGAAGCAAGAAGAAGCAAAACAAAGGGAAGAAGAAGGAACAGGGTGAGTCATGTCCCGAAAAAACTTCTTCAAACCCTCCTGGGAAAGGGAAACCAAAATATCCATGTCAAATATGTGATGAGGATCATCGGACAGGAGAATGTCTGTACAAAGCCGAGATTAAAAGATTCTTTAAGAGTCCGAAAACTTCAGCTGTGTTAACTGATCTGTTTCCGAATCCAGGTCAAAATCTGGTTGATAGTGGAAATGCTTCCCCGTTGCAAGTGCTAATGTTTTCGATCTCCAAGCAACAAAATGATGCTTTGATTTCGACAAGGAACAAAGGTTATAGGAATCCGCAACTGTCGAACGGCAAGGAAAAAGATCAACCAAGCAGTTCGACAACAACTTTGACAGAAGTTGTACCACCCATCATTCCTGAATTAACAATAAAACCACTAAAGGGAGTAGTACACAAGTCGACATTTAATCCTCGCGCCAGAGCAGCATAGCATTATAACATAGTGGAATATTTGGCCCAATCGCCATCCGCTATGTCGACTCTTGAAGTACTACAAAATTGCCCATCCCAAAGGCAGGCTTTATTATCAGCCATTGGTGGGGTTGATCCTAAGGATTCCAATCTTGTATCCTTTGACCACAAAGAATAGGATCCTCAATTACCAGCTCAACTAGCTTTCCTTATCCAAGTGAAAGCCCTCAACAAAACTGTTCACCGAACAATTATTGATGAGGGGGCATCCACATGTATTATGTCGATGAGTTGCTGGAAAACTTTAGGATCTCCAACCTTGTCGCGATCTTCGACAACATTAAAAGCATTCGACGGAAGGACATATACCCCGTATGGTATCCTAAATAACTTGAAGGTTGAACTAGGGGGGAAAACGGTAGAAATAGATGTTGAAGTCATCGATGGGAATCTTGACTACAACATCCTACTAGGAAGACCATGGATCTATGCCATGGCAGCTGTTGTGTTGACCTATTTTAGAAAGATCGCATTCCCCTTTCAAGGAGGGATTACGATCGTCGACCAACAAAACTTCCTCCCTAATCTTTCTCAAGTTACGGGAAGCATTCCAATGATCCATGAGAGCAACCATTCGCTTCAAAATATCGGAGTAGGCCTACTGAAAGACCCCACATTAATGGGAACTTTCGTGCTTCCACCTCCAATCTATATTGGAGAAGTAGCGTTGGTAGGAGCCTGCAACATGATATCTTCCGTGCAGAAGATTTCAGAAGACGATACTAACATGGATCATGCAATGGTTTTGCCCCCAAGCCCAATAGAAATTTTGTAGCAATCAATGTTTCTGGCATGGGAGGCGAACCCAAATCAACGCTCATCAAGCGTTTGGGTAGATAGGTCTAGAGAATATGGTACCCCTTTAGATCCTTGGTCGCGAGTGCATGAAACCGACAAAGGAATTCTACAATCAATGTTGATTGAGGGGGCACCATGGAATGATAGCCACCATCGTTCCTTTCTTCCGGATTGTGAAGAAGATACTCATGATGACCTTTATCACCCTTCAGTCTTTGAATTCCTATCAAATACTGTAAATACGGTGGATTCCGAGCGAAACCTATCCAATATTGAAGAGACTATAGCCATAAATATCTCAACCAAAGCAGATGTTGTAGAGAATATTTATGTTGGCAAATGTTGTTCTCCTTCAGAACTGGAAATATATAACACTCTTTTTCGTGAATTCAGAGATGTCTTTGCTTGGTCATATGATGAAATGCCAGGCATCGACTCGAGTATTGTTGAACATGAAATTAAGATGTATCCTGATGTCAAACCAGTAAGACAACGGCTTCGGCAGGTGCACCCCAAGAAAGCCGTTGCCATTAAGGCAGAAGTTGAAAAACTTCTCCATGCTGGTTTCATCTACCCGGTTCCTCTAACCGATTGGGTATCGAATATTGTCCCTGTTATGAAGAAACAAGGAACAATTAGAGTGTGTGTTGATTATAGGGATGTAAATCAAGCTTGTCCAAAAGACAACTACCCTACACCCTTCATCGACCAGATAATTGATGAATGCGCCGGATGTGAAATCTTTTCATTTATGGATGGATTCTCTGGGTATAATCAAATAAATATCCGCCCACAGGACCAGTCAAAGACTGCATTCATTTGTCTGTGGGGCACATTCGCATATCGAAAATTACCCTTTGGTTTAAAGAATGCTGGGGCGACGTTTCAGAGGGCAATGAATTATGCCTTCCATGACATCAAGAACATCGTTCAACCATACCTCGACGACCTTCCGGCTCATTCGCGAAAGCGGACTGATCATCCGCAGCATTTAAGAGCGATATTTCTACGTTGCCGACACTACAAGATACGACTCAATCCACACAAATGTGTATTTTGCGTCAGCTCTGGTTGTTTACTTGGATTTGTAGTCTCCAAGGACGGGATTCGTCTCGACCCTTGCAAGGTTCAGGCAATCATCAATTTGCCTCCACCTTCGAATTTGCTTCAGATTCAGAAACTCCAAGGGAAAGAAAACTTTCTGAGGAGGTTCATTCCAAATTATGCAGAACTTGCTAAAGGTTATACTCGTCTGTTGAAAAAGGATGTACCTTTTGTCTGGGATCAGGTGGCGCAAGCTTCTTTTGACGCTCTGAAAGAGTCTCTAGTAAAAGCATCATTAATGTATGCCCCGGACTACCAAGAGATTTTAACCTGTATCTGGCTGCAGCGGATACGACCATTGCGATGGTTTTAGTTCAAGAAGTCGATGGAATTGAACATCCCATATATTATTTAAGTAAAAACTTGAATGATACAGAAAGCAAATATTCTTACGTTGAAAAGCTAGCATTCGCTGTTGTTCAAGCGATACAAAGATTTCGACATTATGTCCTCTTTATGCAACCCCATGACTTACATATTGTCGCGACAATTGCTGGGGGGGAAATATTCAAAATGGATAACAATCCTTCAAGAGTTTGATCTGGAATTTGTAAAATCCAAATCAAATAAAGCTTTAGTTTTCGCAGAATTATTGTGCAATATCCCATCGTCGTCCAACGATGAAACATCCGAAGAATCAATCGTGGACGAAAGTTTGTTTCTGATATCCACAAGCGATGAGTGGTATGGAGATATAATCGTTTATCTCCAAACCCAAAAATTCAGGCCTAACACCTCTCACTCAGAACAAAAACGTATACAATACCAAGCAAAAGACTACATGATCGTCGGTGATACGCTTTACCGTCGTGGTATCGATACAGTTCTGAGAAGGTGCCTCACCCATGAGGAGGCCGAAAAAGCCCTGAATGAATGTCATTCAGGCACCTGTGGGGGGCATCAATCTGGTTATGCTACAGCACAAAAAATCTTACGAGCAGGATACTTCTGGCCAACCATGTTCAAAGATTGCATAACCGCAGTCAGAAGTTTCCATGCTTGTCAGATTTTTGATAGCAAAACCAGAAGACCTCCCGCTCCGCTACAGCCAATAGTAGCTGTGGGGCCTTTCGCCAAATGGGGCATCGATTTCATGACATGTAACCCCACCTCGACCGGGGGGCATGGGTATATTATAGTCGCAGTTGACTATTTTACCAAATGGGCCGAGGCGATGCCTACATTAGATAATACTGGTGAAACAGCTGCCCTTTTCTTTTTCAATCATGTAGTCGCTAGGTTCGGCGTACCACAGGCTATAGGTACAGATCATGGATCGCATTTTCGCAATCACATGATGGTTGAATTAGCTGCCAAGATAGGGCTATCTCATGACAGCTCTACCCCGTATTATCCGCAAGCCAACGGACAAGTTGAAGCGATCAACAAAGTCCTGAAGCGTATGTTGCAAAGGATGATCGGAGTTCACAAAAGAAGATGGCACCTAATCCTGTACGCAACTTTGTGGGCTTACCGAACATCGGTAAGAAATGCAACCGGGTTCACACCTTTCCAACTGGTGTATGGCCTGGAAGCAGTCCTACCAATCCAGTGTGAAATCTCGTCTCTTAAACTCGCAATTGATCTCCTCCCCGGAACTTCGGAAGAAGAGGCCCGTTTCTTGGAATTAATCCAATTGGATGAAACCCATCGTGACGCTGCTTTGGCTAACGAAGCCCATAAGAAACGAGTCAAGGCGCAGTTCGACAAAAATGTCAAACCCCGTGTCTTCTCAAAAGGTGATTTGGTCTTGCTTTACGACCAAGAATCCGATAAATTGGGAGCAGGAAAATTTAATTCTTTATGGATGGGCCCCTATATTGTTAAACGAGTGTTAGCAAAAGGAGCCTACGAGTTAATGGATTATGACGGAATTCCACTGGCGCAACCTCGTAATGGGTTGTACCTCAAGCGTTACTATGCTTAAATAGTGACCAATATGCATGCACCTCGATTTGCGTTATTATGCTGGGGGCATGATCGAGCAGTTTTAGCACACAGTTCATGCTCGTTAAAAAATAAATGCAAGAATAGAGCAGTTTTAGCACACAGTTCATGCTCGTTAAAAAATAAACACAAGATCCTAGCAGTTTTATCGTATAGTTCATGCTCGTTAAAAAATAAACATAAAATCGAGCAAATGTTTCCACCCGCGTTCAAGCTCGTTAAAAAATGAACTATTCCGGTAAATGACCACCGTGAATGTAATATTATCAGCCATTAAAGCCTTGGTCGTGTTTGCACCATCACCTCCACTTTTCCATTGGCCGATCGTTCACCTCCATATGATTGTTTACCCATTTTGAGGAACAGCTGCGAAGAGTGATTTCACTAGCCATCCTTGTGACACTGCTGTGATTGGAAAATTCCAAGCCTTACCTGGAATCAGCTGCTAACCCATTTCATCACTCGTTCCTCAAAAGACGAGTCTTCTTTAAGCTCTTTTCAGCTGACTCGTAAAATATGAAAAGATTGCCGAGTTTTGGCCTTCCAGCTTGTTAAAGCGATCGGAAGAGCTATCCCTCCTCTAGATTTTAATCTTTTTGGACCTGAGGGATTATTGCACAAAAAGATCGAGCGCTTGTTTTGTTCGCCTCGTTAAAACTATCGAAAACTGATCTCTTCTGTATTGTTTTATACTTTTTCGGACTTAAGGGATTAGATGACGAAAAAGGACTTTTGGAGTTAACTTTACGTACCTTTTCAGACTCTCTAAAAATGAAAAGGACCGAGTTATCTTTGTCGTTAGACTCGTTAAAATCATTAAATAGCGACAAACTTGTCTTTAGACGAGAACGAGTTTCACTATCGCTAGGCTCGTTAAAACATAGCGATGGGTTTGCCTGAAGGGCAAGTTATAGAACATGCATATGTTATCCTCCTCAAGCTTGACAAAAAATAAAGAGGTACTGGTCAGCAATGACTGGGGAAAAATTGGGAGAAACTCAAGAAAACTTTGATGGTAGCAAGTCGCTCTTGAACATGACACTTTTCCTCCGTACCACAATCGGGTTGGGTTGTTTCATTCACCGGTCACATCACCATGGTCTCGCCATACCATCCATATTTGGGGTAATGCTACTGATCCATCGCATCAGTGTCGCCATATGTTCAAGAGAAGTCGTTCAGAAAAAGTCAACCGTGTCCCATCCACTGCCGTACATTATCCTTCATCCTTTCATGACTGCCACCCTGAATCATATGTCACAGATCGTTTTCACCTCCATCAAAATCATTAGCTCCGTTCCGTGTCATTGATGTGGGATACATTAAGGCCCTCCTTTGACGGATCGCTTCTTGTCGACATCAGCTCATTATCCAAGAAGTTGATCTAGGAACAACCCCTTCAGTACTTTGAAGCTTGCATGCCTCAATGGCAAGTTTCTCACTTCCGGCGACAGGTATACATCAATGACCTTCGACTGAAAGATTTTGCGTGGTGTTCGACGCCAAGTCCTTTATTCACACCACGTGAATTGTACTGCAGTACCTTGAGGGTCATTATCATTATCGGTGATTCCTCTCGCGCTTGTTAACGGTTTACCTCATTGACCGGTAATCAAGCGATGTCTTTCCATGTTCGACTTCAGAACATTTCTCACATGGATCGACTTGTACTTAGAGTGAAGATCGAACGAGTTTGAAGACCCCGGATCTAGTTTCATCCATCCAGGTTGCGATATATATTCAGAAAAGATAAAGACATTGACATGTACATCATTGCAACAGATAATCATCCTATCCAAAGGATGATAATTTCATCAAAATTATCAGTCTACCATCAGACGATTGTCTGTTCTCTGTACAGAAAAATGAATTTATGAAGCTGAGCATGGGAATGCCCCCCTCAGCTAGATCATGAAAGCAGTATGAAAAATAATGTATTGTATTGTATCTTATTACAGGTCTCCTCCCAGCAATGAATGAACTTCGGATCCTCCTGATAAAGCATTTCACCCGATAAACGGCCTCATACTTTAGGGGGCAACTGTTATAGACATTTTTGTGCCTTACAACATTGAGCATGAAATGTCCATAATCTAAGGGATCCAAAGTCCCTAAACATGTTGTTCCTACCCGTAGAGGAACAAGGCTAACAAACCACAGCAATTCACAGAAGTTCTCCACCAGAAACTGCTCAAAAACAAGTCAATTCAGGATCAATTCAGTGGCTCCACTAGCTATCTGCGTTGAAATGCAAAGTCAACACTGGCTACCTGCACTGCAACGCAGGTAGAAGCACTACCAGGGTGCGCTAAGCGGGAATTGACAAATGGAAAGTTCATTCCAAGAGGTGTCAAGACCCAGGAAGCTTCCAGAATCTTCCTCAATGACACTTGCCTCAGTGAATTCGACTAGTGATGAGTAAGAGGTTCCCAATCTCCAAGTGGAAGCAAGAACCTCCAAGTGGAATCAAGAACTGACAGAGGGAGAGGACACTAGTCAGATCTCAAGTTGACTCATCCTCTCTCCAAACATCTATATATGGATCTCTCCTCCATGAGATCTAGAGGCTGGAATTTTGTTATTTCAAAGAATTGTTGTTGGTTTGAGACTGGAATTATTGGGTGCTTAATGCTTTGAGGGAAGGTGAAGATAGGAATTTCATTTGCTGGGAAGGAGATGCTGGATTGGAGCCCTCTGGGTTGTATCTCTTCCTGAACCTTGTTATTCATCAATAAAGCTATCTTGGTTTCTCCTATATACTGATGTATCTTTGATGTATGGTTGCATTAGTATGTTTAGTTTATTTCTAATCCTGAACTAGTTATGAATATGAATCTATGTCTTTGTGTAGTGTTCTCTTCTTGTGATCTTGCAGAAACCTCTTGAAGCTGGGCGAGCGAGAAGGCAAGTAGCTGGGAACTCCCAAAGAGAAGAGAGAACTGGATCGAGGGACAAACGGAAGACACCGGTTAGTCCATCTATCTCTCTTCATTGTTAATTCATAAAGGAAGAATACTAGAATAGCTGTCTCTGTTTGTTGCCAAGGCACTGTCACACCTTAGGTGGATAGGATCGTCCTGCATAGGCATTTTTCCCCACAACATTTGGGGAAAAGATTTGTGATTGAATTTGTTCCTCCTTTTTGTCAAGTTTTGGCCTCTTGATCTCTTGGAGAAACACATTTGCTTGCTTTAAGATTAATCCTTAGAATCTTTCATCTAGCATTTTTAGTTTGTGTTAGGATAGTTTCACTGTAAGCATTTTTAGTCTCTTTGTAGATTTTTAGTGTGTGAGCATCTGTTTTGAAAAAGAAAAGAAATTTTTTTCTTTCTTAGTTTGTTCATAGAACCTTTTGTAGAAATATCTTTCCTTGAAGAAAAAGATTTTCATATGCATGTAGCCAAGTTTTCCATTGATTCCTTCTTGCATAAAATAACATAATAAGTTTCACTTCCATTTTTTCTTGACTTAAGAACAACCATTAAAATCAAGCACTAAAACTAAAATGAACTAGAATTTTTTTATTTGTCATAGTTACATCAACTAGTCTAGGTCATTTAGGGCCTTGGAATAGGTGTGTGGAGAGTTAACTCTCTAAGGCCACTTTGAATTTAAACATAGAAGTTGATTAAAAGAGTGAAATCCAGTGTCGTTAAGTTGTTCGAGAAATCTCTTCTCTTTTGGGAGTTAAGCATGAGGGCGAGTGAAAGCAAGGAAGAGAGATACCCCCTCTCCTACTTGTCAGATCCCAACCAAAGACTGTTTTGCCCAGCTTCTGATACGAACTGGTGACCTTAGTTTCCATTCCTAGGGACCACATAGGTGAATATGGGGGGGAATACCCGTGGTACCTGAGGTAGACATTGCATCACTTTCATAGTAATTATGGAGGGTGCCCTTACGAAGCTAGGGTACTTGTATCGACAAAGGCTTTTTTTTGGAGGTCAACGTAACTGTTTATGTTACCTTCGATAGTAGGTTTAGGCCACAATTATCCAAAACTATCTTCAGAAGGTCCTTTAATTCACTTTCTTGTATTTTGGTGTTCGTTCCTCATCACTCGGAGCGGAAATACTTGGAATTTGCTTGATTGGTTGCATCTTTAGGGACTTTATAGTGGAGTGTTCTTTTCTCTTTGTATTTAGTTGTCTTTAGGTGGATTTGTCTTATAACTTTTGGACCTTAGATTCTGAGTGACTAACCAACCACTCCATTGGTCTTGAAAGGATTTTGATCTTTCTTTTCAAAGTTGTGGAGTTATGTCCTTAAGGAAAAAGGTTTGATCATGCATCTCTCTTCATTGGAAAGTCATTTATACAATCTCGTAAGGGAAGGAACTGTGTATAAGTTCGGTATGGCCAATATTCCTGTGGAGGCCAACCAAGGGACCCTTCCAAAAGGGGATCCTTGTACTTTTCCTTTCTTTGGAAACATTGGTACCCCCTTGATGACCACTTTGAATATTCAAGGATTGAATTTTCGACTACCAGTTGGCTTTGGTCCACTCTAAATATTCGAAATTTTCTTGAAGCTTCTCAAATGAATGCTTTATTTCAAGGGCATCAAATGGGTGTAAATTTATCATCTTCTTCAAAAGAGAAATCTAAGATTCCTCTTTCTCCTCCCTCTTGTAATAAGAGAACTAAAAAGAAGAGAAAGAGGAAGATGAAGATGAAGAATAGTTCAATCCATGAATCATCACCAACCCCTGAAAGTCGTGTTGGAGATGAGATTTCGGCCGCTGCAAGTCATGTTGGGGGCATAATTCTAGTCATTGCAAGTCATACTAGCAACGGGTCACCTACCTCTATGAGTCATATTTCTGTTGACTCACCTGCTTTTGTGAGTAGGACTAGGGGCATACGTCTAGTCACTACAAGTCATACTAGCAATGGGTCACCTACCTCTGTGAGTCATATTTCTATTGACTCACCTTCTTCTGTGAGCAGGACTAGGGAAAAAGTCCTATATCTCTTGGGAAAGAGTCACTAACCTCTGCGAGTCATGTTGGGGACTCTCCACCAACCACTGCTAGTCATGTTGGCAGAATGGATGTTGATCAGAAACCTAGGCGTAGAAGATTTAAACCAAATTTCCCTTGTAAGATATGTAAGGGAGACCATATTACTCATTTGTGCCCTGGTATTTCAGTGGTACAAAGGTTATGGTCCGAGTTTGATGGTTCTTCTACTCCTGAATATGTTATGGTTTCTCAATAGTCTAATCAACCATTGGTTGATGAAGTGGTCAAGCTAGTGCAATCTTTGGCTGATTCCACTCCTCTTTTTGGGGGTGAAGTGCCTAACAATAAAGTCTTCTTGATTTCTAGTATGGTGTCTTCTGGTCTAGGGAGCATTCCAGTCTCTTTGAATGTACCCCCTCCAAGTTCTGGGAGTGTCTCCTTTGATTCCACAAATGTGTATCGATGTATGGTGGATAAAGGATCCTCTACAAGTATTATATCCTCCTTAAATTGGAAAGCTTTGGGCTCTCCAAAGTTGTTGGCAGTTGATAGTGAGTTGTTAGCCTATGATAGAAGACTTGGTGAATGTATGGGTGTTCTTCCTCAATTGCCTATTAATTTATGTGCGAAGATTTTCTTAATCGATTTGGTGGTGGTTGATCACCTTTTATACTTTAATATGATACTTGGACGTGATTTTTTCTATGCTATGAATGTTTTGGTGTCTTCTCTCTTTCGAGCGATGTATTTTTCTCATAATGGAAATATTGTACTATTGATCAACATGCATCTGATAATCACCCCTCTAATTCAAATTTACTACTTAATACCCCTTCGTATGTTCCAAGTGTTCAGGTTGACTCTACCCGGCCATAGGTGAACTATGTGGCATTGTATCCTCAATGTTCAATTGCTTCTGAGAAGGATCCTTTGAACTATTATTTTCCTTCTTAGGACTTGGTCCTAGCAGTTGACTGAGTGATTTCTAGTATGGGGACATGGGACCCCTTAATTTCCTTTCTTGATCCTTCTAGTTCTCATGATTTCCTAGAAGTTGAGTTTCCTTCATAGGAGGAAATTTTTGAAGCCATCGATTTTAACTACCAAAGGAGTCTTGGGCCCAAGCCTCTCAAGGAGCTTGTCCTAAAGAAATATTATGCGTAAGACGCAAGTTGCATGGTTCCCTATACCATATTGTACATATAAGGTACGCATTTTCAAGTTTTGTATTCTATAACACAAGCTTTTATTTGAAGTTTATATATGGGATGTATTAACTTCTTGTCTAGTATCCCTAATTATGTCTACGAAACTTGGAAGACTTCTCCTTTGGGAATTTTTATGGTTAATTTGCTCTGACAGGTATTGGTTCTCGAAACTGGCATATAGGTTAGGTTGTTCACTTGCGTTGTGCATTTATCAATTTCCTTTTCCATTTTGTCCTTAGGATCGACCCCACCAAGATATGACACAAAACCTTCTCATTTCTTAGAAGTGTCATAACTTGTGTGGTAGAGCCTACCTTATCATGGGCGCCCTAGATAGTACATTGTTGTCACTTGGCACCCATTTTGAAATTTTATTCTTAGGCTCAGGAGTCCTCTTTAGTTCCGCCATGAATTTGCGATGAAGCCTCATTCCTCTTCTTCTTTGCTATTTTTCTGGCTTTATACCCTAGAGGCTTCCACATGTTGAGTTGTACTACTACATTTCATGTTGACTATTTGTACCTTTTGGCCTTAATCATGCTTCACTTGGAATCGTGTATAAGCCATGTTTTGACCATCTCTTTCTACAAAATCAACCTTACAATCACTTAGCCTCTACAAATTGACACCTTATGTCTATGGAAAGAACATTCCTTTGAGTGTCATTGACCAGTTTTGTCACCTTGTATTCAGCATAGGAATGTTCCACTCCTAGGAACTAGCGCATCAATATTTAGACACTCATTGTTTCCATTGTACCATATGCATTCTTTTATTCTTTTTCAGGCTTTTTAATATGAAAAAAGAAAATAAAAAATTATATATTGAAAAAAAAGAGTGGGAATGGGACATTACTTCCCTAATTGATGGTAGTAAGAGTCGGTTGTGTCGCGCTTGAATAAAACACTCAAAGAAAGTATTTCCTCTGTTGGGATGGACTTTAGTTTGACTTAAGAGAGCCATAAAATTGTCATTGAGTTAGTACTCCTCCGGTTAGTTATCTCTTCCAATCATATGGAGAGTTTGTTTATGCCTCCTACATGAAAAAATTATACAAAGTTATCATATGCTTCCATACAGTCACATTTGAGTTGTGCTTTTGTTAAAGGTAAGTAAACCTGAGTCAACCTTTCTGCAATGTCTCTTAACTTATTTTAGTCAGCCATACCTGGTCTTTTAGAGTTATGTTCAGTATCACATCAGCTATTTGGTCCTTTTCTCATGCTATTTAAAAAGGTCTCCAATGATTTCTTGTTGGCAGGTATTCTCCTATCTACTTTGACAAATTTCTCTCAGAGTAGGCTTAGAGCAACACCCTGGCCCTATTTCCATCATTGATAGGTGACCTTTTTCTCAACATCGATCAATATCATAGGTCTTTGACTGAGTGGTTTCCCTTGTGTTCGATGTCAGCTTACATTATCACACATTGGGATTCATGCAATACCTTGGTTTCCATTTGACCCTATTGGTGGATTCCTTGCCTCTCTGTCAGCTTTCATTATTGGTTGGTTCAAAGGGTTTCTGTCATGCACTAGCCACATCTTGTGTATGTTAGAACTGTGCTTTGGTATGGTTACTTCATCTTCCTTCGTCTGATTCCTTACCAATTATTGGCTTGCGAGTTACACTCGCGGTAGATTGATGTGGGATGCCTTAATTCCTTCCTTCCAGCAGATATTTTCCCATCTAATCCAACTCATTTGTTAGGGAATAAGGTCTAGAGTCATTTTTAGTACCTTAGTGTTTGTAGTCATCAGTGGCAGACTCCTTCACTATTGACAATGAGAATACATCAATTTCTCCTGATTGGTAGATTCTCTCAATTGTTTGACTTCAACTCATTTATTTGCACTTGTTAGATTGTACTAGGGTACCCTGACTTGCATCATCATTATCAGTGAGTTGTCTCACGTTTGTTAATGCTATACATCAATGATCGGTAATCAAACGTTTTCTCACATGGACGACTTCAGCTCATTTATTCCCATAGTGTAGAAATGTACCATGGCAGTGGGTAAAGACCTTGGGTTGTATCAAAAAATTTTGGTTCACTTGTTAGTTCCTCTAGTTTTCTACCAGTGAGACCATCCACCTTATATGTTGCAGTTCATCACAACATCATTTTATATGTTGGCACGCGAGTTGCACGCAGTACCATTATTCCACTTTTTGACTTGGTACTTTGACGATCAATTATGTGACATCAATGATTAGATATCTCATTCAACATCATTGATCAATTCTTTTATATGTGATATTGTGACATGGCCTTGATATTGTGACATATTTCTCAGTTTCCTTTGTACTTGTATACATATTGGATCTGCTCTACACTTGATTTGCATAGATTCTTTACTATCTTTGATTATAGGTATGCCTGCCTCAAACATGAGATTTCTTTTTTTATCTCTTCCACTGGTTTGGAAGGCTGGAATCTGGTGATCTCCTCCCAAGTCCTCAGGTGATTCTTTCAATACACTTAATACATTCCAACCATTATGTACCCCTTCTAATCTCATATATTAGGGGACATTTATTAAAGCATCATTCATCACCCTTGTATACTTGATGCTCTGAGTCATGGCCTTGGGCAACCCTTTCCCTTCAAACTTGGTCCTTTTACTAAAAAGCATTATTTTAAATTCCATACGTGACTTTTCCCTTCAAAAATCATCTAGACACGCGGGTCCATCTATACCCAACCCACATATATAATTTGAAATATAAAAGAAAAAAATAAAATCCCTATTTTATGGGCAAGGTTTACAGGTTACACTGGAATCCCACCTACAAGAGCATGTGGCCTAACTATATACCAACTGAAACAATTATTTTGAGGTGGTATAAATACACTTCATGGGAAGGCCTAAAGGGGGGAATGATAAGATATTAATATTATATCCAATTGGTCCCTGATCAAGTCTAATTTATCCATGTGCCTCTTGCACTTCGAGGTGAGGAAACCCTTGTTTCCTCATAGAGATGTCCATCTCCTTTATATGGAATCTATGTGTATGCATTTGAAAGAAGATTTTTGAGGCTTGGGTTGGACGGATCCGGAGGAAGGATTCACTTGGAGTTGTGGTCGAATCAGGTTGTATTCTTCCATATTTCTTTGCAAACATCAATAAAGAAGCTATGCCATGTTCTTTATAGTTATGATCTTTATAATTTAATTCATTTTATGATATAATTATGTATGATATCATGTTTTATATCCATATTCTTATATGGACTAACGTTCATATCTTGAACATGCTTTGAACTACTGCTAGTATATATTATTTTCTAGAATGTGTTGCAGGTTTTGAAGCATTGGAGGAAGTAGAGGGTTTGAACCCTATCAAAACATCTTCAAACGTAGGAACTACAGGTACTCTCTCTTCATCCCACTTTAGTAGTTTAACCATTAGGGCTACTTGTTTGCTTGCTTCTTGTTGGTGTATGCCCTTCGATCTATTGGGGTTTTCAACCCAAACCCTAGGATGTTTTATCTTGTAACAATATCAGTAGGTTTTCACCTCAATACCCTCGTTACAAATAAAAGTGACATGATTTTAAATTCACGACATTAAGGATGGATGGAAACAAAGAAAATAAATATGGCAAAATGATACCATCCCAAGGATGTCTATCTTACCATTACCCAAGCCTATATCTGATACTCCTCTTGTTCAAGCAAAATGAATCACCTGCACTAAGGGTCCTACATCCTTAAAAGCCACATTATTTATGAAACATAGAATTCCAAAGCACATTACTGAAAGGATATTAAAGCCATTCTCAGAGAGATATGATAATTATTTCAGGGAAAGACAAAAACAAATAGGTAAATCATAGTGTAAAATTAACTTTAATACCATAGGCATGGCCCTGCTGCCAGGAAACATCTATAGCCTCGTCAAGAATGCCTTTTAACCCCACAAAATGTTTGTTTCCCATATATTACATATAAATTCAAAGTCAATTGAAATCATTTATATTTTTTTAGAAACTAATTGAAGGTCACTGTCCTAGCTTGTAACTAGATAATGAGAGTGCCATTCACAAGAACTAACAAAAATGAACAATTTGTCTCATGATGAGACCTCTATTCTTCCATCTTTTCAACTGAAATCCATTACTCTAGCTTGGTGATGAGTAGCGGTAATTTCATTCTCATTAGGACCCATGATTATGGTAGGTCATCTCGTAATGAGACCTCCCATCTCTCAATTACCACTTTAAAAGAAACTATGATTATAATTAACCTTAAATAGGTTACTTAACTGGTGGGGAGACAAATATGCTCCTTAAGAACAAGGGACAACGTGAAACGTTTTTAATTAATAATATTTGCCAATTGGTCATTCTACCTTAAAGATTCATTTTAAAGAAATCATCTTAGATAATGATTGAATGATTCCTTGAGTTGATGTGCTAGGATTCTCATGAGAGCTCATTAGGGTTTTATAAGAATTGTCAACCATAGGAGGATTTTCATCAATACCTTCAAAGAGAAACTTCAAATGGTTTCTTGGATGACAATCTATTAGAATGAATAGGCCAAAAGAAGGTTTTTAAGCTTATGAATGGAAAGTATTAAGTATAACAATAACAATCCCCCTAACCGACCCAATAAATAATCTTGGCCAATAATCAAAGTCACTTTATAAAATATGAGGCATTAAGAGTGAATTTATTTGGCAAGTCTTACCACAAGAGTGCTTAATGACAAAAATTTCAATAATTGTGCCTTAAGAATTGTAGTTTCAAGACTGTTGTTATACAATTTTATTTCAGATGGATTTTTTACTTATTGTTCTTATACTACTCTGCCCTAATTTAGAGAGAGGAAGATCTCCTTCAAGTGTAGGATTACTTCAAATGTAATTATGTGTGTAACAGATGCTAAATATAATCACACTCAGCTTTAAAGAATAAACCTCAACACATACCAGAGTATGAGAAACCAATTGCTTTAATTGAGATGGTGCCAGGAGTTTTTGAATGATGGAGGAACATCGTGTACCAAAATTATTTTGGAACCAATTTTCAAAGGAGTTCACATATTCTTGGTCTTTTGATTCATTAGTAACTGGTGGTGTGCCCTCCTTTTTCATATCATGTCGGTCTTCCCAAGACTTTTGATTTTTTTTCTTGAGTGCAAGTTGGATCTTGTGATAGACATGTCAAGAACTCTTCAATCTTTGTTTCCAATGGCTCTTCCTCCTCATCAGGTCTGATCCATGATTCTTCAATTTCCTCCTTAGACTGACAAAGATATTCAAAGAAAGCTTCTCGACCTTCTTGCAGGGATAGCTCATGGGTATTTTGTTCCTTTATCACATTTGAAAAGATGGATCTACTCTTGACTTCTACCAAGATCTATTCCTCCTGGGAAGCAGAGACACCAACTGCTACCAAGATCTGAGAAAGCTCCTGTAGTTCATCTCTTGTCAATCATTTGATCATTCTTCTTCTGCTAGCTAGAAGATCCTGTTAACACATGGATTAGCATATAGGGGGGTTCTTACAGCACCCAAAATACCAAAAAACTCATCTTCAAGAAAGGAAACAAACTAGGCTTGTGACCTCTCTGGAAATATCATCCAATATGCTTCAGCAAGCAAGAGAAGCACACTAAAAATTCATTCGTAGGAAAAAAACCAAGCTTGTGAGCTCTCTGGAAATATTGTTCAGTATGCTTTAGCAAGT
Source organism: Pinus tabuliformis (assembly GCA_031772625.1). Classification (NCBI taxonomy): domain Eukaryota; kingdom Viridiplantae; phylum Streptophyta; class Pinopsida; order Pinales; family Pinaceae; genus Pinus; species Pinus tabuliformis. The sequence continues at coordinate 31,514,722 of CM062816.1, forward strand.
AAGAGAATCACACTAAAAATCTGTTTGCAGGAAAGGAAAAAAACCAGGCTTGTGAGCTCTCTAGAAATACCATCTAGTATGCTTTAACAAGGAAGAGAATCACACTAATTAAAATCTCATTTACAAAAAAGGAAAAGGGCATAACAAATACCAAGACCCTATCCCTCAAGTGCGTTCCCGACAACGGCGCCAAATTGTTGGGTGTAATAAACAACCTAACATTTAATTGTCAATTAGAGAGTTCATAAACTTGGAGGCGCATCACTGGAAATGCCAGAGAGAACCCCTGGCAATATACAAAACAAATTCTAGTCTAACTTTCACATCAATCCTTTTATGTATTTCTACAAACAACAATTACATTGAATCCTGCACTTAAAGGAAAATTAAGGAAACATGAACACCAATCTTGCAATCTATCAACAGTTGTAGGAAATCCTTATTTATTAACAAAATCACTCCTTATTCTAGACTATGCACTAACGATCTTCCAAATTCTTGAAAACAATGCACAAACTCCCAACTCAATTTTTATACTAAGTATGCCAAATCTAAAAGAAAAGCACACAGATCAATTTGGGTACTAGCTACTTTACTCATTAATTTATCAAACGAACTAAGATTATAACTTTGTTTCTATATGGGAAAGATTTAGTTCCTGCACTAGAACAACCATGTTCCTGTAATGGAACAAATTTGTTCATGTACTAGAACGATTTTATTTCTGCGCTAGAATGACTATGTTCTTGTACTAGATCAACTATTTTCCAGCACTAGACAATCTTCTATTCCTTAACCAACAAAAATACCGTGATATCAAGCCTAAAATCAAAGGGTGTGAAAAGGAAGATTTAATTCAATTCAAGATAAAAATTCCCAAACCATCACATGTTCCTTCAAAATGTAATTTGCGAAATCAAATGGAAATTTTATCAAACCTTAATGTGAATATTAAACTCATGTGCTTGAATAAAGAAATCACCTTACAAAAATATTCTACTTATGCCCCCCTCTAAACTATTTAACACTGTGTCTCAAGTAAACTCCTATGTTTGCAAAGGAAACTGATTCAGACAAAAAGGTTCAACTTGTGATCTTCGATCTAAATGATAACGATATTCGGTTCCTGTACTTCAAGACTTTAAATAACCGAATGATTGACAACACCAGGAATATGATTTAGATTTGACAATTTCCACAAAGAAATCAGCTTCCTTACACAATTACAATATGCATTTATCATAACAAGGGGTTCTTCAATGCTTACTGCAAATAAATGAATTTTTAACGAGATCTATGTTAATCATTAAGAAAGGTCAAAATAGATGAAACCATGCAAACCATTGTCCTTAACTGAAAGGTGATTTAAAGAAAAACTTCCCAAACCATATTCTTATTGTGCTTAAAAAGTTAACATAAAGAAATGCTTTCAATGTAAAATAAAGAAACACAATTCAACACACAAAACCTTGGATCGTAGAACGTTGCTGCAAAAGGAAAATAAATACACAAGAGCTCATGCAATCACTTGAACACATTATCCATAAGCAACCTTCACACCAATCACTCCATGTACTTAATACACAATATAATAGTAATGGGAGAACTAGGCGGGTTGGTTGGGCCTTAGCCAACCAACTCATTTTCCTTTTAGGAAAACTCTTAGTCTATGAAAGCTAGATTAACATTATAGGAAATAGACAAAATAGATGCATGAACTAGGCATTGATGCTTGCTATTAATAGAAATATCAGTCCTTATACATTTAGAGATCCATATTCCAGCTCCAAATTTATCTGAGGAAGGGGAAGATCCCTAGCGGACATCTTAGCAACATGAGAGTACAAAGAATGGATTGTTTCCCCCCTCTACAAAGCCATAATTTGGCTTTTATAAAATTTATAATTACATGACAAGCTTTGAACAAGTCAAACAAAGCACAAACTAAATGAGATGGTATCATAATAGCTTCTCATCCAAAGGAGTTCTATTACAACCAATATATAATCAAGGAGACACAAATCTGATACGTAATTTCCATTTGCATGCAAATCTAAGCATATTTTGGAATTCTGGAAAAAACATCATTTTTTATAAAACTGCCTAAAAGATCCTTGGGTATCTCTTAGACCAATGTGAATTTTTGAAATTTGTTTAGAGGTAACCTAATTTGTAATTTTTTCAATAGAAACATCTCTTGGATTTTTCTAATTCAGCTTCATTGCCTCTTAAGTAGTGCTTGAAGTTGATAGTTTGGCTACTTTTACAAATCTGGGTTTTACCTCATTTTCTACAAATTTGCATTAAAGACCCCATCATATCTCTCAAACGGTGGTGAATTACGGAAACCCACCCACAATTTACTCAATTTCTTGTATTGGGATAAAAACCCATGTTCCAAAATTTTCATATTCGACTTCATCTACACGCAAATCAAGGGGGGAGTTAGCTATTTGAACACTACTGTGAATTTGGGGCTGAAACATTAATTATTCCCTAAAAATTCTTTTGTACAACCTAGGTACATTGTGACTGATGTGGAGGTGTTCAAACAACATTTGGAACAAAAACCTTTCTCGGATATTCCCTAAAATGTGTCGATGTATGAAAGCCCCAAATTGGTTGCTCTCTAGTGCAGGAGTGTTTCTCTTTAGTGCAGGAATGGGTCATTGAAATATAGGTGCACCTATGACTATAAAAAAGGATCCAAAATAGTTTTGAATATATTTCATCTATCATTTTCCTTTGTGGCAAGCTCAGATGATCAAGTGGTCCGCATATACTTCCATTTTGGTGCAGGATCTGTATGGAGTGCAGAACCTACATTAACAACATTTAATGAACATAAGTCCTAAGAAATGCATATAACGAAGGTATAAATTGAAAACCAAATGTAAATTTTCATTACTGCATGAAAATAATGTATAAGTGCAAGCCTAAAGGTTCATAAACTGGTAAAAGAAGGTGTTGTAGCGGCTGCAACACCCTCCAAAATTTTGGCCTACACTCACATTTCCGAGCCTACTGTAGTCAACTGATGATATCAAGCTCCCTTCTTGGTTATCAAGAGTCATTTACACTCTACCTTTATATATAGAAAGTGTCATCTTCGATCATGGGAATTATCACTTGTCATGCAAAGAGGAGTTTTGTTTTACTTCAAGGGGAAATCTTTGTGAAAATGAGTTGTTCTCATCATATAGACATGTTTTGCACTCATTTCCAAAGTTTCACGCACTATTACATAAGTGTTGTCATTATCCTCAAAAAGTCTATGATCAGAGCCACACTTGTTTTAAGTTGCCAGAAAGGTTGTTGCATTAAGCAAAGTATGTTTTCATATGTTTTGGATGATCTATTTTGTATCACTAAGTGTCCAAGTGTGTGGTCACAGTCAATTTCTATCATTGTTCACATCGGATCCCCTGATCCCACACTTAGCCAAATTCTGGAGGTTTCCTAACAACCTAGTCTCATCAAGCCTTCGTAAAATGCGCACTTTTCATCTGCAACCATCAAGATTTTTCATTGCCTGGTGGAACTACGCAGTGCACAGAAAGCCCAGCCTCCCTCGGCATCCAAAATTGTGCAGATGCTTCCCCTAGTGTCCTTCCCTCCAAAAACGGCGTAGTTCTATCCCTCAAGCCTCTCACCTGCCTAGTCCCCCTTGGCTTCTAAAACTGCACAGGTTTTCCTCCCAGGGCCCCATCCCACAACAACCACTGCTTGCTTGAACTACACAAATTTTTCCCTCTGTGAGGACTGTGCAGAAATTTCCCTCAATCTGGCCTAAGCTATGAATTGCGTAGCCTTAGTGATCAAGCTTGACCCTTGGCTGCTAGAATTGTAAAATTGCGCAATCACCAGGCCTTCTCCCCTAACATGTCAGTCAGCCCCGACCTAGTTCATGAATCCAAGTGCTCTATCTTAGGCTAGGTGTTTCAGGCTAATGTCGTCTCATCATGAGTGCGTTGCAAACGCGAGTACTCTCTTACACTATGGAAATATGATAAAGAAGGAGGACAACCTAGATGACACTCAAGGAGCTGAGGAGAAAATATAATCATCATATAAGAAGACCAAGGAACGCAGGGGTATGGTAGAAGATCAGGACCACATGAAGACTCCATCTGATTCACAACCCTTTGGAGGGTAGGTATGAAAAACAAAGCACATATTTCATGAAATACAACTCATAGTGTAGTACGAAGGAAAACTTGCGGTTGTCATATCATTATGTCTTCAATGACAAGTATGGTCGCAAACACTAAAAGTCATTCCATGTGTTTTCGCTAAGTGTTTCGTTCCATTTTGTATGTTGGGTTAACTATCGTAGTTGGCATGCTTGACTGATATGTAATGTTACAATCCTTTTCTGGTGGTTTCAAAGGTTGGTCTTTGTGTATACGAGTTTTCCTAGCCATGTAAACACCTATCACACTCATACACAAAGTATTGACCACTGTCGCACAAGTGTGGTCGCAGTCATCCTAAAGCCTATCTCAAGTGTCAACTTGTTGCTTCTTTTCATGAGATAGTCACATAAAGGGTAATTGTTTGTTGCTCCAGTGGTCTATGTTGTTGCATCGTCAAAGTATGCTAAGTGTGTGATCACCAGTTCAAGTTCACGCAAGTCTATTTTCCTCCCACACTTGGTCATCTTTGGGAAATCTTCTTGACTGGGAAACTAAGCTTTATCGAGTTGTGACTGAACTGTGAATTGTGTAGTCTAAACTCTCATTGATGTGACCCTACTGCCTAGAACTGCACAGTGCACATTCACTATCCTCCAAGGAAGTTGTATTGTGAAATTTCAAGGCCCAACAGCCTTCCTTCACCGCCAGAATTGCATAGTTGTTCCTCCTAGTCTTAATTGAACTACGCACTTCACACTTTTAGTCAAACTTTTTCCTTTCCTGCTAGAACCCCACAATGTGCAGAGATACCAGCCTCCCTTGCCCTCTAGAACTATGTGGAAGTGTCCACCAATGTCCTTCCCTCAGTTGGAGCTCACTGACCTCAATAACTACACAGATTTGTCCTCCAGGCCTCTCTGCTACCTAGTCCCCCTTGACTCCGAAAAATTTGGAGAACTAACCACTCAGGGCCTCATCCCGCATTAACCACTGTTGGCTTGAACTGCGCAATTATGAATCCCAGTGACCACTACGCAATTTCTCTCCCCAATTGGGACTATGTTGAAAAGTTCCTTTGTCAAGCGTGAGCTGCACTCTGCACAGTCTCAACGATCAAGCTCTCTCCCTGTCACTTGGAACTGCACAATGTGTAATTACTGACCCCTCTCTCCTAGCCTTTCACTTGTCCCAGGCTCAGTTCATGGATAATAATGCACCATCTTAGACTAGGGAGCTTTTGGATTGATGTCGTCCTGTCATGAGTGAATTGCTGGAATAGGTACACTATCAAGCCATGGCAAAATGATGAAGAAGGAGAAGAATGAGGGAAGCATTCCTAAAGACTCACTTGTAGCGAAACGGAAAATGGGACCTACTAAAAGCAAGCAAAGGAACACAAGTGTGCAACCACCTTCCCAGACCGAAGATCATTGAAGACCCCGCATTACCAACCTATGCAGAGGAGAAGAGAAAGCATATCCAAGAACACATCTAACACTCAAAAGCAACATCGACTTGACATTGCCACATCATCAATCTAGTCCATGTCAGTAGTGTCATGTCAAGCCATGTAATGAGTTGTCATATGTCACGTCACTAATGTGGGGCATGTATATTGTAAATCAAATGTATTGTAAAGTGGAATTCCAATGGACACACATGAATATGAAGAGTCATGTAAGTTGAATATTCATAGGAAGTTAAACAGTCATGGGGCTAGTCAAAGAGTCACAAGGGGTAAGCCTCACCCCGTAGTTATATATACCTCTCATTGTATGAGCAAAGGACTTTTTTGTTGGCATTATGACACAGGTTTTGGAACTATGCCACAGGTGTTGTCCTTGATGGAAACTCACTTAGATGACAGATCACAGTTTAGGCTCATAGAATGAAAGAAAAAGAGATATACGCAAGTTCCCCTTGACTTAGACGGCAAAAAGGTGCGTATGCGTATACACGCACTTTCATGCAAGGAAAGGCACATACAGTTTGAAAACTTAGTTTTTGGTCCTTGGTATTTGAACCTATGGTTTTGGACCACGGTATCTCATCCGAAGTGTTGAACCCAGGTATTTGGATGCAGGTATTGGTTCTAAGTGGTTTTGGTCCATGGTATTGAGTAAGGCCTAAGACTATAAAAGGAGGACGAGATCATTAGGCAAAGGCACTCAAGCATTGGATATCTTATGAAGAGCAAAATTTAGAATACTGGTCATTGGGTTATGGTGCATAGCTGGATCTGAATCAAGGAGGAACCTGAGCGCTAGAAGAAGGATAAGTTATATTGATGGGTCAAGATCTTAAGCCTTGAAGAGAAGTATCTTTGTGTGATTTTGATCTTTTATATTTGGCGAATGACTTGATCTGTAAATCTGATGATCTGGGTATAACTGATGTTTGAATAGTTGAAAAGGATAAATTATCTTTTACAGATCTGTACACATGTTCAACATAGCAAAGGCAAGTATACACATTGGTTCGGTAATTCAAAACAACGTATACATAGGTTTGCCTTAAGATAGCAGCGTATGCATGCAAGTTCTACATATTGAAGTAGCGTACGTCTCATAAAATATGTTTTAGCTACTTCTGTTTATTGTTGCAGTGTTCTGGGTTCAGGATTGGTTTCTGGTTACTGTTACTGTATTTTGGCTACAGCATTTAGAGAAGTGATTGTTTGATTTAGTTTTTGGTTGGTGCAAAGGAGATTGGTTGATGTAGATATATTTGATGTTTGATTAATGTTATTGATGGATCCAGTCTGAAAATTTATGAAATGTGGACCCTGGAAGAAAAGAGAAGGTTGTAGCCTTCTGTAGGTTAGCACCTACGTACTAGTACATTAGCTAGTACAAGATCTAAGGGGGTTGTAGCTCCCTTCCAGGAGAAGTTGCAGAACGAGAGAAGGTTGTAGCCTTCTGCAGGTAGAAGCCTGCGTACTGGTATAAGACTGCAACAATACATAAATATTGTAAAAAAAAGTTTCTTATTAAAGGAAGATAGAGACGAATTGCAGTAGGTGGTTTTCACCCACATTGGGTTTCCACCTTATATCTTGTGTTCATGTGTGATTTCCTGTACTATTTACTACACTTGATTACTGTTTTACGGTTCTAATACACAGATTAAGATCAGCTAACTAAATTAGAAGTCTACAAGATATACGTGGTTTTCTCTAAACATAGTTGCATATATACGCAGGTTTAATTAACAGAAGTAGCGTATATCAATTTGTTTATGGAAATGAAAAATTGTTAAATTTCTAATACTGATTCACCCCCCCTCAGTATTATTTCCAACAATTGGTATCAAAGAAAGTCCTTCAGAAGAAGCTTGATCGCTTGAAGGAAGATCTATCATCGTGAGCAACTACGAAAAAGAGGCATCCATCAGGCCACCAATCTTTGATGGAAGCAAATTCGTCTTTTCGAAGGTAAGAACCACATCCTATCTTCAATCTCTTGGTACAGAAGTGTGGGATATCATGGAAGGAGGATACACATTTCCATCAGCAACTCCTACATATACGGCTGGTAAAAAGCAATATGAAACAAATGCAAAGGCTATCAATACTCTATTAGGGAGTCTATCTCAATCAGAATTCATCAAGGTTATGCAGCTCAAAACCGCCAAAGAAATATGGGACAAGATCATTCTAAGCTATGGAGGAAACAATCAGGTAAAACGTGCAAAACTACAATCTCCCAGAATTCAATATGAAACTCTCAGAATGCAAAATGATGAAAGTGTGGCTAATTATTTATTAGGAATAGATGAGATTGTTAATCGCATGAAAAACTTGGGTGAAGAGATAAAAGAAGTTACTTTAGTTGAAAAGGTTCTAAGATCTTTGTCCTCTAAGTTTGAATCAAAAGTTTCTGCCATAGAAGAAAAGCAGAATCTTCAGAGTATTACCATGTCACAGCTGCACGGAATCCTAACTTCTTTCGAAATGAGAAAAGGGGGTCCATCAAACATGAGAGAAGTCACATTCAAAGCTTCAGCAAAAGGAGATTACAATGAGTCAAGACATACGTCAGAAGGAGAGGAAGAATCAGACATTGTCAAGAACCTTCAACGGGGTTCTGCAAGATTCAGAGGTAAGCTACCTTTCAAATGCTTTGCTTGTGGAAGAGTCGATCACTATGCAGCCAAATGTCATCATAAAGATAAGCTTGATGAAGGTAAGGAACCAGTTAAATGGAACAAAAAATAGAACGTAAGTAAGAAGAGCTATTATACACATGAAGACAGCGATGGACTTTCAAATAGTGATGAAGATGAACATGGTTATGATTATAGACTTTATTGGCTTTTGAAGATGATGATTTCTTAGATGCTATAGATGAAGATGGTCTCTATGAATAAATTTCTAAACTTAAAATTTGTTTGGAAGAAAAGAGTATGATCATAGATACTCTGACATTCCAACTTGCTGAAAGGGAAAAACACAATGAAAAGTTAGAATGTGAAATTGTGGGACTTAGAAAAGATATTGAGAAAACAAAAGCTCTTAATCTTAGATTTGCTAAAGGATCTAAAACTTTAGATGAGATTATCAAAGTGCAACGTTCTCCTCTAATCAAGACAGGTCTTGGATATACTAAAGAAGCATCTCAAGCACAGAAGCCATCCACCTCCAAAAGTTATCTTGATGCAGCAAGGAGAAGTGAACAGGTTCACAATCGTCAGCAAAGGCATAAAGAAGATTACCAGGTAAATTGGGGTCAATCTACTTCAAGGATGAATAGAAGCTACAACCAACCGTAGGTAAATCATTCTTAATTTGCCTCAAGAATGAATGTCAATGGAAACTACAATCACCTGGTCGGTAGATTTGATAATTGCAAGAATTTCTTTAATGGCCATGTTTCTCATGTCATAACTTTGGACACAAAGCTACTCAATGTGTTGCTTACAAGACCATCATGATTGGAGAAGCACGAAATCAAAGGAGTGTGACGGGGATCAAGAAGAGGACCTACAATAACTTTTCTTCTCTTGAAAATGAAATAGAATTCTCTATTTGTAACAACTTCAATCATGAAGATTCTGAATGCAGGAGTAAGTTTCGAAAAACATCTCAGAAGGAGCAAGCTTCATTGGGTCCCAAAACATGGAGAAAGAAAGAACCGCAACCAAAAATATGTGGTATAGCCTTATATGCGGAAGGACAAGAAAATCAGTGGTACATCAACAGTGGATGCTTGAAACATATGATAGGTGATAAAGAAAAACTTCAGTCATATAGTGCCTTAGAAAAGGAAAGGAAGGTCTCATTTGGGAATGACACCCCTGCACTCATAAAAGGTAAATGCTTTGATATTTTAAAAGAAAAGGTCAAAGCTGGAAATGTTATGTATGTTGATGGCTTAAAGAATAATCTATTGAATGTTAGTCAAATGTGTGATCAAGGAAATGAGGTAGTATTTCGATCAAATGGATGTATTGTTCGTGAGCATGATACAGGAGAAATAGTGATCAAAGGCATAAGAACTCAAAATAATTTATACATACTCAAAGGAGGACAAGAAAAATGTTATCTAAGCAAAAATGATGAACACTGGCTATGGCACAGAAGATTGGGGCATATAAGCTTCCCTCAGATAAGGAAAGCATGCAAATATCAGGCTGTTCGTGATATTCCTAACATATGAATTCCAGACAATATAATATGAAAATCATGTCAGTTTCGTAATCAAACCAGAACACATTTCCCTGAGAAGGTAGGATCAGCTAGTAAGCCACTTGAAGTTGTCCATACTGATTTATGTGGTCCATCAAGGAAAAAGTCACCTCGTGGAGAAGAATACTTTATTTTGTTCATTGACGAATTTTCCAGGATGTGTTGGATAGAACTTATGAAGCATAAAGACAAAGCTTTCGAAGAGTTCAAAGCTTTCAAAGCCTTGGTTGAAAATGAATCAAATCACAAAATCAAATTCCTTAGGTCTAATCGCGGAGGGGAATTTACCTCAGATGACTTTTTCGACTTTTGTGAAGAACATGGAATAAGAAGGGAATTCTCTACTGCAAGGACTCCTCAGCAAAATGGAGTGGTAGAAAGGATGAACAGAATGGTTCAAAAAATGGCTCATGCTATGCTTGATGAGTCTATAACTCCTACAACCTTCTAGGGTGAAGCTGCATTTGCTACCGTTACTATTCTCAACAAAACAAACGTTTGGGTAAACATCACTCAAACTCCTCATGAACTTTGGTATGGTAAGACTCCTAATGTAAAATACTTCAAAGTTTTTGGAAGAAAATGTTACATCAAAAGGACTGATGAAAAGCTTGGCAAGTTTGAACCTAGAGTAGATGAAGGCATTCTCGTTGGTTACTCTTCCCAAAGTAAAGGATATAAGTTTTACAATAAAAGACTTGGAAAAATTGTTGAAAGTATGATATGGTGGTTGATGAAGCAGGCAACAATCCAAATCAGATTAAAACAAAAGAGTTTGAAGATGATGAGGACTATCCTTGAAAATCAAATCAGACTAATGCTGAAGAAGAAACTTATGAGGCACCAAAAGAACAGATAAGGGTAGAAGAAAAGACTCCATCCAAGTACGTCCAGAAGAACCATCCAGAGACTCAAATTTTGGGACAGAAAGAGGCAGGTGTACAAACAAGAAGAACTATTACAGAAGCTTCAAGCTATCTAACATTGCTCTCCTCCGTCGAACCACGAAATATAAGTGAAGCATGCAAAGATGAATGTTGGGTCAAGGCCATGAAAGAAGAACTTGAACAAATTGAAAAGAATAACACTTAGGAATTGGTTCCTAGACCTAATGATAAGAATGTCATAGGGACCAAATGGATATTCAAAAACAAGTTGAATGAAAATGGAGATGTTATTATAAACAAGGCCAGACTTTTTTGTAAAGGGTATGCTCAACAAGAAGGTCTAGGCTTTGAAAAAACTTTTGCACCGGTTTCCAGACTTGAAGCCATAAGAATGTTCCTTTCTCTTTCTAGCTTTCAGAAGTTCAAAGTATATCAAATGGATGTGAAATATGCCTTTCTAAATGGAGACTTAGAAGAAGAAGTGTATATTGAGAAACCAGATGGATTTATCTGTGGAAATGATCCAAAACTTGTGTGTAGACTCAGAAAGGCTCTCTATGGTCTTAAACAGGCTCCAAGGGCTTGGTATTATCGTCTAGAAAAATACCTCCATCAACAAGGTTTTTCAAAAGGATCAGCAGATAGCAATCTATATATAGAAATTGACAATGATAAATTGCTAATAATTTTTGTGTATGTTGATGATATCATCTTTGGTAGCAATGAAGAAGCCATGAGTCAAAACTTTGCTTTGTTGATGCAGAAAGAATTTTAAATGTCCCTGCTTGGTGAGCTCACATACTTTCTTGGTTTACAAGTCCAACAAAACAAAGATGGTATTTTTCTGTCACAAACCAAGTACCTCAAGCAGATCTTGAAGAAATATGGTATGGAAGATTAGAAACCAGTATGTACCCCTATGGTAATAGGAGGCAGCCTCATTGCAAATGATGAATCAGCAGCAGTACATCAACCAACCTATAGATCCATGATTGGTAGTCTACTCTATCTGACAGGTACCTGACCATACATCATGCATGCAGTGGGAATAGTTGGATGATTCTAGGAAAATCCAAAAGAAGCACACCTTCCGGCAGTTAAAAGGATTTTCAAATATCTTCAAGGGACAAAAAACTATGGCTTATGGTATCCTAGAGATATAGATCTAACACTTCATGCATATACAAATGCAGATTGGGCAGGAAGCATGGATGCTAGAAAAAGCACTAGTGGTGGTGCATTCTTTTTGGGTTCTAGATTAGTATCTTGGTTCAGCAAGAAACAAAGTTCAATTACATTATCTACAGTTGAAGCAGAATATGTGGCTGCTGCATCTCGCTGCACACAACTCCTTTGGATGATGCAAACATTGCAGGACATTCAAATCACTTGTACTCCACCTATCTCCATTTTATGTGATAATACAAGTGCAATCAGTATTTCGAAGAATCTTGTCATGCATTCCAAAACCAACCACCTACCTATCAAATATCATTTTCTCCGTGAACAAGTGCTTGAACAAAAGGTGAAATTGGAGTATGTTCCCTCCAAAGAACAGGTTGCTGATATATTCAACAAAGCTCTGCCTAGAGAGACATTTGAATATCTTAGACAGAAGCTGGGAGTAGTTGATGCATCATCTTGTTGTTGAAGCCTATCTAGTTCAGAGAACAGTGGTTGTACGCAAGTTTCATGAAGCGTATCTGCATACATACACCGGTTTCTATGGATGTAGCGCGTATATGAAGAATATCTGTGAGCCAGACTCAGATAAAAAGAGTCTAATATGGGTCTGACAGTGATCATCTGGCACAGGTTCAGGGGGAGAATATACTTCTAATAATGCATTGTTGGCATTATCTTAGAAGATCTTGGTACAATTTCACAGCTGTTTTTGTTTCAGGTGGAATAGGTGCAGAGGGAGATCATGGTTGCTATTGGTGATTAACAGATGATGCTGATGATAGTTGTTGATAACTATCTTGTTTTAGATATTTTGTCTCTATGTTATGCATATCTTTTATTATAAAGCTCATGTAACGACCTATTTTCTTTCCCCACTATGCCTGGGATGGATGATGTAATGTTCTTGTTTTATCATATATAAACTTTTGGTGTATCCCCACTTGGTTGGGTGAATGTGTAAATTTTGGTATATCCCCACTTGGTTGGGAGATGGATGTATGTATGAGTCCTTGGTGATATGCAGGTCATTTATGATGTATAGAGTCATGTTCTTCTTGTAGAACATATTTTTGTCGACCTTGCTTACAGTTAGGGGGAGCATGAACAACACACTTTAGCATATTAGAAAAGTTCAGCATGTACTCAGGGGGAGCATAACCCTTTACCCTTGATGACAAAGGGGGAGAATGACTTGGAGTGACTTGGGGATGCCATCAAGTCCAAAGGGGGAGATTGTTGGCATTATGACACAGGTTTTGGCACTATGACACAGGTGTTGTCCTTGATGGCAACTCACTCAGATGACAGATCACAGTTCAGGCTCACAAAATGAAATAAAAAGAGATATACACAAGTTCCCCTTGACCAAGCCGAATATACACGCGGGTTAGACGACCAAAAGGCGCGTATTGTTAGGATATTCCGACACATAGGATATAGTTAAGTTCAACTTGGTCTAGTATAGAGTTAGGTTAGAGTTAGGTAAAGTGTGTTTCTTTATCGTTGTACATTTTGTAACTTACAATCCGACGGTCACGATATGTAGTGATCTGACGGTTCACTCTCACCTCGGTATTACCGACACTTGATCCGTGGCTTGACACCCGATTGGTCCATGAGTTCTATTTAAAGTGCATGGAGGGTCATTGTTCGGGTAATCCGTGCATGAGAGAAGCTTATGTAAATTTTCATTCTTTGATTAATAAATTGCCTGTAGTACCCACGTTGGGACAGGCCGTGGACTGTTTCCCTCCTTGCACTTTGAGGGTTTTAACCACGTCAAAAATACTGGTGTATTGATTTGAGATCTGGTTGTGAGCGGTGTCCTTTTGGTGTTCTTTCTGAGGAACTTACCCTGTAAATTCCTACATGGTATCAGAGCTATTTGAGGGCCGCGTCCGTTGGTGATCCAAATCTGAAGCCGGTAGAACTGCATGCGGCTGTCGTTTCCTAGATCTGTTGTTTCTGACTGCTTTCCGGCCGAGAGGACTGCTCTGTTGCGTTCGGAGCATCTGTTCCAGTGAGGAACCCCTTTCGTTTCACGCGAAAAGGTTTCCGGTAGCCCTAGCTGCGTCATTTTTCAGATCGGGAGGTATACAGTGTTTTTTTTTACAGTTTACTGTTATTTTCTCTCTGCTTATTTCGGTCTCAGTTTATTTAGCCTTTTTTTTAACCGGATCTATACCTTTCATTTCTGCGTATGCTCTTTGCCCTGCGACTCTGTGCGATCTGGGCAAATCAGAAACAGAAAGGAAGGATTTTTCTCATGCGTATGCTCTTTTCCCTGCACCTTAGTGTGATCTCGGAAAATCAGAAACATTGAGAAAAATATTTAGTTTTTCGGCTAAAGCTAACTTTGAGATTTTTTTTAAAATTTCTAGTTTTTTTTTTTGGCTAAAGCTAACTTCGAGCCGCAAGGTTCGTTTTTCTTTGCATATTCGTGTTGGGTTTTGTGTTTTGTGTTTTGTAGGGAAAAAGAGCTTTCTCAAGGCAAGCACGCAAACCAAGGCCCCCCCCTCTCTCTCTCTCTCTCTCTCTCAATTTTTTGTATAGATCAATTGGTTCAAAGCTATTTTAAGAGAGTAGAGGTCTTGGGTTCAAGTCTCCATTTTGTGGGGGCGGATTTTTTCATTCCCGCACATTCGCGCACTTTGCTGGCAACTTCAACAATTTTTTTTTCAAAAAGCCATAACTTCTTCATCCGGAAGCCTTTTTCAGAGCCGTTTTTTTTAAAACCGCCTATTTTTTCGAGATCTATCCATTGGAACACTTACTTTCAGCATCTTCAGCTTCAGTTTTTTAAAAAAAATGGAAAGTCCATGCCAAGTCATTCTTGACAGCACTAACTACTTCCAATGGGTAGCCTACATGGAAGATTTACTTAGAAGTAAAGGTCTCTTCAGAATAGCCACAGACCAAGAGAAAAAACCAAAAGATGAAGACAAGGCTGCAAAATGGGAAAATAGACAAGATCAAGCACGTGGTTTGATAGGGATGTCTATTTCTCCTGATCTTAGATTCCACATTGCAGAACTTGAGACTCCTCATGAAGCATTAGAAAAACTCGCTAAAGTTTTTGGGATTAAAAATGAAATTAGAGCCCATCAACTTGAAAATGAGCTGCTTACTTTGGATCCTAATAATTTTTCTTGCATTGAAGATTTCTTGTCCAAATTCAAGACCCTTAGATATCTCTTGGAAGGTGTTAAAGTTAAGAAAGAAGATGGTAACCTTATTTATTCCATCCTTACTAAGTTGGGACCAGCCTACTCTGTATTTGTTTCCACTTTCCATTCTACAAGGGAAGCTTTCATTTGTCAAGGAAAAGACTACAAGGCCCCTTCCTTTGACTCCTTTTGTGATTCCTTAATAAGAGAACAAGAAAAACTCTTACACCTTGGTCTTCTTAATCTTGGAAACTCTTCCACGAAAGCGTTAGCCGCCCAGCAGCAACCAAATTCAAAGAATCCTAAGAAGTCATATCCTCAAAAGAATGGTCCTAAACCATCTCAGCCTCAAAATGAAAGATCATTTCAGCAAAATGATAAGACCAATAAAAACAAATGGAAGAAGACTGATAGACATTGTAACTTTTGTAATCGAGATGGCCACTTAGAATCTAAATGCTTTAAGAAGATGGAAGCCTTGGAAGCCGCAATGAAGAAACATAACATCCATGTGGAGCCTACTTCAACTTCAACTTCCGGAATGGCACTTTCTGCATGTCATTGTCAATCATCTCAGTCTGGTTATGCATTAAATGTATCTTCTTCTTCTTCTCATTCTCATGAGTGGCTCATTGATTCTGGAGCCTCTTGTCACATGGCCAAAAACCAAGCCATGTTTTCTTCTTTAAATGATTGTAACACCAAAAATATATATATTGGTGATGATAGATCTCTTAATGTTGTAGGGACTGGAACTGTTCATCTAGACAATGGTCAGTTTAATGATGTATTATGTGTTCCAACCTTATCCTGCAACCTTCTATCTGTCTATCAGATAACTCATTCAGGTGAAGGTAAAATTGTTGAATTTTCACCTCATGATGTTGTAATCAAGGATCTAAAAGATCCTAAACAGATTCTAGCTACTGGTCTTGCTGATGATTCCAAAAGGTTGTATAAGTTTCACAACTTTGGGTCATCAAATCTTCCCTCAGTATTTGTTGCTCATAATGATGAAGTGAGCAAACTTTGGCATGAGCGATTTGGTCACTTAAACTATCGCTCCCTTCAGCATCTATGTAAAGAAAATATGGTGACAGGTCTTCCTATGGTATCTTGCAGAGATGGTGTTTGTTCCGGATGTGTACTCGGAAAACATCATCGGGACAGTTTTGACAAACGTGCCTCTTGGCACGCCTCAGCCCCTTTACAGCTTGTGCACAGTGATTTATGTGGTCCTCTTCCTGTTGCTTCATTCTCTGGCTGCAAGTACTTCTTAACTTTCATTGATGATTTCTCCAGACGCACTTGGGTATACTTCTTAAAACTCAAGAGCGAAGTATTTAACACTTTTTTGGCCTTCAAAGCCTTTGTTGAAAAACAATCTGGACATCAAATTCTTAAGCTAAGAACTGATAATGGTGGAGAATATGTTAAAAACACATTCATCAACTTTTGCACCGAAAATGGAATTCAAATGCAACATACTGTTCCATACACTCCACAACAAAATGGTGTAGCTGAAAGGAAAAATCGCACCTTAAAGGAAATGGCTAATTGTATGCTGCAATCTAAAGGACTCAGTCTTAGTTTTTGGGCCGAAGCAATTAATTGTGCAAATTATATAATCAATCGCACTCCTACTAAGGTTCTAGAGAATATCACTCCAGAAGAAGCTTGGAGTTCCATTAAACCAGATGTAAGTCACTTTCGTGTGTTTGGAAGTGAAGCATGGGCCCATATTCCAGATGAAAAGCATAAAGCTTTAGAACCTAAGAGTGAGAAATGTACTTTTGTTGGATATTCTGAAGATGTAAAAGGTTATAGACTTATTCCATTTAAGTCCAAAAATGTTATCATTAGAAGAGATGTAAAATTTGATGAAAATAAATCGGCCTGCGAGCCTAGTCCGGCGGATGTGCCACCTCTTCCTATCTCTTCTACTTTTGAAAACATTTCTTCTTCAGATGATGAAAGCGAGGATGATAATCCTCCCCCACCTTCTCAGGATCCTCAACTTCCAAGATGGGTCCGTGCTACTCGGGATGCAGCAGGTGATCTTGCCGGTGATCCTACAGATCAGCGACGTACACGTTCTCAGTTTGAAAGAGCCTCTTCTTTACTGGCTCAAGCTCCAGTAAATCATGATCCTGACACTTTTGCAGAAGCTTCAGGCCATCCACATTGGGAAGCAGCTATGAATGAAGAATATCATTCATTGATGACAAATGATACATGGGATCTTGTTCCTCTACCAAAGGGACGCAAACTTGTTAGATGTAAATGGGTTTACAGAACCAAGTATGGACCAGATGGGAAAGTTGATAAACATAAAGCTCGTCTCGTTGCTAAGGGCTTTTCACAGGTTGAAGGCATTGACTACACTGAAACCTTCTCCCCTGTTGCCAAAATGAACTCTATCCGCCTTGTTCTTTCCCTTGCTGCCTCTTTAAAATGGGAAGTCCATCAGATGGATGTTAAATCTGCCTTCTTGCATGGGGACTTGCAGGAAGAAATCTATATGGAACAACCCATTGGCTTCATACAAACAGACTCCAGCCTTGTTTGTCGACTTAAGAAATCCCTTTATGGCCTCAAGCAAGCTCCTCGGGCTTGGTATGCCAAAATGGATAGCTTTCTTTTAGAATCTGGCTTTTCTAGGTGTCATTCTGACAATACTGTCTACACCAAGAAAGTGGGCAACTCTCTTATCATCCTTGTTCTTTATGTTGATGATCTTATTCTTACTGGTAGTGATCCCAACCTTATAAACCATGTGAAGTCCAGCCTTAAAAAGAAATTTGAAATGACAGACTTAGGACACTTACACTATTTTCTCGGTCTTCAAGTCTTGCAATCCCAGGAGGGTATTTTCCTTTCCCAGTCCAAGTATGCTTGTGATATTCTTCGTCATTTTCACATGGAAGACTGTAAGCCAGCCCCTTCTCCCTTTCAGTCTGGAGTCAAACTTTCAGTCTCTTGTACTTCTCCTGAAGTTGATGCTACCTTATACCGTCAACTTGTCGGAAAACTCTTGTATTTAACCCATACTCGTCCTGATCTTTCCTTTGTTGTTGGCCTTGTTGCTCGTTTTATGCAAAACCCCCGTGAAAGTCATTGGAAAGCAGCTAAAAGAATACTTCGTTATGTTCGAGGTACAGTACAGTTTGGGATTCATTACAGTGCCAAAGCAGCTCCTCTGTTAGTTGGTTTCACTGATTCTGATTGGGCTGGTGACCCTGATGATCGGAAGTCTACTGCCGGTTATGTCTTCACTCTTGGTTCAGGACCTATTACATGGGCTTGTAAGAAACAGGCTGCCATTTCTCTTTCGTCAGCAGAAGCAGAGTATCGTGGTGCCGTGGAAGCTAGTAAGGAAGCCTTGTGGCTTCGTCAGATCCTATCAGAGTTTGGCTTTGAGCAGCAGCATCCAACCACACTTTGGTGTGATAATCAAAGTGCCATTCAGCTATGCAAAGATCCAGTCCAGCATCAGCGCAGCAAACACATTGAACTACACATGCACTTCATCAGAAAGCTCATTCATGACCATGTTCTTGAAGTGCAATATTGTCCAACAGATGATCAGGTTGCAGACATCTTCACAAAGGCTCTCACAGAGGCGAAGTTCACTAAACTTCGATATATGCTTGGAGTTCAGGAAGTTGTCACTAAGGGGGGATAGGCTCTAGTGCCTCCTTCCTTCTCCTATTGTGTCATATTTGTAAATCCTTCAATCCTATCCCAAGTTGTTCTTAAGGGGGGATGTTAGGATATTCCGACACATAGGATATAGTTAAGTTCAACTTGGTCTAGTATAGAGTTAGGTTAGAGTTAGGTAAAGTGTGTTTCTTTACCGTTGTACATTTTGTAACTTACAATCCGACGGTCACGATATGTAGTGATCCGACGGTTCACTCTCACCTCGGTATTACCGACACTTGATCCGTGGCTTGACACCCGATTGGTCCATGAGTTCTATTTAAAGCGCATGGAGGGTCATTGTTCGGGTAATCCGTGCATGAGAGAAGCTTATGTAAATTTTCATTCTTTGATTAATAAATTGCCTGTAGTACCCACGTTGGGACAGGCCGTGGACTGTTTCCCTCCTTGCACTTTGAGGGTTTTAACCACGTCAAAAATACTGGTGTATTGATTTGAGATCTGGTTGTGAGCGGTGTCCTTTTGGTGTTCTTTCTGAGGAACTTACCCTGTAAATTCCTACATGGTATCAGAGCTATTTGAGGGCCGCGTCCGTTGGTGATCCAAATCTGAAGCCGGTAGAACTGCATGCGGCTGTCGTTTCCTAGATCTGTTGTTTCTGACTGTTTTCAGGCCGAGAGGACTGCTCTGTTGCGTTCGGAGCATCTGTTCCAGTGAGGAACCCCTTTCGTTTCACGCGAAAAGGTTTCCGGTAGCCCTAGCTGCGTCATTTTTCAGATCGGGAGGTATACAGTGTTTTTTTTTACAGTTTACTGTTATTTTCTCTCTGCTTATTTCGGTCTCAGTTTATTTAGCCTTTTTTTTAACCGGATCTATACCTTTCATTTCTGCGTATGCTCTTTGCCCTGCGACTCTATGCGATCTGGGCAAATCAGAAACAGAAAGGAAGGATTTTTCTCATGCGTATGCTCTTTTCCCTGCACCTTAGTGTGATCTCGGAAAATCAGAAACATTGAGAAAAATATTTAGTTTTTCGGCTAAAGCTAACTTTGAGATTTTTTTTAAAATTTCTAGTTTTTTTTTTTTGGCTAAAGCTAACTTCGAGCCGCAAGGTTCGTTTTTCTTTGCATATTCGTGTTGGGTTTTGTGTTTTGTGTTTTGTAGGGAAAAAGAGCTTTCTCAAGGCAAGCACGCAAACCAAGGCCCCCCCCCTCTCTCTCTCTCTCTCTCTCAATTTTTTTGTATAGATCAATTGGTTCAAAGCTATTTTAAGAGAGTAGAGGTCTTGGGTTCAAGTCTCCATTTTGTGGGGGCGGATTTTTTCATTCCCGCACATTCGCGCACTTTGCTGGCAACTTCAACAATTTTTTTTTCAAAAAGCCATAACTTCTTCATCCGGAAGCCTTTTTCAGAGCCGTTTTTTTTAAAACCGCCTATTTTTTCGAGATCTATCCATTGGAACACTTACTTTCAGCATCTTCAGCTTCAGTTTTTTAAAAAAAATGGAAAGTCCATGCCAAGTCATTCTTGACAGCACTAACTACTTCCAATGGGTAGCCTACATGGAAGATTTACTTAGAAGTAAAGGTCTCTTCATAATAGACACAGACCAAGAGAAAAAACCAAAAGATGAAGACAAGGTTGCAAAATGGGAAAATAGACAAGATCAAGCACGTGGTTTGATAGGGATGTCTATTTCTCCTGATCTTAGATTCCACATTGCAGACCTTGAGACTCCTCATGAAGCATTAGAAAAACTCGCTAAAGTGTTTGGGATTAAAAATGAAATTAGAGCCCATCAACTTGAAAATGAGCTGCTTACTTTGGATCCTAATAATTTTTCTTGCATTGAAGATTTCTTGTCCAAATTCAAGACCCTTAGATATCTCTTGGAAGGTGTTAAAGTTAAGAAAGAAGATGGTAACCTTATTTATTCCATCCTTACTAAGTTGGGACCAGCCTACTCTGTATTTGTTTCCACTTTCCATTCTACAAGGGAAGCTTTCATTTGTCAAGGAAAAGACTACAAGGCCCCTTCCTTTGGCTCCTTTTGTGATTCCTTAATAAGAGAACAAGAAAAACTCTTACACCTTGGTCTTCTTAATCTTAGAAACTCTTCCACGAAAGCGTTAGCTGCCCAGCAGCAACCAAATTCAAGGAATCCTAAGAAGTCATATCCTCAAAAGAATGGTCCTAAACCATCTCAGCCTCAAAATGAAAGATCATTTCAGCAAAATGATAAGACCAATAAAAACAAATGGAAGAAGACTGATAGACATTGTAACTTTTGTAATCGAGATGGCCACTTAGAATCTAAATGCTTTAAGAAGATGGAAGCCTTGGAAGCCGCAATGAAGAAACATAACATCCATGTGGAGCCTACTTCAACTTCAACTTCCGGAATGGCACTTTCTGCATGTCATTGTCAATCATCTCAGTCTGGTTATGCATTAAATGTATCTTCTTCTTCTTCTCATTCTCATGAGTGGCTCATTGATTCTGGAGCCTCTTGTCACATGGCCAAAAACCAAGCCATGTTTTCTTCTTTAAATGATTGTAACACCAAATATATATATATTGGTGATGATAGATCGCTTAATGTTGTCGGGACTGGAACTGTTCATCTAGACAATGGTCAGTTTAATGATGTATTATGTGTTCCAACCTTATCCTGCAACCTTCTATCTGTCTATCAGATAACTCATTCAGGTGAAGGTAAAATTGTTGAATTTTCACCTCATGATGTTGTAATCAAGGATCTAAAAGATCCTCAACAGATTCTAGCTACTGGTCTTGCTGATGATTCCAAAAGGTTGTATAAGTTTCACAACTTTGGGTCATCAAATCTTCCCTCAGTATTTGTTGCTCATAATGATGAAGTGAGCAAACTTTGGCATGAGCGATTTGGTCACTTAAACTATCGCTCCCTTCAGCATCTATATAAAGAAAATATGGTGACAGGTCTTCCTATGGTATCTTGCAGAGATGGTGTTTGTTCCGGATGTGTACTCGGAAAACATCATCGGGACAGTTTTGACAAACGTGCCTCTTGGCACGCCTCAGCCCCTTTACAGCTTGTGCACAGTGATTTATGTGGTCCTCTTCCTGTTGCTTCTTTCTCTGGCTGCAAGTACTTCTTAACTTTCATTGATGATTTCTCCAGACGCACTTGGGTATACTTCTTAAAACTCAAGAGCGAAGTATTTAACACTTTTTTGGCCTTCAAAGCCTTTGTTGAAAAACAATCTGGACATCAAATTCTTAAGCTAAGAACTGATAATGGTGGAGAATATGTTAAAAACACATTCATCAACTTTTGCACCGAAAATGGAATTCAAATGCAACATACTGTTCCATACACTCCACAACAAAATGGTGTAGCTGAAAGGAAAAATCGCACCTTAAAGGAAATGGCTAATTGTATGCTGCAATCTAAAGGACTCAGTCTTAGTTTTTGGGCCGAAGCAATTAATTGTGCAAATTATATAATCAATCTCACTCCTACTAAGGTTCTAGAGAATATCACTCCAGAAGAAGCTTGGAGTTCCATTAAACCAGATGTAAGTCACTTTCGTGTGTTTGGAAGTGAAGCATGGGCCCATATTCCAGATGAAAAGCATAAAGCTTTAGAACCTAAGAGTGAGAAATGTACTTTTGTTGGATATTCTGAAGATGTAAAAGGTTATAGACTTATTCCATTTAAGTCCAAAAATGTTATCATTAGAAGAGATGTAAAATTTGATGAAAATAAATCGGCCTGCGAGCCTAGTCCGGCGGATGTGCCACCTCTTCCTATCTCTTCTACTTTTGAAAACATTTCTTCTTCAGATGATGAAAGCGAGGATGATAATCCTCCCCCACCTTCTCAGGATCCTCAACTTCCAAGATGGGTCCGTGCTACTCGGGATGTAGCAGGTGATCTTGCCGGTGATCCTACAGATCAGCGACGTACACGTTCTCAGTTTGAAAGAGCCTCTTCTTTACTGGCTCAAGCTCCAGTAAATCATGATCCTGACACTTTTGCAGAAGCTTCAGGCCATCCACATTGGGAAGCAGCTATGAATGAAGAATATCATTCATTGATGACAAATGATACATGGGATCTTGTTCCTCTACCAAAGGGACGCAAACTTGTTAGATGTAAATGGGTTTACAGAACCAAGTATGGACCAGATGGGAAAGTTGATAAACATAAAGCTCGTCTCGTTGCTAAGGGCTTTTCACAGGTTGAAGGCATTGACTACACTGAAACCTTCTCCCCTGTTGCCAAAATGAACTCTATCCGCCTTTTTCTTTCCCTTGCTGCCTCTTTAAAATGGGAAGTCCATCAGATGGATGTTAAATCTGCCTTCTTGCATGGGGACTTGCAGGAAGAAATCTATATGGAACAACCCATTGGCTTCATACAAACAGACTCCAGCCTTGTTTGTCGACTTAAGAAATCCCTTTATGGCCTCAAGCAAGCTCCTCGGGCTTGGTATGCCAAAATGGATAGCTTTCTTTTAGAATCTGGCTTTTCTAGGTGTCATTCTGACAATACTGTCTACACCAAGAAAGTGGGAAACTCTCTTATCATCCTTGTTCTTTATGTTGATGATCTTATTCTTACTGGTAATGATCCCAACCTTATAAACCATGTGAAGTCCAGCCTTAAAAAGAAATTTGAAATGACAGACTTAGGACACTTACACTATTTTCTCGGTCTTCAAGTCTTGCAATCCCAGGAGGGTATTTTCCTTTCCCAGTCCAAGTATGCTTGTGATATTCTTCGTCATTTTCACATGGAAGACTGTAAGCCAGCCCCTTCTCCCTTTCAGTCTGGAGTCAAACTTTCAGTCTCTTGTACTTCTCCTGAAGTTGATGCTACCCTATACCGTCAACTTGTCGGAAAACTCTTGTATTTAACCCATACTCGTCCTGATCTTTCCTTTGTTGTTGGCCTTGTTGCTCGTTTTATGCAAAACCCCCGTGAAAGTCATTGGAAAGCAGCTAAAAGAATACTTCGTTATGTTCGAGGTACAGTACAGTTTGGTATTCATTACAGTGCCAAAGCAGCTCCTCTGTTAGTTGGTTTCACTGATTCTGATTGGGCTGGTGACCCTGATGATCGGAAGTCTACTGCCGGTTATGTCTTCACTCTTGGTTAAGGACCTATTACATGGGCTTGTAAGAAACAGGCTGCCATTTCTCTTTCGTCAGCAGAAGAAGAGTATCGTGGTGCCGTGGAAGCTAGTAAGGAAGCCTTGTGGCTTCATCAGAGCCTATCAGAGTTTGGCTTTGAGCAGCAGCATCCAACCACACTTTGGTGTGATAATCAAAGTGCCATTCAGCTATGCAAAGATCCAGTCCAGCATCAGCGCAGCAAACACATTGAACTACACATGCACTTCATCAGAAAGCTCATTCATGACCATGTTCTTGAAGTGCAATATTGTCCAACAGATGATCAGGTTGCAGACATCTTCACAAAGGCTCTCACAGAGGCGAAGTTCACTAAACTTCGATATATGCTTGGAGTTAAGGAAGTTGTCACTAAGGGGGGATAGGCTCTAGTGCCTCCTTCCTTCTCCTATTGTGTCATATTTGTAAATCCTTCAATCCTATCCCAAGTTGTTCTTAAGGGGGGATGTTAGGATATTCCGACACATAGGATATAGTTAAGTTCAACTTGGTCTAGTATAGAGTTAGGTTAGAGTTAGGTAAAGTGTGTTTCTTTACCGTTGTACATTTTGTAACTTACAATCCGACGGTCACGATATGTAGTGATCTGACGGTTCACTCTCACCTCGGTATTACCGACACTTGATCCGTGGCTTGACACCCGATTGGTCCATGAGTTCTATTTAAAGCGCATGGAGGGTCATTGTTCGGGTAATCCGTGCATGAGAGAAGCTTATGTAAATTTTCATTCTTTGATTAATAAATTGCCTGTAGTACCCACGTTGGGACAGGCCGTGGACTGTTTCCCTCCTTGCACTTTGAGGGTTTTAACCACGTCAAAAATACTGGTGTATTGATTTGAGATCTGGTTGTGAGCGGTGTCCTTTTGGTGTTCTTTCTGAGGAACTTACCCTGTAAATTCCTACACGTATGCGTATACACGCACTTTCATGCAAGGAAAGACGCGTACAGTTTGGAAAACTTGGTTTTTGGTCCTTGGTATTTGGACCTATGGTTTTGGACCATGGTATCTCATCTGAAGTGTTGAACCCAGGTATTTGGACCCAAGTATTAGTTCTAAGTGGTTTTGGTCCATGGTATTGGGTAACGCCTAAGACTATAAAAGGAGGAGGAGATCATTAGGCAAAGGCACTCAAGCATTGATTATCTTATGAAGAGAAAGATTTAGACTATTGTTCATTGGGTTATGGTGCATAGCTGGATCTGAATCAAGGAGGAACCGAAGCACTAGAAGAAGGATAAGTTCTATTGATGGGTCAAGATCTTAAGGCTTGAAGAGAAGTATCTTTGTGTGATTTTGATCTTTTATATTTGGCGCATGACTTGATTTGTAAATCTGATGATTTGGGTATAATTGATTTCTGAATAGTTGAAAAGGATAAATTATCTTTTACAAATCTGTACACAGTTTCAGCATAGCAAAGGCGCGTATACATGCTAGTTCGGTAATTCAAAATAGCATATACACAGGTTTGCCTTAATATAGCAACATATGCACGTAGGTTCTACATATTGAAGTAGCGTACGTCTCATAAAATATGTTTTAGCTACTTCTGTTTACTGCTGTAGTGTTTTGGGTTCAGGATTGGTTTCTAGTTACTGTTACTATATTCTCACTACAACATTCAGAGAAGTGATTGTTTGATTTAGTTTTTGGTTGGTGCAAAGGAGATTGGTTGATGCAGATATATTTGATGTTTGATTAATGTTATTGATGGATCCAGTCTGAAAATTTATGAAACGTGGTCCCTGGAAGAAAAGAGAAGGTTGTAGCCTTCTATAGGTCAGCACCTATGTACTAGTACATCAGCTAGTACAAGAGCTAAGGGGGTTGTAGCTCCCTTCCAGAAGAAGCTGGAGAACGAAAGAAGGTTGTAGCCTTCTGTAGGTAGAATCTTGCGTACTGGTATAAGAGTGCACCAGTACAGAAATATTGTAAAAAGAAGTTTCTTATTAAAGGAAGATAGAGACGAATAGCAGCAGGTGGTTTTCACCCACATTGGTTTTCCACCTTATATCTTGTGTTCATGTGTGTGATTTCCTGTACTGTTTACTGCACTTGATTACTGTTTTATGGTTCTAATACACAGATTAATATCAGCTAACTAAATTAGAAGTCTGCAAGATATACGCGATTTTCTCTAAACACAGTTGCACATATACGCAAGTTTAATTAACAAAAGTAGTGTATATCAATTTGTTTATGGAAATGAACAATTGTTAAATTTCTAATACTGATTCACCCCCCCCCCCCCCCCCCCCCTCTCTCAGTATTATTTCCAACATTTTTGCCTTAGCTCCTCCTGCAAGGCATTAGAGATATCAGCTAGTTCTTTGAGGAGCAAGGAGTTAGGCCAACACATTATTCGTGCATGAATTATGGATGTTTGTAAGACTATTCTGTGAACGTTTTTATTTTATGTTTTATTTCACATGTATTAAGATAGCTGAATTATTTAGGTTATTTTAGTGTTGATCTTGTTGAGAATGTGTTGTAATGGTTGTTATCTTTGTGTCATCCTTCTGGACTATTTCACAAGATACTAGATATCTTTCCTTTCTTATTGATTATAACGGCTTTCACATCTGTTGTGGACTATTCAGCTAGTTGTTAGATGGATCTTTTTTTCGTTTGTTGGTTGTAACGACTATCACATCCACTGTAGACTATTCCACTGGATTCTAAACAAGTCCTTCTAGTTCATGTGTGTCTCTTCCTCGGTGGTACTATTACCTCTCACTTAGAGGCTCACCTTTCTTCCCCTTTTGCAGTAAGAGAACCTAGACACAACTTCATTGCACATTCACCAGGCACACCTCCATTTCTTTTTGAAGACACCATTACATCACTCTCCTATGCTAACAGCTAGAGCCACGCCATATCTTTAAGGATTTGGAAACTGGGCCTTTATACCAGATGGGATTCCTACACCAAATGGTGTGAGGTCTCATTGGGACTTCATATCGGGGAGATCTCCTTGGTTGACAGATTTCCAGCACCATTAACAAAATGGCGCTAGAAGGTGGTCCAAAAGACAGGTTGTGCCCATTGAGGCTGGTTTGAATCTCTTATTTAAAATGGGTCTTCCCCAAATCATAATCCCAATATGTTTTTTTAAAGAGCTTAATTGTACCATCCCTGCGAAAGTTATTGATAACCTGTCTGAATTTAAGTTCGATGGTGAGGGTGAATAACATTTTCATGAACATCTATTTCAAGTTGTCCATATTTTCCTTTCTCAAATAATATGTTCCAAATATGTCATGTGTATATTACTCACCCTCATATTCAAAGGTCATGTTAATCGTTGGTGTCATACATTACCCATTGCTTCTATCCATTCATTCGACCAAATAGCCAAGAAGCTTCATAAATCCTTCGATAAGTATAACTATTGAAATTTTTATGGAAGAATCAATCTTTTGAGAATGAAACCTAATGAATCAGATGAGGAATTTTCAGATCGATTCTTTCACCTCTGTTATGAAATTCCCCAAAAAAAATTAATAGGTATTTCTTAAAACAAGAGTTTGAGCACTTGGTTCTTGTCTCTTCACACAGTGAGCCTGAACCTCCTAATTATTCTACCTTCTGAACTCTTGCGAATCACCATGACCTCCTTGATCTATTTGCTCCACCAGCTGCTTCTACACATTCTCTTGATTCTCAAGCTGCTGGCTCAAATTATAATCAAGTACAAAGCAGTCGCATTCAATCTTTCCTCTCTTTTTCAGAATGTTCCATGTCAAGATATTGCATTTCCATTCTTGAATGAGTCTCAAACTACTAATCTCGATAGATAATCCAATGTAATCAATTATTTCAATCAACACCTAGCCTTGGGCAATAATCATTCTAATGATGATGACTCTATTGATGTACGTCGTGATGAATGCCCAAGCACATCACGTGATCTTTCGATTTCTCATGAAGATTTTAATTTAGATCCAGAATATGGTTCGGTCAAAGAAGATGTTCATATTGAAACTTCCCCTTCACCTCACTATCCCTTATGTCATACCATTTGCAACACATCTAATTGTGACAAAGATACTCTATGCTCTTAAGTTTCCTCATCTAATGAGTTATCCCCTCAATTGACACAAGGTGGAGAGTCTCTCCATGATGAAATTGAAAAAAAAGGAAAATCATGGAGAACTCTTCCCACCCCTCATCATCTCTTCTCTTGCATGAGGAAAGCTCTTCAAATCATCTTGCTCATGAGATCTCACCAACTCATTTATCTTTGAATTTGAGATTGGAAGAGTCTTCTGATTTGAGAAATCTGGTTGTTGAAGCTGAAAAATCCAGTAAAATATATGACAGAGATGGTTTCTATTTTATGAGCAGTGGTCTTACTAAAACCAATAGTAGAAGCTATCCTCAAGCCATGCATGATCTGGTTCAATCTTCAAAATGTGATTCTACAGTCCTAGAAAGTTCTGGGACCTATTAGGGAGTGGAGGTACTTCAACTTCCGTTGACAATTATGTTAGGATCTCACAACTCTCGAAAGTCCCCCAAACTAAGAAATATCTGGTTTCTATTGCATAATCCGTCTCTTTGCATGGTTTCACTCGATATAAATTTCCTTGTGACGCAGGTTTGGTATTCTGAGTGTGACCTTTCAAATTTTCAAGATTCTACCTCTCATTTAATTCAAAAATCTATTACAGCTCATTCATTTTCATGCAAATCTCTCCCATCAAACTTGGGTTGTGAATTTGCATCTCTCATAGAGTCATCGAATT
Source organism: Pinus tabuliformis (assembly GCA_031772625.1). Classification (NCBI taxonomy): domain Eukaryota; kingdom Viridiplantae; phylum Streptophyta; class Pinopsida; order Pinales; family Pinaceae; genus Pinus; species Pinus tabuliformis. The sequence goes on from CM062816.1 coordinate 31,543,379, forward strand.
GTGAAGTTTATCATGTCAAGGACTGTATTTTCTTGAAAGAATCATTCTTATCTAATTTATTCCTTAATGGTCAGCTCCTTGGTCTTCTTGCGAATTTTATGTTGCGAATTTCTCCTCTCATCGCACCAGAAATCCTCTTGAGTGATATTGAATGCACAAGTTGTCACATGAATCGAGTTCTTCTTCATTCACCATGTGCCAACTAGCCTCATAGATTTGTGGTTCTAGCATCCTTTTTGAACTCTTTCTATTATTACAATGCTTGTACATTGTGTCACTAGTTGCAGGAAGGTGGTCTGTCATATTTGGTTTGCAAGACAATTGGTTCGATTGTTCAGAGCGTCCGTGGGATTGTTCAAATCGATTTTTCTTTGTTTATTGCAAACTAGGAATTTGATGCTTCAATCAGCTCATCTGACCATTTCTCTGTCTTTGGTGACTGTCATTCATCTTATCATTTTCCTATCAGTACACCTAATGACAGTTGTTTCACACACCGTTATCTTCATTGTTGAACATCTCTTTATGCAAGTTTTTTTCATGCAGGTGAAGCACTTCAGCCTTCATTGATGATTATGGTAGGTCCTCAATGTCTTGACATGACTATCAAGTATGATCATATCTATTTTCCCTCCCAAGATTTCCATCGTGATCCTGCTCCTCTAATTGAAAATTCATCTTTTCTAAGATTACGGGGTTTTCAAGAGGGCCATCATGAATTTTGATGAAATCGCTGAATGGTAGGAACCATCTTATGTGGCAAGCTCTGTAGAAAACAACAAGTTTCAATATTTCATCATGATTACTAAGGGGCTCGATGTATATAAAGACACATCCGCAAGAGCCTTCCGAGGTTTGTTGAAAAATGGTATTCATTGAAAAGGTTGGGAACGATTATGATGGCTTCACTGGAAATTTCAATATATGTGACCCTTACCTTTTAGATGTAAGGTTAGGAGTAGGATTAGCTGCATCCTATTTTTCCCTTTCTTGCACTCATTTTTCACTCATTCCTTCTTTTCTTATTCTGATTCTACATCATGTTTGTTTTATCCATTTTTTTCTTGTCTTCTGGTTTTGATTCATGGTTCTATTTTTTCCTTCTTTCTATCTTTTTTTCTTTCTTGTTGAGTTTTCCCTTTTTTTTTCATCATGCAAATAAGTGTTGTGTCTGGACCTATTTTGGCTTCTAAGTATGTGTGTGGCCTAATTACAAAGAGTCTTGTGAAACTTTACCATTTGGCTAGCCATATGTCTATCTTCCTTGTGTTGGTTACACCTTTTGGCTGATGAAGTTCCGATGGAAAATATGATCCATCCGTAAGGAGAGTTTTGGTCCAACCATGAACCCATGTCTAGTCCAAAAACCTCATGCCTATACTTGGTTTTTCTTCTTTGGTGTTCTCAAGCTTATCCAACTAGTAGAAACAAAGAAGGGGAAAAATCTAAATGAGAAAACCTAAATCAGAGGTCTCTATATGCTTCTCTAAAGGAAAAACCTCTTTTGCTCTCAATAAGTTGAGATCCCTCTTCCTCCCCAAAATAAATAAGTGCCAATGTACAATTCTCTTTACATAAATAAATAAATAAATAAATAAAGGTGAAAGAAGAGAAAGGCTTCCTGCATAAAGAGGTGAAGCAAGCAACTCCACCAGGGTACTGTCCAATCTTGCTGGGAGCAGAGAAATGTTTGTGTTCCTGTGTGACTCAATCAAGGTACTTTCAAGGCCTCCTCGTAGTGGAGCAACACCAAATATGAGAAATTATACTATGAAAATCTTAATCTCGCAAGCTACACTACCCTTCCCAACTTGAAACATTGTGATCATGCTAAATGTTATGTTGTGTTCGACTTGGAATGTATAGAGGGGACCATGTTTTTTCTTGGGGCAAGTGGGTAGGCCAAAGTAATTTTCACGATGAATCAATACTCCCTGAGGAACCAAGGCCCTACACGAAAGGATTTAATGAAAGAAGAGAAGGTGGATTCTACCAATGAGTCGCCAAGTGTTGTAGCAGTTGCAACACCCTCCAAAATTTTGGCCTACACTCAAATTTTGGAGCCTACTATGATTAGTTGATGATTTCAAGCTCTCTTCATGGGTCTCAAGATTAGTTTACACTTTTACCTTTATATATAGCAAGTTTCATCTTTGATCATGGGAATTATCACTTGTCATGCAAAGAGGAGTTTTGGTTTGCTTCAAGGGGAAATGTTTTAAAAAGTGAGTTGTTCTCATAATATAGACATGTTTCGTTGATCTAGGAGGATCCTCGAAATGCTAAAGATTTATTAGTCTTAGATTCTCATGAAATGAGTGCCAAGTCTAAGGGTTCATCGCTCTGATTCCGATGGTATATTTGGTTTTCAAAATGGCCTCCATATGAGGGAGAAAACACTTTATGAAGTTTTTCCCAATCAGGAAAAAAAAAAGGTCAAAGCAAGGCAAGTGGTTGTCTCAGAACAGGGCCCGTGGTAGTCAAGCAACAAGGCACGTGGTAGTCAAGCAGCATGACACATCACAACCAATTCAAACTAGGCGAAGATGAGGCATGGGTCGAACCTGCGACCTCTAAAACAACACTACAAAACTTTACCAATGGGCCACAACTTCATTTGATATAGCATGGGTGCCATATTGTATTTGAATTTTATTTGTTGTGGTATGGCAGGAAAGGGTTGGCGGAGCCTACCATATCTGGCGGCCCTATCTGGTGGCCCCGCCAAACCCCATATTGTTATATCGTGCTCCAAACATCATTATCGAGACTCCAAACCAGTTAACGACCAACCCAAATATATATCACACAAAAACCATTAAAACTATATACCAATGTTTGCTAACATATGATCACCGCCGGTATATATATGTTAACCAATATCCAAAGTCTAAATGCCATGGGAGCTTCGCATTTATCCACTCACCTATTGTTAACACTTTGATATATTACAGCACGAGGGTTATAACAAAGTTTGAACATACATGCCATGGGTTGATCTACGGTATCACTGTCAATCCTATGGTTTCAACCATACTCTATATTAAAACTTATTTAAAACAATATGTCATATATGGTCGAAGTAATATATCCGTCGGTTCAGCTATGCTATGCTTAAAACTATGTGATATATCATATTTGATATGGTTGCACCATGTTAGGTTCCTATACCAATAGGAGTCATAATTTTTGAATGACTGAGATTAAAACTTGTAATATGTACATACCTTTGCTTTGTGCAAATGTTTTCCATATTGATAAATTAAAAAATGTAAAGAGGGTATGTCCTAAAAGAATAATCAAAGGACAAAAAGAATAAAAAGGTCAAAAAAGATGAAAAATATGAACCCCAAGAAAAGGAAAAAGACCATGAAAGTGAGCAAGCCAAAATGCCACTACTATTTACTTTTGTGTAGAATAAATGATTGTGTGTAGCTTGTAATCCTTGCCACAATCCATGATGGTCAAAATGTTTAAACTTGACTATTTCATGTTTTCAATTTCATGTCTATAGATAGAGAATAAAAATCTGGCCAAACAGTGTAACCTTGGTAGATAATTAGATAGGTAGAGTAAATAAAAGGAGCTCAATTGTTTAACATAAGCCCTTGGATGTAATAAGGTTAGATTTAGTTAGAGAAAGAAAAATGTTTGATAAGGGTTTGCTAGCTCAAATGCACCCTAATAAAGAGAAGTAAAAATGGTAGGATGAGTAGATGGGTAAGTAGAAGAAAGGTTGCAGAAATTATGATGATTGGTTAGACAAAAAGCATATTTATCATTCTCACCTTGAAGGCTCCAGATGTGAGTGGGAAATCAAGCATGCAAATGGATATCAAATTCAATTAATTAACTTCCCTCATTCATTTCACCTTTTACTTAACTAATTTCCCACAATAAGTTCAAAGGACTTAAAAACCCTAAGTCAAAGAGGCTCAGAGCATTTCTCTGACTTTTGGAGGGACCAGACCCTCAGCTCAATGACTTATAGGAAATAAGTACTAAAACCCCCTCATAAAAATTCATCCCCTTTCATTCCCCCTCAGTTCCCAATAAAAACCCTTTTCCTAAAGTTTGAACACTACTTACCTATGAAAACCAATCACCCCCATGTAAAACCCCTTTTCCTAAAAAACCCACAAAAACACCTTATCCTAAGTATTTATGTTAATATGCGAAAAGCATTCAAACACGAAAAAGTATTTACTTAGGGTATTGTGCCCCTTTCCGCTCATTTTATTAATTACTAATTTTATTTATTAAATCCCGCAAACAAAAACCCTTTTTCCCCATACATATTTAACTCCCACATATTAGCTATCCCTATACCCTACTTTAAAATATAAACTATAATTTCACCCAAACCCAAAAAACACACTAACTAATTGATTTGTGATTAAGTTAGATAATCGTCTGTCTAAACTCGTTGTTAATGATCCCAATGCCTTAACCCCACTTTAATCCTTCATTAACTCAAAAACTGCCACACTTAATCACCCGCCAGGCCCTCCACTAGCCTCCATGCAGCTTCCCCGCCTGATCACTGTATGATCACCTCCCTCCACATCCAACGGCCCTTACCCATATCAGGCAGGCCCGACGTCTGAACAATATCCAACCGATAAAGTTGTTATTTGTCGGGCCCCCAATGCTATGTGTCATTCAATGTATGGAATCGGGCGGCCTCCCCCCAATACCACCGAGCACCCAAAAGCAGTGTAATGGAAACCACTTACCACTTACCAGCTACGCAAAAAAATAGTTACCATTCACCCCGCTACACGACAAGATGACCACTTTTCACCAGTACACGCCAAAATTGACTTTCGCGCATAAAGCCAAAAAGCCCCAAATCATTTGTTTTTATCGTTTTTTCAATTGTAAACCTCCATGCATGCACCTGCGAATGTCGAAGCTGTCAACCTACATCCAATTGCACCCTAAAGACGCCATAGAGCACCCAGTTCACTTTCCAGCCTACACAGAGCCTTTTTGACCATTCATAGTTGCCAGCCACCCTGTTCAGAGCTAGTTTTCCTTAAATTCCAGGTATTTAAGCCATAATTCACTGGAAATCCTGTCAATTTCGAAACCAGTTACTGAGTTTTATTAGTTAAAGTAAAAAATTAATTAAAGGAACTCAAGCAACTTTTACTTACTCAATACTGAACCACAATTGCCCTAAAAGACTGAAAATCACCTCCCCCACTCTCAAATCCAAAAGAACTAGGAATGGCTGCCCCAATTGCCATGGATGTGAGACCCATCTCTACACCCCACTTAGACCTAGACCACCTTCCCTTGGCTGATAGCGATTTTCAGATAAAGGACACCACTATCCATGAATCCCCACTCAAAGTACAATGCCAAAGTAGGGATAGATACTTGAACCAGCCTGATAAAACTGGTCTTTAGGATTCCAATTGGCCCAAGTACTAGTTCCCAGAAGTCCACATTTTCCTAGCAATTGTCCACTACTCTCATGCCAATTATATCCCCAGTCAAAAAGCAGTGATGTCCCCTAACCAGACCATACTTTTCACCATCACTACTGAATCTATCAATGAGGTGCTAAAACTCCAACCTAGCCCAAACTTGACTCCCCTGTCCATTGGAGATCTGTTGGACTTATTTCCCAAGCTCATCCCTACAAGATTGGCCCAACTAATCCAAACCTTCATCCTAGAAGAGAAGTATACCCCCAAAGATCCCCCTCCATATGTAGCAGCACTATTTTCTCCTTGGTGCAGAAGCATTGTAGATATGATATCTAGAGCCTTGGTTATACCACCAGTGAATATATTGATGAGATTATTCTAGCCTTCACGTCCATATACACTCCAGGACAGCCTCCTGTTGTTATCTATGACTATGCCAAATTTAAAGCTGATAGGATGCATGACTAGTTTATCAAAATGAGCAATGAGAGAATCTTCAAATACTCCTCTATTTTGTACCACCTTTTTCTATATTTTCAGTCAGACAAGTTTCCATTCACCCTACAAAAGCTTGATACAAAAAGTCAACCCAGATCAGTCATTTTCTGGACTCCATTGGTCCACAAATTTCACTCTCCATATTCATATGCTGACTTTATTGACCTATTTGTGCATTCAAATGTGACAATGTTGATAGGAAGCCCTCCTCCAAGAATCAATTCAAACATAAAAAGGGTCCTACAATTGTCAAAACAGTCCAAGGTAGGCGATTGGTACTTGTACCAAAACCATACCGAAATCAGAATCTATGGTTGCATGCTGGCACCATACAAACTCCCCAAATACATCCCAATGAGGTTATTTTCTTTAGAGTACTACAGGTATATTATCAGTGCAGATGAAACAAATTTTGTTAATGCCAAGAAGAAGGCCAACTTCAAAATCAAAGACCAATTAGGCCCCTTCATATGTAACTCAAGGGAAGCAGTCCATGAAGCAGACTTAATATTGCAGAGCATGAAATTCCAAAAAATCTTTCCTTGGAGATACGAACCCTTGGAATTCATAACCAAAAAGAGAAAAAAGGTCAAGCTAGGACCTTTCATTCATCACCCCATTCCTGAAATTGAAGCCTTTGCAAACCAATCAAAATGGGTAGAAGGGACCTTAGTAGATCAGGACAGCACCAAAGTAGACATTGAGAATGCACTCATTGACCTAGAGAAACATCTTGATGAGGGTTCTTTCCTGTAGGTGCCAGAAGAATCATAGGTACAAGAAGAATCACAATTGCCAGAGGGATCAGAAGTATCGAACCTATCAGAGGTGCCAAATAAAATAGACATGCCAGAGAAATCAGATAAACTAGAAACCACCATGAGTACCCCTCCAGTTCTACAGACTCCTCTAAATGAGGAGAAAAGCCTCAAGAGAAATAGGGAAGGGGCCACTACTTCAAAAAGAGAAACATCACAAGCCCATGCAGAGACAAGCCAGGCTAAGAGACAAAGAGTCAATCCTGTCTCTGAACAGGAATATATAGAGGAGACAGCTACGGTTATAAGCACAAAAAGAGATGGGAGCAGGCTTGCCACCCCATCTAGAGGCACCCTAGAACCTTCCACATCACACACTCAGATGTTGGAAAGGCAGCAAAGTATTGAGGTATCCTCTTTTAGAATGCCAGCAAATAAAGACCAAGACATTAAGGAGAGATACAAAGAAATAAAGGCTATAAATGAGAGGCTGAAAGCCCAAACCTATGCACAGTATCTGAAAATGACCCCTACCAATCAAACAAGGCTTATGTCAGCCTTTGATGTTAAAGAGTGGAAGATGCAAATGACCTTCATCAAGCCGACCACTCAGTAGACAAGGACAACAACAAATTTTAAAAGGGTGGATTTTGAAGTACTTGATCTGATAATCACCCTATGAGTGACCTCAGTTGAAGATTTATTAAACAAAAGGTATTACAGACTCATGTGATGGTGTGTGTGTTGGGTCCCTATAATACTAGTGATTACCCCATTACTATTCTAGTTATACCCCTTATTAATATTTTTATGCCCCTATTGCCCCCATATTGTTATTACTGTACCCCATAGAATCCCTCTATTGCTATTTTTGTGGCTTTATATTATTATTGTTAGGTCAGCTGGATTATATTGTGACTCCTTAGACTCCTATATATAGAAAGGAGGTTTTGTCATTTGAATCATCCAAGAATTGCTCATTTATGTAATGTAAAGGAGGTCGCCCCCTCAAAGAGGCTGAATTCTAAGGCGTTGATCTATCTTTTCTATCTTTTCTTGAGCTGGTTTCATAACATTTGGTATCAGAGCTTTGGATTCTAGGGTTTCGCTGCTCCAAACAGGTCATCGTGGAATTTTCGCTATAACTTTTTTCTGTGACCTTTAAGAAGTTGCAAAAATAAAACCCATTTGAGAATAAATCGCGTTGAACCTCAGGTCCAAATTTCAAATCTTTTCGCGCTATATTTGCAGAGATATGATCTGAGGAAGTTGGTCTTTTTGCAGACTCTTGAATTACATTCCAAACAGGTGACCTAGGGAAAATCGTCATAACTTTCTCTCTGGCGATCGGATTTAAATTTCATAAGAAGGTACAGAAAGAGGATAGAATGTAGTTTCTTGTATGCATTTTTCATATCCAAAGGTCAAAACAGTGACTCGTGGCACGTCGTACAAGTTAGCTATACTGAACCAGTCTATAATCAAGTCACTGTGGGAGATTTTGCATAACTCTTCCTTGGAGAATCCAATTTGGGTCAGACTTGTGGCATTAGAAAGAGGACACAAAGGGCTACTGCAGGTCAAAAATTCAGAACTAGATGATTGGGAAGTACAGAGATACATCAGAGACAATATCGAGCTCCTACAAAGTGAAAAAAGGTGTGTAGATTTTCTTAAATTTTTGCTTAAGCTTGGTTTGAAAATTTATTTTGAAGGAATTCAAAGCGCATAATAGAGCATTATTATCTGTAACTAATTCCCCGAGGAAAGAAAATCCATACACCTAGTAAGGAACCTGAAAGCTCTAGCATGACGCATGAAGAAGAAGAAGAAATGCTATATGATATATCAAAATTACAAGAACAAGTGCAACAAGTGTCACTTGCACAAAAAGAAACAGAATCTAAGATGGATGGTTTAAGGAAAGATGTAGAAGCTAAGATGGATGGTTTAAAGAAAGGTGTAGAAAGCTAAGATGGATTGTTTAAAGAAAGGCGTAGAAGCTAAAATTGATGGCATGGATGATAAGATGGAAGAATTGAAGATAAATATGAATATGTTGTTACAAGAAATGGTCACTAAGGGTGAAAGGGTACTAAAGGAAACTCATGATGAGAACAAAAGAAATGTTAATCATGATTCCATAGACTCTAATGTTGGATCGAAGACTCACCATATTCCAAAAATCGATATGAGGAAGTTTGATGGCAAGAATCCTGCCACATGGATATTACAGATGGAGCAATTCTTCGATCTCAATAATGTGAAAAACACTCAAAAGGTACGTATGGAAAATTTATATTTGGAACCAAATCAGTTTGTATGGTATCAATGGCTTTGCTCTCGTAAACAATTTATCACTTGGGCAATTTTTACGGAAGAATTGATAGCACATTATGAGCATACAAAAAGCAACACTTTTTTTAGCCAATTGATAAGTCTCAAACAAATGGGTTCAATAATGGAGCACATTGAGGAGTTCCAAAAATTGAACATAAGGGTAAAAGATATTCCAGAGGAGCATAAGATTGATGTGTTCATAGGGTATTTAAAGGATAATATCCACATGATGTTCGCCTTTGGGAACCTGATTCATTAGAGAAGGCATTCAGGTTAGCAAGAAAAATGGAAAACAAAATTATGGCAACCACGAAGCATACCACTCACAACTATAAAGACAGAAGTTTTGTTGCCCCTAGTCTTCCACAACCTATAAGGTTGAAACCACAACAATTGGAAGAAAAAAGAGCAAAAGGGCTTTGTTACAGTTGTGGTAGCAAATACACTAAAGGTCATAAGTGTGCTGAGAAGAAATTATTCTACAAGGATTGTGAAGAGGAAGAAGAAAAGGAGCAAGAAAGGTCAAAAGAAGAGGATATACTCCAGGAACAAAGCCTAGATGAAGAAAAAATAAATCCGACCATATCTTGTAATGCATTGGCGGGAATTACCACTCCTCAAACCATCAAGATAGAAGGAAAAATCAAGAAGAAAAAGGTAATAGTGTTGATTGATTCAGGAAGCACCCACAATTTTATTCATTGTAAGGTAGCAAAAGAATTGAATTGCTTCCTATATCCAGCACCAGAGTGTCAAGTGATGATTGCAAATGGAGGAACAATAAATTGCTCTGGAAAGTGCCATAATATCAAGCTATCCATGGGAGAATATGTATTGACTAGCCCAATGCTTTCCATTCCAATGGGAGGTGTTGATGTTGTACTAGGAGTCCAATGGCTACAATCCTTGGGTACAATAGCTATTAATTTTAAAGAACTTTTCATCAAATTTTCTACGGAAGGAAAGGAAGTTGAATTAAGGGGTATTACAGGGAAACCAGGAAAGATAATCAGCTCTAATGGTATGACAAAGCTTCTAAAAAAGGAGCAAAGAGGTGTAATTGCACAGTTATGTTCGCTAGATGTTTCCACATCGGAATCATCTATTTCTCCAGATCTCCAAAAAGTCCTGGACAATCATTCCAAGGTATTTGAGACTCCCAAAGGTCTCCCACCTATACGTGATCATGATCATGCTATTCATCTGATTCCAGGAAGTGTTCCTCCAAACATCAGGCTGTACAGATATTCGTATGTCCAAAAGAGTGAAATTGAACGTATGGTTGCAGAAATGCTAGAGGCTGGTATAATTCAACCAAGTCAAAGTTCTTTCTCTGCTCCGGTAGTATTGGTGCACAAGAAGGATGGATCATGGCGCATGTGTTCGGATTATAGGGAGCTCAACAAGCTCACTATTAAAGATAAGTTCCCCATTCCTGTCATTGATGAATTACTAGATGAATTGCATGGATAAATTTACTTCACCAAGTTGGATCTTCGTTCAGGATATCATCAAATCAGAATGAAGACTGAAGACATTCTGAAAACAACATTTAGAACTCATGAGGGTCATTATGAATTTTTGGTCATGCCTTTTGGCCTTACCAATGCACCTTCAACATTTCAAGGTTTGATGAATTCAATTTTCAAACCATTCCTTAGAAAATTTGTGTTAGTACTTTTTGATGATATACTAATCTACAGCAAGTCTTGGAAGGATCATGTTGAACATGTTGACAGGGTGCTACAACTATTGGAGGAGAAACAATTATATGCAAAAAGATCCAAATGTTTCTTTGGAGTCCAAGAGGTGGAATATTTGGGTCATATTGTATCTCATGAAGGAGTTAAGGTAGACCCTAGAAAAATTAAAGCCGTTAAGGAATGGAAAATCCCCACATCCATAAAGCATCTGCGAGGATTTCTTGGGTTGACAGGGTATTATCGCAAGTTTGTTAAGAATTATGGGAGAATAGTAGCACCTCTAACAACATTATTGAAGAAAGATTCATTTTCATGGACTCCGGAAGCAACAAAGGCCTTTGAACATCTTAAAGAGGCAATGTGCCAAGCACCGGTCTTAGCTACACCGGACTTCACAAAAACCTTTATTGTGGAATGTGATGCTTTAGGAAATGGAATTGGTGCTGTTCTAATGCAAGATGAAAGCCCCATTGCTTTTGAAATTCGTCCAATCAAGGGAAAGTTTTTAAGCAAAGCTATTTATGAGAAGGAAATGTTGGCAATACTCCATGCACTTAAGAAATGGCAACCCTACCTAATGGGAAGACACTTCAAGGTAAAAACGGATCATGATAGCCTTAAATACTTTTTAAAACAAAGATTATCCTCTGAAGAGCAACAAAAGTGGGTCACAAAGATGTTGGGTTACGACTTTGAAATCATCTACAAAAAAGGGAAGCAAAATGTGGTGGCAGATGCACTCTCAAGAAAGGATGAGGATGTGGAAGCATTGTTGTGTGCCATTTCTATTATCCAACCAGATTGGATAAACGAAGCAAGGGAGGAATGGAAGAATGACGAAGAAGTGTGGGCACTTATTTGAAAGTTACAACAAGATTCCAGTAAGTCTGATACATTTAGCTGGCAAAATGATTCGTTATGTACAAAGATCACTTATACCTCTGTAAGAATTCCCAGCTAAAACAAAAGATTCTTATGGAATTGCACACTTCTCCCTTAGGAGGGCACTCAGGATTTTTAAAAACTTACCACAGGGTTAAGAAGTTATTTTTTTGGGATGGCCTTAAATCAGATATTCAAAATTTTGTGGCGGAATGTTTGGTTTGCCAACAAAATAAAGTTGAAACAACTAAGACACCGGGTCTATTACAACCTTTATCTATTCCAAGCCAACGTTGGGAGGAGGTTTCAATGGATTTTATCACAGGTTTACCCAAGTCTGAGGGAAAGAGTGTCATCATGGTGGTAGTTGACAGACTTACCAAGTATGCACACTTTTGTGAATTATCACATCCATTTAAAGCCAGTATAGTTTCTACTGCATTTATGGAAACAATTCAAAAGCTACATGGAAACCCAAAGACTATTGTAAGTGACAGAGATCCCATTTTCGCTGGAAATTTTTGGACATAATTATTTTCTTGTCTTGGTACTCAGTTAGCTCATAGCTCATCTTATCATCCTCAATCTGATGGGAAAACTGGGATAGTAAGCAAATGTTTGGAAGGATATCTTCGTTGCTTTCTATCTGATAAACAGACACAATGGGTCAAATGGTTGCCTCTGGCTGAATGGTGGTATAACAGTTCCTTCCATACAGCAACAAAAATGACCCCATTTATGGCACTTTATGGGTATCAACCACCATCCATCACATCATATTTAAGAGAAAATTCTAAGGTTCAGGCAGTGGAACATCACATCGAACATCAACAGAAAGTCCTCCAACTCTTAAAGGATAACCTCGTGTTGGTACAGAATAGAATGAAACAACATGCAGATCAACATTGCAGTGAAAGAAGTTTTGATGTAGGTTATTGGGTATTCCTATGGCTACAACCATATAAGCAAATGTCCCTCAAGCAAGCTAAGAAGGATAATAAATTATCACCAAAGTATTATGGTCCGTACAAGGTGTTTCAAAAGATTGGTACTATGGCATACAAATTGGAGCTTCCTGCAACTTCTCGATTGCACCCAGTTTTCCATGTTTCATGTTTAAAGAAGGTTATAGGCGACTGTTGGAAATAATACTGGGGGGGGGGGTGAATCAGTATTATCAAATTCTTATCAATCTATTTTCCTTATTTATACTTTGAATAATTCTTCAAATATTGATCATTACTTTGTATGTCAATATCATAAAATAATGAGCAGGAACAAGAAAAGCAAATAGTCACACAAAAGAACACCAGATATAAGGTGGAAACCCAATGTGGGTGAAAACCACCTGCTGCAATATGTCTCTATCTTCTTTCAATTAGAAACTTCTTTTACAATGATTTTGTACTGGTGCAGTCCTTTACCAGTACGCAGGCTACAACCTGCAGAGAGCTACAACCCTCTCTCGTTCTCCAGCTTCTCCTGGAAGGGAGCTACAACCCCCTTAGCTCTTGTACTAGCCAAGATACTAGTATGTAGGTGCAGGCCTACTAAAGGCTACAACCTTCTCTTTCTTCCAGGGACCACGTTTCATAAATTTTCAGACTGGATCCATGAACATCAATCAATCATCAAGTATATCTGCATCAAACAATCTCCTTTTCCCAATTAGCACTGAATCAAGTAAACACTTCTCTGACAGCTGTACCCAGAACACAGTAATAGTAACCACACACCAAATTCTGAACCCAGAATACTGCAGCAATAGACAGAGGCAGCTAGATCATAATTTAAAGATATACACTACTTCAACAACCTGAAACCTGTGTGTAGATCTATAAAGGATAATTCCTTCTTTCAAATATTTAGACACTAATTAACCCAGATTGTCAGATTTATAGATCAAGCATGCGCCTCATATAACAGATCAAAATCATGCAAAGATACTATTATTCAAGCATAAAGATTACGACCCATTAAAAGAACTTATCCTTCTTTATGCGCTAAGGTTCCTCCTTCATTCAGATCCAGATCCGCACCATAACCCAATCACAAATATTTCAGATCTAGCACTTATTAGATATTCAATTCATTCGATGATGCTTTGCCAAATGATCTCCTTCCTCTTTTATAGTCTTAAGCCTTCCACAATACCACGGTCCAAAACCATAGGATCAAAAAACTATTGGACTAATACCATGAACCAACCATGAAAGTGCGTGAGATCAACACTTTTAGATGCAATACCACGGGCCAAAACCATAGGATCAAAAATTGTCCAACTAATACCATGAACCAACCATGAAAGTGCGTGAGATCAACACTTTTGGATGCAATACCACGAGCCAAAACCATAGGATCAAAAACTGTCGAACTAATACCATGAACCAACCATGAAAGTGCGTGAAATTTTCTCTTCATGAAAGGAACTTTTCTCTGCATGAAAGTGCGTGAACTTTTTCTCTACATGAAATAAACTTTTCTCTGCATAAAAGTGCGTGAATTTTTCTCTCCATGAAATAAACTTTTCTCTGCATAAAAGTGCGTGAACTTTTCTCTACATGAAATAAATTGTTCTCTGCATAAAAGTGCGTGAACTTTTCTCTACATGAAATAAACTTTTCTCTGCATAAAAGTGCGTGAACTTTTCTCTACATGAAATAAACTTTTCTCTGCATAAAAGTGCGTGAACTTTGCTGCACTATAATTTATCATCTGAGATGAGTGGGTTGCCATCAAGTACAACATATGTATCATAATGCCAACAATCTCCCCCTTTGGACTTGATGGCAACAACAACCAATCACTCTCCCCCTTTGACATCAAGGGCAAAGGGTTATGCTCCCCCTAAGAACATGCTCCCCCTGACTATAAACCAGATCTGCAAAGAATAACCATAATCCATCAAACACCATAAATTACCATGAAAGAGATAGAGACGTATTGCAGCAATATTCAGACCAGCATCCATGATCTCCTTCTGTACTTCCTCCATAATGCCAACAATGCATGATATGCTCCCCCTGAACCTGTGCCATTCGATCTTTGACCAATCCGCAACCTAGCACATGTACGCATATACTTCAGATGAACCTTGCGTTCAACCAACAATCAGAAGAGATTCAACAACAAGATGGTGCATGAACAACCCCCAGCTTTTGCCTGAGGTATTCAAAGGTCTCCCTAGGCAATGGTTTGGTGAGTATATCAGCAACTTGTTCCTTAGAAGGAACATACTCCAACTTGACCTTTTGTTCAAGCAATTGTTCCCGGAGAAAGTGATACTTGATTGGTATGTGCTTGGTTTTTGAATGCATGACTGGGTTCTTTGAAATGCTGATTGCACTTGTATTATCACATAAGATGGAGATGGGTGGTGTACAAGTGATTTGAAAATCCTGCAAGGCCTGCATCATCCAAAGGAGTTGAGTGCAGCAAGATGCAGTAGAAACATATTTTGCTTCAGTTATAGACAAGGCAATTGAACTCTGTTTCTTGCTGAACCAAGATACTAATCTGGAACCCATAAAGAATGCACCACCACTTGTGTTCTTCCTGTCATCCACGCTTCCGGCCCAATCTGCATCAGTATAAGCATGAAGTGTGAGATCTCTATCTCTAGGATACCATAAGCCATAATTTTGAGTCCCTTGAAGATATTTGAAGATTCTCTTGACTGCCTGAAGATGAGTTTCCTTTGGATTTTCCTGAAATCTTCCAACTATTCCCACTGCATGCATGATGTCTGGTCGGGTACCTATCAAATAAAGTAGACTTCCAATCATAGATCTGTAGGTTGGTTGATGTACTGCTACTGATTCATCATTTGCACTGAGGCTACATCCTGTGACCATGGGTGTACATACTGGTTTTGCATCTCCCATGCCATATTTCTTCAAAATCTGCTTGAGATAATTGGTTTGAGACAAGAAGATCCCTCCTTCCTTTTGTTGGATTTGTAGGCCAAGAAAATATGTCAATTCTCCAAGCAAGGACATTTCGAATTCTTTCTGCATCACCAAGGCAAAGCTTTGACTCATAGATTCTTCATTGCTGCCAAAGATAATGTCATCTACATACACAACAAGTATCAGCAATTTGTCACTTTCAATTTTTATATAAAGATTGTTGATCATTTTGAAAAACCTTGTTGATGAAGATATTTGTCTAAACGATAGTACCAAGCCCTTGGAGCTTGTTTAAGACCATAGAGAGCATTTTTCAATCTGCATACAAGATTTGGATCATTTCCAAGAATGAAACCGTCTGGCTGCTCAATGTATACTTCTTCTTCTAAGTCTCCATTCAGAAAGGCTGATTTCACGTCCATTTGAAATACTTTGAACTTTTGAAAGCTTGAGAGAGCAAGGAACATTTGGATGGCCTCAAGTCTTGCAACAAGAGCAAAAATTTCTTCAAAATATATTCCTTCTTGCTGCGCATACCCTTTACAAACAAGTCTGGCCTTGTTTCTAATTACTTCCCCATTTTCATTCAACTTATTTTTGAAGACCCATTTTGTCCCTATAACATTTTTATCCTTCGGTCTAGGAACCAACTCCCAACTGTTGTTCTTTTCGATCTGCTCAAGTTCTTCATCCATTGCTTTGACCCAAAATTCATCTTCGCATGCCTCTTTTACATTTTGTGGTTCAGTGGAGGAGAGTAATGCCAAATAGCTTGAAGCTTCTGCAATTGTTCTTCTTGTTTGTACACCTGCTTCTTTCTGCCCCAAAATCTGAGATTCTGGATGGTTCTTCTGAATGTACCGGGATGGAGTCTTCTCTTCTATCCTTATCTGTTCCTCTGGTGCTTCTTGAGGTTCTTCTTCTTCATCATTCTGTCTTTGAGGGTAGTCTTCATCTTCTTCGATATTTTCATGATTTACTTGCCTAGGAATGTATCCCTTTTCATCAACCACTACATCAATGCTGTCAACAATTCTTCCAAGTCTTTTATTGTAGCACTTATATGCTTTGCTGTGTGGAGAATAACCAAGAAGAATGCCTTCATCTGCTCTAGGTTCAAGTTATCCAAGTTGCTCATCAGTATTTTTAATATAGCATTTGCTCCCAAAGATTTTGAAGTGCTTTACCGAAGGAGTCTCACCATACCAGAGCTCATGAGGAGTTTGAGTGTTGTTCACTCGAACATTTGTTTTGTTGAGAATAACAACCGCAGCATATGCGGCTTCACCCCAGAAAGTTGCAGGAGTTCCAGACTCATCCAGCATAGCACGAGCCATTTGTTGGAGTGTTCTGTTCATCCTTTCCACCACTCCATTTTGCTGAGGAGTTCTAGCTGTAGAGAATTCTCTTCTTATCCCATGTTCTTCACAAAAATCGAAAAATTCATTTGAGGTAAACTCCCCACCTCTGTCAGACCTGAGGCACTTAATTTTGTAACCTGATTCATTTTCAACCAAGGCTTTGAAGGATTTGAATTTCTCGAATGCTTCATCTTTGTGCTTCATAAGTCCTAACCAAACAAACCTGGAGAAATCGTCAATGAATAATATCAAGTATTCTTCTCCTCGAGGTGTCCTTTTCCTAAATGGACCACATACATCTGTGTGGACTAGCTCAAGAGGCATGCTAGCTGATCCTTCCTTCTCTGGAAAGTTAGTTCTGGTTTGCTTTCCAAACTGACATGATTTGCATATGGTGTTGTCTGGTATTTTGATATCTGGAAGACCACGAACAGCCTGATATTTGCATGCTTTCCTTATTTGTGGAAAGCTTAGATGCCCCAACCTCCGGTGCCATAACCAGTGTTCATCATCCTTGCTCAAATAGCATTGTTGTTGTCCTTCTTCAAATATGTATAGATTATTTGGAGTTCTTCTACCTTTGATCACTGTTTCACCTGTATCAAGATCACGAACACGACATCCGTTTGATCTAAATATCACATCGGTTCCTTGATCACACATCTGGCTGACACTTAGAAGATTATGCTTCAATCCATCAACATACAAAACATTTCCAGCTTTGACCTTTTCTTTTAACTGAGCAGTGCCTTTTCCTTTTATAGCTGCAGGAGTATCATTTCCAAAAGAAACTTTCTTTCCCTTTTCTAAAGCAGAATATGATTCAAGTTTTTCTTTATCACCTGTCATATGTTTCGAACATCCACTGTCAATTTACCATAGATTTTCTTGTCCTTCTACATAAAATGCTATCCCACATCTTTCTGTTTGTGGTTCCTTTATTCTCCATGTTCTGGTGCTTGAGGCTTGTTCCTTTGTCTGCTGAAACCTGCTCCTGCATTCAGAATCTTCATGACCAAAGTTATTGCAAATAGAACATTCAACTTCATTTTCAAGAGCCGAAAAGTTGTTATAGGTCCTTTTTGTAATCCCGATCATACTTCTTTGTTTTTGAGCTTCTCTAGTCATGATTGTTTTATATGCAACACATTGAGCTGCTTTGTGACTAAAGTTATGGCAAGAGAAACATTGCCCATTGAAGAAACTTCTGCGATTATCAAATCTACCAGCCAAATGATTGTAATTTCTATTGTCATCCATTCTTGAAGCAAATTGAGAAGATTTTACCTGTGGCTGGTTGTAGCTTTTGTTCATCCTTAAGACAGATTGCCCCTAGTTTACCTGATAGTCTTTGTTCGTTCTTGATGTAATTCGTCCCTGCTTTACCTGGTGATCTCCATTGTGCTTTTGCTCATTCCTTCTTGCTGCATCAAGATAACTCTTTGAGGTGAATGCTTGAGATGTTTCTCCATTATACCCCAGACCTGTCTTGTTTAGCGGAGAACGTTGTACATTGATGATCTCATCCAGAGTTTCAGATCCTTTGACAAACTTAAGATTAATAGCCTTTGTTTTCTCAATTTCTTTTCTAAGGCCAACAATCTCACCTTCTAACTTTTCAAGATATTTTTCTTTTTCATCAATTTGAAATTGTAGAGTATCAATGATCATATTCTTTTCTTCTATACGTGTCTTAAGTCTAGAAATCTCATCATAAAAACTATCCACATCTATAGCATCCATGTAATCATCATCTTCAAATGCCATTAAAAGTTTATAGTCATTACCTCATTCATCTTCATCACTATTTGATAGACCATCACTGTCTTCATGAGTGTAATAGCTTTTCTTATTTGCATTCTGTTTCTTGTTCCATCTAATAGGTTCCTTTCCCTTGTCGATCTTATCCTTATGAGGACATTTGGCAGCATAGTGATCTACTCTTCCACAAGAAAAGCATTTGAAGGGTAACTTACCTCTGAACCGTCCAGCACCTCGTTGAAGATTTCTGACAAAATTTGATTCTTCTTCTTCTTCTGACCCATGTCCTGATTCATAGTACTCTCCTTTACCTGAAGGAGCAGCTTCTTTCTTGTCATATGGACCTCCTTTTCTCATTTCATAAGCAATTAGAATTCCATGTAGTTGTGACATTTTAAGATGTTGTAGATTCTCCTTTTCTTCTATAGCAGAAACTTTAGATTCAAACCTAGGTGACAAAGATCTTGGAACTTTTTCAACCACAACAGCCTCTTTTATTTCTTCACCCAAATTTTTCATACAATTAACAATCTCATCCACACGAAGAAAATAGTTAGCCACACTTTCATCATTATACATTTTAAGATTCTCATACTGAATCCTGAGGGTTTGAAGTTTTGCACGTTTTACCTGTTCATCTTCTTCGTAGCTCAAAACAATCTTGTCCCATATTTCTTTTGCGGATTTATATTGCATAACCTTCACGAATTCAGATTGAGATAGACATCCTAGAAGAGTATTAACCGCCTTTGCATTTGTTTCATATTTCTTCTTCTCAGCTGAATCTGTAGGAGTAGCTGATGGAAAAGCATACCCTGTTTCTATAATGTCCCATACTTCTGTACTCAAAGATTGAAGATAGGCAGTAACTCTTACCTTCCCATATACGAAGTTTGTCCCATCAAAAATCGGTGGCCTGATTGATGCTTCCCTCTCGTAGTTGCTCATGATGTTAGATCTTCCTTCAAGCGATCAAGCTTCTTCAGAAGGACCTGCTCTGATACCAATTGTTGGAAATAATACTGAGAGGGGGGGGGGTGAATCAGTATTATCAAATTCTTATAAATCTATCTTCCTTATTTATACTTTGAATAATTCTTCAAATATTGATCATTACTTTGTATGTCAGTATCATAAAATAATGAGGCCAGGAACAAGAAAAGCAAATAGTCACACAAAAGAACACCAGATATAAGGTGGAAACCCAATGTGGGTGAAAACCACCTGCTACAATATGTCTCTATCTTCTTTCAATTAGAAACTTCTTTTACAATGATTTTGTACTGGTGCAGTCCTTTACCAGTACGCAGGCTACAACCTGCAAAGAGCTACAACCCTCTCCCATTCTCTAGCTTCTCCTGGAAGGGAGCTACAACCCCCTTAGCTCTTGTACTGGCCAAGATACTAGTACGTAGGTGCAGGCCTACTGAAGGCTACAACCTTCTCTTTCTTCCAGGGACCACGTTTCATAAATTTTCAGACTAGATCCATGAACATCAATCAATCATCAAGTATATCTGCATCAAACAATCTCCTTTTCCCAATTAGCACTGAATCAAGTAAACACTTCTCTGACAGCTGTACCCAGAACACAGTAACAGTAACCACACACCAAATTCTAAACCCAGAATACTGTAGCAATAGACAGAGGCAGCGAGATCATAATTTAAAGATATACACTACTTCAACAACCTGAAACCTGCGTGTATATCTATAAAGGATAATTCCTTCTTTCAAATATTCAGACACTAATTAACCCAGATTGTTAGATTTATAGATCAAGCATGTGCCTCATATAACAGATCAAAATCATGCAAAGATACTATTATTCAAGCATAAAGATTATGACCCATCAAAAGAACTTATCCTTCTTTATGCGCTAAGGTTCCTCCTTCATTCAGATCCAGATCTGCACCATAACCCAATCACAAATATTTCAGATCTAGCACTTATTAGATATTCAATTCATTCGATGATGCTTTGCCAAATGATCTCCTTCCTCTTTTATAGTCTTAGGCCTTCCACAATACCACGGTCCAAAACCATAGGATCAAAAAAATATTGGACTAATACCAAGAACCAACCATGAAAGTGCGTGAGATCAACACTTTTGGATGCAATACCACGAGCCAAAACCATAGGATCAAAAACTATCGAACTAATACCATGAACCAACCATGAAATTCCGTGAGATCAACAATTTTGGATGCAATACCACGGGCCAAAACCATAGGATCAAAAACTGTCGAACTGATACCATGAACCAACCATGAAAGTGCGTGAAATTTTCTCTTCATGAAAGGAACTTTTCTCTGCATGAAAGTGCGTGAACTTTTTCTCTACATGAAATAAACTTTTCTCCGCATAAAAGTGCGTGAATTTTTCTATCCATGAAATAAAATTTTCTCTGCATAAAAGTGCGTGAACTTTTCTCTACATGAAATAAACTTTTCTCTGCATAAAAGTGCGTGAACTTTTCTCTACATGAAATAAACTTTTCTCTGCATAAAAGTGCATGAACTTTTCTCTACATGAAATAAACTGTTCTCTGCATAAAAGTGCGTGAATTTTTCTCTACATGAAATAAACGTTTCTCTGCATAAAAATGCGTGAACTTTTCTATACATGAAATAAACTTTTCTCTGCATAAAAGTGCGTGAACTTTGCTACACTATAATTTATCATCTGAGATGAGTGGGTTGCCATCAAGTACAACATATGTATCATAATGCCAACAATCTCCCCCTTTGGACTTGATGGCAACAACAACCAATCACTCTCCCCCTTTGACATCAAGGGCAAAGGGTTATGCTCCCCCTAAGAACATGCTCCCCCTGACTATAAACCAGATCTGTAAAGAAGAACCATAATCCATCAAACACCATAAATTACCATGAAAGAGATAGAGACGTATTGCAGCAATATTCAGACCAACATCCATGATCTCCTTTTGTACTTCCTCCATAATGCCAACAATGCATGATATGCTCCCCCTGAACCTGTGCCATTCGATCTTTGACCAATCCGGAACCTAGCACATGTACGCATATACTTCAGATGAACCTTGCGTACAACCAACAATCAGAAGAGATTCAACAACAAGATGGTGCATCAACAACCCCTAGCTTTTGCCTGAGGTATTCAAAGGTCTCCCTAGGCAATGGTTTGGTGAGTATATCAGCAACCTGTTCCTTAGAAGGAACATACTCCAACTTGACCTTTTGTTCAAGCACTTGTTCCCGGAGAAAGTGATACTTGATTGGTATGTGCTTGGTTTTTGAATGCATGACTGGGTTCTTTGAAATGCTGATTGCACTTGTATTATCACATAAGATGGAGATGGGTGGTGTACAAGTGATTTGAAAATCCTGCAAGGTCTGCATCATCCAAAGGAGTTGAGTGCAGCAAGATGCAGTAGCAACATATTCTGCTTCAACTGTAGACAAGGCAATTGAACTCTGTTTCTTGCTGAACCAAGATACTAATCTGGAACCCATAAAGAATGCACCACCACTTGTGCTCTTCCTGTCATCCACGCTTCCGGCCCAATCTGCATCAGTATAAGCATGAAGTGTGAGATCTGTATCTCTAGGATACCATAAGCCATAATTTTGAGTCCCTTGAAGATATTTGAAGATTCTCTTTACTGCCTGAAGATGAGTTTCCTTTGGATTTGCCTGAAATCTTCCAACTATTCCCACTGCATGCATGATGTCTGGTCGGGTACCTGTCAAATAAAGTAGACTTCCAATCATAGATCTGTAGGTTGGTTGATGTACTGCTACTGATTCATCATTTGTACTGAGGCTACATCCTGTGACCATGGGTGTACATACTAGTTTTGCATCTTCCATGCCATATTTCTTCAAAATATTCTTGAGATACTTGGTTTGAGACAAGAAGATCCCTCCTTCCTTTTGTTGGATTTGTAGGCCAAGAAAATATGTCAATTCTCCAAGCAAGGACATTTCGAATTCTTTCTGCATCACCAAGGCAAAGCTTTGACTCATAGATTCTTCATTGCTGCCAAAGATAATGTCATCTACATACACAACAAGTATCAGCAATTTGTCACTTTCAATTTTTATATAAAGATTGCTGATCATTTTGAAAAACCTTGTTGATGAAGATATTTGTCTAAACGATAGTACCAAGCCCTTGGAGCTTGTTTAAGACCATAGAGAGCATTTTTCAATCTGCATACAAGATTTGGATCATTTCCAAGAATGAAACCGTCTGGCTGCTCAATGTATACTTCTTCTTCTAAATCTCCATTCAGAAAGGCTGATTTCACGTCCATTTGAAATACTTTGAACTTTTGAAAGCTTGAGAGAGCAAGGAACATTTGGATGGCCTCAAGTCTTGCAACAGGAGCAAAAGTTTCTTCAAAATCTATTCCTTCTTGCTGCGCATACCCTTTACAAACAAGTCTGGCCTTGTTTCTAATTACTTCCCCATTTTCATTCAACTTTTTTTTGAAGACCCATTTTGTCCCTATAACATTTTTATCCTTTGGTCAAGGAACCAACTCCCAACTGTTGTTCTTTTCAATCTGCTCAAGTTCTTCATCCATTGCTTTGACCCAACATTCATCTTCGCATGCCTCTTTTACATTTTGTGGTTCAGTGGAGGAAAGTAATGCCAAATAGCTTGAAGCTTCTGCAATTGTTCTTCTTGTTTGTACACCTGCTTCTTTCTGCCCCAAAATCTGAGATTCTGGATGGTTCTTCTGAACGTACCGGGATGGAGTCTTCTCTTCTATCCTTATCTGTTCCTCTGGTGCTTCTTGAGGTTCTTCTTCTTCATCATTCTGTCTTTGAGGGTAGTCTTCATCTTCTTCGATATTTTCATGATTTACTTGCCTAGGAATGTATCCCTTTTCATCAACCACTACATCAATGCTGTCAACAATTCTCCAAGTCTTTTATTGTAGCACTTATATGCTTTGCTGTGTGGAGAATAACCAAGAAGAATGCCTTCATCTGCTCTAGGTTCAAGTTTTCCAAGTTGCTCATCAGTATTTTTAATATAGCATTTGCTCCCAAAGATTTTGAAGTGCTTTACCGAAGGAGTCTCACCATACCAGAGCTCATGAGGAGTTTGAGTGCTGTTCACTCGGACATTTGTTTTGTTGAGAATAACAACCGCAACATATGCGGCTTCACCCCAGAAAGTTGCGGGAGTTCCAGACTCATCCAGCATAGCACGAGCCATTTGTTGGAGTGTTCTGTTCATCCTTTCCACCACTCCATTTTGCTGAGGAGTTCTAGCTGTAGAGAATTCTCTTCTTATCCCATGTTCTTCACAGAAATCGAAAAATTCATTTGAGGTAAACTCCCCACCTCTGTCAGACCCGAGGCACTTAATTTTGTAACCTGATTCATTTTCAACCAAGGCTTTGAAGGATTTGAATTTCTCGAATGCTTCATCTTTGTGCTTCATAAGTCCTAACCAAACAAACCTGGAGAAATCGTCAATGAATAATATCAAGTATTCTTCTCCTCGAGGTGTCCTTTTCCTAAATGGACCACATACATCTGCGTGGACTAGCTCAAGAGGCATGCTAGCTGATCCTTCCTTCTCTGGAGAGTTAGTTCTGGTTTGCTTTCCAAACTGACATGATTTGCATATGGTGTTGTCTGGTATTTTGATATCTGGAAGACCACGAACAGCCTGATATTTGCATGCTTTCCTTATTTGTGGAAAGCTTAGATGCCCCAACCTCCGGTGCCATAACCAGTGTTCATCATCCTTGCTCAAATAGCATTGTTGTTGTCCTTCTTCAAATATGTATAGATTATTTGGATTTCTTCTACCTTTGATCACTGTTTCACCTGTATCAAGATCACGAACACGACATCCGTTTGATCTAAATATCACCTCAGTTCCTTGATCACACATCTAGCTGACACTTAGAAGATTATGCTTCAATCCATCAACATACAAAACATTTCCAGCTTTGACCTTTTCTTTTAACTGAGCAGTGCCTTTTCCTTTTATAGCTGCAGGAGTATCATTTCCAAAAGAAACTTTCTTTCCCTTTTCTAAAGCAGAATATGATTCAAGTTTTTCTTTATCACCTGTCATATGTTTCGAACATCCACTGTCAATGTACCATAGATTTTCTTGTCCTTCTACATAAAATGCTATCCCACATCTTTCTGTTTGTGGTTCCTTTATTCTCCATGTTCTGGTGCTTGAGGCTTGTTCCTTTGTCTGCTGAAACCTGCTCCTGCATTCAGAATCTTCATGACCAAATTTATTGCAAATAGAACATTCAACTTCATTTTCAAGAGCCGAAAAGTTGTTATAGGTCCTTTTTGTAATCCCGATCACACTTCTTTGTTTTTGAGCTTCTCTAGTCATGATTGTTTTATATGCAACACATTGAGCTGCTTTGTGACCAAAGTTATGGCAAGAGAAACATTGCCCATTGAAGAAACTTCTGCGATTATCAAATCTACCAGCCAAATGATTGTAATTTCTATTGTCATCCATTCTTGAAGCAAATTGAGAAGATTTTACCTGTGGCTGGTTGTAGCTTTTGTTCATCCTTAAGACAGATTGCCCCTGGTTTACCTAATAGTCTTTGTTCGTTCTTGATGTAATTCGTCCCTGCTTTACCTGGTGATCTCCATTGTGCTTTTGCTCATTCCTTCTTGCTGCATCAAGATAACTCTTTGAGGTGGATGCTTGAGATGTTTCTCCATTATACCCCAGACCTGTCTTGTTTAGCGGAGAACGCTGTACATTGATGATCTCATCCAGAGTTTCAGATCCTTTGACAAACTTAAGATTAATAGCCTTTGTTTTCTCAATTTCTTTTCTAAGGCCAACAATTTCACCTTCTAACTTTTCAAGATATTTTTCTTTTTCATCAATTTGAAATTGTAGAGTATCAATGATCATATTCTTTTCTTCTATACATGTCTTAAGTCTAGAAATATCATCATAAAAACTATCCACATCTATAGCATCCATGTAATCATCATCTTCAAATGCCATTAAAAGTTTATAGTCATTACCTCATTCATCTTCATCACTATTTGATAGACCATCACTGTCTTCATGAGTGTAGTAGCTTTTCTTATTTGCATTCTGTTTCTTGTTCCATCTAATAGGTTCCTTTCCCTTGTCGATCTTATCCTTATGAGGACATTTGGCAGCATAGTGACCTACTCTTCCACAAGAAAAGCATTTGAAGGGTAACTTACCTCTGAACCGTCCAGCACCTCGTTGAAGATTTCTGACAAAATTTGATTCTTCTTCTTCTTCTGACCCATGTCCTGATTCATAGTACTCTCCTTTACCTGAAGGAGCAGCTTCTTTCTTGTCAGATGGACCTCCTTTTCTCATTTCATAAGCAGTTAGAATTCCATGTAGTTGTGACATTTTAAGATGTTGTAGATTCTCCTTTTCTTCTATAGCAGAAACTTTAGATTCAAACCTAGGTGACAAAGATCTTGGAACTTTTTCAACCACAACAGCCTCTTTTATTTCTTCACCCAAATTTTTCATACAATTAACAATCTCATCCACACGAAGAAAATAGTTAGCCACTCTTTCATCATTATACATTCTAAGATTCTCATACTGAATCCTGAGGGTTTGAAGTTTTGCACGTTTTACCTGTTCATCTCCTTCGTAGCTCAAAACAATCTTGTCCCATATTTCTTTTGCGGATTTATATTGCATAACCTTCACGAATTCAGATTGAGATAGACATCCTAGAAGAGTATTAACCACCTTTGCATTTGTTTCATATTTCTTCTTCTCAGCTGAATCTGTAGGAGTAGCTGATGGAAAAGCATACCCTGTTTCTATAATGTCCCATACTTTTGTACCCAAAGATTGAAGATAGGCAGTAACTCTTACCTTCCCATATACGAAGTTTGTCCCATCAAAAATCGGTGGCCTGATTGATGCTTCCCTCTCGTAGTTGCTCATGATGTTAGATCTTCCTTCAAGAGATCAAGCTTCTTCAGAAGGACCTGCTCTGATACCAATTGTTGGAAATAATACTGAGAGGGGGGGGGTGAATCAGTATTATCAAATTCTTATAAATCTATCTTCCTTATTTATACTTTGAATAATTCTTCAAATATTGATCATTACTTTGTATGTCAGTATCATAAAATAATGAGGCCAGGAACAAGAAAAGCAAATAGTCACACAAAAGAACACCAGATATAAGGTGGAAACCCAATGTGGGTGAAAACCACCTGCTGCAATATGTCTCTATCTTCTTTCAATTAGAAACTTCTTTTACAATGATTTTGTACTGGTGCAGTCCTTTACCAGTACGTAGGCTACAACCTGCAAAGAGCTACAACCCTCTCTCATTCTCCAGCTTCTCCTGGAAGGGAGCTACAACCCCCTTAGCTCTTGTACTGGCCAAGATACTAGTACGTAGGTGCAGGCCTACTGAAGGCTACAACCTTCTCTTTCTTCCAGGGACCACGTTTCATAAATTTTCAGACTAGATCCATGAACATCAATCAATCATCAAGTATATCTGCATCAAACAATCTCCTTTTCCCAATTAGCACTGAATCAAGTAAACACTTCTCTGACAGCTGTACCCAGAACACAGTAACAGTAACCACACACCAAATTCTGAACCCAGAATATTGTAGCAATAGACAGAGGCAGCTAGATCTTAATTTAAAGATATACACTACTTCAACAACCTGAAACATGCGTGCATATCTATAAAGGATAATTCCTTCTTTCAAATATTCAGACACTAATTAACCCAGATTGTTAGATTTATAGATCAAGCATGCGCCTCATATAACAGATCAAAATCATGCAAAGATACTATTATTCAAGCATAAATATTATGACCCATCAAAAGAACTTATCCTTCTTTATGCGCTAAGGTTCCTCCTTCATTCAGATCCAGATCTGCACCATAACCCAATCACAAATATTTCAGATCTAGCACTTATTAGATATTCAATTCATTCGATGATGCTTTGCCAAATGATCTCCTTCCTCTTTTATAGTCTTAGGCCTTCCACAATACCATGGTCCAAAACCATAGGATCAAAAAACTATTGGACTAATACCAAGAACCAACCATGAAAGTGTGTGAAATCAACACTTTTGGATGCAATACCACGGGCCAAAACCATAGGATCAAAAACTGTCGAACTAATACGATGAACCAACCATGAAATTGCGTGAGATCAACACTTTTGGATGCAATACCACGGGCCAAAACCATAGGATCAAGAACTGTCGAACTGATACCATGAACCAACCATGAAAGTGCGTGAAATTTTCTCTTCATGAAAGGAACTTTTCTCTGCATGAAAGTGCGTGAACTTTTTCTCTACATGAAATAAACTTTTCTCTGCATAAAAGTGCGTGAATTTTTCTCTCCATGAAATAAACTTTTCTCTGCATAAAAGTGTGTGAAATTTTCTCTACATGAAATAAACTTTTCTCTGCATAAAAGTGTGTGAACTTTTCTCTACATGAAATAAACTTTTCTCTGCATAAAAGTGCGTGAACTTTTCTCTACATGAAATAAACTTTTCTCTGCATAAAAGTGCGTGAACTTTGCTGCACTATAATTTATCATCTGAGATGAGTGAGTTGCCATCAAGTACAACATATGTATCATAATGCCAACAGCGACAAGCTCCCAGTTCAAACAATATTTCCAGAACTTGACGAGGAAGGAAAAATTATATTGGAACCGGAAGCAGTCACAGAAACAAGAACTCGACAGCTATGAAATCGATCAATTTCAAAGTATCTTATCAAGTGGAAGAACTTATCCGCTGAAGTTCGACACGGGAGGATGAGAATTTTATGCATAAGTATCCATAACTACTCAAGTGTTGAGGACAACACTTTTTTGAAGGAGAGGGGCATGTTGGGTCCCTATAATACTAGTGATTACCCCATTACTATTGTAGTTATACCCCTTATTAATATTGTTGTGCCCCTATTGCCCCCATATTGTTATTACTATGCCCCATAGAATCCCTCTATTGTTATTTTTGTGCCTTTATATTATTATTGTTAGGTCAGCCAGATTATATTGTGACTCCTTAGACTCCTATATATAGAAAGGAGGTTTTTTCATTTGAATCATCCAAGAATTGTTCATTTATGTAATGTAAAGGAGGTTTCCCCCACAAAGAGGCTGAATTCTAAGGCGTTGATCTATCTTTTCGATATTTTCTTGAGCTGGTTTCATATCAGTGTGTATTCTGTGTTATTTAAGCAATGGATCGATCAGATTTCCAATACATAGAAAATAAGTGGAAAGACAGCAGAGAAATACAGTAAGCAACACAAAGGCACAAGCAATTTTTAATGAGGAGTTCACCCTATTCTCCAGGGCTACGTCTCTGGTCCAGCTTCAGTGGTGGCCTTGTTTATTGTGTCTTTCAGCAGAGAAATTACAATGCAAGGACTCAATATGAGTTCTCCTAAAGAAGATTTTGTTTGGCAGGGTGGTTCTTGGATTCCCCAAGCCACTCGAAGTACACAGACTCTTGTTCTTCCTACCAGCTCTGTGACCCTTAGTCTACAGTGGAAAGAGCCAACTATGGTGCTCAATCTGGATAGATTCCTCTATGGGAAGGCTTGAATCTTCAAGCTCTCTGGTGCTCGATGCTGCCTGTGGTCAGCTCGGCCTTCTGTCTCCTCTGCTTAGCTTTACTACTCTCTGTGCTCAGCCCTCCTCTCCAGGTTCACTGTTCACTGTCTCTCTCTTGGTCACTTGGACTCTTCTCTATTCCTCTTCTCTCTGTCTCTATTCATGGCTTTAGCCATTTGATCTCCATGCCTTTTCGGTTCCTCTCCTGCCTACATCAATTCACCTTCCGCTTGTGTGCTTGGAGTTCCATGTTCGGCGACAGCACGAACACTCGGGAAGCAGCCACGTGTCTCCATCGGGACAGCGCCAACCTGCTCGTTGATTCATTTCTTCCATTATGTCGTGGATACATTCTTTCTCCACCGTGGCAGTCAACTGATTCCAAATCCCCTTAAATCGTGGCTTAATTCCCTGTCGATTCTGCTTCTGTATATCAGGCACAATATTAGCCATCCAATCTAGGCTCCTCCAGATCCAACGTCATATGTACGTCGAAAGTGGTTGACTTGCTCGACCGATAATACGCGATCATGGTGGTTTTTCTCTCACCTCCGCTGCCACATGTCGATTGCTAAGTGGGATCGCTCCACTCTCCTCCAAAACCTCTCACTGTTCAAGGGCACCCCAATCAAACCGCCAGTTTCTAGGTCGTGGGTCCCACCTTTGTACAATGGCGCTTTTCATTTCTCTACCCACGGTCCTCTGGCTCCCAACGTGACCAAGTGCTTAAGGCTCTACCATTTCGTCCCTGTTTTCCCAGCGATGGCGCTTCGAAAATTAGCTCCTTTTCCCATTCCAGGGCTCCCGGCAGCTACATCGACCTCCTGCGTACTCTCCATGGGCCTCAGTCAGCGTGCTTCGACCGAGGTCCTCGTCGTTCCACGCTAGCTGCCATGGCCACTGGTTCAGGGTGTTTTCGATTGCTGTTTTGGATTTCATTCGAGATTTATTCGACTTGATTTAGTCATGGTTCTTTGACAGTCGTTTATGGATCCGATTCGGATCACGGCCTCCCTACTGAAAATATTTTGGACCACCAAAGTTGATTTTCTTCAAGCATCAACTAAGTGAAGAAACTGTTGTCTCACTTGTCCAATCTCAATCCACTTCGGATTCGAACCTTTAACCCCAATCCTGAGGTATTCCACCTATCCACTGCATGTTGTCCTTACCTTCATGTCCAGCATTGTATCTTCCTGCAACTCATTAAGATATTCAGGTAGCAGGTCTTCAACAGAAGGTAATTGACTCTGCTCTTCAGGGTCCTCAATCATTGAAGGTTCAAACAACCTCAAGTAATCTGCGTTCACGACTGAGTAGATGTGCATGTAAGTTGTCAGATCAAGGCGAAAACCATTTTCACCAATCTTCTCAAGTATCCTGAAAGGTCCATACCTGATAGGTTTTAGATTTTTTCCTTCACCTTGCATCCTGTCCTTGCTGAAATACAACCAGACTTGGTCTCCAACTTGAAAAATATGCTCCATCTGATGCTTATCATGCCTAGCCTTGTACTTGGCCTTGCTCTTTTCCAGTTGTTCCTATACTGCCTAGTGGATCTCTTGGATCTGTTCAGTGAACCTAGTTGCCCTGTCCACATCACTGTGTCTATCGACCATGGTATCTTTACCAAAGACAAAATCCAAAGGAGACCTTGGTATGAAACCAAAGCAGGTCTCAAAAGGAGATCTCTAGTTAGAAGAGTGTTTGGCTCTATTGTAAGCATGTTGCACATAACACAAGTGTTCATCCCAAAGCTTAGGGTGTTTGCTACAATATCCTCTCAGTAACTGGATCCCTGTCCTGTTGACTACTTATGTCTGGCCATCTGTTTCTAGATGAAAAGATGTGCTTTTCTTTAATTTGGTTTCCATTAGTTCCCACAGACTGGACCAAAACTTTCCCACAAATCGGGTGTCTCGATCGGATATAATAGAAGTGGGTAATCCGAAATGAACCCATACATGTTCAAAGAATAATTTTGCAGTTTGTTCAGTTGTAATCTGTTTGCTATAGGGTATCAAAATACACATTTTGCTGAACCTATCCACAACAACATATAGATAATCATGACCTTTCCTAGATTTGGGCAGTCCTCCAACAAAATCCATGGAAATGCTTTCCCAAGGGTGAGAAGGAACTGGCAAGGGAGTGTATAAGCCTAGTTTTCTGTTACTGGGCTTGCTTTTAGCACACATAGTACACCCCTTTACATATCTAGAAACTATCTCACTCATTCTTGGCCAATAGCAGAACCTTTGCAGTTGTGCAACTGTTTTGCTTACCCCAAAGTGACCTGATATCAGAGAAGTGTGTGCTTCCCTAATTATCTTTGCTCTCTCATTTTGTGGAATGCATAGTTTCCCACAATGATATAAGAGTCGGTCCTTCACATGATAGTCCAATTCTTCTACTCTTTTGCCTTGACTCAA
The DNA here is from genome assembly GCA_031772625.1 of Pinus tabuliformis. Taxonomy (NCBI): domain Eukaryota; kingdom Viridiplantae; phylum Streptophyta; class Pinopsida; order Pinales; family Pinaceae; genus Pinus; species Pinus tabuliformis. The sequence continues at coordinate 31,575,078 of CM062816.1, forward strand.
AGTTGCATATACATCCTTAAAATCCACATCCTGAGCATATTGTTCTATGTAGCTTTCATACAGCACATAATTATGCTTAAGTATGGTAGATGCATTTATAATGGGTCTAGACAACATGTTTGCAACCTTGTTATGTATGCCCTTTTTATATCTGATGACTAAATGAAACTATTGTAGAAAACCCATCCATCTATAATGTCTTGATTGCTGCAACTTAGTTTGGGAGAGTAGATATTGAAGTGGCTGATGATCAGTATGTATTACTGTTTCTTTGCCCATTAAGTAATGTTTCCACTTTTTCACACCTGAACTAATGCATACAATTCCTTATCATATGTAGGATAGTTGACTACTGCAGGATTAAAAGTCTCAGAATGATAACATATGGGTTTATCATGTTGTGTCAACGCTGCTCCCATGGCATAGTCACTGGCATCAGTTTGGATCTCAAATGGTCTTTGTAGATCTGGCAGTGCTAGTACAGGTACTGTACTAATTTTTTCTTTTAAGGTGTCGAAGCCTTTCTGCTATTTGCCTCCCCACTGAAACACTTTGTTCAATCCTGTCAAAGCATGTAAGGGAGATGCAATTGAGGAAAAATTTGAAATGAACTTCCTCCAATACTGTGCTGCTCCTAAGAAGCTTCTCACTTCTGTAGCAGACTTGGGTTTAGGCCAGTTTACAATGACTACCACTTTAGAGGGATCTATTTTCAATTCACCTCCCCCTACTATATGACCCAAATAATTTAGAGAGGTTTTTCCAAATTCACATTTGGAGAGTTTAACATAAACTTTTTCTCTTTTCAAAACAACTAATGTCTGCTTAACATGATTTAAATGTTCTTCCCACATTTTACTAAAAATCCAAATGTCATCCAGGTACACAATAACAAAATCATCAAGAAAAGGTCTAACTACATCATTCATTAATCTCATGCAAGTAGCAGGGGCATTGGTCAGGCCAAAAGGCATAACCAGCCATTCATATAATCCCTGCTTTGTTTTGAAAGTAGTCTTCCATGCATCTTGCTCTGCAACTCTGACCTGATGGTATCCACTGTGAAAATCTAGCTTGGTGAAATAAACAGCTTCCTTCAATTGATCTAAAAGATCATCTATGCGAGGAAGGGGATAACGATTTTTTATTGTTATCTTATTTAGTGCTCGATAATCAATGCACATTCTCCACGAGCCATCTTTCTTTCTCACCAAAACGATTGGCGACCCACATGGTGATGTGCTAGGCCTGATGAACCCTTTCTCGAGAAACTCCTGCACCTACTTCTCGATTTCAGCATTCTCTAAAGCAGACAACCTGTACATCCCAATGTTAGGCAAAGGAACATCTTGCTACAAAATAATATCATGTACTATTCCCTTTTTGGGTGGCAGACCTTGAGGTTCTTGAAACAAGACATATACTCAGAAACAATCTTTTCTATATCAGATTGCTGATCAGAATTACAGCCCTCAAATACATTGGTGTTATGAGTTTTCTTTTCCTTTAGAACCATCAGTAAGAACTGTTTGCATGAATTTATCATTCTTTTCATCTATCCTAAGTTTATGAGAGTATAATTATTCTTGAGCTTATGAGCTCTCACAAAGTATTTGATTCCATCTTTAACAAGTAGATACTTGTTCCTCTATAGGAAATAGCCTTTCTATCATACAAGTAAGGACTTCCTAAAACAATTCCACATATATCCAAAGGAATTACATCTAACTCAACCTCATCTACAAATGCTGACCCAAAAGAAGACTTGAGTTTGCACTGTCTAGTCACTTGTAGTTGTGCTTCATCATTCAACCATCCTAATGGGTATGGCTTCCTATGAGGTGTAGTTGCTAATCCCAATTTCTTTACAATTGCTTCAAAAATCAGATTTACTTGTGAGCCACTATCAAACAAAGTATCAATCTTTTGATTTTTTGAAACAACTCAAATATGGAAAAGCTCATGCCTTTTTCTCTCATGTTCTTCATCAATAACAGATTGAGTAGAATTACTAGTATATGCTTCAGAATTCTTACCTTTTATACTTGTGGCTACAATGATTGTTTCATCTCCCGAGTTTGACACCAAATCTTTCTAAATAGCTGCAGCAGTCTTCTTCTTCTTGCCCTCGGACTTCTTAGGTCTCAACTCTGGATGCAGAATCCAACAGTGCTCATCATCATGCCCCTCCTTTTTATAGTGAGTGCATGAAGCTTTGCCTTTCTTTGCAGTGTTAGCCTTCCTTGCTTTCCACTTCTGTTTTCTTTTCTCCTTGGGTTGGGATGGTCCCCCAACTTCTGGATTTCCATTCTTTCCTCTAGCTTCTAAATGAGTAGCTTGTAATGATACCTCATCTATACTAGTGGGATTAAACATGAGGATGGTATGCCTCACATAGTTGTGTAGACCACCAATGTACTTCAAAAGAGTTTCTGGTGAGTCTAATGAGATACCCAACATCAATGATCTCTTTCTGAACTCTTGAGGATACCCTTGTACACTTTGCCCTTTCAACTGCCGAAGAGTTTGCCAACTCATCATGGCTTGTTGCATGTAGGCCAATGGATAGAACTGCTTTTTGATTACAGTAACAAATTCACTCCAGACAGAGATGGTCTTACCATGCTTCCTCATATTAGCTTGGGTTTTTCCTTCCTACCAAACCAAGGAAGTTCCTCCTAGGCGTAGGCTTGCCAGCTAAATCTTGCTCTTGTCTGAGTCTATATTTTGTACTCTGCAATACACATCAATTTGTCTAATCCAATTGTCCAACTTTTCAGCATTTATCTCTCCATCATATATAGGCAAATCAAATTGAACATCTAACTTAATCAAAGATGGCTTCTTATTATGCACAGGGATACTAGGAGGTGTAAGGAAGCTTTCTTCTTTTCGCTTTCCTTTTCAGTGGTCATGGGAATGAGATTCATCTTCTTCTTTATCTTGCTTAGAGCCTGATGAATCTTCACCCTTATGATTTCTAAAGTCCCTATACATTTCTTCTACCATAGACTTTATAGCTAGGAAAATCTCTATGAATTGAGGGTCTGGCCCTATAGAACCTTCTTCTAACATTGTCTTTCGAGAATAGACTCTCCCAATTTCAAGATTAGTTTCCACCAACTCTCCTTCTCCTAATTTGAGCTTTGATCTAGTGAGCATTCACAGCTAAACCAACACAAGCTTGTCTAACCTTACAGCCTAGAGCTCTGATACCACTTGATCTGATAATCACTCTATGAGTGACCTCAGTTGAAGATTTATTAAACAAAAGGTATTACAGACTCATGTGATGGTGTGTGTATTCTATGTTATTTAAGCAACGGATCGACCAGATTGCCAATACACAGAAAATAAGTGGAAAGACAGCAGATAAATACAGTAAGAAACACAAAGACACAAGAAATTTTTAATAAGGAGTTCACCCTATTCTCTAGGGCTACGTCTCTAGTACAACTTTAGTGGTGGCCTTGTTTTATTGTGTCTTTCAGCAGAGAAATTACAATGCAGGGACTCAATATGAGTTCTCCTGAAGCAGATTTTGCTTAGCAGGGTGGTTCTTGGATTCCCCAAGCCACTCGGAGTACATAGACTCTTATTCTTCCTACCAGCACTGTGACCCTTGGTCTACAGAGGGAAGAACTAACTATGGTGGTAAATCCGAATAGATTCCTCTATAGGAAGGCTTGAATCTTCAAGCTCTCTGGTGCTCGATGCTGCCTGTGGTCAGCTTGGCCCTCTGCCTCCTTTGCTTGGCTTTACTACTCTTTGTGCTCAGTCCTCCTCTCTGGGTTCACTGTTCACTGTCTCTCTCTTGGTCGCTTGGACTCTTCTCTATTCCTCTTCTCTTTGTCTATGTTCATCACTTTAGCCATTCAATCTCCACACCTGTTCAGTTCCTCTCCCACCTACGTTGATTCGCCTTCTGCCTGTGTGCTTGGATTTCCCTGTTCGGTGTCAGCACAAACGCTCGGGAAGTAGCCATGTGTCTCCATCGGGATAGCGCCAACCTGCTCGTTGATTCATTTCTTCCATTATGTCGTGGATACGTTCTTTCTCCACCGTGGTGGTCAACGGATTCTAAATCCCCTTAAATCGCGGCTTAATTCCCTGTCGATTCTGCTTTTGTCTATCGGGCGCAACCTCAGCCGTCCGATCTGGGCTCCTCCAGATCCAATGTCATACGCACGTCGAGCGTGGTTGACTTTCTCTACTGATAACGCGCGATCACAGCGGTTTTTCTCTCACCTCCTCTGCCACGCGTCGATCGCTAAGTGGGATCACTCCGCTCTCCTCCAAAACCTCTTACCGTTCAAGGGCGCCCTGATCAAACCGCAAGTTTCTAGGTCATGGGTCCCACCTTCGTACGATGCCGCTTTTCATTTCTCTGCCCTCGGTCCTCTGGCTCCCAACGTGACCAAGTGCTTAAGGCTCTACCATTTCAGCCCTGTTTGCCCAGCGCATCGAAAATTAGCTCCTTTTCCCATTTTGAGGCTCCCATGGGCTACATCGACCTCCTGCACAGTCTCCATGGGCCTTGGTTAGCGCGCTTTGACCGAGGTCCTCGTCGTTCCATGTCAGCTCCCATGGCCACTGGTTCAGGGTGTTTTCGACTGCTATTTTGGATTTCATTCGAGATTTGTTTGACTTGATTTAATCACGGTTCTTTGACAGTCATTTATGGATCCGATTTGGATCAAAACTAGCAAGGGATATTCATCCCATTGACCAGATTGAGCTACATAAGAAAACATGTGAGATGATTTATTCTACATTGACAAGGAAAGCCATAGCATCCCACCAATTGCAGAACTCTTTAAACAATATGTTAGCTCAGTTTCAGTTGGAGAAGGCATCCTCACAGGCAAAAGATACAAGAATCAAGTCCTTAGAGGACTTAGTGATAGAATTGGGACATGATCCCAAGGATGTGAAAGTAACAGAGTAGCTAATTAAAAATAAGAATGATGGCATTGTTGCACTGAAGAAGAAACTCAAAATCCCCCAGCTACATCACCCTCAAATAACGGAAGTCCTAGAAGCACAACAAGGACATGAAGAGCTTATGGACCTAGTCCTAAAGCTAAATGATCAGCTTAAAGAAACAGAGAAGGAGTTGGACACTTTGATTTAGTCTAAGAAAAGTGACCTGGCCACAACTCCCAAAACTGTCATCCCCATAGTATCAACAACAGTTCCTTCCACAATGGCAGCATTATTGGCACCTACAGCTCCACCTGCCATAGCACTGCCTATTACAACTGAGTCCACTATAGCAGCAGGTACATCAACTGGAAAAAACATCAGAACTGGTAAAATCCATGGAGGAGATGTCCATCCAGGCTACAGAGCTCAAAAGATTAAAGGAGAAAGTGGCAAGTTTAGAAACTGATTGCAAACTTGCCCAAATTCAGCAAAGAGAAGAAACACAGAAAGCCCAAAGAATGGGTGAGAAAATCAAAGTCCTGGAGAAAGATTTGACACTGCAGAAGCCACTAGGACAGACTAAAGAGATGCTCTGGGCCAATATCATTGACTCTGTCAATGATATTTGGCCATCAATCCAAGTTATATTTGAGAAAACTGAATTGGTGAAGGTAGCCACTGAAGCCATCCAGAAAGTAAGGGAAGAATTAGGAGACAAACCTGAGGATGCAAATCGACTCATCCACCTCCTGAACAGTAAGAACATATATGAGCTCTGTAGAGCCTCTAACTTGCACCTAATTATCTATCATTACCTACAGCTTTCCCTCACTTATCCCTCTCTTTTGCCCTATTTTCCTCATAAAACTATCCAGATCATTACATTTGATGTCTTTAAGCATGATTGGTTAACTTTTCTAATGTTTGACTGTTTGTCTAGAATTTTGACATATGCACAGAGATTCCGCAGCTGTCTGGCAATTCCGCAGCCATTCAGCAATTCCGCAGCTATCTAGTCATTCCGCAACCTTTTCATTGATCTCTATGTTCCACGTGTCATTTTGAGAAACGAATCACATGGGCACGTGGGAATGAAGGTGTTAAAGGTTCCTATGCTATTGGTTCGGTCAGCAACGCCACGCACACCTCCGGTCAACGTGGATCAAACTTCGGTCAACAAAGCCAGCTCAAACGGTGCTGCGTGAGCTGATAGGTCACGTCACTCCAGATGGCGATTCCTCCACGCTATGCAGGTTATGGGAGACAGGATCCAACCTTGGATTCAACCTCCATGACAACCGTACCCTCCAGATAACACACGGACCTGTTTACGTGTTGCTGTACCATTTAATTAGCATGACTGTCAGTTAATTTCTAGTTTCATGTTTTACGCAGTAGGCAGTTGTTCATATGCCTATAAAATCCAGCGTCTGCGAACGCTTAAGGATTAGTTTTTAGTTTCTTTGTTTATGTAATTGCTACAATTGTAGTGTGTACAGAAACTTTGTTTTGAAGCTGCTGTTTCAGCACTTTTTACTGTAATTTCTACATATGAGTTAATAGCAGACTGTGCTGTTTTGACTCCTTCAAGTAGCTGATCTTTCCTTGGATTTTGTGGATGGAGGGCCCCCATTCATAACAGCCTTTGTACAGTAAATTTACCTTTATGTTCTTGCCATTTCCTTCTTTTGAATTCAGCAATTTTCCTTTTCTTTAATACATGTACAGTTTTGATTTACTTTCACTGTCATCTCATTTCCAGCATTTACTTTAACTGATCAGGATTGTTTTCTGCAGGTGTTAGCTCGGGATTGTGTGTCTTTGTTGTATTTTCTTTATCTCTAATGGTATTTTTAGTTGTCATATTCATAGTTGCTGCCTTTACTCTGTTTTTCTAGCTTGATTTCTAGTTTAGTTTCTCAAGTTGTATGCTAACATATTGATGGTCTCCTTATCATAAGTTGTTCATCTTTAAGAGATCAGAATACTAATAAATCACAGCTTGCTTTGAGTAGTTTTTGACTTATATCACTAACTCTTTCTTCACTTGTTACACATTACAATGAATGTTGGAAGCAGAATGTTGGAGAGAGGCAAAGTGGTGTTATAATTTGTCATCTTAGAGCTTGATTACTTTTTAGACTTGTATCTAACTACTTCTTAATCGTGTTTCACATAGTACTATATGTTGAAAGCAGAGTGTTAGGAAGAGATGAACATTATAATTGGTCTTTAAAGTGGTTTTTCTTACCTTTTTATTGCAGCAGCATGAGTAGTGACTAGTGCCATTAGAAAGTGGTTTTTATGCTTTGCTTTCAGTTTCATTTCAAGTTATTTCTTTCAAGCTCTTTCTTTGCAAGTTTAGAAGGTAGTTAGAAACCACCAGTTACACACACTCACTCATTTAGAAACCACCATACACACACAAATCACTCATTTGTTTATAAAATCATCACTCTATCTTAGGAAGTTAAATTGACCACAACACCCCCAAACGACAAAAAGATCTAAGAGGTTACTTAAGTATATACTGTACACCTTCACTTCATCAGCTTACGAGCCCCGGGTTGACAATTTATGATAGCAATTTAGACAACACTAAATTGACTAAACAAGCTCCATGAGCTTGGCATAGAGGATAGGACTGAAGCCATCCTAGAGATTAAAAAGGCTCTTTCCAAAAGAAACCTAATGCTCAACTTAGAAGAGAAATGCCACAACATGCAGGTAGCCATTGATAGGTTTATGGCTAAATTTCAAATTCTGAGGGACAAAGGCCTTCCTAGTCCTATGGTCATCAATGACAAACTAATGACCCAATTGGACTATAGTGATAGACTCAGGAGATTGGCCAAGGAGAAAGCCAGCTCTTCAGGCATTAAAGCCCTGCCAACATGCAAAGTATTATATGATACATTGGAAAACCTGTCTTTCCTAGAACATGAGGTGAAACATTTGTTTCTCACCAAGCCCATTTTGTAAAATACACAGAGGCAGATGAAATTTACAGAAGAATGTTGAAGGTGAGATTGCCTCAGGCAGTATGGTGGGAGAAAATGACATATTTACTATGAAAAGTTTTACATCAAAAAGTTACCACAGTAAATCTGAAGGCAGCCAGGTGAAACAGGTAAAAGATAGATCAACAGGGTCAAAGAGTAACAGAGTCAAAGAGTATCAATGAAAGATCAAAGTAAAGAAGATTCCAGCGTAGAAATACCACAACTATTAGCCAGTTTAACGCGCTCAAAACTCAACAGAAATAGCCATCATCACCACAATAAAAGGGACAGCAAGAAGCAGGTCTACATCTGTCTATATCTTCATGCATGAAGATATTTTATTCCGTAGATTGAATCTCAAAATTGTTATGAGATATTTTATAATTATTTTTTGTATAAATGCTTCACATTTCAAAGTATGTAGTGTGGATTCCAAGACATTTCTATAGACATTTTCTCTCAAATCAAAATTCTATTGTATCAATGACTGGATTGGCTTGCTCGATCAAGGAATAAATATTAGATATTTTACAGGATTCTTGTGTAAAGTGAAATACAAATAAGTATTCTCTTATGTTCAATGTTGTATTTCCTTATGTTTTTTTTCGATAATCTTATTTGTGTCTCTAAAATCTAAATGTATAACAAGGAATGATATTTCAGAAATTGCTTGAATGCACTCTGTCTTCACTATTTTACATTTTGAATGTTTTCTACTAAATTATCTTAGCTAGGGAATTCTTAACTGCTCCTTAGCTTTCGTAGTTTTCTTCTCGTCTATAGCAAGGTATTCTTAATTCCCCTTTGTTCATGATCACCCTCTATTCTTGATTCTGATCCTGGTCCAAGGATCCTTAAGTTCCCTTTCACCCTGATTAGAATTACTTCACCCATTAGACCTAAAGATTTTCCTTTTGCTTTACTAGCCTGCCCTGTGGACATTCCCTTTAATGATCTGGACTAGTTGGGCTATCCATTTATTGACTCCATAGCCCAATGGCTTGAAGACCTAGCTCTATCCATCCGCTCCAAGAATTCCACCACCCAAACTTCAATTCAAAGCAAAATCCCATGAACACTAAGAACTAGCCTAAAATCCTTCAAAAACAAAGTTAAATTATAAAGAGAGAGCCCTCTCTAGACTTAGTTTGGCTAGAGCCTAAGCCTAAAAGATTGGTTTGTGGTTACCTCGGTTGCTTCCTTCTTCTAATAACTTCTAAGGAAAACATTGAGTGATAACATAGTGGTGACCATATTGGGGATCCAAATCCTCATTCTTAATAAACCTTTGAGAAAATTTCAAATCTTTATTTCAAGCCTCTTGAAGAGTTTATTAGAAGTTATTTACAAAATTTCACAAAAAGAAAGTAATTAGAAAAGCTTGAAATTCTGGCTTCAAGGAGAACTCACTATACTAGGGCCAATCCAGATCCAAACCCTGCCCCAGTAGTGGATAATCCCAACTTGATTTCGAGAAGATCCAAAAGACAAGAAAGTTTAGTAAGTCCAACACCTTCAATCAAAGCAGATTCATGCCCTGATGAGTGGTTATTTCTAGAAGACCTCCCCTTTGATGAGTCATTTGACCTTTCCCTATTTAGAACCAGATCTGAAAGTGCACTTGATGACATAGTTCTAGATCTAGAGTTTATTGCAGATCTCGAAGTCCAAAAGGAAAACCAATCAATTGATGAGTATATTCTAAATTCCCCTCAATCATCCCTTACTACTATTAAGATCCTTGAGCTTTCTGAACCAACTTCAACTACCCTTAGTTCACCATTATTCCCTTCCACCTCTGAAGTTCATTCCTCACCTCCATTTATACCTTCACTTCCCTACAAACCTACCATTACCCATCAATCACCTATTACTCTTAGTTCTCCATCAACTAATGTATCATCTCCTAGTACCCCAACCCCACTTCTTAACCCTACCCAAAATAGAGCCATGGCAAATAGATATGATCCTCTTGTATTACTTGCCCCACTTGGTGCCATGCCACAAGATTACCAAAACAAAATTGTCCAATTTGATGGCATATGACCTTAGACATCACAACATCATGTAAACAAAATGACAGACTACTTTGAATTGCATGAAATTGACATTGGAGATGTTCAAATGAGACTTTTTGCTCAGACTCTAGCTGGTGATGTTAGGAAATGGTTTAGATTGTTACCTCCTAATAGCATAGAAAGTTTAGATATATTTTATCAACAATTTTTAAATAGATGGGAAAATAAAAAGAACCCTCTGCAGATCATTTCAGAATACGAAAACATCAGAAGAGGACCAAATGAAACTATGTAGGATTATTGTACCCCCACCTGACTTAGCACTGATAAAGTCTCTTGATGGGTTTGATACTGATATGGCCTTCCAACTCAGAGAGAGAAATACTCCAACTTTAGAAGACATGCAGAGTGTAGCAATTAGTGTAGAAGCCAACTTTCTAGAAAAAAGAGCTAGGGTTAGGAATGAAAGGAGAGGATTTGCCAAAGATGAAGCCTCACCCTCTGACCTTAAAATAGATGTTCTAACCAAGGGTATGGAAAAACTGATGGATAGGATAGAGAACATTGAGAGGAAGCCTCAATGGGATAATCAACAGGCACCTCCAGTGAGAAACCCAAACTTTAGAAAGAATCAGAATCAAAATACTGGAAAGAATGGACCTGACTAGAATATTAGGCCTCCCTTTCAAGAAAACTATGCTGAAACATCCCATTCAGATGACCCTGAACAAGACACACACATTAACTTGATGGGATTAGATGATGAGGAAACTGTCTTCTTGACCCAAGATGAGTAGGAACTGCATATGCTGCAGCAATTGCAGACCCAATCTGGAGAATCATTTGATTATAAGCAAGGATATGATTCTGCCATCTTTGAAGTACACAAACAATACAACTTAAGGAGTAAAAATAATACTGACACTCCTGACCAAACCAAGAAAACAGTGCCAAATCAACCCAAGAAAATCAAAGCAACTCCAGTTACTAAGACTCTCCAAATTCTCCCTAGACCAAATCATAACCCTCCTGGTCCCACCATTGTAGATATAACCCATGACCAACCCCCTCCAAGGAGATAGTGGAGAAATCTCCAGACAGCATATTAGAAAATCCACAGAATACCTCAAATGCAGAAAAAGAAGAGCAACATACTCCAATTCCTACTATGAAAATTCCAAGTCCTCAAATAGAAAAATGCCCTTTGCCTTTCAATTTGGGAGTAGAGGTAGCTAAACTAAAAATTTCAGTTCCCTTAATAGAGCTGATTAAAAGTGAAACCTATAAGTCTCAAATAAACAAAACCTTAAACTTTGTTGAGAATGAAAACTTTGTCAACTTGTTTGATGATCAACCTGAGCTTATATTTGGTCCTGATGTTAATGGAAAACCACTAGAAGGAGGAATACCACCCTTTTATATTAGCCTTATCATTCATGATAAAATCTTACACAATGCAATGTTATATTCTGGGGCTTCACACAATTTAATGCCTAAATCGGTTATGGAAAAATTAAACTTGGACATTACTAGAACTTACAAGGACTTATATTCATTTGACTCAAGTCAAGTAAAGTGTCTAGGTTTAATCAAAGACCTGCGTTTTTCCTTAGTACAATATCCTACTAAGACCATTCTCATAGATATAGTACTCGCTGACATCCCACCTAAATATGGCATGCTATTGTCTAGATCGTGGGGAGCTAAACTCCAAGGATATTTACAACTTGACATGTCATATGCCACAATCTCAATCTTTGGACAACCTAAAAAGTTGTACAGAGAGACCATAATGAAATTTGTGGTGAGTAGCCGGGATAGACCTCAAAACTTCCCTATCTACGCCATGCATTCTGAGATTAATTCTTTTTTTTTGTATAATGTTGAACAAACACAACAAACCACTTCAAAAATTATTATTTCATAACCAAAAGAAATTCCAGTTACAACTAAAAAAGAAACTATGCAAACTCAAGATATTTCCAATGAAAAGAATGATCAAAACACCTCAGACAAAGAAATTTTTGTTCCCCGAGACGGTGAGAATTATGAACATGAGATATTATGGCACCTTGAATTTGATGGATCAGTGAATAAGTTAGGAGTAGGAGCAGGAATGTGGATATAAAATTTGGAGAATGATCACCCAGAGGGCCATGCTTACAGACTGAATTTCAAATGCACTAACAACATGGCTGAGTATGAAGCACTTCTTTTAGGTATTAAATTAGTTAGGAAGCTATGGGCTATTAGAGTTTCTATCATGGGAGACTCCGAGTTAGTTATAAAACAAATCAAGGCTATATATATGACCAAAGATCCTAGATTAAGTTGTTACAGAGGAACCATTATAGAAATACTAAACATTTTCCTAGAAACCAAGGTTGTTGTAATTCCTAGAAAGCATAATATGTAGGCTAATAGTTTAGCAATGTTTGCTAGCACTTGTAAGTTACAATTTCAACCTAACCATCAATACACTGCTAAGGTCAAGCATAGACCTACTATCCCAGATAACTTGAAAAACTAGCAAGTATTTGCTAATGATAAACAGATAAACAATTTTTTAACCTTAGAGGAAGAATTTGTAAATAGTAATATAGATACTGACATAACATTAGATCCTGATTTTAAAGATAAAATAGAAATTAATGAAATAGAAAATGAAAAGATAGATAGATTTCACCCCACTAAATTTACAAAATCAGATGTAGGAAACCTAAAGCAAGTTGAAATTGGTGAAATAATTAATGAAGACTCTGAAATCATCAATCTCAAAGAAAACTTTTTGCCCAAACGATTAACCCCTTTGGAAGACTTGTTTGATTCAAATTATGTCCCTAGAAAACCAAAGATGGAACCCTTAAAATCTGATATTGAGGAGTGTAATATAGGCACTAAGGAAAATCCAAAATTAATCAAACTTTCAAAGTCCTTACCTCCTACCAAAAAAGTGAAATACCTTGAACTATTAAAGGAATTCCAAGATGTCTTTGCTTGGAGTTATGAGGACCTCAAGTCCTATGACACCAACATAATACAACACACTATCCCCATAAAAGAAAACCAGAAACCTTTCAGGCAGAAGCTTAGGAGGATCAATCCCATCCTATTGCCTTCTATTGAAAAGGAAATCCGAAGGATGTATGAAGCCAAGATAATAGCACCAATTATATTCTCTGATTGGGTTTCAAATTTGGTGCCAACAAGGAATAAAACTGGTGAGATCAGACTTTGTGTTGATCTTAGGAATCTTAATAAAGTTTCACTCAAAGACAATTACCCTCTCCCTAAAATGGATCATATCTTACAAAGGGTAGTAGGGTCAACCAGAATCTCATTATTGGATGGGTTTTCTGGTTACAATCAGATTTTAGTTCACCCAGATGACCAGGCTAAAATTGTGTTTACTATTCCTTGGGGCACATTCATGTATGTGAAGATGCCTTTTGGATTAAAGAATGCAGGGGCCACTTTCCAAAGAGCCATGGACATAGCTTATGCTAAGGAAATTCATGACTTCCTAGTAATATATTTAGATGAAATCACTGTATTCTCAAAATCTAATATTTATCACTTATATCATCTAAGGCAGGTTTTCATCAAATGCAGGAAGTATGGAATTTCTTTGAAACCAAAAAAATCTTTATTTGGGTTAGAAGAAGGAAAGTTATTAGGCCATATAATCTCAAAAGATGGTATCCGAATAGATCCTACAAGAATTGAAGCCATCTTATAGATACAACATCCTAGGAGCATTAGGGAATTACAAGCCTTTTTAGGGAAAATTAACTTTCTTAGGAGATTTTTTTTTAACTTAGCATAATTAATTAGATCATTAAACAATATGTTGAAAAAAGATTCGACCATAAAGTGGACCGTTGAGGTTAAGAAATCCTTTGAAGATATTAAACTAGCCTTAACAAAAACGCCAGTTTTGATCAGTCCAAAGTTTGACATGGACTTCATTTTATTTTCCTTTGCTTCAGAACATACAATTGTTGCAGTTTTACTGCAGAAAAATGATCAGGATTATGAACAACCTATTGCCTTATTAGCAAAGCCCTGAGAGATTCCCCCTTAAGATACAACATAATGAAAAGTAAGCCTTTGCTTTGGTCAAAGCTATTAAATATTTTAGAGTTTACATTTTATATTCTCATATAATAGCCTATGTCCCTAATTCAGTAGTCAAGGATATCCTAACTCAAGATGGTCCAGATGGAAAGAGAGGGAAATGGATTGCTACAATATTGGAATATGATCTAGAAATCAAACCAACAAGGTTAATTAAAGGCCAAGGTTTAGCCAATCTAATGGCTGAATCGAACTGTCAGGCTTTAGATATAAATTTTATTGCAGAAATGGGTAATCGAGAGGAGATGGCGACTACACCAATCATCCAGGCCTTTATTGAATCACCATGGTATGCTGAAATCATATATGTTTTACAAAATCTACAAGCTCCTCCTGAATTATCCAGGACCAAAAGCAGATTTTTAAAAATGAAATCCTTAAAATTTTGCATAATTGACAATGCTTTGTTTTGGAGGAATCATCAAGGTATCCTTCTTAACTGTTTATTGAAAGAAGAATTTTACAAGGTGTTACAAGAGTTTCATGCAGGTGATTATGGAGGACATCTTTACTGGAAAACCACTGCTGACAAGATTCTTAGAGCCGGTTTCTATTGGCCTTCTGTAAAGAAATTTGTAACCTCATGTCACAAATGTCAACTTTTTGAAGGAAAGAAAAAGCTTCTAGCCCTGCCCCTAAAACCAATATTTGCTGACACACCTTTTCAACAATGGCGTCTTGATTTCATTGGTGAAATCAACCCACCTTCCTCTGCACAACACAGATGGATCCTCACTACTATAGACTATTTTACCAATTGGATAGAAGCCATACCATCAAGGCAAGCCACTGACACTGTTATAATAACCTTCCTTGAGGCCAACATCCTATCTAGATTTGGATGCCCAACCAAAATCATCACTAATAATGCAACAACTTTCAAATCTATAAAAATGATAGACTTTTGTAGTAAGTATCATATAACTTTGGTCCATTCCACAACTTATTACCCCCAAGTAAATGGACTAGTAGAATCCTCAAATAAAAGTCTGGTAAATATCAACAAAAAATTGTTAGAGGATAACAAGAAAAAATGGAACAAAAAGCTAGTAAATTCCTTATGGGCAGATAGGCAAACCACAAAGAAATCCATTGTTACTAGTCCTTATCAATTAGTTTATGGAATGGAAGTTTTTTTCCCATCTTCCATGGGAACACTAGTGATGAAACTGCTCCCAAAATTGCAGGTTGAACCAAATGACATCCAAAGAAGAATCAACCAAACAATTCACTTACAACAAACCAGGGAAGAAGTGTACATCAAATCTCAAGTTGTGCAGGAAAGGATCAAGAAGACTTTTGATAAAAGGACTAAAGCAGAATATTTTTACCTAGGAGACAAAGTTTTAAAATGGGATTCAAGAAGAGAAGATAAAGCTAAACATGGGAAATTTGATTTCCTATGGAAAGGTCCATATATCATTTATGCTTTCAGAGGTAATAATGCTTTCTTCCTCAGAGATATGGATGGCACAGAAGCAGAAGGAGGACCAATGAATGGTCGAATGCTCAAAAACTATATTGAACCTAGTTACTAATTTCACTAATCATTTGTACATGCTTTACTTTCAAAAGTCTAGAGTTGATTGGAAGGTGATTTTGGAAGTTGAAGCCCAAAGAGAAGCCCCTAAGCTTTAAAATTTTTACTGTCATAAATAGTAATAATGCAGAACCATAAAAGGGAAAGGTTGAAAGGAAATATCACAACAATTCAAAAGGCCATTGATCTACAAAGTTCTTTACATTTCACTAGGAAATGCCATCCCCAAGTGGAGCCACTGTTAGGTTCCTATACCAATAAGAGTCATAATTTTTGAATGACTGAGATCAAAACTTGTAATATGTACATACCTTTGATTTGTGCAAATGTTTTCCATACTGATAAATTAAAAAATGTAAAGAGGGTATGTCCTAAAAGAATAACCAAAGTATAAAAAGAATAAAAAGGTCAAAAAAGATGAAAACCCCAAGAAAAGGAAAAAGACCACGAAAGTGAGCAAGCCAAAATGCCACTACTATTTACTTTTGTGTAGAATAAATGATTGTGTGCAACTTGTAATCCTTGCCACAATCCATGATGGTCAAAATGTTTAAACTTGACTATTTCATGTTTTTAATTTCATTTCTATAGATAGAGAATAAAAATTTGGCCAAACAGTGTAACCTTGGCAGATAATTAGATAGGTAGAGTAAATAAAAGGAGCTCAACTGTTTAACCTGATCCCTTGGATGTAATAAGGTTAGATTTAGTAAGAGAAAGAAAAATGTTTGATAAGGGTTTGCTAGCTCAAATGCACCCTAATAAAGAGAAGTAAAAATGGTAGGATGAGTAGATGGGTGAGTAGAAGAAAGGTTGCAAAAATTATGATGATTGGTTAGACAAAAAGAATATTTATCATTCTCACCATGAAGGTTCCAAATATGAGTGGGAAATCAAGCATGCAAATGGATATCAAGGTCAATTAGTTAACTTCCCTAATTCATTTCACCTTTTACTTAACTAATTTCCCACAATAAAGTTCAAAGTACTTAAAAACCCTAAGTCAAAGAGGCTCAGAGCATCTCTCTGACTTTTGGAGAGACCAAACCCTCGGCTTAATGACTTATAGGCAATAAGTACTAAAACCCCCTCATAAAAATTCATCCCTGAAAATTCCCCCTCATTTCCCTAATAAAACCCCTTTTCCTAAGGATTAAACACTACTTACCTAGGAAAAGAAATCACCCCCATGTAAAACCCCTTTTTACCAAAAACCCACAAAACAACTTATCCTAAGTATTTATGTTAATATGCGAAAAGCTCAAACAAGAAAAAGCATTTACTTAGGGTTTATGCCCCTTTCTGCTCATTTTATTAATTACTAATTTTATTTATTAAATCCCGCAAACAAAAACCCTTTTTCCCTGTATATATTTAACTCCCGCATATTAACTAGCTCTATACCCTAGTTTAAAATATAAACTATAATTTCACCCAAACCCCAAAAACCCACTAACTCAAAAACCGCCTCAATTAATCACTCATCGGGCCCTCCACTAGCCTCTGTGCAGCTTCCCCACCCTATCACCATACGATCGCCTCCCTCCACATGCAACGACCCTTACCCATATTGGGCGGGCCCGACGTCCAAACAATACCCGCCCAATAAAGCTACTTTCCATTGGGCCCTCAATGCTACGTGTCGTTCAACGTATGGAATTGGGTGACTTCCCCCCAATACCATCGAGCGCCCAAAATCTGTGCGATGGAAACCACTTACCACCCACCCACTACGTGACAAAATAGTTACTGTTCACCCTGTTACATGACAGGATGACCACTGTTCACCCGTACCTGCCAAAATTGACTTTCGCACATAAAGCTAAAAAGCCCCAAATCGTTTGTTTTTAGCATTTGTTCAACTGTAAACCTCCATGCATGCACCTGCAAACATCAAAGCTATTAACCTATGTCCAATTGCACCCTAAAGACGCCACAAAGCACCTAGTTCACTTTCCAGCCTACACAGAGCCTTTTTTACCGTTCGCAGTTGCCAGCCACCCTGTTCAGAGCTAGTTTTCCTTAAATTCCAAGTATTTAAGCCATAATTCACTGGAAAACCTGTCAATTTCAGAACCAGTTACTGAGTTTTATTAGTTAAAGTAAAAAATTAATTAAAGAAACTCAAGCAACTTAAGCTTACTTTGTACTGAACCACCATTTCCCTAAAAGACTGAAAATCACCTCCCCCACTCTCAAATCCACAAGAACTAAGAATGGCTACCCCAATTACCATGGATGTGAGACCCATCTCTACACCCCACTTAGACCTGGACCACCTTCCCCTGGCTGATAGGGATTTTCAGATAAAGGACACCACTGTCCATGAATCCCCACTCAAAGTACACTGCCAAAGTAGGGATAGATACTTGAACCAGGCTGATAAAATTGGTCTTTGGGAGTCCAATTTTCCCAAGTACCAGTTCCCAGAAGTCCACATTTTCCCAGAAATTGTCCACTACTATCATGCCAATTATATCCCTAGTCAAAGAGCAGTGATGTCCCCTAACCAGACCATACTTTTCACCATCACTGTTGAATCTATCAATGAGATGCTACAACTCCATCCTGGCCCAAACTTGACTCCCTTCTCCACTGGAGATCTGTTGGACTTATTTACCAAGCTCAACCCTACAAGGTTGGCCCAAATAATTCAAACCTTCATCCTAGAAGAGAATTACACCCCCAAAGACCCCCCTCCATATATAGCAGCATTATTTTCTCCTTGGTGCAGCACTATGATCTCTAGAGTCCTTGGTTATACCACCAGTGAATATATTGATGAGATTATTCTAGCCTTCATGTCCATATACACTCCAGGACAACCTCCTGCTGTTATCTATGACTATGCCAAATTTAAAGCTGATAGGATGCATGACCAGTTTATCAAAATGAGCAATGAGAGAGTCTTCAAATACTCCTCTGCTTTGTACCACATTTTTCTATATTTTCAGTCAAACAAGTTTCCCTTCACCCTGCAGAAGCTTGATACAAAAGGTCAACCCAGATCAGTCATTTTTTGGACTCCATTGGTCCGCAAATTTCACTCTCCATATTCATATGCTGACTTTATTGACCTATTTGTGCATTCAAATGTGACAATGTTGATAGGAAGCCCTCCTCCAAAAATCAGTTCAGACATAAAAGGGGTCCTGCAATTGTCAAAAAAGTCCAAGGTAGGTGATTGGTAGTTGTACCAAAACCATATCGAAATCAGAATCTATGGTTGCATGCTGGCACCATACAAACTCCCAAAATACATCCCAATGAGATTATTTGCTTTAGAGTACTACAGGTATATTATCAGTGCAGATGAAACAAATTTTGTTAATGCCAAGAAGAAGGTCAACTTCAAAATCAAAGACCAATTAGGCCCGTTAATATGTAACTCAAGGGAAGCAGTCCATGAAGAAGATTTAATATTGTAGAGCATGAAATTCAAAAAAAGCTTTAATTGGAGATACAAACCCTTGGAATTCATAACCAAAAAGAGAAAAAAGGTCAAGCTAGGACCTTTCATTCATCACCCCATCCCTGAAATTGAAGCCTTTGCAAACCAATCAAAATGGGTAGAAGGGACCTTAGTAGATTAGAACAACACCAAAGTAGACATTGAGAATGCACTCATTGACCTAGAGAAATAGCTTGATGAGGGTTCTTTCCTGTAGGTGCCAGAAGAATCATAGGTACCAGAAGAATCACAGGTGCCAGAGGGATCAGAAGTACCAAACCTATCAGAGGTGCCAGATCAAATAGACATACCAGAGAAATCAGATAAACCAGAAACCACCATGAGTACCCCTCCAGTTCTACAGACTCCTCTAAATGAGGAGAAAATCCTCAAAAGAAACAGGGAAGGGGCCACTACTTCGAAAAGATAAAAATCACAAGCCCATGCAGAGACAAGCCAGGTTAAGAGACAAAGAGTCAATCCTGTCTCTGAACAAGGATATACATAGGAGACAGCTGAGGTTACAAGCACAGAAAGAGATGGGAGCAGGCTTGCCACCCCATATAGAGGCATCCTTGAACCTTCCACATCACACACTCAAATGTTGTAAAGGTAGCAAAGTATTGAGGTATCTTCTTTCAGAATGCAAGCAGATGAAGACCAGGACATTAAGGAGAGATACAAAGAAATAAAGGCTAGAAATGAGAGGCTGAAAGCCCAAACCTATGCATAGTATCTGAAAATGACCCCTACCATCAAGCAAGGCTTATTTTAGCCTTTGATGTTAAAGAGGGGAAGATGCAAATGACCTTCATCAAGCTGACCACTCAATAGCCAAGGACAACAACAGATTTTAAAAGAGTGGATTTTGAAGTACTGGCAAGGGATATTCGTCCCATTGACCAGATTGAGTTGCACAAGCAAACAGGTGAGACGATATACTCTACATTGATAGGAAAAGACATAGCAGCCCACTAATTGTAGAACTCTTTAAATAATATGTCAAATCAGTTTCAGTTGGAGATGGCCTCCTCATAGGCCAAAGATACAAGAATCAAGTCCTTAGAGGACTTAGCAATAGAATTGGGACATGATCCCAAGGATGTGAAAGCAACAGAGTAGCTAATTAAAAAGAAGAATGATGACAATGTTGTACTGAAGAAGCAGCTCAAAATTCCCTAGCTGCATCACCCTCAAACAATGGAAGTTCTAGAAACACAACAAGGACATGAAGAGCTTATGGACTTAGTCATAAAGCTAAATGATCAGCTTAAAGAAACGGAGAAGGAGTTGGACGCTTGTACTCAGTCCAAGCAAAGTGACCTGGCCACAACTCCCAGAACTATCATCCCCACAGTATCAACAGCAGTTCCTTCCACAATGGCAACATTATTGGCACCTACAGCTCCACCTGCCACAACACTGCCAATTACAACTGAGTCCACTATAGCAGCAGGTACATCAACTTAAAAAACAACAGAACTGGTAAAAGCCATGGAGGAGATGTCCGTCCAAACTTGCCCAAATTCAGCAAAGAGAAGAAACACAGAAAGCCCAAATAATGGGTGAGAAAATCAAAGTCCTGGAGAAAGATTTGACACTGCAGAAGCCACTAGGATATACTAAAGAGATGCTCTGGGCCAATATCATTGACTCTGTCAATGATATTTGGCCATCAATCCAAGCTATATTTGAGCAAACTGAATTGATGAAGGTAGCCACTGAAGCCATCCAAAAAGTAACGGAAGAATTAGGAGACAAACCTGAGGATGAAAATCGACTCATCCACCTCCTGAACGGTAAGAACATATATGAGCTCCATGAGCTTGGCATAGAGGATAGGACTGAAGCCATCCTAGAGATTAAAAAGGTTCTTTCCAGAAGAAACCTCATGCTCAACTTAGAAGAGAAATGCCACAACATGCCCGTAGCCATTGATAGGTTTATGGCTAAATTTCAAATTTTGAGGGACAAAGGCCTTCCTAGTCCTATGGTCATCAATAAAAAACTCATGACCCAATTGGACTATAGTGATAGACTCAGGAGATTAGCCAAGGAACAAGCCAGCTCTTCAGGCATTAAAGCCCTGCCAATAGGCAAAGTATTATATGATACATTGGAAAACCTATTTTTCCTAGAACATGAGGTGAAACATTTGTTTCTCACCAAGCCCAATTTTGCAAAATAGACATAGGCATATGAAATTTATAGAAGAATGTTGAAGGTGAGATTGCCTGAGGTAGAATGGTGGGAGAAAATGACAGATTTACTATGAAAAGTTTTGCATCAAAAAGTTACCACAGTAAATCTAAAGGCAGCCAGGTGAAACAAGTAAAAGATAGATCAGCAGGGTCAAAGAGTAAAAGAGTCAAAGAGTATCAGTGAAAGATCAAAGTAAGAAAGATTCCATCATAGAAATACTACAACTATTAGCCAGCTTAAGGGGCTCAAAACTCAACAAAAACAGCCAGCAACACCACAATAAAATTGACAACAAGAAGCAGTTCTACATATGTCTCTATCTTCATGAATGAAGATATTTTATTCCCTAGATTAAATCTCAAAATTGTTATGAGATATTTTGTAATTATTTTTTGTATAAATATTTCACATTTCAAAGTATGTAGTGTGGATTCCAAGACATTTCTGTAGACTTTTTCTCTCTAATCAAAATTCTATTGTATCAATGACTAGATTGGCTTGTTGGATCAAGGAATAAAGATCAGATATTTTACAGGATTCTTTTGTAAAGATAAATACAAATAAGTATTCTCTCACGTTCAATGTTGTCTTTCTTTATGTTTTTTCCATAATCTTATTTGTGTCTCTAAAATCTAAATGTATAACAAGGAATGATATTTCAGAAATTGCTTGAATGACTCTGTCTTAACTGTTTTACATTCTGAATGTTTTCTACTAAACTATCTTAGCTAGGGAATTCTTATCTGGTCCTTAGCTTCCGTAGTTCTCCTCTGGTCTATAGCAAAGGATTCTTGAATTGTCCTTTGTTCATGATCACCCTATATTCTTCATTATAATCCCGGTCCAAGGATTCTTAAGTGCCCTTTCACCCTGGTTAGAATTACTTCAACCATTAGACCTAAAGATTTTCCTTTTGCTTTGCTAACCTACCTCGTGAACATTCCCTTTAATGATCTGGTCTAGTTAGGCTATCCATTTATTGACTCCATAGCCCAATGGCTTGAAGACATAGCTATATCCATCTGCTCTAAGAATTCCACCACCCAACCTTCAATTCAAAACAAAATCCCATGAACACTACGAACTAGCCTAAAATCCTACAAAAACAAGGTGAGATGCCTGGGAGCTGGATCAGAGACTGAAGGGTATGATTCGTGAAGCCAAGATGACCTTGATAGATGGGTAGCACCATGTATGGTTTGTAGCATCACTAATGCCACATCTAAGAACCACGCTATCACAACAGAAGCTATCTACTCAGGCCGAAGCCTTCAAGATTGCAATGAGGCTGCATGAGACCCCAATACAAGATCCTAGCCAGGGATTACAAAAGATCCATGCACAGTTGAAAAATTTGTGTCTTGAGATGCATAATTTGAAACAAGATAGGACAACTCAGCCAGAGGAGCGCGAGGAGGTATGGTGCATAAAATGCAAGGGCTAGGGGCATGACAAGGACCATTGTCTAATCTTCGCGAACTACCTAGCAGGAGGAGGGCCAATGCCATTGAGACCATAGGCACAAGCTAGGCCAAATGCGGTGCCTGCGTTATGGTGCATGATTAGTTAGATAGGAGGGAAGCATGCTACAGATAACTGTCATCTGTTACAGAAATATACGCACACGTCCCAGTAGTTATTCTGTAATTTCTGCAGATCAGTAGGCCATGACGAGTGTACCTGTAGAGGTTATGAAATGATGATGGAATGGACTCCTACCTACAGGGTTCAGACTGAGATGCGAGCCCTCGATAAAAATGAAGGGATGGCACACATTGGATTTCAGGGGTGCAGATGAGGTCGAGGTGGGATGGGACCAAGAAGGCATCACGAAAAGCTGATCTGTTACAATTGCGGAGGGCCAGGGAATTATGCTTGCGATTGTACAAATCTGACGAAAGCATCATATTTATATTGTACCTTGTTTGATAATGAGATGGAGGACTACCCCACACTGATAGTGAGGTTGTGCGATAAAGGAATACTCTAGCCCCCCCCCCCCCCCCCAACTCAGAACTTGCAAATGATGAGGTCTGAGCCACGCGAGGAGGTCCCGAATGTAAACATCGTGCTCCGAAGCGATATCATGACAGGAGATGACAAAGGTAAGAAACCAGTGGAGAGTGCTTGGGTTTGCAAGGCTCCAACAAAGGATACAGAGTTCGATTTGGAGTGCGCAAGGGAGACATTCGTGGAAACTAAGAAGAGCTTCACGGAGGTCTCCACTTCAGGGAGTAAAGATAAACTAGAACTAAAGACAGACCCATGAATGCTTACTACCTTTCTGGAGACATGTATGACGCTACTACGTGACAGCAAGGCTATGAAGGGACTACAAGAACCATCACTAGATGTACTGGATCAGGGGAACCGCGTGTAGTCCGGAAGCTCGAGAAGCACCCCATGTGAACAGGAAGGGAGATGAGATTGATTGTGCAAATCGGGGAATATGAAATGGATCAAGTGATTCCGGATTTAGGATCGGACGCAAACGTCCTGCAAAAGCAGACATGGGAGCGCATGGGCAGGCCTACATTGTAATGGTATCCTATTCAATTGCGAATGGAAAACCAGCAAAAGATCCTACTGATAGGAAGTTTTCTTGGAATAATGGTAGATATCAAAGGTGCAAGCGCGCTTGCAGATTTTGAAGTGATAGAGATTGTCGATGACAACAATCCCTATCCCACGCTACTGGGAATAGATTGGGCCACTAATAAGAATAGAGTGATAAATCTAAAGAAGTGCAAAATGATTTTTGATAAAAAGTCACTACGCGTAGTGGTACCTTTAGACCCTGTGGAAGGATCGCGCTACACAGAGCCAGTGTGCAACGACGAGAGTGAAAACGATCTAAACTATATTTACAAGATAACCACTTGGGAATAGGATTGGGTGAATCCTACAACGGATGGTAGGATTTCATGGGAGCGCAAAAGCTCCTGCACATCAGATTTGGACAAGGAAATAGAACGATGGTAGAACCAGTTACATGAGGTAACCACACTCAATTGCAACATGATGTTAAGATCACTACACTTTGTGACAATAGAGGTAAGGGATCTGCCTATGTATGATGGGTTGAGAGCGGTGGATGAATTCCTGAACAAATTTGAAAGCGAAGTACCATAACAACAATGTTTCGACGCTCTAAAATGGACACTGCATGCTACACCAGAAAGGTGGTGGGGTATGCACCAGCGGAATTTTAAGGACTGGCAGGGATGCAGAAAGATGATGCACCTATGATTTGGGAAACCGAAAATGCGACTAAACAACAAGTATGACGGATGTGATGATCCACGTGCACAACTCCCAAAATGGACCAAGGTCTACGAGGAAGAGCCACAACCTGAATGGGTGCATTTTTTTTGTCATACCCATGAATTGGTCTACTGAGACAGAGCTCCGACATGGCACGAGCGAATGGGATATCTTGCGCGAAGGATTCGTTTTAACCTCCACGTCTAAAGATCCTTGGTGGGATACTATTGATGATGCGCTATGTTGTACCTGTGAGATAGTAGTAGGTCAAGCTACCAATGCTAGAGCATCTAAAATAATTGTTTTGGGGGTTTTCGGTTTTAATTTTGGAAGACCAATGAAAGAAGACAAATGTAGGATTGAAGTAATTAATCCTTTGGGATATATTAATACTTCAGCAAAGGGATGCTATAAAGCATTACACAGTGATATAGATCAAAATAGTGGTGAGTAGAAGACAGCAAAAAATATGATTATCACAGTTTCCAGACTGTAAAACAGAACAATCATAAGTTGGAAAACCTTCTGAACTACGTTCAAAAGATTCAAGGCAGTATACTTAAGCTTACACAAGATGCTGATGATTTATTGATTAAAGGGGATTAGCTACACAAATAGTTGCATTAATCCAATCTCTTAATAGATGATCACTTCAGGCACTTATAGGAATCAATTGAAACTCTAATTGTTCCTACCTAGATATCTCTGTAAGTCGTAAGCATATGAAGAAAAACATGATGATTGAAAATTGGAAAAACTTACAGGATAACACAAATTGTGTAAAACCAAATTCAGAATCCTTTGTTTTGTATTAAAGCCCCAGAAAGACTGAGTACAACAAGTATCTACAAAAGCTTCCTTCAAAGGTGACTTCCAGGTTCAAAGTGGAACCAATAGTCAAGAATTTACAAGCAATGAACTATGAATCTTGAACTCTGAACCAATAACATCTCAAAAAGAGAGTTATTTATACAATAATGAAACTAAGAAATATCCTAAAATTGTTTAAGATTTATTCTGGGAAAGGAGAAGATCTTCATGCAAGAAGATAGGGGCAGCTATTGAACTGCTTCTTGTTGTCCCCGTTTATTTAGGTTGTGCTAGCTTCTTTTATCTAATATTTTACCCCTTTAGCTGATTTATTGTTTGCATCCTCTACGCTGGCCGATTCCTTCAAATAAATCCTTTTACTAATATTGCTTTAAACTAGGTAACTCTCTTTTCTATCCTGCTGAGTAAATTTATTGTGCTCCTTTTAGGTTTTACTGTGTTTTTAAACAGTAAATCTTCATATTGCGTCTTCAAATAGTTATGCAAGTTTGTTATTTATAAACCTGAAACAACGGTCTTCCCTGCAAAACACAGAACTCATTAAGAAAAATATGGCGACAGAGGAGGTCGTGATGGATTTTTTGAGCTTTCAAAGGCTATCGGAAGGTGTCCGGGAGGTATTGGAAGGTGAAAACATGATTTAATGGCCGCAGAGGCATTGTTGGGGCTGCGTTGTGTAAAACAGGCAAGACAGAGTAAAAATGCCTTTTTATGCGTTAAAAGGAAAAACAGTCTTCTTTTGCATTATCAGGCAAACTTTTCGGGTGGGAAATGCTCGTACAGGGAGCGTACCCGAAATCACCGAGGGCCGTTGGATCTGAAGGCCTTAGATCAGACGATGGTGAATTGAAGAAGGAGTACGAATGATAAAAATGGCGGGAATAGCTTAAATCTTGGTTAAAACGTGATTAGCGGCTTAAATGAAGGCTTTGGGTGATTTCCGTGTTTAAATCGAAAATCGATTTAACACAGAAAACCTTTACAAATCACATATGGCGGACTTGAAAATATATAAAATCTGGCGGATAATGATATCAAGTCTGGCTAATATCGCATATCGCTATCGGATTTAGGCGGGGGTAGGCCTATCGCAAAGACATATAACAATGGGCGGATGCGACATGGCAGTTAACTGGAATATATGTATGGTCGGGTCCAGGCTCTCATCGCGATTGAAGATCGGATATCGCAAAGGCGGAGGATGTATGCATCAGACGAGACTTGCGATGAGGGGCAGATGCAATGTGGCATGAGATGCAATATATATATGGGTCGGGTCCGGACTTGCCATCACATATCACAATCGGAGTTTGCAATGCAGGGAGGGTTATTTATATGAAGGACTTTCAACCCGTCGATATTGCGATGCGATATTTATATGAAATACATAGTTTTTTTAAAACAAAACTAAGGGTTTTCAGATATTTTATTAAAGGAGCTATATTATACGGGAAAGGGGAAACCTTAAGGATTTAATACTATATGTTAATGTTAATATGGAATATAGCGGGAAAAGGGAAAATGACTAAGTATTATGTTTTTATAAGTTATTTACTTTTCATATATGCATAATACTTAGGGTAAAACCTCTTTTTGTGGGTTTTTGAGGTAAAAAGGGTTTTTACCATAGGAAAAGGGATTTTTAATGGAAATGAATGATTATGAACTGAATGAAGGTAGGAAGGGGAAAGTAGTGAATATATGAATGAATAAGGATGAGGGAGGTTAATAAATTGATGTTGTAGACCTTCATTTGCTTTATGTAATTGCCTCCTGGACATAGAAACATATGATAAATGTGCATTTTGTCTAATCAATAATCAAACTATTGCAACATTTCTCTACTTACCCTTTGCTTACCCTATCATTTTTTCTTCACTTAACGGGTGTATTTAAGCTAGCAAACCTTTATCCTTTCTTCTTATTTAACAAAAACAAACTATCTAATTCTACCCTTATAACTTCCAAGGGCTCAGATTAAATTGATGAGCACCTTATTTTCTCTACCTAACTACCTATCTGCTAAGATTAAATGGTTTGGATAGATATTTATTCTCTAACTATAACATGAAATTTAAAGCATAAAGAAGTCAAGATTTGACTCTCATGGGTTGTGGCACTAAAAACAAGCTGCACACAACCATTATTTTGCAGAAACAGAGTAGTGGAATTTAGACTTACTCGCTTTCAAAGTTTATTTGTTTTCTTTCTACCTAACATTTTCTTTTTGCCTTGATTTTTTAAGAGCATCTACCCTAACATTTTCTTTGATATGGACATCATCATCAAAATATTTTTTAAACTAACATTTTATTCACTATTGTTATGTCCATATCCTAACTTAACATTTTTTGAAATATTTTGTTTAATCAAAACCAAAATGCTACAACATTGGCTCCATCTGGGGACTGCTTTCTCCTGTAGAATGCAGAGAACTAGTAGACTAGTTTCCTTTAGTATTGGGCATGGAGTCATACCATAAAACCACCAACCACTAGTTTTCCATCTTATGTAAAAATATAACCAATCCCCATGGATCAATGCTGTCATTTCAATACTCTGCTACTGCACACTGCAACCTACAACTGTAAAATGCAACCATATGCCTGCACTAATTCGGATACTCTTTCACACTAAAATCTGAAACTTGAAAACTGCTGAAGTGAAACAACTAACAATGTAAGTGGAAATAAGCACAAAAGTGCCTAATTCACGGGATATGGAGTTAATCAGTTAATCCCTTGGAATTCATTGCACTCAACCAAACCAAACTTAATATTGCAATCTTGAAATATAACTGAAACAATTGTAGATCTACTGCACCCTAAATCTGAAAGTAGCTAATCAATCCCACACCTCTATCTAACTGAACTGAAAAACTTTACATTGTTAGGTGTAATATGTTTTCCAATGTAACCAAGTGCGGAGTGGATTTATTGACAAACCAAGTTGCCAGCAACTGAAAATCTGAAGAGTATATACAATATGAACATGAAATCCCATGGAAAACTTATACTCACAAGTGTACTTTAAAAGTTGCATCCTCTGTAGACATTTTAGATTTCTGACCATGGTTAAGAGGAAAAGACGTATACTGCTGATTTCAAGTATCAATGAACCTTGCATAGCAATAAAGGCAGTTGAAATTTTAAAACAAGAGTGGGATCGGTAATCCAGTGGAATCACCATCCGACAAAGTGGAGTCGCCAGGTGAAAATAATGCAACCAATACAAATGCCTATTCCTTGTTCACCAACAAGAAATAGATATAAACTTTATCGTTCCCCGGAGAAATATCTTTGTTACTTCGCTCCGTGGCAGCAGCGCCAATCTGATGTTGTACCTCTGAGATAATAGTAGGTCAAGCTACCAATGCCAGAGCATCTAAAATAATTGTTTTGGGGGTTTTTGGTTTTAATTTTGGAAGACCAATGAAAGAAGACAGATGTAGGATTGAAGTAATTAATCCTTTGGGATATATTAATACTTCAACAAAGGGCTGCTATAAAGCATTACACAATGATATAGATCAAAATAGTGGTGAGTAGAAGACAACAAAAAATATGATTATCACAGTTTCCATACTGTAAAACAGAACAAGCATAAGTCGTAAAACCTTCTAAACTACGTTCAAAAGATTTAAGGCAGTATCCTTAAGCTTATAGAAGATGTTGATGATTTATTGATTAGAGGGGATTAGCTACACAGACAGTTGCATTAATCCAATCTCTTAATAGATGATCACTTCAGGATCTTATAGGAATCAATTGAAACTCTAATTGTTCCTACCTAGATATCTCTATAAGTCATAAGCATATGAAGAAAAACATGATGATTGAAAACTGGAAAAACTTAAAGGATAACACAAACTGTGTAAAACTAGATTCAGAATCCTCTGTTTTGTTTTAGGCCCCAGAAAGACTGAGTACAACAAGTATCTAAAAAGGCTACCTTCAAAGGTGACTTCCACGTTCAAAGTGGAACCAACAGTCACAACTTTACAGCGATGAACTATGAATCTTCAACTCTGAACATATAACATCTCAAAAAGAGAGTTATTTATACAACAATGAAACTAAGAAATATCTTGAAACTGTTTAAGATTTATTCTAGGAAAGGAGAAGATCTTCAAGAAAGAAGATAGGGGCAACTGTTGAACTGCTTCTTGTTGTCCCCTTTTATTTAGGTTGTGCTGGCTTCATTTGTCTGATATTTTTCCCCTTTAGCTGATTTGTTGTTTGTATCCTCTATGCTGGCCGATTCCTTCAGTTAAATCCTTTTACTGATATTGCTTTAAAGTCTGTAACTCTCTTTTTGATCCTGCTGAGCAAATTTACTGTGATCCTTTTAGGTTTTACTATGTTTTTTAACAGTCAATCTTCATATTGTGTCTTTAGACAGTTATGCAGGTTTGCTGTTTATAAACCTGAAACAGTGGTCTTCCCTGCAAAACATAGAACTCATTAAGAAAATATGGTGACAGAGGAGGTCGTGATGGATTTTTTTAGCTTTCGAAGGCTATCAAAAGGTGTCTGGGAGGTATTGGAAGGTGAAAACATGATTTAATGGCCACGGAGGCATTGTTGTGGCTGCGTTGTGTAAAATAGGCAAGACATAGTAAAAATGCCTTTTTATGCGTTAAAAGGAAAAGCAGTCTTCTTTTGCATTATCAGGCAAACTTTTCGGGTGGGAAATGCCCGTACAAGGAACGTACCCGAAATCGTCGAGGGCCGTTGGATCTGAAGGCCTTAGATCGGATGGTGGTGAATTGAAGAAGGAGTACGGGTGATAAAAATGGCAGGAATAGCTTAAATCTTGGTTAAAACGTCATTAGAGACTTAAATTAAGGCATTGGGTGGTTTCTGTGTTTAAATCGAAAATCGATTTAACACAGAAAACCTTTACAAATCGCGTATGGTGGACTTGAAAATATATAAAATCTGGCGGATAATGATATCTGGTCTGGCTAATATCGCATATCGCTATCGGATTTAGGTGGGGGTAGGCCTATCGCAAAGACATATAACAATGGGTGGATGCGACATGGTAGTTAACTAGAATATATGTATTGTAGGGTCCAGGTTGTCATTGCGATCGAAGATCAGATATTGCAAAGGCGAAGGATGTATGCATCTGATGGGACTTGCGATGAGAGGCGGATGCGATGTGGCATGAGTTGCAATATATATATGGGTCGGGTCCAGACTTGCCATCGCATATCGCAATCAGATTTTGCAATGCGGGGAGGGTTATTTATATGAAGGACTTTCAACCCGCCGATATTGCGATCCGATATTTATAGGAAATACATAGATTTTTTAAAACTAAACTAAGGGCTTTCGGATATTTTGTTAAAGGAGCTATATTATACGGGGAAAGGGGAAACCTTAAGGATTTAATACTATATGTTAATATTAATATGGAATATAGCGGGAAAAGGGAAAATGACTAAGTATTATGTTTTTATAAGTTATTTACTTTTCATATAAGCATAATACTTAGGGTAAAACCTCTTTTTGTGGGTTTTGAGGTAAAAAGGGTTTTTACAATAGGTAAAGGGATTTTTAATGGAAATGAATGATTATCAACTGAATGAAGGTAGGAAGGGTAAAGTAGTGAATATATGAATGTGTTATCTCCCAGGTTGTTCCCTATGACTCCCAAGGGAATACGGCCGGGGTAACCACTAACCAAGCTTTGGATTACAGTCTCTAGCCAAACTGTAATCAGAGAGGGATCTCTCTTTAAGATTTATCTATGTTTTATGAGGATTTTAGGCTAGTTATGAAGTGAGGGTTTGGTTTGAATTTTGGTTGAATGATATCTTTCAATACCTAAGATGTAGTGTTCAGACAGTTGTAATTCATTGGGCAATGGAGTCTAGAGCTGTGAATTGTTTGAAATGCTTAAATGAGAGTGTTCAGAGTGCAGGGCCTATTGGGTATTTCAACAAACAAACTTAAAACCGTGGTGATGATGTATGATTAGCTAATGGAAAGCAATTAAGAATTTCCCATTAAGCTAGTGGTGTGAAAGTGAAGTATATTGCATAGGAGCAAACTTGAATTCCTGAAACAAGGGTCACTGTGAAAGATATATTCTGAAAGTGTAGCAATTAAGAATTACACTTATCAAGATTATAACTGAAGAAAACACTCATTAACAACATAGATTGAGCTCAGGGTATTTCATGAATAAATCCTGAAGCTATTCTTTTTCTTTGCTGCTAAATACTAGAACTTAGAAACATGTATGGATTGTAAAAGATTGAAACACATAACGAAGAGAGTTACAGAAGACTTATTGTATTGTGAGATGCACAGGGATCCTGCAACCTTTAACAAACACTATGAACGCATTCAAACAGCTCAGAACTTGAGAGATTCCATCACTTCTTTTATTAAACTCTGAATAGATTACAGCATAGGATCTCTTCAAGAGGAAATCAACAACCCCCTGCAAACTTATGCGAGGGGGAATTTATACAATCGGTTCCAAAATATCTGAACCGCTGAGTTATCTGATAATTAAATACGTTACCAACTTTTACAAAATATCAAAAAAGCAGTTACTGCTGCTATTAATACAAAATGAATGCCCTTTATATCTGTCAGGAGATACTTTGACCCTTGGAGGCCACTTAGTCGGTCTGAACGTTCTGTTTTAATGCTAGAAATGTGCCTTTATGGCTATTGTGCTGTAGCTTTTCGGCCCTGTTTACCTGTTAGCTATCAATCTTGGTTTTGTTGGCCGAATATGATCTGCTGAGTTGGCTCAGCCCATTCCTCTCTCATCCACCGTGTACGCATCACCTTTTCTAAAGGTGATGACTTATGTTTTTTGCTGAAAACTGTGCTGAAGCCTTTAGATTTACAATATCTTCTGTATCATGCTAGTCCACCATTCCTGTGTGGGCAGTTGATGTCTAAGAATTGCATCCAAAGTCTCATCTGCCTCTGTGTATTTATAGAAATTGGGAGGCACTTCAAACAGGTGTTTAATTTCATTCATTATAAAGAATAAATTCTCTACCCTGTTGTAGAGACTTTGTCCTGTAGCTGGCCCTGTTTCCTCTGAGGTGCTGGGCCTTTCATTGATCTGATTTGTAGCGAATGTGTTGACCCTCTTGGCATACTGCTCATGTATAAGTAGCCTTCCTGCGTTGTTCAGCAAGCCAGGGAGACCTCTGTTTTACAATGCCACAAATTTGTCCATGAATCTGTTGACCTCTGCCTGCATGTCCTGGGTCCTTCTCTCTAGTGTCTGCACCAGGTTTCTTAGTGTTAGGACCCTTTTTACTAATAAAATAGTCTCAGTCCTATTGGAGATTCCCATAGTAGATAACTGAGCACTTGTTCTGTTGCTAAGCACGTTGATCATTCTATTGGTAACCTCAGGCATATTGCCTAGAGATGCCCTTGATCTCTGGATTTCCCTCTATGTTTTTGCAATGAGCTCCAACTGCTCATGAATTGTCTCAATATATTGCCATTGGTCAGTGATGGATTGGCCAATGTTGGCCCATAGCACTGTCATGAGCTCAGATGTCACTTTATCCAGTGTGAGCTCCTTCTCCAGCTCTTTTATCTTATCCTTAAGGGCTTTCACTTCCCTTCCCTTTTCTGCCACAGTCTGCTTGGATTTGTCATATCTTTCATTCACCTTGGCTAAATTCTCCCTGGCCTCATTTAGCTCTGCCATTTGGGCTTCCAGGGCTTGTATTTCATTTTTGAGCTTCTGCATGTCCAGGCTTGGAGCCTGCTCTGTTGTTTTTGGTGCAGTTGCTGGTGAAGATGGTGCTGTCTTTTCAGTAGGAGGAGCTGTGGTCTGAGGAGGTTCCTCCAGGTTAATTATTTCTGGAGGAGGATGAGATGATTGACCTCCTTCCTTTTGCTGTAATGATGCTTGTAATGCTGCCTGTGCAGCCTCTGATTCACCCAGTTTTTCTTGAGTCTGGATTAGCTGTTTATATAAAGACACCAGCAAAGTTGTGGCATCTTGATCATGTCTCAGCTGGGTAACTTCATCTGTTTGAGGGTGAATTGTTGCTGGGATTTTGATCTTTCTCCTCAAAGCTGCCATGTCTGCATCCCTCAATTTCAATATTTCTTGTATGCCCTTGATGTCCTTAGGATCATGTCCAATCTCTATGATTATATCTTCTAAGGCCCTGATCCTATTATCCTTTGCTTGAGAGGATGCTCTCTCCAACTCAAGTTGGGCAGCTGTATTATTCAAGCTATTTTCTAGCCTGTAGTTATGCAGTGTCTTGTCTGCCTAGGAGGCATACACCATCTCACCCGTTTGTTTATGCAATTCGATTTTGTCCATTGGGTGGATGTCCTTGGCAAGGACCTCAAGATTGGTCCTCAAGTAGTCTGAAGGGGACTGTGGTTGCAATGCAGTTGGCATGAAGTGACTCATGATCATTTTGCCTTCATTAACATCATATGCAGACATGAGCCTTTGCTGGTTGGTGGGAGCCATTTTCAACAAATGATTATATAGTTGTATCTTTATTGGCTCATTCCTCCTCTTTATATCAATGAACTGTTGTTTGATGCTCAGTTCACCTTCTCTCTGTTGGCTTGAGGAGCTGACTTCTCCTCCCATCATCCTCTCTTGTTCCTGCTGGAAGGAACTTGCTGAGGCCTCCAGACTTGGTGGGCCCATGCCCAAAGATTGCCCTATAGGCATTTCTTCCTCTGAAAGGGGATTCATTCTGTGCCTTTTCTCCCCATAACTTATTGATGTGGTTAGGGGAGTCTCTCTGTCCCTCTTTCTGCTTATGTCTTCCTTTTGTGGAGTTTGGAGGACTGAAGCTTCAGCTGTTGTTTCCTGCCTAGGAGGCACAATTTGTGGTGGCTGCTGCTCAGTGGAAATTGGGGCTTCAACTGCCTTTTCTTGCTGTAATGGTTGCTCTTTCTCTTGCTACCCCTCTTGTTGTTGTTGTACCTGTTGTTGTTGCTGCTGCACCTCCTCATGAGGTGGTTGTTCGGTTTCCATCTCTTTTTCCTTGCCTTTGCTAGAAGTCTGCCCAGTAGCTTTAACCGCTTCTTGATTTGCTGTGGAGGAAGAGGCAGCTGCTCCCACTTGAGTGCTTGGAAGAGTAAACACCTGTGAACAAAGCTCAAGGTCAGCCATCTTCCTCAGATTTCTTACTGCTCTTTCATTTAACTCTTCTTGTGTGACAGCCTCCTCTAAGGTTCCTCTCCTCCATTTTACTTGATTTGCATATTTTTCTATGTGAGGAATCCTTACATGATCATAACCGGACAGCCTATACTTGACCCTTCTTAAAGTTATGAAGTGATTGGGGTCATAAGGTTTCCAAAGAAAACTGGTCTGAAGGCCAAGGGATTCAAGCATTCTGTCTGCTTCTCGCCAACCTTCCTCCCTCTTGTTATAGATAAAGTGGCCTAATTGGTTTCTGACCTTGAGTTGTGCTTTCTTGCCTCTGCCTGAAAAGTGCAGCACATCAGCATTTCCAAATTGCCTGAAATATTCAAGGGCAAATAATCTCATAGGCACATATCTGGGCAATCTGTATGGGGGCAGCTCACACCCATATATTCTGATGACTGTGTGGTGTTGGTAATAGTACCAATCCCCAATGCTGTATGATTTGGACAACTGAAGGACCCTTTGCATCTCATCAGTAAGTCTTGGAGGAGGTGAGCTCATTAGCATAGACATGGCTGGGTGGATGAAGAGATCTATGAACTCACAGTAAGTGTATGGAGATTCAGATCTGCAGTGGAAGGCAGAGGACCAATAGACTACTGACCTTGGGTTTCCTTGTGCATCCACTCTTTTCATAGCAAAATGAAATTTCTCGTGTTGATAGTACAAAATCAAATGGTAGATGTAGGAGGTGTATCTGAACACCCTCTCTCTTGCCAAGTTCATCAACTGCTCATGTATTTTGTCTGATATGTAAGTGGCATAGTCATAGCAGACTGGAGACTTTGTTGAAAATAATACTGAGAGGGGGGGTGAATCAGTATTATCAGATCAATCAAACTTTTTCAATGCTCAGAAACATATACGCTACTTCAGTTAGGTGAACCAGCGTGTACACGCTACTATGACTAAATAAAACAGCGTATAAGAAGGAAACTCATAATTTAGTTAGCTTATTCTTCAGTTAAGTTCATCAGGACATTATTCACCACATTAATAGTAAACAGGTGCAGTATAACAGAACAGATCAAAAGCCACACACATGAACACCAAGATGTAAGGTGGAAACCCAATGTGGGTGAAAACCACCTGCTGCAAGTTGTCTCTATCTTTCTTTAATATGAAACTTCAGTTTACAATCTTTTGTACTGGTGCAGCCTTATACCAGTACGCAGGCTACAACCTGCAGAAGGCTACAACCTTCTCTCGTTCTCCAAACTTCCTTGGAAGGGAGCTCCAACCCCCTTTGCTCTTGTACTAGCCAAGATACTAGTACGTAGGTGCTGACCTACAATCTTCTTTCCTTCAGGTACCACCTTTCATACATTTTTAGACTGGATATTCCTGAAGCACAACATTACAGTCTGTGGACCCCAATTCATTCAATTTTCACGACAGATCATTGAAGCATAAAACAACCAAACTTTGAATCACTGAACCACTGAACCCTGTCAATCACCAGTTACCAGAACACAGAGCAGACTACAGAACTCTGCAATAACAGTCAGA
Organism: Pinus tabuliformis; assembly: GCA_031772625.1. Taxonomy (NCBI): domain Eukaryota; kingdom Viridiplantae; phylum Streptophyta; class Pinopsida; order Pinales; family Pinaceae; genus Pinus; species Pinus tabuliformis. The sequence goes on from CM062816.1 coordinate 31,611,141, forward strand.
CCCCCACTGTAAACCCAAAATCAAGCTTCAAAAGATATACGCTACTTCAATGAGCAAAACCCACGTATACACGCGCTTTTACCGAAGCCAACCTGCGTACAGATCTAAAAATAAACTTTCTCAATTTGCAGCTGTACCAGACATCAGTTAGACTCAGAACATAACATTGCGACAATATGCAGATCTAGAAATACGCATAATCAACCATATCATGATAGTGCATTTCAAACCATTAGATCCCGATCTATCCTTAGATCTAGTCTTCCATCAACCGATGTGATCTCTCCTTGGCTTAGATCAAGCAACCCATAACCTGCATATCAGATCTCTTTCTCTCTTAGATATTCAAGCCTTGTCGAAAGATGATTTTGCCTAATGATCTTCTTCTCCTTATATAGCCTTAGGCCTTGCTCAATACCAAGAGCCAAAACCATAGTAACACAATACCATCAACTTCAAAACTAGGGATCGACACGCCCGTCGAGACACAATGGTCCGAAATCATAGGCACAACTTCCAAGGACTAACCACCATGGACCAAAGGTACTTTTCCACATACACGCGCTTTTTCTGAATCCAACTAGCGTGTACACGCGACTTGGGCTTAACGAACCTGCGTATATGAACTTCCTTGGCATGCTGTACTAAGATCTGTCTTCTGATTAAGTTGCCATCACCTGTACCAACCTCTGAGCACCTGTACCAACCTCTGAGTGAGTTGCCATCAAGGACAACACTTGAATCATAATGCCAACAATCTCCCCCTTTGGACTTGATGGCAACCACCACACCAAGTCACTCTCCCCCTTTGACATCAAGGGCAAAGGGCTGTGCTCCCCCTGAGGACATGCTGATACCTCTGCTTGGCTGTGCTGACTCATGCTCCCCCTGACAGTAGGCCAGATCTGCAAAAGATGTTCTTCAACAAGAACAAGGACTTATACACCATAAGGGACTTTCCTATCACCAAAAGACTCAATACTTACATCCATACTCCCTACCAAGAGGGGACATATCAGAAACAACCAATTACATTACAGCAGTCATCCCAGGCATAGTGGGGAAACCAACATAGGCCGTTACATGACCTTGACTCCATAAAAGAGATATCACAAGAGAGATATATGACATAGAGACAACAGATCTAGACCAAGACTTATGAAAATCATCAGCAGCATATTATAAACATCTTTTTAGATCAGCAACCAGGATTTCTTTCTGAGCTCCTTTTCTTGAAATCAACAACCAAAACATCTGAATGCCAACAATGCTTTATGAGACTTTTAAGCTGCTCCCCCTGAACCTGTGCCTGCTGCACCTCCTGAAACCGTGCCTGAAGAATTCTGACATACCCACTGCTGTTCAGAACTCCAGAGTTTTCCCTTGCTGTTCAGAACTTCATATACGCGATTTCTCCTGCAAGAAAAGGCGTATGGACGCGGATATAATCTCTGCAACATGCGTACACCATACACGCGACTTTCTCAGCATAAATCCGCGTGTATACGCGTATATACCTTTCGTAACTTGCGTATACCAACTTTTCTGTAGAACAGACAAGCTTCAACAGCAGGATGAAGCATCAACTACTCCCAGCTTTTGTCTGAGATATTCAAAAGTTTCCCTGGGCAGTGGTTTTGTGAGAATATCAGCAACTTGTTCCTTAGAAGGAACATACTCCAACTTGACCTTCTGCTCAAGCACTTGTTCCCGAAGAAAATGGTACTTGATTGGTATGTGCTTGGTCTTTGAGTGCATGACTGGATTCTTTTAAATGTTGATTGCACTTGTATTATCACATAAGATAGAGACGGGTGGAGTGCAAGTGATTTGAAAGTCCTGCAAGGTCTGCATCATCCAAAGAAGTTGTGTGCAACAAGATGCTGCAGCCACATATTCTGCTTCAGCTGTAGATAAGGCAATCGAACTCTGTTTTTTGCTGAACCAAGATACTAATCTGGAACCCATGAAGAAAGCACCACCACTTGTGCTTTTCCTATCATCCACACTTCCAGCCCAATCTGCATCTGTGTAAGCATGAAGAGTGAGATCTGTATTTCTAGGATACCATAAGCCATAGTTTTGGGTCCCTTGAAGATATTTGAAGATTCTTTTGACTGCCTGAAGATGAGTTTCCTTTGGGTTGGCTTGAAATCTTCCAACCATTCCTACTGCATGTGTAATATCTGGTCGAGTCCCTGTCAAATAAAGCAAACTCCCAATCATGGATCTATAAGTGGGTTGGTGAACTGCTGCTGATTCATCATTAGCACTGAGGCTGCATCCTGTAACCATGGGTGTACAAACTGGCTTTGACTCTTCCATGCCATACTTCTTCAAGATCTGCTTGAGGTATTTGGTTTGAGACAAGAAGATACCTCCTTCATTTTGTTGGATTTGCAATCCAAGAAAATATGTCAATTCTCCAAGAAGTGACATTTCGAATTCTTTCTGCATAACCAAGGCAAAGTTTTGACTCATAGTCTCTTCATTGCTGCCAAAAATAATATCATCTACATAAACAACAAGAATTAGCAATTTGTTATTTTCAACTTTTATATAGAGATTGCTATCTGCTGATCCTTTTGAAAAGCCTTGTTGGTGAAGATATTTGTCCAACCGATAGTACCAAGCCCTTGGAGCTTGTTTGAGTCCATAGAGTGCCTTTTTCAATCTGCATACAAGGTTTGGATCATTCCCAAGAATGAAGCCATCTGGCTGCTCAATATATACTTCTTCTTCTAAGTCTCCATTTAGGAAGGCTGATTTCACGTCCATTTGAAATACCTTGAAGTGTTGAAAGCTTGAGAGAGCAAGGAACATTCGGATGGCCTCTAGTCTTGCCACAGGAGCAAAGGTCTCTTCAAAATCTATTCCTTCTTGCTGTGCATACCCTTTACAAACAAGTCTGGCCTTGTTTCTAATTACTTCTCCATTTTCATTTAATTTATTCTTGAAGACCCATTTTGTTCCTATTACATTCTTATCTTTTGGTCTAGGAACTAATTCCCAAGTGTTGTTCTTTTCGATTTGCTCAAGTTCTTCATCCATTGCTTTGACCCAACATTCATCTTTGCATGCCTCTTTCACATTTTGTGGTTCAGTGGAGGAGAGTAGTGCCAAGTAGCTTGAAGCTTCTGCAAGTGTCCTTCTTGTTTGTACTCCTGCTTCTTTCTGCCCCACAATCTGAGTTTCTGGATGATTCTTTTGGACATATCTGGATGGAGTCTTCTCTTCTATTCTTGTCTGCTCCTCTGGTTCTTCTTGAGATTCTTCTTCTTCTTGAGGTTCTTCTTCTTCATCATTTCGCCTTTGAGAGTAACCTTCATCTTCTTCAATGTCTTCATGATGAACTTGCCTAGGAATATATCCCTTCTCATCAACCACTATATCAATACTGTCAACAATTCTGCCAAGTCTTTTATTGTAGCACTTGTATGCTTTGCTATGTGGAGAATAACCAAGAAGAATGCCCTCATCTGCTCTAGGTTCAAGTTTGCCAAGTTGCTCATCAGTATTCTTAATATAACATTTGCTCCCAAAGATTTTGAAATGCTTCACGGAAGGAGTTTTACCACTCCAAAGCTCATGAGGTGTTTGAGTGCTGTTTACTCGGACATTTGTTTTGTTAAGAATAATAACAGCAGCATGTGCAGCTTCACCCCAGAAGGTTGCAGGAGTACCTGATTCATCGAGCATAGCACGAGCCATTTGTTGGATAGTTCTGTTCATTCTTTCCACAACCCCATTTTGCTGAGGAGTTCTAGCTGTAGAGAATTCTCTTCTTATCCCATGTTCATCGCAGAAATCGAAAAATTCATTTGATGTGAACTCCCCACCTCTGTCAGATCTGAGGCACTTAATTTTGTGTCCTGATTCATTTTCAGCCAATGCTTTGAAGGATTTGAATTTTTCGAATGCTTCATCTTTGTGCTTCATAAGCCCTAACCAAACAAACCTTGAGAAATCATCAATGAATAATATCAGATATTCTTCTCCTCGAGGTGTCCTTTTCCTAAATGGACCACATACATCTGTATGGACTAGCTCAAGAGGCAAGCTAGCTGATCCTTCCTTCTCTGGAAAGTTAGTTCTGGTTTGCTTTCCAAACTGACAAGATTTGCATATGGTGTTGTCTGGAATTTTGATATCTGGAAGATCGCGAACTGCCTGATATTTGCATGCTTTCCTTATTTGTGAGAAGCTTAGATGTCCCAACCTTCGATGCCATAACCAGTGCTCTTCATCCTTGCTAAGATAGCATTGTTGTTGTCCTTCTTCAAATATGTACAGATTATTTGGAGTTCTTTTGCCTTTGAGAACTGTTTTACCTGTATCAAGATCACGAACAAGACATCCATTCGATCTGAAAATAACCTCGGTTTTTTGATCACACATCTGGCTGACACTTAGTAGATTATGCTTCAATCCATCAACATACAAAACATTTCCAGCCTTGACCTTTTCTTTCAAAGGAGCAATACCTTTTCCTTTTATAGTTGCAGGAGTATCATTTCCAAAAGAAACTTTCTTTCCCTTTTCTAAAGTAGAATAAGATTCAAGTTTTTCTTTATCACCTGTCATATGTTTCGAACATCCACTGTCAATGTACCATAGATTTTCCTGTCCTTCTGCATAAAAAGCTATTCCACATCTTTCTGTCTGAGGTTCCTTTATTCTCCATTTTTTGGTGCTCGTGGCTTGTTCCTTTTTCTCCTGAAACCTGCTCCTGCATTCAGAGTCTTTATGACCAAAATTATTGCAAATAGAACATTCAACTTCATTTTCAAGAACCGAAAAGTTGTTATAGGTCCTCTTTGTAATCCCTGTCATACTTCTTTGTTTTTGAGCTTCCCTAGTCATGATTGTTTTATATGCAACACACTGAGCTGCTTTGTGACCAAAGTTATGGCAAGAAAAGCATTGTCCATTGAAGAAGCTTCTGCGGTTATTGAATCTACCAGCCAACTGATTGTAATTTCTATTTTCATCTATTCTTGAGCCAAACTGAGAGGATTTTACCTGTGGTTGGTTGTAGCTTTTGTTCACCCTTAAGAAGGATTGTCCCTGATAGTTTCTGTTTGTAATTCGTCCCTGCTTTACCTGATTATCTTCATTGTTCTTCTGCTCATTTCTTCTTGCTGCATCAAGATAACTTTTTGAGGTGGATGCTTGAGAGGTTTCTCCATTATAGCCCAAACCTGTCTTGTTTAGAGGAGACCGCTGCACATTGATAATCTCATCCAAAGTTTCAGATCCTTTGACAAACTTAAGATTAATAGCTTTTGTTTTCTCAATTTCTTTTCTGAGACCAACAATTTCACCTTCTAGTTTTTCAAGATGTTTTTCCTTTTCATCAATTTGAAATTGCAAAGTATCAATGATCACACTCTTTTCTTCTATGCATCTCTTGAGTCTAGTAATTTCATTATAGAGATTATCCACATCTACAGCATCCTCATAATCATCATCTTCAAATGCCATTAACAGCTTATATTTATTACCTTGTTCATCTTCATCACTGTTTGATAAGCCATCACTATCTTCATGGGTGTAGTAGCTTTTCTTATTTGCACTTTGTTTCTTGTTCCATCTAGCAGGTTCTTTTCCTTTATCCTTATAAGGACATTTTGCAGCATAATGACCTACTCTTCCACAAGCAAAGCATTTGAAAGGTAGCTTACCTCTGAACCTTCCAGAACCCCTTTGAAGATTTCTGACAAAATTTGATTCTTCTTCCTCTTCTTCTGGAACATGGCTTGCTTCATAGTAATCTTCTTTTCCTGATGCCTTAAAAGCAGCTTCCCTTCTGTCAGATGGACCTCCCTTTCTCATTTCATAAGCAGTTAGAATTCCATGTAGCTGAGACATAGTGAGAACACGGAGATTTTCTTTTTCTTCTATTGCAGATACTTTAGATTCAAACTTGGGGGATAATGATCTTAGAATCTTTTGAACTACTATAGTCTCTTTTATTTCTTCACCCAAATTTTTCATGCAATTAACAATCTCATCTACCCGAAGAAAATAATTAGCCACACTTTCATCATTATACATCTTGAGAGTCTCATATTGAATCCTGAGAGTTTGAAGTTTAGCTTGCTTTACCTGTTCATCTCCTTCATAGCTAGTGATCATTTTGTCCCATATCTCTTTTGCTGATTTGAAGTGCATGACCTTCATGAATTCTGTTTGGGATATACTTCCTAATAGAGTAGTGACTGCTTTTGCATTTGTTTCATACTGCTTTTTCTCAGCTGGATCTGTAGGAGTAGCTGAAGGAAAAGCATAGCCTGTTTCTACAATGTTCCAAACTTCTGTACCAAGAGATTGAAGATATGCAGTAACTCTTACCTTCCAATAATTGAAATTTGTCCCATCAAAAATCGGTGGCCTGATTGATGCTTCTTTCTCGTAGTTGCTCATGATGAATGATCTACCTTCAAGCGATCAAGCTTCTCTGAAGGACCTGCTCTGATACCAATTGTTGGAAATAATACTGAGAGGGGGGGTGAATCAGTATTATCAGATCAATCAAACTTTTTCAATGCTCAGAAACATATACGCTACTTCAGTTAGGTGAACCAGCGTGTACACGCTACTATGACTAAATAAAACAGCGTATAAGAAGGAAACTCATAATTTAGTTAGCTTATTCTTCAGTTAAGTTCATCAGGACATTATTCACCACATTAATAGTAAACAGGTGCAGTATAACAGAACAGATCAAAAGCCACACACATGAACACCAAGATGTAAGGTGGAAACCCAATGTGGGTGAAAACCACCTGCTGCAAGTTGTCTCTATCTTTCTTTAATATGAAACTTCAGTTTACAATCTTTTGTACTGGTGCAGCCTTATACCAGTACGCAGGCTACAACCTGCAGAAGGCTACAACCTTCTATCGTTCTCCAAACTTCCTTGGAAGGGAGCTCCAACCCCCTTTGCTCTTGTACTAGCCAAGATACTAGTACGTAGGTGCTGACCTACAATCTTCTTTCCTTCAGGTACCACCTTTCATACATTTTCAGACTGGATATTCCTGAAGCACAACATTACAATCTGTGGACCCCAATTCATTCAATTTTCACGACAGATCATTGAAGCATAAAACAACCAAACTTTGAATCACTGAACCACTGAACCCTGTCAATCACCAGTTACCAGAACACAGAGCAGACTACAGAACTCTGCAATAACAGTCAGACCCCACTGTAAACCCAAAATCAAGCTTCAAAAGATATACGCTACTTCAATGAGCAAAACCCGCGTATACACGCGCTTTTACCGAAGCCAACCTGCGTACAGATCTAAAAATAAACTTTCTCAATTTGCAGCTGTACCAGACATCAGTTAGACTCAGAACATAACATTGCGACAATATGCAGATCTAGAAATACGCATAATCAACCATATCATGATAGTGCATTTCAAACCATTAGATCTCGATCTATCCTTAGATCTAGTCTTCCATCAACCGATGTGATCTCTCCTTGGCTTAGATCAAGCAACCCAGAACCTGCATATCAGATCTCTTTCTCTCTTAGATATTCAAGCCTTGTCGAAAGATGATTTTGCCTAATGATCTTCTTCTCCTTATATAGCCTTAGGCCTTGCTCAATACCAAGAGCCAAAACCATAGTAACACAATACCATCAACTTCAAAACTAGGGATCGACACGCCCGTCGAGACACAATGGTCCGAAATCATAGGCACAACTTCCAAGGACTAACCACCATGGACCAAAGGTACTTTTCCACATACACGCGCTTTTTCTGAATCCAACTAGCATGTACACGCGACTTGGGCTTAACGAACCTGCGTATATGAACTTCCTTGGCATGCTGTACTAAGATCTGTCTTCTGATTAAGTTGCCATCACCTGTACCAACCTCTGAGCACCTGTACCAACCTCTGAGTGAGTTGCCATCAAGGACAACACTTGAATCATAATGCCAACAGACTTGCCAGGGGAAAACATGAGCATCATCACCAGCACAGTTTCATCAACAAACTCAATTGAATTGTAGTCCAAAATGGGACTGATCATATCTACTAGGTCTCTGCCCAGTTGATTGAGGTATACATGGGAGATAGGAGGGTACATCATAGTATCAGAGTCAATGTATAGTTGATTTAGCTTGGTGACCTGAGCATCTGTCAACTTGGCTCCTTGCTTAATCAGATCAACCAGTGACAAAGGAACCAATTTCTTCTGAGTTTTGAATTGCAGCATCTCTCTGATGGCTTCAGGGGTGACATAGAAAATAATTGAGCCTGAAGGGTCAATCACAACCCTCTGAGTGGCATCATAACAGTCAGCACATAGGTGGATTAGCTCAGGAAACTGGTTGACCTGTGGGAGCTTGAAGATAGGGAGAAAAGAGTCCCAAATACCTAATACATCTGTTCCAGCCTCATGTTTAATCTTCAACTCATTCAATAGGTGAATGTGAAACTTGCTGTGCATCAACATTTCTTCGGATATCTGATAATCCAGGTCTGCTAGAGGTTGCCATTCCAATTCTCTCTGGGGAGCATTCAATGGAGCAACGTTCAAAGCCACCGGGGCTACTGGTGGATCCATGGTTTCTTTAAGGATTTCGGTTATTTATAGACTGGTGTTACTATGCAGAGCAATACAAAGAGTTTACTTTGACAGAGAAATGTGAATTACTCAAGGACAGAGGATAAATGGTCAATTGCAGCAATTGAAATACTGCTTAATGCATGGATAAGACCAATGTCTAACCTTAGTCTCTCTTTTATAGCAAATTGGTACGGTTTGGGTTACCAGTTCGCGATTACGCGAACAGAATGCAGTTTTTGGTAAAAGCTCGGGCAAACAAGGCTCAGCTGGTGATTTTCGACCTTACAGGTGCAAATGGGGACCAAGCACAAGGGATTTGCCGGTGAATTATAAGCTTCTCAGTGTTTTAAGCTTTTTATGGTAAATCACAGACAAACCAGGCGCAGGAGGGATTCACAAAGATAAATACCTGGTATATAGCGAGCAATGGTCACGAATGCAGGTGGAAATGGCGCGCCGGTGATCTCCAAGTTGAGTTCAGCAGGTTGGTGCGCGGTTTGAACGTAAAAACCATGTAGAGAAAGCAACAGCGTTTTTGGCAAAAAGTGCAAAAAACACAAAAATTTGGCCAAAATATGGATTTTTCAGAACATTGGCGCTTTTTTTGGATGATGTCAGCATGACGTCATCAGGTGGGGTCAAGGTCGGATGACATCAGCATGACGTCATCGGGTGACGTGGCGGCATAAGAGAGGTCCACGGGGATGGTGAGGTGGCAGACAGGTGGAGCAAATGGGGGACAGGGCGCTGACACGGCGATGACGTTGGTGGGCGGGTTCACTGAAACCGGAGGTGGTTAGCGGTTTCATATCGCACCGCCTTCCATACGGAAGCGGAAATGTCAGAGGTACCTCCGATACGATGTGGGGGTGACACGTGGCAGAGGCCTGATCTCACCCTCTGACAGATATCGAAAGGTATCTTTCAGACGTCGGGGCCGGTCGGATATGCACGAGAGTCGTCGGATGAAAAGGGCCTGATTCGACGGTCGACGGATCGTTGAGGTGGCCGGACGATACGGACGAGGGCGGGATTAAAATAATATTTCTTTTGGGATTTGCGCCCGGCGGAAACCTTTGGAATATGGCGGATTTTCATGGTTTTTCAATGTATTTTTATAAAAATGCGGATAGCGCTAAAACTTTGGGTAAATGAAAAAAGTGGGTTTTTATGCGCATTTTGCAAATGAAACGGGTTAGGGGTAAAAAAAGGGTTTATCACAAGGTTTCTTAGCCAATGAAGGGTTTAAAGGGTCAAATGGCTTCAGAAGGGGAAAAAGGGGTAAGGTTTAGGGTTCTTAAACTGACCAGATGCCAATTTAATCCCAACAGTGAGCATATGGCTATAATGCCAAGGGGAGGGATATTTATACAATGCTTGGGGTTTATACACCATAGTGTTATAATAGTAGGGAAAGGGTAATATAGGGGATTTAGAAAATAGAAGTTAGGGGTTAATATGGATGGAAAAGGTGAATGAGGAGTGAAATCACTAAGTTTATTTGAAAATCACTTAGTTTAGGGAGTAGATCAAAATGAAAAGATTTTTAGACAAGAAATGTGGCTGTTAAAGGAATAAGAACCACCATAAAACCCCAAATTCTTCCATGAATCTCAACTGATGAAGGGATGTTAGTAATGAATGGGAAAGGGGAAAATGGGAAGTTAGACATGCTCCTTTGCTTTGCTGCAACATGATGGAGAAGAAGACCTTCTCAATCCATTGATTTTCCTTTGTGGATAGGTTAGCACACATTCAATTGTAAGGAATGAAATTTCTGCAACCCCATCTGCTTACCCATCTACTTGCCTAGCATTTTTTGTTTTCTTCTTGGAGGGTGCACTTAGACTTGCAGACCCTTATTTGCCTTTTCTTTTCTCTTGGCTTTTTCTTTTGATTTTCTATCTAGAACTACCCTTATTGCTTCCAAGGTCCCAGATTAAGCAGTTGGGAACCTTAATTCTCTACCTAAGCTACTGGTCTGCCAAGATTAAACAGTTTGGACAGACGTCTTTCTCTATTCTACAACAGAAAATTGAAACATGGCATGATCTAGATTAGGCTGTTGGACCATCCATCAAAATTGAGTCAACATAAAGCTATATACACACAGTGTCTTCTCTTGGAAATATGGGATCTTTGCATCATCAAAGCAGAGCATATTTGGAACTTTCTTTGCCAATCATGAAATATGAAACCTATTGGTATAGGTAGCTAACAGTGGCTCCACATGGGGATGGTTTTTCCATTTGAAAGACCAAGAACAGCAGGTCAGAATGCCTTGGCCCTTGACTGCTTTTACCAAAACTTGAAGTATGCTGCTTTGAAATGCCAAAATTGTACTCTTCCCATCTTGGTAGATCTCTGAACTCATTAGCTTTTAGCTGAGAACCAATAAAACTTGAGAAACTGCATTTTTATATTTTAACATAAAGTAATATATACACTTGATTATGTACAAGGGAAACTTAGGCTGCACTTATGGATAGTAGTCAAAATAGTGCTTCAACATCCTGCCATTCACAGGGCCTTCATCCAAATCAGTTTCTTTAAGACCTTTAAGGAAATAAGTATTGTTTCCTTGTACTGCTTGAACAGCAAATGGTCCTCTCCAAAGGGAATCAAATTTTCCATGTTTTCCTTTATCTTCCCTTCTTGAATCCCACTTGAGGACTTTGTCTCCAACATTAAAATCTTCTGCCTTGGTCTCTAGTTTGCTGTAAACATATAATTTGATTTACCCTCCTTTGCATATCATTGAGCTCAGCTTGAGTCTCTTGAAGTAGTTTCATAACAGGGATCCCTAGTGATGAAGGGAATTTGGCCTCTAATCCATAGACTAGCTCATATGGGCTGACCCCAATTGATCTTTTGGTTGTTAGTCTATCTGCCCATAAGGCATTCACAAGCTTCTTATGCCAATTTTTCTTATTTTCTTCCAATACCTTCTTTATGATGTTCACAAGGCTTTTGTTTGATGATTCAGCAAGGCCATTTCCTTGGGGATAATATGCAGTAGAGTGGCCCAAGGTAATGTGAAATTTGTGACAGAAATTCACCATCTTCTTACATCTGAAGGCAACAGCATTGTCTGTTATTATTTTATCAGGACAACCAAATCTAGAAAGAATATTGGTCTCAAGGAAGTGAATGATAGTGGAATCATTTGCTTGTCTGCATGGAACAGCTTCAATCCATTTAGTAAAGTAGTCTGTAGCTGTTAGAATCCATCTATGTTGGCCTGAAGATGAAGGGTGAATTTCCCCAATGAAATCCAAGCCCCATTGTTGAAAAGGTCTCTCTGTTGCAATAGGCCTCAAAGGAAGTGGCAGTAATTTTCTCTTTCCCTCAAATACTTGACATTTATGACATGAGGTGGTGAATTTCTTGACATCAGAGAAAACAGTGGGCCAATAGTAACCAGCCCTCAGTATTTTATCCACAGTGGACTTCCAATACAAGTGTCCACCACAGTCACCTGCATGAAATTCTTTGGTGACATTGTTAGTCTCATTCTCAATTAAGCAGCTTAACAGTATACCGTCATGGTTTTTCCAAAGCAAATTGCCATCTATTACACAAAATTTTGAAGCTTTCATTTTTAGGAACCTACACTTAGTTCTGGACAATGTTGGGGGAGCACACAGGTTTTGTAACACATAACAGATATCATAATACCAGGGGGATTGTTCAAAGGCTATATTGATCTTTGGAGTCGCCAGCTCCGTTTCACTGTCCAGCTGGTTGATGTCCAAGGCTTGGAAATTTGTTTCAAACATTAATTTGGCCAAACCTTGCCCTTTTATCAGTTTTGTAGGTTTTATTTCAATGTCAAATTCTAAAATATTTGCAATCCATTTTCCTCTTCTGCCCTCTAAGTTCTCTTGAGTAAGCATGTATTTCACAATTGGGCTTGGTACATAGGCTATAACATGGGAGTATAGGATGTAGATCCTAAAGTCTTTAATAGCTTTGACCAAAGCATATGCTTGCTTTTCCATGATCTGGTATTTCAGGGGTGCATCTCTAAGAGCTTTACTAAAGAAAGCAATGGGTTTCTCATTTCCTTGGTCATCTTTCTGTAATAAGACAGCAGCAATTGTGTGTTGGGAAGCAAAGGAAAATATGATAAATTCCCTATCAAATTGTGGATTTGTTAGAACTGGAGTTTGGGTGAGGGCCAATTTTATTCCTTCAAAGGCTTGACTTGCTTCTACCGTCCATTTTACCTTTGAATCCTTTTTTAACATGTTATTTAGTAACCTGCTCAATTCAGCCAGATTTGGGATAAATCTCCTCAGGAAGTTGATTTTGCCCAGAAAGGCTTGTAATTCCTTTACATTTCTTGGATGAGGCATTTGTAAGATGGCTTGGATTCTGTCTGGTTCGATCCTAATGCCATCCTTTGAAATGAGGTGACCCAACAGTTTACCTTCTTCCAAACCAAACAGGGATTTCTTGGGGTTTAAGGAAATTCCATATTTCCTACAAGTTATGAATATCTGCCTTAGATGTTTCAAATGTTCTTGGTCAGATTTGGAGAAAGGTGTGAGGTCATCCAAATAAATGACAAGAAAGTCATGAATCTCTTTGGCAAAAGCAATATCCATTGCTCTTTGGAATGTAGCCCCTGCATTCTTCAACCCAAAAGGCATTTTAACATATTTGAAGGTTCCCCATGGGGTTGTAAATGTTGTTTTGTCCTGATCATCAGGATGAACTAAGATCTGGTTGAAACCTGAGAATCCATCAAGTAGAGAAATTCTTGAGGCCCCCACTACTCTCTGCAAGATGTGATCCATCTTGGGTAAGGGGTAATTATCTTTCAAGGATACTTGATTCAAGTTCCTTAGGTCAACACATAGCCTTATTTCACCGGTTTTCTTTCTTGTAGGGACTAAGTTTGAAATCCAATCAGAGAATCTGATTGGTGCTATGATGCCTGCCTTAAACATTTTCTGCACCTCTTGTTCCATTGCTGGGAGAAGCATAGGATTGATTCTCCTCAGTTTTTGTTTAAAGGGTTTTTGATCTGGCTTGAGAGGGATAGTGTGTTGAATTACAGAGGTGTCATAGGATTCTAAATCCTCATAACTCCATGCAAAGACATCCTGGAACTCTTTGAAGAGGTCAATGTATTTAGGCTTTTGATCAGGAGGTAATAAAGCAGACAGTTTTATTATTTTGGGTTGTTCAGCAGTCCCAATGTTACACTCTTCTATGGCAGTGTTGAGGGGCTGCATTTTTGGTTTGTTGGGAACATCATTGGAGTCGAAAATGTCTTCTAAAGGAGCTAAGCCTGTTGGAAGAAAATTGTCCTTCAATTGTATAACTTCAGCTTCATCTTCGGCTGCCTCCTCCCAACTGTTTTCTCCAAGTTCTTGTATGTTTTCTTTGTTAAAAATTGTTGGATGTAGGATTTGGTGAGCTGTCTTAGGTGACATTGGCTTGTTATTCTGTTTACTCTGTATTTGTGATTGACTTGCTCTTTCAAGTATTTGTGATTGACTTGCTCTTTCAGTGTCAATGTTTAGTCCTGAAAATTCTTGCTGTAAAGTCAAGAAATTGTTTATTTGTGTATCATCATCAAATACTTGCCAATCCTTGACATTATTTGGGACAGAAGGTCTGTGTTTTATCTCAGCTGTGAAGCAATGGTGGGGCTCAAAAGGTAGCTTGCAGGTACTTGCAAATGTGGCCAAGCTATGGGCATGCAGATTATGGGTTCTAGGAATTTTGGTAATCTGGAATTCAGTGAAGGACTGCAGTAGTTCAGCAGCAGCAGATCTATAAGATCTCAGTCTTTTATCATTAGTAACAAAATTTCCCTTTACTTGTTGGATAATCAAGTCTGAATCTCCCATAATTGAAACTTTTATGGCTTGTAGGGATTTTACTAGCTTAAGGCCTAGCAAGAGAGCTTCATATTCAGCCATATTGTTGGTGCACCTGAAGTTTAACCTATAGGCTCTGCCCTCTGCATGACTGTTTTGTTTGTTATGTATCCAAACCCCTGCTCCTGCCCCTAACTTGTTGACTGACCCATCAAATTCTAGAAACCATAGGTTTTCTTTTTCTAGGGGAGATTTAATAACTTGTTTGTGATCTGGGATCATAAGTTGAAGTTCTGGTTTTTCACCTGGTTTGTCTTCTAGGATAGTCTGATCACTTGATTGAATCAGCTTGATTTCTAGAGCAGTAGCTTGTTCATTAATGTCCTGATCTTGTTTATGCGTTTTGGTTTCAACATCATTATTTGTAAGACCTGTATTGTCGTTGAAAAGAATGTATGAGTCTATGTCAGAATGAACAGCATATATGGGAAAATTTTGAGGTTTTTCTTCACTGCTGACCATGTATTTCATGAGTGTTTCTCTGTAAAGTCTTTTTGGTTGCCCAAAGACAGAGATGGTTGCATATGACATGTCTAGTTGTAGGGAACCTTGGAGTTTAGCCCCCCATGATCTTGATAACAGCATCCCATATTTAGGTGGGATATCAGCAACCACCACATCCATGAGAATTGTTTTATTTGGGTACTGAACAAGGGACACACATAAGTCTTTTATCAAGCCTAGACACTTAACTTGGCTGGAGTCAAATGAGAATAGGTCCTTATATGGTCTTGTAATATCTAGATTCAATCTTTCCATGACTGATTTTGGCATCAGGTTATGAGAGGCACCTGAGTCAAACATTGCATTGTGTAGTATCTTATCATGAACATGTAAACTGACATAAAAAGGTAAGATCCCTGTGACTACTGTCTTTCCATCAACCTCTGGACCGAACAGCAATTCAGGGGTATCATCCAACACATTGACATTGTCTTTATTACGAGTTAGTTGGAGGGACTTCTTGATTTGTTGTTTGTAGATGTCATGCTTGGCTAGTTCTGAGAGAGGGATGGCTACCTTCAGTTTGCCAATTTCAGCTTCCAAGTCAAAGGGTCTTTCAGATTGAACCTTAGTGTTGTGGGTGACAACCTTTTCCTTGTTCACTAGGTTTTCTTCTTGATTCTTATCTTGATCTTGAAGCTTATCCTTGTTACTGACCTCTTGAGGAATGTTAGTTGGGTTGGGCTGCAAGGGTGATGACTCTACAGGTTGTTGTTTTGAGGGAGAAGTTAAATCTATTTCCTCAACTGTTACCTCATCTGTAATTGGACCAGTTTTGTCACTTGGTTCTGTGATAATAGCTTTCTTAGGCTGTGTTGTGTCCTTTGTCTTGGCAGGCTGTGTCACATTTATAGTTCTACTTCTTAGCTTATATTGTTTGTGAACTTCATAAACAGCTGTGTCATATCCTTGTTTAAAGTCAAATGACTCACCTGACCTAGTTTGGAATTGCTGAATGTCATCATCTTTATGATCCTCTTGACTTAGAAAAACTTGCTGCTCATCATTCAGGCCCATCAGGTTAATGTGGGTGTCATCTGTTTGTTCATCCGAAGTGGATGCCTCAGTATAGTTTTCCTGGAAAGGAGGTCTTATGTCTGGGTCAGAACCGGTCTTGCCAACGTTTGGGTTTTGATTTCTCCTAAAGTTTGGATTCCTGTTAGGGTTATTTTGTGGTGCATCCCATGATGACTTTCTCTCAACTGATTCTACTCTGTCCCCCAATCTCTTCATGCCGGTGAGTATTGCATCCAGTTTTTGATCCAAGGCTGAGGGTTCTTCTTTGAAGGTGGTTCTCTTTTCTAGTCTTGCCCTATTTCTTTTGGCAATCAGGTTAGCCTCTACTGTGACAGCAACCTTTTGGGCTTCTTCAAGGGTTTCAGGTGCCCTTTCTTTCAATTGATATGCCATATCAGGGTCAAAACCATCAGGAAATTTGTACAAGGCTAAATCAGGGGGAGGTCTTAAATTCTGTGGTATTGCGTTATATACATTATTGACTCTTGCACAGTACTCCAAAACGGTCTCTTGAGGAACTCGTTTGATTGTGTCATATTCACCAAGTATGTGCAGGGGATCTTTCTTCTTCTCCCACCTATTAGTAAAGGCTTGATAAAGGTCATCAGGAGTTGTGATAGTATTTGCAGCTAGTGATCTGAACCAAGTTCGTACATCGCCTGTTAGGCTCTGGACAAAAATTCTCATTCTCACACTATCATCATCGATTTCATAGTTCTCAAAGTGATCCTGCATCCTCTTGGCATGTTGAATAGCAGAGTAAGGGCCAGTGGAGTCAAAATATGAGATTTTGGTTTGGTAATCCTGAGGTAAAGCTGCAGGATTAGCAGGTAATTGCAAAGGTGCATATCTGTTAGCCATATTCACAAGGTTTGGGGGATTGACAAGGGCAACTGGGACAAAAGGAACGATGGGTACCACAGGGGTACCAGGTGTAGCAGCACCTAGAGTGTTGGTCAAGGGGATATGTGCAGTGGATGAAGAAGTGAGAGGAGTGCTTTGAGATGTGGATGGTGAACTAGGGGAATTGGGGGTAGACCGAAAAAGAACCTTGATTGGGGTAGAAACAGGGTTAGGATGAACTGTCTCTGGACTCAAATCAGCAAGATTTTCCTGCTCTTGCTGCTTTTTAATGATTCTAGGGATGGTGTTAGGATTTTCAAAAACAGGGGGTGGATTTGGGTCAGGATTTGACCTAGTGTACCGTGGATTCTTCTTGGGAGCCAGCTTCTAAACTTCTTTTTGAATATATATTTTTTTAGGAAAAAAAAAAAAAAAAAAATTATATCTGCAAGGACTGGATAAGATTTTGGAATGGCTATATAGATCTCAAAGCTAGTATGAAGATTGACTAAAGCAGCTCTTCCCTAAAGCTGTTAATGTAAAACAGAAACAGTTTTGAAGGTTTCCTGGCTGATATTCAGGCTTCATCTGTAGCTTTAGGAGATATATAGTAATTAGAAAATCCTAAAGAGTTCCCCAGTGGAGTCGCCATTTATGTTATCTCCCAGGTTGTTCCCTATGACTCCCAAGGGAATACGGCTGGGGTAACCACTAACCAAGCTTTGGATTACAGTCTCTAGCCAAACTGTAATCAGAGAGGGCTCTCTCTTTAAGATTTATTTCTGTTTTATGAGGATTTTAGGCTAGTTATGAAGTGAGGGTTTGGTTTGAATTTTGGTTGAATGATATCTTTCAATACCTAAGATGTAGTGTTCAGACAGTTGTAATTCATTGGGCAATGGAGTCTAGAGCTGTGAATTGTTTGAAATGCTTAAGTGAGAGTGTTCAGACTACAGGGCCTATTGGGTATTTCAACAAACAAACTTAAAACCGTGGTGATGATGTATGATTAGCTAATGGAAAGAAATTAAGAATTTCCCATTAAGCTAGTGGTGTGAAAGTGAAGTATATTGCACAGGAGCAAACTTGAATTCCTGAAACAAGGGTCACTGTGAAAGATATATTCTGAAAGTGCAGCAATTAAGAATTACACTTATCAAGATTATAACTGAAGAAAACCGTCATTAACAACATAGATTGAGCTCAGGGTATTTCATGAATAAATCCTGAAGCTATTCTTTTTCTTTGCTGCTAAATACTAGAACTTAGAAACATGTATGGATTGTAAAAGACTGAAACACATAACGAAGAGAGTTACAGAAGACTTATTGTATTGTGAGATGCACAGGGATCCTGCAACCTTTAACAAACACTATGAACGCATTCAAACAGCTCAGAACTTGAGAGATTCCATCACTTCTTTTATTAAACTCTAAATAGATTACAGCATAGGATCTCTTCAAGAGGAAATCAACAACCCCCTGCAAACTTATGCGAGGGGGAATTTATACAATCGGTTCCAAAATATCTGAACCGCTGAGTTATCTGATAATTAAATACGTTACCAACTTTTACAAAATATCAAAAAAGCAGTTACTGCTGCTATTAATACAAAATGAATGCCCTTTATATATGTCAGGAGATACTTTGACCCTTGGAGGCCACTTAGTCGGTCTGGACGTTCTGCTTTAATGCTGGAAATGTGCCTTTATGGCTGTTGTGCTGTAGCTTTTCGGCCCTGTTTACCTGTTAGCTGTCAATCTTGCTTTTGTTGGCCGAATATGATCTGCTGAGTTGGCTCAGCCCATTCCTCTCTCATCCACCGAGTACGCATCACCTTTTCTGAAGGTGATGACTTATGTTTTTTGCTGAAAACTGTGCTGAAGCCTTTAGATTTACAGTATCTTCAGTATCATGCTAGTCCACCATTCCTTTGTGGGTAGTTGATGTCTAAGAATTGCATCCAAAGTCTCATCTGCCTCTGTGTATTTATAGAAATTGGGAGGCACTTCAAACAGGTGTTTAATTTCATTCATTATAAAGAATAAATTCTCGACCCTGTTGTAGAGACTTTGTCCTGTAGCTGGCCCTGTTTCCTCTGAGGTGCTGGGCCTTTCATTGATCTGATTTGTAGCGAATGTGTTGACCCTCTTGGCATACTGCTCATGTATAAGTAGCCTTCCTGCGCTGTTCAGCAAGCCAGGGAGACCTCTGTTTTGCAATGCCACAAATTTGTCCATGAATCTGTTGACCTCTGCCTGCATGTCCTGGGTCCTTCTCTCTAATGTCTGCACCAGGTTTCTTAGTGTTAGGACCCATTTTACTAATAAAATAGTCTCAGTCCTATTGGAGATTCCCATAGTAGCTAACTGAGCACTTGTTCTGTTGTTAAGCACGTTGATCATTCTATTGGAAACCTCAGGCATATTGCCTAGAGATGCCCTTGATCTCTGGATTTCCCTCTGTGTTTTTGCAATGAGCTCCAACTGCTCATGAATTGTCTCAATATATTGCCATTGGTCAGTGATGGATTGGCCAATGTTGGCCCATAGCACTGTCTTGAGCTCAGCTGTCACTTTATCCAGTGTGAGCTCCTTCTCCAGCTCTTTTATCTTATCCTTAAGGGCTTTCACTTCCCTGCCCTTTTCTGCCACAGTCTGCTTGGATTTGTCATATCTTTCATTCACCTTGGCTAAATTCTCCCTGGCCTCATTTAGCTCTGCCATTTGGGCTTCCAGGGCTTGTATTTCATTTTTGAGCTTCTGCATGTCCAGGCTTGGAGCCTGCTCTGTTGTTGTTGGTGCCGTTGTTGATGCAGATGGTGCTGTCTTTTCAGTAGGAGGAGCTGTGGTCTGAGGAGGTTCCTCCAGGTTAATTATTTCTGGAGGAGGTTGAGATGATTGACCTCCTTCCTTTTGCTGTAATGATGCTTGTAATGCTGCCTGTGCAGCCTCTGATTCACCCAGTTTTTCTTGAGTCTAGATTAGCTGTTTATATAAAGACACCAGCAAAGTTGTGGCATCTTGATCATGTCTCAGCTGGGCAACTTCATCTGTTTGAGGGTGAATTGTTGCTGGGATTTTGATCTTTCTCCTCAAAGCTGCCATGTCTGCATCCCTCAATTTCAATATTTCTTGTATGCCCTTGATGTCCTTAGGATCATGTCCAATCTCTATGATTATATCTTCTAAGGCCCTGATCCTGTTATCCTTTGCTTGAGAGGATGCTCTCTCCAACTCAAGTTGGGCAGCTGTATTATTCAGGCTATTTTCTAGCCTGTAGTTATCCAGTGTCTTGTCTGCCAAGGAGGCATACACCATCTCACCCATTTGTTCATGCAATTCGATTTTGTCCATTGGGTGGATGTCCTTGGCAAGGACCTCAAGATTGGTCCTCAAGTAGTCTGAAGGGGACTGTGGTTGCAATGCAGTTGGCATGAAGTGACTCATGATCATTTTGCCTTCATTAACATCATATGCAGACATGAGCCTTTGCTGTTTGGTGGGAGCCATTTTCAACAAATGATTATATAGTTGTATCTTTATTGGCTCATTCCTCCTCTTTATGTCAATGAACTGCTGTTTGATGCTCAGTTCACCTTCTCTCTGTTGGCTTGAGGAGCTGACTTCTCCTCCCATCATCCTCTCTTGTTCCTGCTGGAAGGAACTTGCTGAGGCCTCCAGACTTGGTGGGCCCATGCCCAAAGATTGCCCTATAGGCATTTCTTCCTCTGAAAGGGGACTCATTTTGTGCCTTTTCTCCCCATGACTTATTGATGTGGTTAGGGGAGTCTCTCTGTCCCTCTTTCTGCTTATGTCTTCCTTTTGTGGAGTTTGGAGGACTGAAGCTTCAGCTGTTGTTTCCTGCCTAGGAGGCACAATTTGTGGTGGCTGCTGCTTAGTGGAAATTGGGGCTTCAGCTGGCTTTTCTTGCTGTAATGGCTGCTCTTTCTCTTGCTGCCCCTCTTGTTTTTGTTGTACCTGTTGTTGTTGCTACTGCACCTCCTCATGAGGTGGCTGTTCGGTTTCCATCTCTTTTTCCTTGCCTTTGCTAGAAGTCTGCCCAGTAGCTTTAACCGCTTGTTGATTTGCTGTGGAGGAAGAGGCAGTTGCTCCCACTTGAGTGCTTGGAAGAGTAAACACCTGTGAACAAAGCTCAAGGTCAGCCATCTTCCTCAGATTTCTTACTGCTCTTTCATTTAACTCTTCTTGTGTGACAGCCTCCTCTAAGGTTCCTCTCCTCCATTTTACTTGATTTGCATATTTTTCTATGTGAGGAATCCTTACATGATCATAACCGGACAGCCTATACTTGACCCTTCTTAAAGTTGTGAAGTGATTGGGGTCATAAGGTTTCCAAAGAAAATTGGTCTGAAGGCCAAGGGATTCAAGCATTATGTCTGCTTCTCGCCAACCTTCCTCCCTCTTGTTATAGATAAAGTGGCCTAATTGGTTTCTGACCTTGAGTTGTGCTTTCTTGCCTCTGCCTGAAAAGTGCAGCACATCAGCATTTCCAAATTGCCTGAAATATTCAAGGGCAAATAATCTCATAGGCACATATCTGGGCAATCTGTATGGGGGAAGCTCACACCCATATATTCTGATGACTGTGTGGTGTTGGTAATAGTACCAATCCCTAATGCTGTATGATTTGGACAACTAAAGGACCCTTTGCATCTCATCAGTAAGTCTTGGAGGAGGTGAGCTCATTAGCATAGACATGGCTGGGTGGATGAAGAGATCTATGAACTCACGGTAAGTGTATGGAGATTCAGATCTGCAGTGGAAGGCAGAGGACCAATAGACTACTGACCTTGGGTTTCCTTGTGCATCCACTCTTTTCATAGCAAAATGAAATTTCTCGTGTTGATAGTACAAAATCAAATGGTAGATGTAGGAGATGTATCTGAACACCCTTTCTCTTGCCAAGTTCATCAACTGCTCATGTATTTTGTCTGATATGTAAGTGGCATAGTCATAGCAGACTGGAGACTTGCCAGGGGCAAACATGAGCATCATCACCAGCACAGTTTCATCAACAAACTCAATTGAATTGTAGCCCAGAATGGGATTGATCATATCTACTAGGTCTCTGCCCAGTTGATTGAGGTATACATGGGAGATAGGAGGGTACATCACAGTATCGGAGTCAATGTATAGTTGATTTAGCTTGGTGACCTGAGCATCTGTCAACTTGGCTCCTTGCTTAATCAGATCAACCAGTGACAAAGGAACCAATTTCTTCTGAGTTTTGAATTGCAGCATCTCTCTGATGGCTTCAGGGGTGACATAGAAAATAATTGAGCCTGAAGGGTCAATCACAGCCCTCTGAGTGGCATCATAACAGTCAGCACATAGGTGGATTAGCTCAGGAAACTGGTTGACCTGTGGGAGCTTGAAGATAGGGAGAAAAGAGTCCCAAATACCTAATACATCTGTTCCAGCCTCATGTTTAATCTTCAACTCATTCAATAGGTGAATGTGAAACTTGCTGTGCATCAACATTTCTTCGGATATCTGATAATCCAGGTCTGCTAGAGGTTGCCATTCCAATTCTCTCTGGGGAGCGTTCAATGGAGCAACGTTCAAAGCCACCGGGGCTACTGGTGGATCCATGGTTTCTTTAAGGATTTCGGTTGTTTATAGACTGGTGTTACTATGCAGAGCAATACAAAGAGTTTACTTTGACAGAGAAATGTGAATTACTCAAGGACAGAGGATAAATGGTCAATTGCAGCAATTGAAATACTGCTTAATGCATGGATAAGACCAATGTCTAACCTTAGTCTCTCTTTTACAACAAATTGGTACGGTCTACGGTTTGGTACTGCTTAATGCATGGATAAGACCAATGTCTAACCTTAGTCTCTCTTTTACAGCAAATTGGTACGGTTTGGGTTACCAGTTCGCGATTGCGCGAACAGAATGCAGTTTTTGGTAAAAGCTCGGGCAAACAAGGCTCAGCTGGTGATTTTCGACCTTACAGGTGCAAATGGGGACCAGGCACAGGGGATTTGCCGGTGAATTATAAGCTTCTCAGTGTTTTAAGATTTTTATGGTAAATCACAGACAAACCAGGTGCAGGAGGGATTCACAAAGATAAATACCTGGTATATAGTGAGCAATGGTCATGAATGCAGGTGGAAATGGCGCGCCGGTGATCTCCAGGTTGAGTTCAGCAGGTTGGTGCGTGGTTTGAACGTAAAAACCATGCAGAGAAAGCAACAACGTTTTTGGCAAAAAGTGCGAAAAACACGAAAATTTGGCCAAAATATGGATTTTTCGGAACATTGGCGCTTTTTTTGGATGACGTCAGCATGACATCATCAGGTGGGGTCAAGGTCGGATGACGTCAGCATGACGTCATCGGGTGACGTGGCGGCATAAGAGAGGTCCACGGGGATGGTGAGGTGGCAGACAGGTGGAGCAAATGGCGGATAGGGCGCTGACACGGCGATGACGCTGGCGATGACGTTGGTGGGCGGGTTCACCGAAACCGGAGGTGGTTAGCGGTTTCATATCGCACCGCCTTCCATACGGAAGCGGAAATGTCAGAGGTACCTCCGATACGATGTGGGGGTGACGCGTGGCAGAGGCCTGACGTCACCCTCTGACAGATATCGGAAGGTATCTTTCGGACGTCGGGGCCGGTCCGATATGCACGAGAGCCGTCGGATGAAAAGGGCCTGATCCGACGGTCGACGGATCGTTGAGGTGGCCGGACGATACGGACGCGGGCGGGATTAAAATAATATTTCTTTTGGGATTTTCGCCCGGCGGAAACCTTTGGAATATGGCGGATTTTCATGGTTTTTCAATGTATTTTTATAAAAATGCGGATAGCGCTAAAACTTTGGGTAAATGAAAAAAGTGGGTTTTTATGCGCATTTTGCAAATGAAACGGGTTAGGGGTAAAAAAAAGGGTTTATCACAAGGTTTCTTAGCCAATGAAGGGTTTAAAGGGTCAAATGGCTTCAGAAGGGGAAAAAGGGGTAAGGTTTAGGGTTCTTAAACTGACCAGATGCCAATCTAATCCCAACAGTGAGCATATGGCTATAATGCCAAGGGGAGGGATATTTATACAATGCTTGGGGTTTATACACCATAGTGTTATAATAGTAGGGAAAGGGTAATATAGGGGATTTAGAAAATAGAAGTTAGGGGTTAATATGGATGGAAAAGGTGAATGAGGAGTGAAATCACTAAGTTTATTTGAAAATCACATAGTTTAGGGAGTAGATCAAAATGAAAAGATTTTTAGACAAGAAATGTGGCTGTTAAAGGAATAAGAACCACCATAAAACCTCAAATTCTTCCATGAATCTCAACTGATGAAGGGATGTTAGTAATGAATGGGAAAGGGGAAAATGGGAAGTTAGACATGCTCCTTTGCTTTGCTGCAACATGATGGAGAAGAAGACCTTCTCAATCCATTGATTTTCCTTTGTGGATAGGTTAGCACACATTCAATTGTAAGGAATGACATTTCTGCAACCCCATCTGCCTACCCATCTACTTGCCTAGCATTTTTTGATTTCTTCTTGGAGGGTGCACTTAGACTTGCAGACCCTTATTTTCCTTTTCTTTTCTCTTGGCTTTTTCTTTTGATTTTCTATCTAGAACTACCCTTATTGCTTCCAAGGTCCCAGATTAAGTAGTTGGGAACCTTAATTCTCTACCTAAGCTACTGGTCTGCCAAGATTAAACAGTTTGGACAGACTTCTTTCTCTATTCTACAACAGAAAATTGAAACATGGCATGATCCAGATTAGGCTGTTGGACCATCCATCAAAATTGAGTCAACATAAAGCTATATACACACAGTGTCTTCTCTTGGAAATATGGGATCTTTGCATCATCAAAGCAGAGCATATTTGGAACTTTCTTTGCCAATCATGAAATATGAAACCTATTGGTATAGGTAGCTAACAGAATGAATAAGGATGAGGGAGGTTAATAAATTGATGTTGTAGACCTTCATTTGCTTTATGTAATTGCCTTCTGGACACAGAAACATATGATAAATGTGCATTTTGTCCAATCAATAATCAAACTGCTGCAACCTTTCTCTACTTACCCTTTGCTTACCCTTTCATTTTTTTTTCACTTAACGAGTGCATTTAAGCTAGCAAACCCTTATCCTTTCTTCTTATTTAACAAAAACAAACTGTCTAATTCTACCCTTTTAACTTCCAAAGGCTCAGATTAAACTGATGAGCACCTTATTATTCTCTACCTAACTACCTATCTACCAAGATTAAATGGTTTGGACAGATCTTTATTCTCTAACTATAACATGAAATTTAAAGCATGAAGCAGTCAATATTTGACTGTCATGGGTTGTGGCATTTAAAAAAAAGCTGCACACAACCATTATTTTGTAGAAACAGAGTAGTGGCATTTTGACTTACTCAATTTCAAAGTTTATTTGTTTTCTTTCTACCTAACATTTTATTTTTACCTTGATTTTTTTAGAACATCTACCCTAACATTTCCTTTGATATGGACATTATCATCAAGATATTTTTTAAATTAACATTTTATTCACTATTGTTATGTCCATATCCTAACTTAACATTTTTTGAAATATTCTATTTAATCAAAACCAAAAAATGCTACAACACTCTACAAGCAGTAAAGGAAGCTATCTTCAAAATACCCCAAGAGCAAATGGAAGTGCTTTAGCCAGAATGGGTGACCCAGCTGAGCTGCGCACTGGAGTGTTACAATGTAAATATTGAGGAGGATGATGAGGATCCACGGAAAATTAACGTTCCAGAAACTGAAGGATATCACGAGGTTCGAGGACCATTGATTGATGACCCTAACATCACCGCGCCACTGAAAATGAATCAGATAAACACTGGGATGGGGGCTGAACCAAATTATGCAATGCTCGGTGACTATTGGGATGATGCCATGGTGGACAAGGTAGTTGCGTTACTCCTTGAGTACGAAGACTTATTCCCAACCAAGATTACAGAATTAAAAGGGATCGTTGGTGATTTAGGGATGATGAATATCACCCTGAAACCTGACACGAAGCCAGTTAAGCAGAGGCCTTACCGCTTGAAACTGAAGTATAAGGAAAAGGTCTGCATAGAACTGGACAAAATGCTCGCAACCAGAGTTATTGAGCCAATGGAAGAAGCCGACTAGGTGAGTCCTATGGTAGTAGAGGAGAACAAGTAGAAGGGTGAAATAAGAATATATGTCGACCTCAGGAAGTTGAATGATACCTGTGTACACGACCCATTCCTGACACCATTCACAGATGTAGTATTTGAAAATCTTGGCGGCCAAGAAGCATACTCGTTAACGGATGGATTCTTGGGGTACCACCAAATCAAGATCACGCTAGAAGACATGAGCAAAACTACCTTCGCAACAGAATAGGGCTACTTTCAATACAGCATTATGTTGTTTGGATTGAAGAATGCGCCAGCCATATTTTCGCTCATCGTTGTTGCCGCATTCAACGAATACATCCACAAGTTCATGGAGGTCTATGCGGATGATTGGACTGTCTTTGAATTGGTTAAGCACTGCGTAGAAGGCTTACGCTTGATGTTGGATACTTGCCGATGCCACTAGAATTCACTGAACCTTAAGAAGTGCACATTCCTGGCTCCCTTTGGGAAGCTGTTGGGATATGTGGTTTGCAAACAGGGACTGATGGTGGACGTGGCAAAGATTGTCGTAATTCTAAATTTGGAAGCACCGCGAAGTGTTAAACAGCTGCGCACTACCTTGGGACACACCAAGTACTACAGAAAGTTCATCAAAAGTTATGCCCCGATCACCGCGCTGATGGAGAAACTATTGAAAAAGGATGTCACATTTTGCTAAAATGATGATTGCATGAAGAGCCTGGATGTCCTAAAAGGGAAACTGGCTTCTGCTCTAATCTCGATCTTCCCAAAATGGGATGTGGAGTTTCATGTCCATGTTGATGTGTTCTGTATCACGTTAGGAGTAGTGCTCACACAAGAGGGCGGGAAGGCTTGGATCACCCTATCGCATTTGCAAGTCAGAGATTGTCCAAAGCTGAGAAGAATTATTCCACCACCGAACACGAGGGGTTCGCGCAGGTGTATGCGCTCCAAAAATACTGGCACTACTTGCTAGGAGGACATTTCAAAATGTATATAGACCATTCCATGTTAAAGTACTTGGTCAATAAGCATGTGTTGTGGGGGCGCATATGTAGGTGGCTCTTATTGTTCCAAGAATATGACTTTGAGGTTGTGGTAAAACTTGTGCACCTAAACACAGGACTGGATCACTTGTCGCATATTGAGATAGGCGAGGAACCTACTAGTTTGGAGGATGGATTACCTGATGCACAACTCTTTTCTGTACGCGTCGCGGACGGGCACTTCGAAGATATAATCCACTTTCTAACAACAAGGACTACACTGAAGGAATATTCCACCCAACAGAAGAAGGAATTAGTGGTGTGCGCAGTGGAATTTCCTGTCATCATGGGGCACCTAATATAAAATGGGAAATGATGAGATATTGCGAAGGTACGTACCTGAATTTGAATGGAATCAGGTACTCATAGAAGCACATGGGGGTGTTGTAAGCAGACACTATACAGGATAAGCAACCGCACAAAGGGTTCTCTGCGCAGGGTTGTGGTGGCCAACCCTGCACCAGGATTCCAAAGCACACTATAAGGCTTGTGATGTATGTCAAAGGACTGGAAGACCATAGCGGAGGGACGACATGCCATTAAATCCACAAATGATTGCAGCTGTTCGAGAAATGGGCAATCGACTTTGTGGGACCTATCAAACCTCAGGAAAAAATGGGCGCGCGCTACATCATCACCACGATGGAGTACCTAACACGATGGGTGGAAGCACAGCTGATCAAAGACTGCACGACTGCTACGGCTGCGAAATTTTTGTTTAAGTACGTGTTGACCGGATTTGGATGTCCAAAGATATTAATGAGTGATCGTGGTACACATTTCCTAAATGAAACCATCAGCGTGCTCATAGAAGAGTTCTAGATGTATCATCAGAAAAGAACACCGTATCACCCACAAGCTAATGGGATAGTAGAAGCATTCAACAAAATACTAGTGACTGCACTATCCAATGTGTGCAACATGCATAGAAACGATTGGGACCTCCACATACCTATAGTACTATGGTCTTATAGGACAACGTGCAAGAAACTGATGAGACAAACACCCTTTCGATTAGTTTATGGTGTGGAAGTTGTAATTCCGATGGAATATATCGTACCTAGTCTACGTATAACAGTGCTCACAGGAATGACAGACTGCGAAGCTCTGGAAGAAAGTCTCACGCAATTGGAAGAACTTGAGGAAGAATGGTTCTTGGTTGGTTTTCATCCGTAGGTACAAAAGCAGCGTGAAAATGCCTAGCACGATCGACATATTAATTTGTGCACCTTCAAGGTCAATGATTTAGTGTTGTTGTATGACACTAAGTTTGAAAAATTCCCGGGAAAGTTCAGAATGCATTGGCTGGGACCATACGTGGTTAAGGAGGTCACAGACGGAATCGCGATCCAATTAGTAAAACTAAATGGAGAACCCTTCCCAGGCAAAGTGAATGGTAGCCGTTTGAAACCTTACACGGGTGGGCTAGCTATCTGACTAGCTGACAGAAGCATAGTCTTCATGCTCTAGGGATTCGGGCAAAGGCGCGAGACTATAAACATATGTCGGTACAGATGTATGGAAATAGTTCAGAATTAGAGGTCTCAGAACAATATATGCAACAGATTTAGCAAGCAGCAGCCTAGTGCACTGCAGATATCAGCATAGTTCGAGGATAGTTGGAGGAACTCTGTGCCAAGATAGTCGTGCCGATAGAGTGACTCGAGGGTGAGTCACGATGTTTGTGTTGGGGACTTGTTGGGCATGGAATCCCCCTGAGGCATGTTTTGGGGCTCAAAGCCCATGTTTTGACTAAATGATGTTGTAAAGCCCCGCAAATTGCGAGCGCGGAAGTATGTTATAGTCATAGGGTTTTCTGCCCTAGTTTGGGATTGTATAAATAAAGCGAGGCTCTAAGTGTAAAAGATAGAGCCAAATAACGGAGAAGCGAAGAACAAGAGTCTAAGTGTCTAAGTGTGTCTTAGGTCGTAGAGTAGGAGAAGGCTCTGCAGCTGAGTGCGCAGAGGCCTAGTAGTCCGCAGCTGAGCGCGCGAACCCCTGCAGCAGAGTGTGAAGGGCAGAGTCAAGTTTGTAACCGAAGAAGAGATTAATAAGGAAAGGTTTTGTTACCAATTCGTGTATCTATTTTTGGATTAATGCATGGCTAATGTAAATTGTAAATATATTGTTTGTTTACTGCGCACACATGTATGAATGATTAATATTGCTAAGGGTAAATTAACGCATACAAATAAGCTAACTTAATCAACTAACAGTAGAATACAAGTAAGGACTTGGGTAACAACAGAGCTCGGCCCCCAAATAGGGCTGCGGGGAGGCAACATCTCAGGATGTGTGTTACAGGTAAGTGCGCGTAAGCGACGTGCACACAGGGTTAGACCGCTAACCTCTTGAACTCATCAGACATCTCCAAGGTGTGGAAACCTGGTTCTAGCACCCTCCCAAACTACTTCGGGTGAGACCTCAATCCGCGCTCCGTGGAATATTATCGAAAGGGCCAATAGTACCAGGATTTGTTTGGCTAAATCACCTTTGAACCTAGGTCAGGCCCCAATAAGCCAGCAGGCACATAAAAATCAATTTTCTCTCATTCATTCACATAAAAGAAACCTTAGTTAATATTTGGTGAAATTATGCAAATAGTCAATTCAGTTTTTTTCGGATCATTCACACTCGCTTCCAAAGTTTCACACACTATTACACATTTTTCATCATTATCCTCACAAAATCTATCATTGGAGCCACACTTGTTATAAGTTTCTAGAAAGGTTGTTTCTTTAAGGAAGGTTTTTTGTCATATGTTTTGGATGATTTATGTTGTATCACTAAGTGTCCAAGTGTGTGGTCATAGTCAAGTTCTATCACTGTTCATATTGGTTCCACTGATCCCACACTTAGCCAAATTCTAGAGGATTTCTAGCAACCTAGCCTCATCCATCCTTCCTAAACTACGCGCTTCACATCTGTAACCCTCAAGATTTTTCCTTACCTATTGGAACTGCGTAATGTGCAGAAATCCCAGCCTCCATTGGCATCCAAAACTACCAAAATTCTTCCTCGAAAGTCCTTCCCTCAACCAGAACTCACTACCTCCAGAAACTGCGCAATTCTATCCCTCAAGCCTCTCAATTGCCTAATCCCCCTTGCCTCCTAAAACTACACAGTTTTCCCTCCTAAGGCCACATCTCGTAGCAGCCACTACTTGCTTGAACTGTGCAAATTTTTCCCTTTGTGAGGACTGTGCAAAAATTTCCCTCAATCTAGCCTGAGCTATGCACTACATAGTCTCAATGATCAAGCTTGACTCTTAGCTGATAGAACTGCGCAATCACATAGTCACTGGGTCTTCTCCCCTAACCTGTCACTTCGTCCCGACCCAATTCATGAATCCAAGTGCTTTTTCTTAGGCTAGGGGTTTCATATTGATGTCGTCTCGTCATGAGTGAGTCGCAGACGCAGTTACTGTCTTACACTGTGGAACGATGATAAATAAGGAGGACATACTATATGACACTCAAGGAGATGACGAGAAAAGATAATCATCAGTAAAGAAGACCTAGGAACCCGGGGGTATGATAGAAGATCAGAACCACATGAAGACTCCGTCTTATTTACAACCCTTAGGAGGGTAGATATGACAAACAATGCACATCTTTCATGAAACACACCTCTTATATTAGTATGAAGGACAAATTACCTTTGTCATATCATTATGTCTTCAATGACATGTATGGTGACAAACACATAAAGTCATTCCATGTGTTTTCGCTAAGTGTTTTGTTCCCTTTTGTATATTGGGCTAACTGTCATCTTTTGGAATCCATGACTAATATGTAATGTTGTGATCCTTTCTTGGTGGTTTTGAAGGTTGGTCTTTGTGTATACGAGTTGTCCTAGCCATTTAAACACCTGTCACACTCCTACACAAAGTCTTGAGCACTGTCTCAAAAGTGTCGCACTTGTCACTTCTTGCCAAGAGATAATCACACAGAGGGTAATTCTGTTATGAAACCAACACACAAAAAGATAGAAAAGATAGATCAACGCCTTAGAATTCAGCCTCTTCGAGGGGGCAACCTCCTTTACATTACATAAATGAACAATTCTTGGATGATTCAAATGACAAAACCTCCTTTCTATATATAGGAGTCTAAGGAGTCACAATATAACCTAGCCAACCTAACAATAATAATATAAAGCCACAAAAATAACAATAGAGGGATTCTATGGGGCACAGTAATAACAATATGGGGACAATAGGGGCACAACAATATTAATAAGGGATACAACTACAATAGTAATGGGGCAATCACTAGCATTATAGGGACCTAACACGCCCCTCTCCTTCAAAAAAAGTGTTGCCCTCAATGCTTGAGTAGTTCTGGATGCTTCTGTATAAAATTCTCATCCTCCCATGTGGAATCTTCAGCGGATAAGTTCTTCCACTTGATGAGATACTCCGAAATTGATCGATTTCGTAGCTGTCGAGTTCTTGTTTCAGTGACTGCTTCCAGTTCCAATATAATTTTTCCTTCCTCGTCAAGTTATGGCAATATTGTTTGAACTAGGAGCTTTTCGCCTATAACCTTCTTTATACATGAAACATGGAAAACTAGGTGCACTCGAGAAGCTGCAGGAAGCTCCAATTTGTATGCCATAGTACCAATCTTTTGCAACACCTTGTACAGACCATAATACTTTGGTGATAATTTATTATCCTTCTTAGCTTGCTTGAGGGACATTTTTTTATATGGTTGTAGCCGTAGGAATACCCAATCACCTACATCAAAACTTCTTTCACTGCGATGTTGATCCGCCTGTTGTTTCATTCTATTATGTGCCAACACGAGGTTATCTTTTAAGAGTTGGAGGACTTGTTGTTGATGTTCGATGTGATGTTCCACTGTTTGAACCTTAGAATTTTCTCTTAAATATGATGTGATGGATGGTGGCTGATATCCATAAAGTGCCATAAAGGGAGTCATTTTTGTTGTTGTATGGAAGGAAGTGTTATACCACCAGTCAGCCAGAGGCAACAATTTGACCCATTGTGTCTATTTATCAGATACAAAGCAATGAAGATATCCTTCCAAACATTTGTTTACTATCTCAGTTTTCCCATCAGATTGAGGATGATAAGATGAGCTATGATCTAACTGAGTACCAAGACAAGAAAATAATTCTGTCCAAAAATTTCCAGTGAAAATGGGATCTCTGTCACTTACAATAAACTTTGGATTTCCATGTAGCTTTTGAATTGTTTCCATAAATGCAGTAGAAACTATACTGGCTTTAAATGGATGTGATAATGCACAAAAGTGTGCATACTTGGTAAGTCTGTCAACTACCACCATGATGACACTCTTTCCCTCAGACTTGGCTAAACCTGTGATAAAATCCATCGAGACCTCCTCCCAACGTTGGCTTGGAATGGATAAAGGTTGTAATAGACCTGGGGTCTTAATTGTTTCAAATTTATTTTGTTGGAAAACCAAACATTCCACCACAAACTTTTGAATATCCGATTTAAGGCCATCCCAAAAAAATTCCTTCTTAACCCTATGGTAAGTTTTTAAAAATCCTGAGTGCCCTCCTAGGGGAGAAGTGTGCAATTCCATAAGAATCTTGTTTGAGTTGGGAATTCTTACAGAGGTATAAGAGATCTTTGTACCATAACGAATCATTTTGCCAGCAAAATGTATCAGATGTATTGGAATCTTGTTGTAACTTTCCAATAAGTGCCCACACTTCTTCATCATTCTTCCATTCCTCCCTTGCTTCGTTTATCCAATCTGGTTTGATAATAGAAATGGCACACAACAATGCTTCCACATCCTCATCCTTTCTTGAGAGTGCATCTGCCACCACATTTTGCTTCCCCCTTTTGTAGATTATTTCAAAGTCATAACCCAACATCTTTGTGACCCACTTTTGTTGCTCTTCAGAGGATAATCTTTGTTCTAAATATTATTTAAAGCTATCATGATCCGTTTTTACCTTGAAGTGTCTCCCCATTAGGTAGGGTCACTATTTCTTAAGTGCATGTAGTATTGCCAACATTTCCTTCTCATAAATAGCTTTGTGTAAAAACTTTCCCTTGATTGGACAACTTTCAAAAGCAATGGGTCTTTCATCTTGCATTAAAACAGCACCAATTCCATTTCCTAGAGCATCACATTCCACAATAAAGGTTTTTGTGAAGTTCGGTGTAGCTAAGACCAGTGCTTGGCACATTGCTTCTTTAAGATGTTCAAGGACCTTTGTTGCTTCTGGAGTCCATGAAAATGCATCTTTCTTCAATAATGTTGTTAGAGGTGCTGCTATTCTCCAATAATTCTTAACAAACTTGCGATAATAACCTGTTAACCTGAGAAATCCTCGTAGATGCTTCATGGATGTGGGGATTTTCCATTCCTTAATGGCTTTAATTTTTCTAGGGTCTACCTTAACTCCTTCATGAGATACTATATGACCCAAATATTCCACCTCTTGTACTCCAAAGAAACATTTGGATCTTTTTGCATATAATTGTTTCTCCTCCAATAGTTGTAGCACCCTGTCAACATGTTCAACATGATCCTTCCAAGACTGTCTATAGATTAGTATATCATCAAAAATTACTAACACAAATTTTCTAAGGAAGGGTTTGAAAATGGAATTCATCAAACGTTGAAATGTAGAAGGTGCATTGGTAAGGCCAAAAGGCATGACCAAAAATTCATAATGACCCTCATGAGTTCTAAATGATGTTTTCGGAATGTCTTCAGTCTTCATTTTGATTTGATGATATCCTGAACGAAGATCCAACTTGGTGAAGTAAATTGATCCATGCAATTCATCCAGTAATTCATCAATGACAGGAATGGGAAACTTATCTTTAATAGTGAGCTTGTTGAGTTCTCTATAATCCGGACACATGTGCCATGATCCATCCTTCTTGTGCACCAATACTACTGGAGCAGAGAAAGAACTTTTACTAGGTTGAATTATACCAGCCTCTAGCATTTCTGCAACCATATGTTCAATTTCACTCTTTTGGGCATAGGGATATCTGTATGCCCTGATGTTTGCAGGAACACTTCCTAGAATCAAATGAATAGCATGATCATGATCATGAATAGGTGGGAGACCTTTGGGAGTCTCAAATACTTTGGAATGATTGTCCAAGACTTTTTGGAGATCTGGAGAAATAGATGATTTCGATGTGGAAACATCTAGCGAACATAATTGTGCAATTACACCTCTTTGTTCCTTTTTTAGAAGCTTTGTCATACCGTTAGAGATTGTTAAGGGAAATGTTCCCCTAGGGCTTTTGGGTTGAAACCCTAGCAGACTGAAATTTGTCTATACAGAGAAACACACATTCACACAGACATTATGCTATTATAAGCAAATTCTATGATAAGGGGCGTACCTGAGGTCCTACGTTTGAGAAGTTCCTTTAGGGTCCAAACCATTCTTGGAGTTCCTTTTGCTCCTTTGTCCTGCAAAACAACCAATTCTGGAGAGCACAGCAGTATATGGACAAAACCTTATAAAGAAACCATCTTCATGTTATAAAGAAAAGTAGTTAGTTATGAAATTTAAATAACCATTCACATATGAATTATAACATGAAGAAGATTTATATCAGGAACCAAGACATGTGTTTCTTTTATTATAGACAAATAAAGTACAGAAAAGGAATAATTTCACCTGAGTCGTCCTTTCGCAGGCTCCAAGCAAAGCCTTCTTCTGGATTTGTCCAGCCTCAAGCCTTTAAAAAACTCCTTCCATGACTTACTCCATGATATCACAAGTAGTGGATGGACATCAACACACAAGGAAACAAGGGTTTCCTGTACAAATGGGGGAAGTGCAGGAGACACAAGGATCTTCAGACCTGGTCAGGGAAAAATCTCAGCATAATAACCTTTCTCTCCCTTCCCTCCTCCATTAGGCCTTTCCATTGAAGCCTTTTTATACTTCTCCCAGAGTAGTTTTTTAGTTGGGAGTTGGTTGGGAACATTTGGGCCACGGGCACTAACAGGCGATCAACAGGTAAAACCCGCGATCCCCGTCCGAAATTAAGGAGTTTTTTATTTTTTTAAGTGTTTTAATACATATACGCGGCTTGGGTATATGCCTACCCACGTATACACGTGTTTAACTCAGGGCAATGTCGCGTATAAGGGATAAAACACTGTTTTTTAAATTTTTGGACTAGCTCTGGAAGGAGGGGTTGCCCTAGGCCATGAGTGCAGCATCACAAACCATAAGAGTGAGATTTGGAGCTATAACAGATGCCCCCTAATATATGAGGTCAGAAGGGGTACATGATAGCTGAAATGTATTAAGCAAGTACATGGAAAGGAAGTCTATCAAAAACCGAGAAGGACTTCACCAGAATTCAGCCTGCCAAGCCATAAAAGGAGATCAGAAAGAAACTGTCTGAGGCAGGCATTCCCATGCTCAGAAAAAGTAAAGCATGTCTGCATATCAAGTACAAGCGGATCCACTAAGTATGCAAGTATAAATGACTGGAAAATACATAATGGACCATCTGATCATGATCGAACAAGTACATGTCTGAATATCACATATAAGACTGTCAATGATGCTGAAAGATGCAACGGATCACTAATATCAAAGACTGATCTCAAAAGGTACCAACTGAACATGATGGAATAGCATGGTACTACACTGCAAACTTAGGTTCCAGCATATAGAATGTCGCCATGACTGACTGCAACATATAAGGTGGAACGGTATCAACTAGCAGCAACAGGAGCAACTATCAAGTGAACCAATGAATGCTGATACAACCTGAGGTCCTCACCGACCGCCGTGGTACATTTCTACACCATGGGAATAAATGATCTGAAGTCGACCATGTGAGAAATCGTTTGATTACCGGTCATTGATGTATACCGTTAACAAATGCGAGACTACTCACCGATAATGATAATGAGCGTTAAGGTACCCAGTACAATCCAACAAGTGTGAATAGATGAGCTCGAATCGAACACCTATAAGAATCTATCGATCAAGAGATAATGATGGTTTCCCACTGTCGATACCGAAGGATCTGCCACTAATGACTGCAAACCCCAAGGTACTGCCAAATGGACTCTAGATCTTTGCCCCAGAGCAATGAGTCGGAGTCGATAGAGAAAGATCCGCTAGAAGGAAGGCATTATGGCATCCTTCATCAATCTAGCGCGAGTGTAACCCGTAGGCCAATAATGTGGAAGGAATCGGATGAAAGAGATGTAGTAACCCAACCGAAGTACATTTCCGGTGTACACAAGATGTGGCTAGCGCACAACAGAAACCCTCTGAACCAACCAATAATGGAAGCTAACACAGAGGCGAGGTATCCACCAATAGGGTCAAATGGAAACCAAGGTACTGCACGAATCCCAATGTGTGATAATGTAAGCTGATGTCGAACACAAGGGAAACCACTCAGTCAAAGACCCATGATACAGATCGATGCTGAGCATAAGGTGACCTATCAATAATGAAAATAGGGCCAGGGTGCAGCTCTAGGCCTGTCCTCAGAGAAAGATGTCGTCGTCGATAAGGACAAGACCCGCCAGCAAGAAGTCAATGGATACCTTCTCAAACCGGCACAAGTAAAGGACCAATATAGCTGATGTGATGATAGACATGACACTCACAACCAGGGATGGCCGACTGAAAATGAGTCAAGAGACACTGCAGAGAGGCCGACTCAGGCTAACTTCCCTTGAACAAAAGCACGGCTCAATGTGACTATGTGGCAGCATATGATGACTCTGTATAAGTTCATCATGCAGGAGGCATGAACGAACCCTCCATATGATTGGAAGAGATAACCAATCGGGGGAGAATTGACTCAATAACAAGGTTACGTCATACCTAAGTCAAACTAAATCCCACCCAAATGTAGGAGACTTTGCTTTGAGTGCTTTGTTCAAGGGCGACACGACTGACTCTAGCTACCAACAATAAATGGAAATATTGTCCCGTTCCCGCTCTTTTTTGGAATATTTAATTTTTTTGTCTTTTTCTGTTAAGCTTGAAAAAGAATAAAAGAATGCTATGGTATAGTGGAAAGAACGAGTGTAAGTGAAATAGATAATCTAGTTCCTAGGAATGGAACATTCCTATGCTCAATGCAGGGAGGTGAAAACTGGTCAGTGACACTCAAAGGTGCGTTCCTTCCACGGGTCAAGGTGTGTCAAGTTGCAGAAGTCAAAGGTATGAAAGGTTGATTTTGCAGTCGTCATGGTCAAAAGTTGGCTTAAACACGAGTCCAAGTGAAGTCGGCTCTAGGTCAAAAGGTGCAAGTAGTCAACATGCAATGCAGTAGTACAACTCAACACAAAGGAGCCTCTAGGGTATAAGGCCAGAACGAAGCGAAGAAGCTAAGATGAATGAGTCTTCAACGCATAAGTCATGGCAGGACTACAGAGGACTCCCGAGCCTACTCAAATCGGAGCAGCATGGGCAACAAATGTCAGTGAGGTGCTAACTACGATGCCCATGTAAAGGATGGCTCTACCATTGTGTCATGATTTAAAGAATCGGCGAGTGAAGATGGCTTACGAACCATAACACGATGGGGTCGACCCTATGGCAGATGTATCGACAAATGGAGGCTAGTATGCATAATGCAACGGAAAAATGGTGTCCCTAACCTATATGCCAGTGAGAAAACGATACCTACCATGACGGGTCAGCAGTCATGGAACCGTCTCGAAACTGTCGAAAAAATGTCCAAAATGTCCTGAAAATCAAACCATTCTCGACATTCCAAGCTCCCAAGTTAAAAGTCACATGAGGACAAACAAAATAAAATTTTTCATTTTAAAAACCTATAAAAGAGCTTTTGGACTCACCATTTTCACCATTTGAGCTTGAGAGCAAAGAATTGGAGCAAAAGGAGCAAACTTCCCATACACCAAATTCAACCGTTCAGATTCTTCAAAAACCTCCAGGTAACTCTTATACTTATCTTGCAATTGATTGTGACTAGTTTTAAGATTTTTAATTAATGTTTTACCGTTGAATTTTTTGCCAAAAATTTCACCACGGCATATACGCGGGTTGGTAATATGAAACCCACGTACACGCGGGCCCTATACGCGACTGTGTGCACAGGGACCCGCGTATACGCCGCGAACATTTTTAACCAAAAAACTAACGGTTGAAAATCATTTTTTGCTCAGAATGCTGGTCACCTGGTGAGAAAGAGAGCATGCCACGGTGGATAATGAAGTCATGAACGATCCTAATGCTTTGGAAGCCCTATGGGGATGTGGTTTGCTTAAATTCTTCAAACCGCTGAATATGAAAGCAAACACACGTCTGCTTGAGATGCTCATTGATTATTGGGATATCGACGAGGATGCCTTTATGATTGACCAGATGCCACTCAGGATAGAAGTGGAGGATATTTATTTCATCACAGGCCTTTCCTGAAGGGGAGAGGTAGTACATTCCTGGGGCAGGACACGGAGCAGTCTCACGATCGAGGACTACATACAGATATATTGCCCGAGAAATCCCAAGAAGGTTGGGAGTCAGATTTCCATCACACATCTGGCGAGTTTATCACTGAGGATAATCCTGTTCACCATAGCTCTAGTGAACAGATTAGCCTCTTTGCATTAGGCATCACGGCTAACCATCAGCATGGCAGTTGACTATCTCACCACTGTGTTTGACTGGTGTACTCCTCTTCTGGCCAACATGAAGAGCCAGCTCACTTCTATCAAGAGGGGACAGACCAAAAACTTTGGATATGGGACTATCCTATGTTCTTTCTTTTTTGAGAAGGTCCCCACACTCCGCCCTAGGGTAGCAGTTTCCATCAGCACCCCACGAGATCCACACATGGGCCGGTGGGCTGACCTGATGAAACTTCTAGGGGGTGGGGAGGTCCCACGCACTGCATTTGACGATGACTTCTTTACTTGGTGGGATCAGTAGATCATCGTCATAGATGACTACCCCTATGCTGGGTTGGATTTCCGAGGAGATCCTGATCTAGCATTACCACCGAACGCAGCATGGGGCGACATTGGTAAGAATTTTTTGATTTTATGATTTTTTTGGATTTTTCAAATATAATGATGAATTTTGAAAAATATTTTTGATGGGATTCAAATGACTAATATGATGATCATGTTCCATATATTGGGCCGGTACGACCAGATGGGTTCCCGCGGCATGGATGGCGCGGTTGAGAAGCCGAAGAGGCGGCTGCTGATACAGAACGAGTTCTACATAACGTCCAGTGACACTTGGCGAGGCTGAGTCACCGAGTACTAATGGCTGCCATAGAGGACCTTCCTGAGGATATGCAGCGTCATGTGGTTGGCATGCCACGTGACTAGGTTCGCACTTTTCGGAGTGTGGCCAATGCAATAGTTACCTACTTAGCCGCTCATCCTGAGCCGGGGCATTAGATATGCTGGACATGATTATGGGCATTAGAGTCCCAATTTTGTATATTTCTGGACAAACATATGTACACTCGATATGCTTTATGATATATATATATATATATATATATATATATATATATATATATATATATATATATATATATATATATATATATATATATATATATATATATATATATATATATATATATATATGTATGTATGTATATATACAGTTAGACTCTTTGATGCTTGATTTTATTGTGATGAATCATTGATGTGCCAGTCTAATGCTTGATTAGCGATAGAATCAGCTAACCAATTATGAGATCTTGGAATGTGCAAATGTTTAATATAAGTAAATGATCTTTGCAACAACCTCACCCTTAAATACTGGCGATATAAACATGGATCCCTTACCCGATAAATGTTGTTTAATTGTGACACTATCAATTGAGAATCAAGATAAACTACCAACGAGTCGATCTCGTGAGAAATTGCCTCGGATAGTAAATTAATAACGGCAGTATACTCAGCCATATTGTTTGAAGCGGGACCAATGCATACGCCTCTTGATACCATCAATTGACCAGTTGGATAATAGAGTACCCAAGCTGTGGAAGCGAGATTCCGAGTGTGCCGACTAGCACCATCGGCGAACCCAAAATAGACCAAGTCATCCATCAACACCTGCCACAGCAAACCAAAAAGTGTTGATATCAAAAAACTCTCGATGATATATGTACAAATATACATAATGTACAAAGAAGCCATTGCCTAACTCCTACTTAAGTAAAGTACTTCTTTAGCTAGAGCCCATTTCGGGGCTCCGCCAGCTTGTTTCCCTCAAAATTGATTAACTCATACAAACCTTTTTCTAAAACTCGTTTAATAATGAAAGGACCGTACCACATAGGCTTAAACTTGCCTGCCCCCAAGGTGTCTTTATCTTGGTCATAGACCAAGACAAGGTCACCTTCAGAAAAGACTCGAGGATGGACAGCTTTATCATACTGCGTTTTAACCCTTTTCTTATGAGCCTCATTCATCGTGGCAGCATCTCGACGCTGCTCATCGAGATGTTCCAAGTGAAGGAGGCGCTTTTCGAGTCTTGAAGTCTCTAGAAGGAGCTCAACAGCTAACTTAAGAGATGGAATTTCACATTCAATCGGAAAGATAGATTCCATCCCATAAACCAACTGAAAAGGTGTAAAACCAGTAGCAGTCTTTACGGAGGTTCGGTATGCCCAAAGAGCCGGATACAACAAAACGTGCCAATTGGACCAATTTTTATCGATTGTCCATCGGAGGATCGTCTTAAGAGTTTTATTGACTGCCTTGACTTTTCCATTGGCATGAGGATAATAAGGAGACGAATGCTCATGCCGGAAACCCAATTTGAGAGACAATTCAGACATCAGTTGATTCTGGAAATGACTGCCATGATCAGTGACAATCTCTCTCGGGATACCGAATCTTGAGATAACCTGATTAAAAAGGAACAATGCTACCGTGTCACTATCGTTTTTATAAGTGGGCATGGCCTCAGCCCACTTTGTAAAGTAGTCTACAGCCACGATAATGTACCTGTGATTCGCCGTTGAAGGCAGATTACAAGTTGTAAAATCAATACCCCACTTAGTAAAGGGACCGACGGTGACAATGGGAAAAAGAGGAGTTGGATGTGCACGCATCTTCCGAGTATAAATTTGACAGGGGTGACAGCGTTTGACCGCTTCAACACAGTCTTTAAAGAGTGAAGGCCAAAAATAGTCGGCACGCAAGATGCGCTGGGCTGTAGCAAGCCCTGATAGATGACCACCACAAGCTCCACTATGGTAGTCATTTAGCACTGACTCTGCTTCCTCTAAGGTTAAGCAGCATCGAAGGATTGAATCAACCCCTTGACAGTATAATGTATCACCAATAATAACATAATTTTTAGCCAGGTGACGTAATATTCGATGTTCATTCTTGGAGAAAGTAGAGGGAAACTTCGAAGTCTGGAGATAGACAATTATATCTCCATACCAAGGGTCGAGTGAATAGATGAGGAATAAATGTTCGTCGGGAAAACTTTCCTCATAAACAGTATCCTCTCCACAAGACAACTCAAAAATTAGCTCAGCGAAAACCATGGATTTCTTAGACTTGGCAGACAAGAACTCGAGATCAAATTCTTGCAAAATGATTATCCATCGATTATATTTGCCCCCAATCACTCGCCTACTGAGGACAAATTGAAATGGATTGACCATCACTAAGACAAAAGTTTTACGTAGCAGGATATAATGACGGAGCCGTTGGACAGCATGGACAGCTGCCAAAGCCAACTTCTCAACCGGAGAATAGCGAAGTTCATGACCTATTAAGCCTCGGCTCAAATAATAAATCACATGCTCGATGAGAGCATCGTCCTCCTGAACGAGAACCATACCAATGGTTGATTCTGCTGCAGCGAGATATAAAAGGAAGTCTCTACCATAATCCGGTGGACTCAAAAGCGGGGCAGAGACTAATGCCTTTTTCAAAGCATCGAACGATTGCTGCACAAACTCATCCCACACAAATGGAACTCCTTTCCATAGCAAATGCATGAACCCTTTAGTGATCTCGGCATAGTTCGCTATAAACCGTCTTAAGAAATTAGCCTTCCCTTGAAGACTTTGAAGTTGTCGAATTGAGGATGGGGGAGGCAACTGAACTATTGCCTCAACCTTGAAGGGATCAACCTGAATCCCTTCATTTAACACAATGAACCCTAACAACCGACCGGATGTAACCGGAAAACACACTTGTTGGGATTCAACCGGATTTTATAAAAATGACATCACTTGAAAACCATTCGAAGATGGCTAGGGTGATCAGTTATCTTTCGAGAACGAGCAGTGAGATCATCCAAGTATGCTTCGATGACATGTTTGATGTCGTGGAAAGCATATGACATGGCCCGCTGAAAAGTGGCTCCAGCATTTTTAAGACCAAAAGGCATCTTTCTATATGCAAAGGTAACCCAGGGACATATAAAGGCTGTCTTATGTTGATCTTCAGGACGGATAGAAATTTGATTATAACCAGAAAAACCATCCATGAAGGAAAAAATCTCATTACCCGCACACTCGTCGATAATCTGATCAATGAATGGCATGGGGTAATTATCTTTTTGACAAGCCTGGTTTAGGTCCCTAAAATCGATGCATACTCGGATTGTTCCTTGCTTTTTATCCACAGGGACTGGA
This sequence comes from Pinus tabuliformis, assembly GCA_031772625.1. NCBI lineage: Eukaryota > Viridiplantae > Streptophyta > Pinopsida > Pinales > Pinaceae > Pinus > Pinus tabuliformis. Next base: position 31,653,804 of record CM062816.1, read on the forward strand.
TTAGAAACCCAATCAGTAAGAGGAACATGGTATATGAAACCCGCCTTTAGCAGCTTCTCAACTTCATCTTTGAAAGTTGTTGCTTTCCTAGGGTTAACCGACCGAAGCCTTTGACGAACCGGTTTGGCGTTTTCATATGTCTTGATCTCATGTTGAACTATATATGGGTCAATGCCAGGCATTTCTTCATAAGACCAAGCAAATACATCTCGAAATTCCTTGAAAACATCGGTGTAAATTTGAATTTCCTCGGGGGAACATTCAATTCCGATGAAGAGATTCTTGATCATGTTAGGGTCCCTAGAGATGTTTATAGGTATCGTTTTTTAAATCCCCGACATATTACCTTCGGCATGAACGTGTGCTGGAGCCAAAGGATTTGACACCGTACAAACATCACTAGTAAAGAGCTCGGAGAATCTAGATTCTACTTCCTGCAATGGAGGAAGAAAGTATGAACGATGGTGTAAGTCTTCCCAAGGTTGATCTATACCCATCATTGCTTCGAGGATTACTTCTTCGGAAGGTAAAACCAAATCTAAGCAGTCCAAGGCAGAGGTAGAATCAAGGCTCCAGGCGCGGGCCACATCACCATCTAACTCCTCTTTGGAAAAAGGAGTAGAGTGGTCGTCTGCAGAGTTGACGATAGACTAATATCTAAGCTTAGCTGCAGATATCGGGAATGCCATTCCATTTAATTGTCCTTCAACTAATGTGGTCGTAGGTGAAAGCAAGGTCCAAGGGTCTGAAAAATAATGATTTCGGAAGAACTCTTCTCGAGGAGACTCCTTAGATGATGAAACAACATTGATTGTAGTAAAAGGAGAGGGAATATCAAAGGTACCCATTAATGAGGAATACATCCCCACTCCTAAATTCTCAGTAGGCGGACGAGGGTTATCCGCTAAAGGAACAGTAGAGTCAAAGATTGCTTGAGGATCGACTGGAAAATAATCTAATTGATCAACCTTAACGATTTTCCCCTCATGAGGAAAGCAAATGACATGAAACAGAGTTGAAACAACGGCGTCCATTTCATATACCCAGTTCCTTCCTAAGAGGAGATTATAGTCCAGGTTAGCATCTATGACTTCTACTTCAATATTGACGACCTTCCCCCCAACACATATAGGAAAGGCCGGGATAATCCCATGCGGCTTATGAGAATGACAATCAAATGTAGTCAAGATGGTAGGTGAAGGAACAGCTGAAGGCGATCCAATAGCCTTCCAACATGACATTGACATGACGCACGTGGAAGCTCCTTCATTGATAACGGTATGAAAAATGTTAATTTTCGGTATGTAGACTTTATTTGGAAATCCATATGATGAGGGAGTACCTTTTTGACATTTAACATGTCAAAAGTGAGCACTAAAGAGTTAGTTGGATCGATTGCCCCAAATCTCACTCTTATGGTTTTTGATGCTATACTCATGGCCTAGGGCAACCCCTCCTTCCAGACCTAGTCCAAAAATTTTAAAAACAGTGTTTTATCCCTTATACGCGACATTTACCTCATTTAAACGCGTGTATATGTGGGTAGGCATATACCCAACCCGCGTATATGTATTAAAACACTTAAAAAAATATAAAACTCCTTAATTTCAGGCGGAGATCGCAGGTTTTACCTGCTGATCACATGTTAGTGCCCGTGGCCCAACTGTTCCCAACCAACTCCCAACTAAAAAACTACTTTGGGAGAAGTATAAAAAGGCTTCAATGGGAATTCCCAATGGAGGAGGGAAGGGAGAGAAAGGTTATTATGCTGAGATTTTTCCCTGACTAGGTCTGAAGATCCTTGTGCCTCCTGCACTTCCCCATTTGTACAGGAAACCCTTGTTTCCTTGTGTGTTTATGTCCATCCACTACTTGTGATATCATGGAGTAAGTCATGGAAGGAGTTTGTTAAAGGCTTGAGGCTGGATGAATCCAGAAGAAGGCTTTGCTTGGAGCCTGCGACAGGACGACTCAGGTGACTCCTAGTACAACATCAGCACCTCCCATTGGAATGGAAAGCATTGGGCTAGTCAATACATATTCTCCCATGGATATCTTGATATTATGGCCCTTCCAGAGCAATTTATCGTTCCTCCATTTGCAATTATCACGTGAGACTTTGTTACTGGATATAGGAAGCAATTCAATTCTTTTGCTACCTTACAATGAATAAAATTGTGGGTACTTCCTGAATCAATCAACACTATTACCTTTTTTTTCTTGATTTGTCCTTCTATCTTGATGGTTTGAGGAGTGGTAATTCCAACCAATGCATTACAAGATATGGTCAGATTCATTTCTTCTTTATCTAGGATTTGTTCCTGGAGTATATCCTCTTCTTTTGACCTTTCTTGCTCCTTTTCTTCTTCCTCTTCACAATCTATGTAGAATAGTTTCTTCTCAGCACACTTATGACCTTTAGTGTATTTGCTATCACAATTGTAACAAAGCCCTTTCGCTCTTTTTTCTTCCAATTTTTGTGGTGTCAACCTTATAGGTTTTGGAATACTAGGGGCAACAACACTTCCATATTTATAGTTGTGAGTGGTATGCTTCCTGGTTGCCATAATTTTGCTTTCCATTTTTCTTGCTAACCTAAATGCCTTCTCTAATGAATCAGGTTCCCAAAGGCGAACATCATGTTGGATATTATCCTTTAAAGTCCCTATGAACACATCAATCTTATGCTCCTCTGGAATGTTTTCTACCCTTATGTTCAATCTTTGGAACTCCTCAATGTGCTCCATTATTGAACCCTTTTGTTTGAGACTTATCAATTGGCTAAAAAAAGTGTTGCTTTTTGTATCCTCATAATGTGCTGTCAATTCTTCTGTAAAAATTGCCCAAGTGATAATTTGTTTACAAGAGCAAAGCCATTGATGCCATACAAACTAATTTGGTTCCAAATATAAAGGTTCAATACATACCTTTTGTGTGTTTTTCACATTATTGAGATCGAAAAATTGCTCCACCTATAATATCCATGTTGCGGGATCCTTGTCATCAAACTTCCTCATATTGATTTTTGGAATATGGTATGTCTTCGATCCAACATTAGAGTCTATGAAATCATGATTAACATTTCTTTTGTTCTCATCATGAGTTTCCTTTACTACCCTTTCACCATTAGTAAGCATTTCTTGTAGAAACTTTGTTAAATTTGTCTTCAAATCTGTCTTCAAATCTTCCATGCCTGTCTTCAAGTCGTCCATCTTAGCTTCCACGTCATTCATCTTAGTTTCTATGCCTTTCTTTAAACAATCCATATTAGCTTCTACGCCTTTCTTTAAACCATCCATATTAGCTTCTACATCTTTCTTTAAACCATCCATCTTAGATTCTGTTGCTTTTTGTGCAAGTGACACTTGTTGCACTTGGTCTCGTAATTTTGATATATCATGTTGCATTTCTTCCTCTTCTTCATGAGTCATGCTAGAGATTTCAGGTTGCTTACTAGGTGTTTTCATTTTCTTTCCTTGGGTCATCAATTACCGATAATAATGCCTTACTATGCCCTTTCACTTCCTTCAAACTAATTTTTCAAACAAAGCTTATTAAAAAAATTGAAAAAAATTACACACCTTTTTTCACTTTGTAGGAGCTAGATATTGAATCTGATGTATCTCTATAATTTCAAATCATCCAGTTCTGAAATTGTGATCTGTGGTAGCCCTCTATGTCCTCTTTCCAATGCCACCAGTCTGATCCAAATTGGATTCTCCAGGGAAGAGTTATGCCAAATCTCCCACAGTGACCTGATTATAGACTAGTTCAGTAGAGCAAACTTGTACGACGTGCCACGAGTCACTGTTTCAACCTTTGGCTCTGAAAAATATACGCAAGAAACTAAAGTCTATCATATTTCTGTACCTTCTTACGAAATTTCAATCCGATGCTCAAAGAGAAAGTTATGACGATTTTCCCCAGGTCACCTGTTTGGAATGTAATTCAGGAGTCTATAAAAAGACCAACTTCCTCAGATCATATCTCCGAAAATATAGCGTGAAAAGATCTGAAATTCAGACCCAAGGTTCAGTGCGATGTCTTCTCAAATGGGTTTCTTTTTTAGCTTCTGAAACGTCGCAGAAGAAAAGTTATAGCGAAAAGGCCACGATGACTTATTTGGAGCAGCGAAACCCTAGAATCCAAAGCTCTGATACCAAATGTTATGAAACCAGCTCACAAAAAGATAGAAAAGATAGATAAAAGCCTTAGAATTCAGCCTCTTCGAGGGGGAAACCTCCTTTACATTACATAAATGAACAATTCTTGGATGATTCAAATGACAAAACCTCCTTTCTATATATAGGAGTCTAAGGAGTCACAATATAACCCAGCCGACCTAACAATAATAATATAAAGCCACAAAAATGACAATAGAGGGATTCTATGGGGCACAGTAATAACAATATGGGGAAATAGGGGCACAACAATATTAATAAGGGATACAACTACAATAGTAATGGGGCAATCACTAGTATTATAGGGACCTAAAAAATTCTTTGTTTCTCTAGTTGTCTATTTTTTCATGTCATCAAAGTATGATATGTGTGTGATCATAAGTTTAATTTCATCACATGTCTATCTTCCTCCCACACTTGGCCATCTTCGAAAAATCGTTTCGATTGGGCAAATCAACTTCATCCACCCTTGACTGAACTGCGCACTATGCAGTCTCAACCCTCATTGATGTGACCTTGCTTCTTGGAAACTAAAGTGTGTAGACATTATCCCACAGAGTAGTTGTACTACACAATTCGAGATCCCAGAAGCCTTCCTTCACCCCCAAAATTGTACAGTTCTTCCTCCTAGTCTGACTTGAACTGCACACTTCTGACTTTCGGTCCTCAAGACTTTCCCTTTCCTACCAGAACCCCGCAATGCATAGAGATCCCGACCTCCCTTGGCCTCTATAATTGCACAAATGTGTCCTCCAGTGTCCTACCCTCAGCCGGAGCTCACTCACCTCAAGAACTGTGCAGATTTGTCCTCCAGGCCTCTCTACTGCCTAGTCCCCCTTGCCTCTAAAAAAATCGTAGAACTAACCTCTCAGGGCCTCAACCTGCATCATCCACTACTACTTGAACTCCATAATTCTAAATCCCAATGGCCACTATGCAATTTCTCTCCCTAGTGGGGACTGTGTTGAAAACTTCCTCAGTCAAGCCTGAGTTATGCTTTGTGTAGTCTCAATGATCAAGCTCTCTCCCTGTCACCTAGAACTGTGCAATGCATAGTTAATGGGCCATCTCTCCCATCTTGTCAATTTCCCCAGACTCAGTTCATGGATAATAATGCATCATCTTAGATTAGGGAGTTTTCGGATTGATGTCGTCCCGTCATGAGTGAATTGCAGGAATAGGTACACTATCAAGTCATGACGAGATGATGAAGAAGGAGAAGAATGAGAGAAGCATGCCTAAAGACTCACTTGTAGCTCCACAGAAAAGGGGACCTACTAAAATACCTACCTACCTAGACCGAAGATCATTGAAGACCCCGCATTACCAAGCTATGTAGAGAAGAGGAAAAAGCATATCCAAGAACACATTTAGCACTCAATAGCAACATCGACTTGACATTGCCACATCATCAAGCCCTTCCATGTCAGCAGTGTCATGTCAAGCCATGTCACGAGTTGTCATATGCCACATCACTACTATGGGGCATTTATATTGTAAATCAAATGTATTGTAAAGTGGATGTCTAATGGACACACATGAATATGAAGAGTCATGTAACTTGAAAAGTCTTAGGAAGTTGAATAGTCATGAGGGTAGTCAAAGAGTCAGAAGGGGTAAGCATCACCCCTTGGTTATAGATACCCCCTCATTGTATGAGCAAAGGAATTTTCACCTTGGTTCCTCCTCAAGGAATTAGAGAGATCAGCTAGTTCTTTGAAGAGCAAGGAGTGGCTCCAATGTCCCACTACTAGGGCTAGTGATGTACAATCTCAATATGTGTCTTGGAACTTTTTTTAATAACAGAAGCCTTTTCAAGCCAACATATTCTTCATGAATGAACTATGTGTTAGAGTCAGTATTTGCATACTGCCATCAGTGATCAAAACTCCTCTTTTATATCATATTAGTGTCCCATGTTGAAATTTTTTATCATTCCACCTAGGTTTTCATGCAAAAAATTTACTCACTAATGGTAGCCCAAGTCAAAATCCCAATCTCCCTAAAAAAATCAATATTTTTTGGCCCACCTTCCTATGTCTTACTAAGCATACATTCATCATAAAAGCTCATTTCATCATGTCTTATGTCAGTCAAGTCTACATGAAGTCTCCTCACTCAAGGTTTTCATTAGGTCTCTAGGTTTCATTTTTTCAACGTCCAATAAAACACCATCTCACTGCATAAGGCTAGAAAAAGCATCAGAGTGAAAGAAATAATATCCTTTTTCATTCAAAAGAGGATTTGCAACATGTAACTTTGGTTTCCAGATCTCTAATCTTCATTCCAAAATTAAAAGTTTTGTTTCATATTGTAAGTTTATTTCAAAAAGAGAGATGTAATAATTTTATTCATTTATGTAATTTTATGTTTATCATATGTAATAAGTCACTATTCCCAGCTGTTTACTCAAACTCTATTGCCAATATCATTCAAGAAAAAGTCAAAATTGAAGATTTCCAAAACTTCTGCATCATCCACCTGCAAAGGAAAAAGTGAGAAAGCAAATTATCAAAGAGGTCAAAAAAGGTGAAATGAAACATTAGAAAGTGGGTTTTTTTATCTAAAAGATCAAATTCACCCAGCTATAAATGGCTTCTTGGCTTCATACTCATCCTCATTATCCTCTTACGATTGACTGATCAAACCCCAAGAGACCCTTTTCACAGTTCAGGACGAAAATCAGCAGAACAGAGCAGGCGTTGTGCGTTTCCTTCTGGCGTTGCACGTTCACCCGATGCTGCGTGTTTCCTTAAGGTGTTGTGTGTTTCCTTAAGGAGCTACGTGCTTGCCTGAGGTGTTGCACACTCTGCATTAGCATTGCATGTTTATCCAGGAATGCTACAGTCACCTCCTCAGCTCCTCCAAAGCGCTTTCAACCTCCAAACAAGTAGCTGCTAAGGAAGGTGTTTTTCTTCCTCCTCAAACCACTCCCAAAGTAGAAAGGTTTTATTGAAGATTTGGTTTAATTTTTATATGTAAACCATAGATCTCCCCCAAAAACTACCTTCCACTCTCATTCCCTTTTATACACTCCCCTCTACCCTCTAACCCTTTGTCCCAAAACCCTAAGTCCTAGGTGATACAACTACCTTGGCTCCCAAACCCCCAATATTGCAAACAATTTCCCCCATCCCCAAACTATCACACTACTAACCTATATCACTCTTTAATACATATATCCCTTTACCCATCATCTTCATATTTACCCTTCCCCATTTACTATTTCCAAAAAACTACATTCCCACTAACTCATAGCTCCCTAGGGTTTGATACTAAACACCATGGCAGATGAGGCATACAAACAACACAATCAGGAAGAGGAAATTGATAGAGAAGAAACAGAGGTCAAGAAAGCTCACAAAGGAGACCAGATACAGAGATTTAAGCCCACATATCTCAGGGGACTCTTAGCATCCCCTATGACTGTGACATCCTTCAAATGGCTAGGTTGTTATGATTTCTGTGAGCAAGTTCAAGCAGTCCAACACCATCCTGAGTTGACTAGGCTCTTCATATCTAAACTCCAAGACAACCAAGTCACTCTAGCAGGTATCACATTTACTCTATCTACAACCATTATATCAACTGCCACCGGGATCCCAGATGTTGGGGAGAAATGGTTTAAACAAGGTGATTTGGAGAGGCATTATTATGAGCCTTACATGAAACCAAGGTAATGAAATGAAAGAAGGGGCTATTTTCCTTTTTCACACCTCCTTCACAGATATACCCCAATGATGAAGATTATCATGAAATATCTTTCATGTGAAGGTAGATTCTTGAGGGTCTATTCTTATCATATTCAACTTTTAATGCATTTCAATAGGGTAAAAATGCTAAATATACCCTACTATATTTTCCAGAGTGTTGAGAAGATGGCCTACATTTCTGAAAAGAGGGAGTACAAAGATAAAATGAAGAGCCTATTTCATCATTACCTCATTAAAATTATAGTCCTTTATCATCTCAAGGAACTCAACATTGCTTGGAGCACCTTCATAGCTAATCCCATATTCACTCATGCATTTGCTCAGAATGTTCAAAGCATCCCTTCATCATCTCATCCTTCCACCTCCATTCCTCCATCTTAGCCCATAGATCATTCCTCCTCATCATATGAGTCAGCCACATGTTGAAGCCCTGAAAATTGGGTCTACAACAAGGGGGATACCCGCCCGGTCCAGACCTTGGTTGGCAACTCCTTTTCCGTTTGGTATAGAGGGTCCGACTGGGGATATGGGACCAGATTCCCAATTTATGTGTGTGTGTGAGAAAGATTGATATTATTGATCTAACAGTTTCTAAATGGAATACTTCTACTCTAATTCTAATCTAATAATAAGGAAATTATTATTCTAATAAACAGAAATATGTAAATCTACACCAACCCGGGGTGTAATCTTTCCTCTATGCGATCTAAAATGATTTCAAATAACAACTGGTAATAAAGATCATTCGGCTGTTATGAGAAAATAATTCAATGAAGATGAACCACTTCGTATAAAAAGTTAGACGAAACAGTTGTGAAAAACTTATCACATAATAAGCTATTCATACATTAAGCATAAATAAATAGCTATCACCGTAAAAAAGTGCCAAATGATAACTCAGGCATTCATACATCAATATATAAATAACTGAATTGAAAATCACTCTAACACAAGGCAGAAATAGTTAAGAGATAGAAATACCGCTTATAACTAGTCGTACTCATGAGCTTCAAGCGATAACGATTTATCTCTTCTTGATCAAATATCCACTAAGAGTACAAAAGTGCAACATTAGTAGCATATATCAAATGCAAACATCAATAAATCTTGTTCCATTCATTCATCAAAACCTCCTCAGAGGGTACAGAAGTGCATGTTCTGGGGATAAGTTTTTGATAAATTTCAGGACCCTTCTCTAAATGCATGAGAAGGGTTTAAATACTACTAACTAAATCTAAAAATAAATTATTACAAAAATGTAGGATGCGGTTTAAATGACCGTTCTCTTTTCAGGAAAATAAAACAAAATTAAACTAAAATTGAATCTAAAATTAAACTACTTCTGTATTTGGTCCTTGAATTCGCATGCATGCAGCATCTGTTTGAGAAGAGTCAGCTGGACGACTTCCGATTTTAGTTGAGCTGAGAAAACAAAATCGACCAGAGCTGGCACCATCTTTTCGGTTGTATTGATGATGCACTTAAGAGTCATCCACTGGCTATGTGGCTTTACCAAATATGCCCAGTAATAATCCCAGTTCAACTTGGTTAACCCTTGGATTGCTTGTGCCTTTTCTTTTGCCTTCTGCTTCCAATCTGCCTGTAGTTGTTGTGCGTTAGGTAAATATCCTGGAGTGGTCTCTGCGATCAAATTTTCCCAGTTCAAATTTTCATTTACATAATCAATAATACTGCTTGCTACCGTGGCTGCTCCTTCTGCTGCTTGCTCTGCCTCTCTGATTTGCTCGTCCCATTTGTTAAAGAGCATTTCTTTGTGGTTTTCATTAATTCTTGGTGCACCTGCTCTTTTTCCCTCATCTGTTTCTTGCCAAGCCAAATATTCAGTCACCTGTTTATCAATTAGATCATAGTCACTTCGTAAATCTACCACTTGATTAGTGGTTTTATCACTTATTTCACAATAATAGCTCCACTGTGATATCTTTTGGCCCAACGCTTCCTGCTACTGTAGTAATTGTTCATTCAAGGAAATGGACTCTGTGATGAATTCTGTAAGTTTAGGATTGTCCTTGTGCATCTCTTGTAAATCTTGTAACTTCTTTCCTTTTTCATCCAAACTTTTCAGATATCCTATCTGCATTTGTTGGAAGTCCTGCTGTAACCTCTCACGCTGTTTCTATGCTTCATTGTTGGCGTTGGCTTGTTGCAACTGTTGTTGCGAAGCTTGTATCTGGTCTTCCTTTTCTTTTAGCAATTGTTGTACCTCAGATGCTTTATCAATAGTCATCCTCCTGCAATTTGAGATGGTTTGGTGAGATTCGCAGTAGGATTGCTCTAAGTGGGATCTTGCCACAGGACATCTAATTGTTCTCTGTCTTAAGGGAGCACATTTTCCAATTTCCTTTTCTTCCTCTATATTCTTACTACTGCTTTGTGTTGTTGGCTATAAAATACATCAAGAGGAGGAATTTCTTCTATTTTGAGCATAAGCTCAGAGGATGGGGCAATAGGAATATGCTCCATGTCTGAGACATTGCTAAATGTTCTTGTGACTACTTCTTTTGTTACCTGTGCATTGCTCACAGGTGTTTTTATGGTTTTCCCTTCAAGATTGATTAGGTTATGAAGGTTTCCCATTTTTTATCTAATTCGGTTGTGACTGATGGCTGCTGAACGATGAGAGGGGGAGGATCTCTTTGCGGGGAGGTAAAAACCCGCTGCTGTAGAATTTCTGTTGACTGGGCAGTATCTTTTACTGACCCTTCGCTCTTATCTTGTTCACTTACGGATCTTTTAGAATGTTCAGATGTTTCTTTTCTAGACTTGGATTTAGATCCATTAGTGCCTGAACTTCCACTAAGACTAATGCTTGGAGTTGGTTCCCTTGCGGGTTTTAGGCGTAGTTTCTCCAAAGGAACACTGGCTAACCTTCTTTCCCTGTATATTTTGAACTTTTGAAATTCTTCTAGAGAGAATTGCAGTTGGGCTGCATGCAGAATTTCTTCAAGTGTGCTTTTCTGTTGGAATATATCATCGAATAAATCCTTTTCTCCAGAGAACACCTTTATCTTGACTGCAGTAGTGAAATTCTTGGCAACATCATTAGGGTCAAATGGTCTTCCTGAAAATTTGAATAACTGTAAACACATTATATTATTTACTTCTGTGAATGCGTGGCCTACATCAAATAGCGAAAAGGCCCCACAGGCTACAGGAAACTGTGGCCATATAGCCTTCTTTCTTTCCTTCAAATATTTAGTTAGACTGCCTTCCCCACAGGTTTGATAGGCAATCTCTCCAGCTAACAGTTTATCAGGGATATATAAAGGTAGGACATCAGGGGAAGCAAAACTTCCAAATACCCTGACATAAGTGAACAATTCCTCCCCGACCCATCTTGCGATAGGGAGGATGTCTACCTCTGCTTCAGGAGAGCATCTAGGAGCGTATTTATCATACAACATTCTGTACAAGGGCAACATAATTCCATGACAAATCTGGTAGAAGTATGGAGTGAACTTAGAGTCCCATAATTCTTTATGATAGACATGAATAGGTAAGGGGTCTTAAATTGTCCACTTCACCATGTCCGTGTATGGGAGAATTTTGGGCCTTGCTGCTATCCGATGTAAGAATGAGCAGGCTAGCTCTGTAAGGGATGCTTCAAAAGAACCATTTGAGCCCGCGGTAGCAGCAACTTCCATTACTCTTGGATTCTCTTATTCGAGCATATTATACATGCCTTCCCATGTAGCAATTCCCACGTCTCTATTACAGGCCATGTCTGTATACAAGGGCACCATTTCCTTTTCTTCTAAGCTCAGGGCTTTGCTTTTCTTTCCCATTTTAACCTGCGTATTGCTTTGTATTGGCCTCTGTTCTCCGTTCCTGCAATTCACAAGTGAAGTGAAAAATGAATGACAAGGAAGGGTGATGGGAAAGTTTTAAATGCAGAAGACACTTTAAATATACCACCTTACGTGAGATTATTTTTTTGAAAAGCACGAACCCATATTCCATTAATAACTGGCAACTAATTCGTTTATTAGCATTAAAGCGCATAACCAGGTGTCAGCTTATGGAAAATACTTTTCTTGAATAACATGCCCGAAAGCTCTGCGATGGAGCGATTTTGCGATTTGCTTCGCAATATCACAGATCGCAACATCGCGAAATGATAACATCGCAAAGTCATAACACCGCAAAGTTGGTCGCTCGTGATATTGCATTATTGCATTGTCGCTATATCGTGAGATCGCAATATTGCAATATCGCAGATCTCAGAAACGTTATATATGATAAACTTTGTTAACTTGTTTTCTGCGAAATTCAATTTGCGATCAGCATCATCGCATATCGGCAAATTAAAGTGTTTCGTTGTAAATTTTGCTGTATGCGATGCGATATTTCATTATCGCACATCGCAATCTCGCAATGTTTAAAATTCAGCTCATAAGGAGGTATCCCGTTATCTTTTTGCGATGCGATATTCCTAAGGAAATATTTGTGTCTTACCTTATCATAAAACTTAGATTTTTACGAATTTTCAAGGGGGGCTTCCTAAGCTTATGATGGTAATTTTATTCGAAAAAGGAAATTCAAACACTACTTTGATTTTTAAATTTTTTTCCTAAGGGTCCCCACTTATTTAGTATTAGGAATTATACTAAATAAGAAGGGGGTTTGTTGCTGGCCACAACAATTGGTGACTTACTTAGAAGAACCAGTTATCTCTGCTGCTTTTTGAATTTTCAAAACTTCCAAAACAGAAAATTTTCCAGAAAGTTAAACTTTATTATAGAAAGACAAAGTACATTATACTTTAATCTATCAATGACATTTTGTTTCAACTATTTTCAACTTTGATTATTTGTTGTCTTGGTTTGTTGTTTTGGTTTGATAGCCAATTCATGACACAGTAATTCACTGATTTATAACTTTGTTGAACAAGTTGGCTCATGATGAGACCTCTTGTCTTTTGATTTTAACAATCTCGAGTCATTGCCCTGTTGTGGTATGCAATATTGGCAAAGTCAGCAAGTTATAACATCTATGATCATGATAAGCCGGCTCGTGATGAGACCTCTCACTCTTTAAGATAAAGTGTATCCTTGGATTGTTCCTCTGAAAGTTGTGATTTCCTTAGTAGGGAGGAAGTCATTGTTTCCTTAAGATAGCTCTGGACGACAATAATAGAGTTTTTGGAAATAGCTGTTCTACAGAGAATCTTTATTTTGTTATTGATACCTTTCATTGCACTGATATAAAACAATTTCTCACTAAAGGTTGTTTCATCAAATTTTATGAAGTTGAAACTAGTATCATATCTAGGCTAGAGTTTTTAACTGTATCTTTCAATAATAAAGATCAATTTTCCAAAAGATCTGCTATTTATACAAGTGAAAGATCAAAATTTGAAAGAGAATTGGTGTCTTTTTCGTAAATTCCTATTGTAACCATTCACAACTGGTTTTATTATGAAAAGAAAAACTACTCTACAAAATAGAAGAATCATCTTCTATGGAAAATATTTCTTAAGAATCTGACCATTAACGGGTATAGAATCTCTTTTTCCTGTTGAATCTTGTAACATGAAGGTAGATGGACCTATGACTTCTATGATCTAAAAAGGACCAAGCCACATTCTTTGAAATTTTGTATGTTTTCCCTTTTCCTCATGAGCCTTGTCCCATTTTAAAACTAAATCTCCCATCTGAAAATCTTTTCTGGATATCATATTGGAATCAAAAGAGGCCTTTACCAATGCTTGATGATGAGTGTGAGTAATCTTAGCTCGTTCTCGTTGTTCTTCTAATTTAATTAATTCTAGCTGCCTAAGTGGTAAAGAGGAAGTTGGTACTTCATCAATATATTGGACCAAGGCTAAAGAAGGAATTTCCAAATGTGTTGGAAGAACTACTTCTTTCCATAAACTAAACTATAGGGAGAAGTGCCTATAGAGGCTTTCTGCATTATTCGATCTACCCATAAAGCGTATATTAAAGACTTATGCCAATTTTTATGATTTTGGTCAATGGTTCGCTTAATGATTCTAATTAAGTTCTTATTTGTAGATTCAGCTAACCCATTCCCTTGTGGATAATAATTGGCCGAGTATTTAAGCTTGAAACCCATTTTGAGTGCAAATTCAGTCATTGCATTTCCAGAAAAGTATGATGCATTATCAAACATTAAAGCGGAAGGTAATCCAAACCTGGTAATTATGAACTGATCTATGAATTCAATGATGTTTTCAGCATTAGTCGTCTTGAGTGGAACTGCTTCTACCCATTTAGTAAAGTAATCTGTCGCTATCAGGATGTATCTATGCTGTTTAGAAGAGTGAGGAATGATCTCACCTATTATGTCCAATCCCCACTAATCGAAAGGTTGTTCAATGGTAACTGGTTGCAGTGGCAAGGATGGTTTCTTTTGTCTCCCAGCAGCAGTTTGACAGACTTGACATTTCCTTACGTAGTTGTCTGCATTTTTAAATAATGTGGGCCACTAATAGCCTGCACGTAAGATCTTATGAGCAGTGGTGTCTCCAACGTAGTGTCTGCCTGCTAGCCCATCATGGAGTTCCTGCAAGACTTTTCAGCTTCAGCTTTCTCAAGACATCTAAGGAGAATAGAATCATAATTTATTCTAAAAAGAACGTCATTCACGAGTTGATATTGTTTGGCTTTTAACCTCAGGGCTCTTTTCTTGGTATGATCAAGGTTTGAAGGGGCATATCCATTCTTTAGATAATAAATAATATCAGCATATAATGACTCGGCATTGCTTAGGCTTACCTCGTACACTTGTACCTCTTAAGATGAATTTTTTGGCATTAGCGATGCTCCTGTCAGCATTTTGCAAAAGCCTTGACCTTTTACAATTTTTGCTGGTTTGATTTATACGTCGTATTCTTGCAAGGCAGTAACCCAATTTTCCCTTCTCTCACCCACATCCTTCTGTACTAGAAGATTTCTTACCGCTGGAAACGGTACTACGATCTTCGTATGTGTTTTGAGTAAAAAAGGTCTGAAATATTTAATTGCTTTAAAAACAGCCTAAGCTTGTTTCTCCACATCTGAATAATTTAATTCAGCACCTTGTAAATTGGAACTGAAAAAGCAATTGGGGCTTCCACCTTTTCTTGATTTGCTTGAGTGAGTATCGCAGCATATGATCTATCTGAGGCAAATGTATACAAAATAAAAGGATCGGAAAAATTTGGAGTTGCTAAAGATGGAGCATTAATAATTGCTTGTTTGATCAGATTGAATGCCTCATGTTCATCTTGGCCCCATTTAAAGTTTGTGTTCTTTTTAATCATAGCTTGTAAAGGAGATACGATTCTTGAAAAGTCTAAGACAAATCTCTTTACAAAGTTAATCTGGCCAAGGAAAGATTGCATGGCTTTCTTGTTGTGAGGTAGGGGAGCTGCGGAAATTTCCTTGATTCTGTCAGGATCGATGTGAATTCCAGATTTTGACACAATGAATCCTAGAATCTTTCCTTCACTTAATGCGAAAAAGGATTTTTTCGGGTTAAGCAAAATTCCATACCTTAAACAACGTTGGAAGATTTGTTTTAAATCCCTAAGATGGTTGTTTCGTTTCTTGGAATAAACAGTAATATTATCCAAATAGATTACCACTGACTTACTAACTAACCCTTTGAATGCAATGTCCATGGCTCTCTAAAATGTGGCACCCACGTTTATCAAACCAAATGGCATCTTTTGATATGCGTATGTGCCCCACTTAGTTCTGAATGTTGTTTTTAATTGATCATCAGGATGTACCAGAACTTGGTTGTATCCTGAGAATCCATCCAAGAATGACATTAATTCTGAGCCCGCAACTGCCTGCAGTATTTGTTCCATGGGAGGTAAAGGAGAATTATCCTTCTGGAAGGCCTTGTTAAGGTTTCGAAAGTCAATGCAAATTCTAATATCTCCATTTTTCTTTCTAACAGGTACCATATTGGAGACCCATTTAGAATGTCTAACAGGAAAGATTATTTTGGCTTTCAATAACTTGTTGAGTTCAGTTTTGATTTGATTTTCTAAATTTGGATGGATCTTTCTCAACTTTTGTTGGACAGGTTTTTCATTATCAATCATTGGGATAGTATGTTGGATGATGGAGGTGTCGTATGTTTTGAGTTCATTGTAATTCCAGGCAAATACACTTTTGTATTGTTTCAAGAGACGGATATATGCTAATTTTTCTTCAAGGGCTAGGCCAAGGCCTAGGTTGATATTTTGGGTTTGGCATCAGTTTCTAGATTTACTAATTCATAATTCAAAGTTGAACTTTGGAGTTTTGAATTGGTAGATCTTTTGAATCGATCTTTCAAATCATAAAGGTCTTCTAATTTGACTACTGATTTAGGTATAGCATTGTTAGTACTATCCTATTGCAATTGTTGGTTATGCTGGTTTTCGTCAATTATTTGATTGGTGTAGGATCCTTTAGATGTGAGAAAACTCACGATATCAGGATCGTCGTTGAAAATCCTCCAATTGGTAATGTTATCAGGAATAGATGGTCTAAAAATTAATTCAATTGAAAATCGGTCAGGGCTAAAATCTTCTGAAGGAATGAGCTTCTATGCTACGTTGGCTAAGAGGTTTGTGCTAGCATTCTGGAGTCTAGGAATTGATGAAATATTAAATGCTATAAAATGTTCAGTCAGATCTTGAACTAAATATTGGTAATGCTTTAAATGACCTGATAAACAGTGTATAGTATTACGTACCTGTCTGATTGCAATTTCAGAATCTCTGAAAACTTGCAGGTATTTGACATCTAATCCGATTGCCTTGTACAACCCTTGGACTAGAGCTTCGTATTCTGCGGTATCGTTGGTTCACTCAAATTTGAGTTTGCAAGTTAGCATTCGAGTTTGCAAGTTAGCATGGTTTTATCTCCCTCTGGGCTTACTAACACACATCCTGCTCCTGCTCCTTTGTTAGACTTAGAACCATCAAAAAATAATTTCCAAAACAAAGATTTATTTACAGGACTATCTATAAAATTAATGCATTTAGAACTATCTGTTTGAGAAAAATTTTCTACTTGAGATAAAACAGAATGTTCTAAGTGAGGTGAAGTATGAGCATTAAAATTTCCTAAGAAAGAATCTACTGAATAGTTGCCTATGATGTTAGAATTATATGTTATTGGTTCGTTTTCTCCCTCAAGTTCCATTACTATGTATTTTTGATGTCGTTTGCGTTCAACTTTTATCTGGTTTGGTTTACCATTATAAGGCAGCCACAAATGTGACCAGTCAGTTGCAAAGTATCCATGAAGTTTTTCTGACCAGTCTCTGCTAAGAATTAAGCCATAAAATTCAGGAATTTCAGCAACTAAAATGTCGATAACTTGACATACCTTTGGGTTGGATGACAGTCTTATGGTAACCTGATTTAATTCACCAATCACCTCAACTTGCGATCGATCTAATTGGACTATGCATACAGTGGATTTCTGTGGTTGAACATTCAATTTTGTGCAAATTTATCTTGGTAAAATATTCGATGAAGCTCCAGAATCCACTAAGCAATTATGCACGTTTTTATTGAAAATTTCATAAGTAAGGAGAAATGGGGGAGTATGTGATCTCGATCTTCCTCTAATTAATGCGATATCATTTGGATCAACTTTATTCATCGCATTAGTTGGAGGTCTTCCCATATCATGGGAAGCTTGAGAGATTACAGCAGCTGGTAAAGGTGCAACTGGCACAGCATGTAATTCTTTCAAAAGTACTTTCTATTGGTGTTTTAACTTGCTCAATTCAAAAAGAGTAATATTGGCCCTAGTCTTTTTCGTATCTTCTACGATATTATACTCCATTTCATCCAAAACGATTAGCGTTTTAGATGGAGTAGATGTGTCTGTTTGGACTGGGTTGGTTTGAGTTGCTTTAGGTGATGTTTTCTTGGCTACAACTTTATCCTTAGACATTGAGCTTGTGCTCTTTGGCTTAGGTGTAGGTTGAGGAGGATCAAGTTGATTTCTGCTGCGAGTACTAATCGGGAATGCCTCTTGATCTTCTTCATTTGGGAGGATGAAATCCCACATGCCTTGTAACTCTACCACTTCTTCTTCATCGGTATGTTCTTCGGTAGTGTTTTCCTCTTCTTCTTCTTCTGACTCAGCGTTTGATATAGCATTAGGGGGTTGGAATCAGTTGAAGGATTTCTTTTAAAAGGCCTGTATGGCTTTTTAGAAGAAGTTTCTGCCACTTGTTTCTTGATGTCGACCATTTCGTTAGACATGGTCTTCAAAAAATTTTGTAATCCTTCTAAATTAAATGGATCTTTGGGTTGTTTTTTCTTGGGATCTTCTTTGAAAGACACCTTCTTAGACTTTCGTTCTTCTATCACATTTTTCTTTTCTAGGGTCGTAATATGTTTCTCTACTGCTATCTCTTCTTTCATATTTTCAACTAAGGTTGTTTTGTTAGCCCTATCAACAAAGATTACTAAGTTTGATGGTAAAGCAGTAATGTACCATTCACTTCGCACTTCTTCACTAGGCTGAGAAGCAGTAGGAATTTTGTTTAAAATTTTATTGAAACGTAAATTGAAATATTTGATAGGTTCTCTTGACTCGGCCTTAAGGTTAGACAAGTCATTGATCAGTGTCGTTGTAGACCTGTCATCACCAAACTTGGTCAGGAATTGTTCTTGGAAGATGTCCCAACTAGTAATAGATCCAGAAGGTAACGAGAAATACCATGATCCGGCTGTTCCTTGCAAAGTATAAGGGAAAAGTCGAACAACAGCATCCTCATTAACAACTCCATTGAGATTTATAGATATCATAAATTTATTTATATGCTCTTCCGCTAGCATGCCTGCCTTAGAGTTAAACTTAGGCAGCCATTTTTCAGGATGGGTCGGTAACTAACTCAAGGGTGCAGGCATTAAGACTACCCCTGCGTTATTCCATGGAGTTTGGGCCATTGCTGAACTACTAACAGAGGAAAGTGCAGAAGATGATCCCTGTGGTTGAGAAGATGAGGATATTATTACTCCAAATGGTTGAGAAGGAGTTGAGGAAGTTGCAATAGGCTGATGGATGATGATCTGAAGTGGAGGAGTGCATGGTTGACTTCGCAGTGAAGAGGTTGAGATGGATGATGATGATGAAAGAGTCTCGCTATCGAATCCTTTAGGAGACTTCCTTGCTCTCTTCCTAGTAGGTAGAGGTAATTCGATTGGCAGAACACCAAACTTTTACTCTTTAACCTGGTAAGAGGATGAGCAGGGTTATATTGCGAAGTCACATTGCCTTGAGATTTATCAGAGTTTTGAGGAGATATAGAAAATCGTTGAAGTTTGTGAATCAAAGATTCAACTTCAGGAGGTTCAATAGTAGATTGTTTTAAAATATCAGGGTTTGTAGCAGCGGTTGTTGCTCCGGCGACTTCTAACTCTGGATTTAAGGTTTCTAAATGAAATGGGGAAGTCGGAGGAGATGGTGAGGGCGATTTACTCTCAGAATGGTATTTAGATTTGGATTTTCTTGCCATTCACAGTTCGGGGCCCTCCTTCTAGCTCCAAATATGTTGAAGCCCTGAAAATCGGGTCTACAACAAGGGGGATACCCACCCGGTCCGGAACTTGGTTGGCAGCTCCTTTTCCGTTTGGTATAGCGGGTCCGACTGGGGATATGGGACCAATTTCCCAATTCATGTGTGTGTGAGAAAGATTGATATTTCTGATCTAACAGTTTCTAAATGGAATACTTCTACTCTAATTCTAATCTAATAATAAGGAAATTATTATTATAATAAACAGAAATATGTAAATCTACACTAAACCGAGGTGTAATCTTTCCTCTATGCGATCTAAAAAGATTTCAAATAAAAATTGGTAATAAATATCATTCAGATATTATGAGAAAAGAATTCAATGAAGACGAACCACTTCGTATAAAAAGTTAGATGAAACAGTTGTGAAAAACTTATCGCATAATAAGCTATTCATACATTAAGCATAAATAAATAGCTATCACCGTACAAAAGTTCCAAATGATAACTCAGGCATTCATACATCAATATATAAATAATTGAACTGAAAATCACTCTAACACAAGGCAGAAATAGTTAAGAGATAGAAATACCATTTATAACTAGTCCTACTCATGAGCTTCAAGCGATAATGATTTATCTCTTCTTGATCAAATATCCACTAAGAGTACAAAAGTGCAACATCAGTAGCAGATATCAAATGCAAACATCAATAAATCTTGTTCTATTCATTCATCAAAACCTCCTCAGAGGGTTCAGAAGTGCATGTTCTGGGGATAAGTTTTTGATAAATTTCAGCACCTTTCTCTAAATGCATGAGAAGGGTTTAAATACTACTAACTAAATCTAAAAATAAATTATTACAAAAATGTAGGATGCGGTTTAAATGACCGTCCTCTTTTCAGGAAAATAAAACAAAATTAAACTAAAATTGAATCTAAAATTAAACTACTTCTGTATTTGGTCCTTGAACTCGCATGCATGCAGCATCTGTTTGAGAAGAGTCGACTGGCTGACTTCCGATTTTAGCTGAGCTGAGAAAATAGAATCGACCAGAGCTGGCGCCATCTTTTCGGCCTCATTGATGATGCACTTAAGAGTCATCCACTGGCTATGTGGCTTTACCAAATATGCCCAGTAATAATCCCAGTTCAACTTGGTTAACCCTTGGATTGCTTGTGCCTTTTCTTTTGCCTTCTGCTTCCAATCTGCCTGTAGTTGTTGTGCGTTAGGTAAATATCCTGGAGTGGTCTCTGCAATCAAATTTTCCCTGTGCAAATTTTCATTTACATAATCAATAATATTGCTTGCTACCGTGGCTGCTCCTTTTGTTGCTTGCTCTGCCTCTCTGATTTGCTCGTCCCATTTGTTAAAGAGCATTTCTTTGTGGTTTTCATTAATTCTTGGTGCACCTACTCTTTTTCCCTCATTTGTTTCTTGCCAAGCCAAATATTCAGTCACACGTTTATCAATTAGATCATAGTCACTTCGTAAATCTACCACTTGATTAGTGGTTTTATCACTTATTTCACAATAATAGCTCCACTGTGATATCTTTTGGCCCAATGCTTCCTGCTGCTGTAGTAATTGTTCATTCAAGGAAATGGACTCTGTGATGAATTCTGTAAGTTTAGGATTGTCCTTGTGCATCTCTTGTAAATCCTGTAACTTCTTTCCTTTCTCATCCAAACTTTTCTGATATCCTATCTGCATTTGTTGGAAGTCCTGTTGTAACCTCTCAAGCTGTTTCTGTGCTTCATTGTTGGTGTTGGCTTGTTGCAACTGTTGTTGCAAAGCTTGTATCTGGTCTTCCTTTTCTTTTAGCAATTGCTATACCTTAGATTCTTTATCAATAGTCGCAGAGGCATATGCTCCTGCGATTTGAGATAGTTTGGTGAGATTCTCAATAGGATTGCTAGTGGGATCTTGCCACAGGACATCTAATTGTTCTACGTCTTGAGGGAGCATGTTTTCCAATTTCCTTTTCTTCCTCTGTCTTCTTACTACTGCTTTGTGTTGTGGGCTATAAAATACATCAAGAGGAGGAATTTCTTCTATTTTGAGCATAAGCTCAAAGGATGGGGCAATAGGAATATGCTCCATGTCTGAGACATTGCTAACTGTTCTTGTGACTACTTCTTTTGTTACCTGTGCATCGCTCACAGGTGTTTTTATGGTTTGCCCTTCAAGATTGATCAGGTCATTGAAGGTTTCCCATTCTTTATCTAATTCGGTTGTGACTGATGGCTGCTGAATGACGAGAGGGGGAGGATCTCTTTGCGGGGAGGTAAAAACCTATTGCTGTAGAAGTTCCGTTGACTGGGCAATATCTTTTACTGACCCTTTGCTCTTATCCTATTCACTTACGGATCTTTTAGAATGTTCAGATGTTTCTTTTCCAGACTTGGATTTAGATCCGTTAGTGCCTGAACTTCCACTAAGACTAACACTTGGAGTTGGTTCCCTTGCGGGTTTTAGGCATAGTTTCTCCAAAGGAACACTGGCTAACCTTCTTTCCCTGTATATTTTGAACTTTTGAAATTCTTCTGGAGAGAATTGCAATTGGGCTGCATGCAGAATTTCTTCAAGTGTGCTTTTCTATTGGAATATATCATCGAATAAATCCTTTTCTCCAGAGAGCACCTTTATCTTGACTGTAGTAGTGAAATTCTTGGCAAACATCATTAGGGTCAAATGGTCTTCTTGAAAATTTGAATAACTGTAAACACGTTATATTATTTACTTCTGCGAATGCATGGCCTACATCAAATAGCAAAAATGCCCCACAGGCTACAGGAAACTGTGGCCATATAGCCTTCTTTTCCTTCAAATATTTAGTTAGACCGCCTTCCCCACAGGTTTGATAGGCAATATCTCGAGCTAACAGTTTATCAGGGATATACAAAGGTGGGACATGAGGGGAAGTAGAACTTCCAAATACCCTGGCATAAGTGAACAATTCCTCCTCGAACCATCTTGCGATAGGGAGGATGTCTACCTCTGCTTCAGGAGAGCATCTCAGAGCGTCTTTATCATACAACATTCTGTACAAGGGTTATATAATTCCATGACAAATCTGGTAGAAGTATGGAGTGAACTTAGAGTCCCATAATTCTTTATGATAGACATGAATAGGTAAGGGGTCTTGATTTGTCCACTTCACCATGTCCGTGTATGGGAGAATTTTGGGCCTTGCTACTATCCGATGTAAGAATGAGCAGGCTAGCTCTGTAAGGGATGCTTCAGAAGAACCATTTGAGCCCGTGGTAGCAACAACTTCCATTACTCTTGGATTCTCCTCTTCGAGCAGATTATACATGCCTTCCCACGTAGCAATTCCCGCGTCTCTGTTACAGGTCGTGTCTATATACAAGGGCGCCATTTCCTTTTCTTCTGAGCTCGGGGCTTTGCTTTTCCTTCCCATTTTAACCTGCATATTTCTTTGTATTGGCCTCTGTTCTCTGTTCCTACAATTCACAAGTGAAGTGAAAAATGAATGACAAGGAAGGGTGATGGGAAAGTTTTAAATGCAGAAGACACATCAAATATACCACCTTACGTGAGATGATTTTTTCGATAAGCACGAACCCATATTCCATTAATAACTGGCAACTAATTCATTTATTAGCATTAAAGCGCATAACCAGGTGTCAGCTTATGGAAAATACTTTTCTTGAATAACGTGCTCAAAAGATCTGCGATGGAGCGATTTTGCGATTTGCTTCGCAATATCGCAGATCGCAACATCGCGAAATGATAACATCGCAAAATTGTAACATCACAAAGTTGGTCACTCGTGATATCGCATTATTGCATTGTCGTTGTATCACGAGATCGCAATATCGCAGATCGCAGAAACGTTATATATGATAAACTTTGTTAACTTGTTTTCTGTGAAATGCGATTTGCGATCGGCGTCATCGCATATCAGCAAATTAAAGTGTTTCGTTGTAAATTGTGTTGTATGCGATGCAATATTTCATTATCACACATCGCAATCTCGCAATGTTTAAAATTCAGCTCATAAGGAGGTATCCCGTTATCTTTTTGCGATGCGATATTCCTAAGGAAAGATTTGCGTCTTACCTTATCATAAAACTTAGATTTTTATGAATTTTCAAGTGGGGCTTCCTAAGCTTATGATGGTAATTTTATTCGAAAAAGGAAATTTAAACACTACTTTGATTTTTAAATTTTTTTGCTAAGGGTCCCCACTTATTTAGTATTAGGAATTATACTAAATAAGAAGGGGGGTTGTTGCTGGCCACAACACCACACCATCACCTCCATCATCACCATTCCATGAGCATACTCATTCACCTGATAGAGATGAATTCAGAGAGCAAGAGCTCATTGAAGAGGTTGAGGTCAGCAAAGCTAAAGGGATTGATTTGGGCATTTTGACACATACTTATCAGAGAGGACATAGGAAAGTGTTTTCCCCACAAATTTTGGGAGGGGCCTTGCCTTCTTCATCGACAAAGAGGGTATAGAAAGGCAAGGAGAAGATGACAGAGATAGAGATTTAGCAGCAACAGGAGGACCTCCATGAGACATAACAAGATTTTCACTTAGTTGACCTAAGTGAGCATGATGACAGTGAAAGCACAAGAATTATCATCAAAGAAAAGGATGCACTCATAGGGGAGCTCCAGGTCAACTTGCAGAGGGAAAAATACATCATTTCATACTATCAGCAAGAAAACAAGCAATTTGAGACCAAACATGAGTTCATGGAGATTCAGCTCATCAAGGCAAAGAGGGAGGCTGAAAAGGCTAAGGAATTACTTGATGAATCATATGGAGAATATAGTGACCAACTGGAGGAACAGGTTCCAAGAAGAAGGCCAATGACTATAGGCCTAAAAAGAGCATTGGAGCTAGAAAAACATAGAGAGGTTGAACTAGCTAATGAGCTCACCCTAAATGAACAATTTGCCAAAATGGTCAATGAAAACTGGGAGAATTGGCTTAAGAGGGTGAAAAACCATCTTGAAAACCCCCTAAACAAGGCTAAAATGGATAATAACATTCATAGAAATATGGCAAAATATTATTGCCGAAGAAACAAAATAGCAAGGGCAAAGCTCAAGGCTACCAAGGCAAGAATTGAAGCCCTAATTCACCAAGGAGAGAAGAAGAAGCTTGATATACTTGCATAGGCTTCACTCCATGCCTAGCAACATCAAACATCAGCTTCTTGCCCAATTTTGAATACTTTTGGCTCATTTTTGGTAAAATTGTCTTTCTTGTCTTTTTTGAGGAAATTTCATATTAGCAGTTTTGTCAAATGCACAACGCCTTTTTTGAGACATTTTTTAGAGGAATGGAAACCACCATTGGATTCAGAAGGACCAAGACATCTAGGAAAACCATGTTTCCAGCCCTGGAAAGCAAAACTAGTAGGTGAAAAAGGCAAAAAACCACCTAAAAATCATGTTTCTGCCTCTTTTCTAGACCAGGCGCTACGCGTTTGAGTAGTCTTGGGAGAATGGAATTTTAGAGGGTCAAATAAAACCCATTTTGAAAATCAAGGGTAGTTTTACAAACTAGACAGGATAATCTTTCCAATGGGATATCTTGGGATAAATTTGGACATCAGGAAGGCAAGTAAATATCAGCTTGAAGATAACGTTGCGCATTTGACACTAGCGCTACGCATTTGACACTAGTGCTGCGCATTTGACAATTAGCCTATTTTATCACTATTTTTCTCCAAAATTGAATTTTACCTATGGGAAATCATTATTTAATTTACATAATTGAAGTGGTTGATGTAATTATTATGTTTTTGTTGTTACCTAGGGTAAGTACATTAGGTAAATGGCCTCCATGACTTGTAATGAATCAATTTGCTTAAGTTAGGGTTGAGTCACTTTGACCACCCTACACTCTAACTATCAGTTTAATTTTTGTTGTAACTAATCCTCCTCTCATGGATTTGAACCCTAAGGCTAGGATGAGTTGGTTTGAGGCCTATATCATGTAATTTCTTAGTCATTCTACAAGTTGGACTCTATTTGATGTTGTATTAGTGTTTCAGACTTTCGCATGAAATATATTGGATGAGTTGCAGCTATTTTGGTGGGATTCATGTGGCATGGTATTTTGACATTGTTTCTTCTTCAGTTACATATGCATGAATGTTTTGTACCTTTCATGATCCATTTTACTTTAAATATGTTTTATTCTCAAGGTATGATACGCAGAATTCATCTTCTATGCTCTGTTTTGGGAAAATCGTCATAAATTGTTTTAGTTCTTCAGATTAAAAAGAATTCATGCACTTCATGCTCTTTTTAGCACCTCACCAGTCTAAACAATTTCATCATTATACTACAATGTGTTAAAGTAACTTTGCTACCTTTCCCCATCATATGTCTAGAATTCTAACTCTCTTTTTCCCTGACCTAGTTCACTCTCTGACCTAATTCACTCATCCAGTGACTACCCCAATCAAATCAAATCAAACAACCCCCTAAGCTACTATATCTAGCCTAAAACCTTAATCTATCCATCCCTCTTGGTTGTGATTCTTTGGAGAGAGCCCTCTCCGGCTTGGTAAGGCTAGCTACCAAGTCAAAAGGTTGGCCTATGGTTACCTCAGCTGGACTCTTCCTCAGCCTTAGAGATCCAAAGGAGTGATAACATTATGGATGTTTTTAAGATTATTCTATGAACGTTTGTATTTCATGTTTTCTTTCACAAGTACTAATATATTTGAACTATTTTGATTATTTTAGTGCTTATGTTGTTGAGAATGTGTTTTAATGGTTGTTATCATTGTCTTATCCTTGTGGAATATTCCACAAGATACTAGGCAGATCTTTCCTTTCTTATTGGTTATAACGACCGTCACATCCGTTGTGGACTATTCCACTGGATGTTAGATGGATCTTCTCTCGTTTGTTAGTTGTAACATCTGTCGCATCAACTGTGGACTATTCTGTTGGATGTTAGACTGGTCCTTTTGGTTCATGTGTGTCTTTTCTTGGGTGGTACTATTACCTCTCACTTAGAGGCTCACGTTTCTTACCCTTTTGCAGTAAGAGAACCTAGACATTGTTGCACTGCACATTTACCATGCACACCTCCCTTACTTTTCGAAGACACCATTGCATCACTCTCCTATGCTGATAGCTAGAGCCAAGGTAGATTCTTGAGGATTTGGAAACCGAGCCTTTATACTGGATGGGACTCCTACACCAAACTGTGTGAGATCGGATTGGGACTTCATATCGAGGAGATCCCCTTGGTTGATGAATTTCCAACACCATCAACACAAGGGAATAATCAAGGCATCATATGGGAAAAAAGATGTATTATATACAAATATTTTGAGGCCTGACAGTGAAAGAACAAGGATTGGCTAAACTCCTAGCATAATCAAATTGCAAAACCTTGGGTATTAATTCAGTGATGCAACTATGAGATAAAGTTGAGGAGAAGAATACGCAATAACGTTCTCCTAATAAAAAGAAGAAGAATCCACAAGAACCTTGTTCCAATTTAATTTCACTAAAACTTCCTTTGCACATTGATGACAATTTTATGCCATTATATTGGTATAAGAATATTGCTTAGTTTTTACAGAGTTTCAAGTGTCCTCTTGAATTCACAAAAAATCAATGTAGATCTCTTAAACAAGTCCATGAAATATTGTATAGCTAATGCAAATTTATAATCGAAAGATCCCTTGAATATTCTTTTACTATGTTTGACAAAAAGTGAGACAGGAGTTATTGAACAATTCCATGAATGAGTATGTGAGGATCACTATGTGTGAAGGAAAATAGCACACAAACTATTAATGGTTGGATTCTTTCAGCCGAAGCTATTTGGTCAAGCTGGCTCAAACATCCAAAGTTGCATTCCTTGCCAAATTTTTGCAAGTAAACATAAAGTTCCTTCTTTACCTCTTATGCATGTGTTAGTGGAAGCTCATTTCCTGAAGTGGGGTTTGGATTTTATTGGTGAAATAAATCCTACATCCAACAATCAAGATAGGTGGATCATAACAACAACTTAGTGTTTCAAAAAATGGGTAGAAGTGATCCCTGTTAGAAATGAAATTGATTCTATGGTCATGAAGTTTATTGAAGAAAATATTCTATCCAGATTTGGTTGTCCAAGAGAATTAATTTCATACAATGCTCAAGCTTTTACTTCCATAAATATGATAGAAATCTACTAGAGATATCAGATTTCTTTATATCACTCCACACCTTATTATCCACAAGGAAATGGGTAGGTAGAATCATCAAATAAAAGTGTTAGCAGACCATAAAAGGAACTAGGATAGTCACTTGAAATATGCAGTTTGGGAAAACAAAGGTTCACCCAAAAGAGCTACTAGTAAGTCTCCATTTCAATTAGTCTATGGAATTGAAGCCATTTTTCCAACTCAATTAGCTTTTCCAGTGATGACTATTTTGCAGGATTCTTATGAAGAAATAGATGATTTTTCAAAAAGAATCAATCAGATCATTGAGCTTAACCAAGAAAGAGAGGAAGTGTGGCATAAACTTCTCCAATATCAAGACAAGATGAAAAGTTTATTTGATAGCAAAGTTAGAGAAAGAGATTTCAGACAAGGAGATCTAGTACTAAGATGGGATGCAAGAAGGGGGGAAAAGGGAAAGAATGAGAAGTTTTACAATGTTTGGTTGGGTCCTTTCACTATTGCAAAAGTCAAAGGGAACAATACTTTCATTCTTCAGAATCTGAAGGGAGAATATTACTCATTTCCATTCAATGGTCAATATTTGAGACATTGCATCCAATACTAATATATTTCTTTCCATTTCATTGTAAATAAGTGGTGTGATTTACATTTCTAGAGTAGGTGTGATTTTCTTACAATAATGACTCCATAGCCCAAGGTGAAGGATCATGGATCTGCGAGTTCTCTGCATCCTGTAAGGGGAAGCAGTCCCAAGCTAGAGCCAATGTTGTAACAACCTCTTTTTAGAATGAAAATTTCAAATTTTTTATTAAAAATTCAAAAAGATTAGATTTTATGGACTTTGTAATAATTTTGTGTGCAAATGTTATAAGGCGACAATATTATTTTGGATTTTAATAAATAAATAGGTGAAGCTGCTTTCATTAAAGATTGTGCTAATCTTAATGGCGGTAATTTCCTCTACAATAATCAAAGGTCGGTGTTGCATTGCGGGATTGTCCTGTGTGCTTGACAATTAACAAGGGGTTGGGGGGGTGTCCACAATGGGTAGTTTCCTTGAAACCACAGAAATGACATGTTGCACACTGGTGAATTGCACACCCCCGCCCTCGCCTATTACCCCTTACCACCCTACTACCCCCCCACAAGTTACCTCTGCCTTTAATTTTTTCCCTCTACTAAATTTATTCCTTCCACTATCATTCCACTAGCCTTCCACTATATTTACCTGCCACTATTATCACCGGCAATCAGTGAAGTCTACCACTATCTGTTTCGAGGTAGTCGTTAATGATAATACGCGCACATTTATTCACGTTCCAATGATAATCCTCACTCATTCAATTAAAAAACAGATATATATTCCCACATTAAACCATAATATTGCTCAATTTCCATTCAAGTTCTCATTCAGCCCAAGTGATTGTCTTCAGTGGCAATACTCAGATAAACTAGAGCTATCAATTCCAAAGTTGCAAATAACTTGCAATTTTTCCGGTACTTTTATTTCCCCATTTTCTCTTGTATATCTTCCATTTTATTTCAAAATGAGCATGAAAAAGGGAAGGGTAAGTCATCTAAAAATTTTGTATCATCTACAGTTCCAAACATTGATGAATTTACCTAATATATTTAGATGCCAAGATTTTAGAAACTAGGTGTGAATTTGATTTGTATGAGTTACATAATTGGGCATTTCATAAATTCAAGGATACCAACAATGAATATAGTCTATGGAGGTCTATGTTGCCTTGGTTTTTTTTTTCTGCATACCTACCACTTTCCTAAATTTGTAACCTGGTGTGTAGAAGGATATCTGCCTAGCAAAAGAGAAATTATAGCTATGAATGTCAAACATTTGTTCAATATAACTTCTGAATCCATTCTTCAAGCCTTCAATATTAATGTTCCAATTTTTTTACATCCATTTCCAACTGAAACCCTACTCAAAATTTATCAAAATATTACATCGCAACAAAGAGCTTTCATTTTTTAATATTTTCAGTCAAAAGGGTCTAAAGTTCCTCACCAAAACCCAACCTATCCTTCAACTATGTTTCCCGAGTTGTCTAGGAAAATCATTTAAATGTTGTGTTTCCTATTAGTTTATTAGAACAATAAATTGGTAGATGATGCTATTTTGGATTTTCTGTCACTATTAGCATCTGGAAAAAAAACCTTCTCTTTTGTTTTATTTTAGCCAATTTATTTCCAATAACCTTCATGAACTATTTTTAAGATTTAGAAATGAGAGGGCATTTAAACATCATTCTATTTTGGTTTACCTATTCCTATATCTTCATTCATACAGGTTCAAGATATCATTATAGAACTAGTATATACAAGGTAAGCATACATCTATCATTCACTGGACTTCACTAGTCAGAAAGAACATAGGAGAATTTTATCTAACTGATTTTGTTGATGAATTCTTGTAAGTTTCACTTGTATTCTCAACAGGGATGTAGTTCCCAGAGTTTCACTTGAAATTAAAATACTTTTCCAGTTCACTGAACAAAGTAAGATCAGAGACTGGTATATGTATCATAATTTCACAGAGATTAGAATTTATAGTTGTGAGCTTCCACCATATAAGTTGCCAGTATTTCTTCCAATGTGAATATTTTCCCTTGAATTTATACTACATAGCTTAAATGTTGACAAAACTCACTTTATGTTAAGGAATTAAAAAGATCATTTTAAGCTCAAGGCTCAAGTTGCATAAATATATAAATTTGCTACTACTCATGAACAAATTGAAAACAAGAGATTACAAATTTTCTCTACAATTCTACAGAATGGAAATCACAATTTAGAAACACATGTAATGACATGCAACCATAAAAACCATAAGAACATAATGATTTATAGGGGAACCCAATTGGGAAAAACCCCTTTGTTTCTTTTCATTAATCAGATGAGAATGAGAAACTATTACAATGTCTTGCTTCAATCCTAAAGCACATCCTATGTTGGGAATGGGTCCCCTAGGGGTCAATTTTGGGTTAAACACCCAAATTTCGAGGCAGAAGGCCCAAATTGTGTGCAAGGAAATGTAAAGTCTCCGCATTTTGTGGTTGCAAAGCGTGAAGATGTCTAAAGATAAAATGGTTTTTCGCCCTTAGTTTAGATAAGTTCTATAGGTTTTTGAGATCTACCCATGGTCCGCAGACCATGGGATTATATAAAAAGGGAGGAAAGTAAGTAAGTTAGAGGTCATGAGTCTTTCGGTGAGTTTTGGGAGAGCTAAGAGTGAGAGTCTTAGCATAGGAATAGGTGCTACAACTATGTGTGCGGAGGCCTAGAGTAGAATCCGCATTTGAGTGTGCGGACCCCTGCAGCTCTATGCACGGGGTATTTTGAGTCTGTAAGAAGATCTAAAGCATTAATAAAGAAGATTGTTCTGGAAATATCTGTGTTTTGTCCCTTTTAATTATGTTAAGAATAAATGTGATTATGTTATGATGAACAATGGGTTTATGATTTAATGTTGTGTTGATACGCGAATCTGTATGTATTACGTTGTTATACAAACGCAAGTCATAATATCTGTTTACGATGCATGTTAAAGTTATCAGATACTTAAGCCAATCTGGGTAATCACAGACTTATGAGTGATTACAGAGGCGGGTAAGTTGTAGATTCACCTGTTCAGGGGTCCACGGAAGACAGTCATAGACCTTCGCTAAGGTCTAAGGGTGATTAAGAGAAGTATATCGATAAGCCATAAAATGCTTATCAATATATGCAAAGGTAGAATTAGGGCATAGAACGACATCATAACCATATCTGGGTGTTGAAACTTGGTTCCAGCATCCCCCCATACTGCTTCTGGTGAGACTTCAGTCCGCGCTTCACGGATTGATCCCAAAAGGGCCAATAGTGCAGGGATTTATTTGGAAAACTTAACTCTGAACATGGGTTAGGACCCATCAAGCCAACAAATGGTTATGTTTCCAGGACCGAGATCTGCATAACGAGATGTGTGATGTCGTATCATTGGAATCCAACTAAGAAAAGAGATTGAAACTTGGTTGGATAGAAAGATCCATGAATTCACGGTGCATTTAAACATCAATCTATTTTGGTTTACCTATTCCTATATCTTCATTCATATAGGTTCAAGATATCATTATATAACTAGTATATACAAGGTAAGTATACATCTATCATACACTAGACTTCACTGGTTAGAAAGAACATAGGAGAATTTTCTCTAACTGATTTTGTTGACCAATTCTTGTATGTTTCACTTGTCTTCTCGATAGGGATGTAGTTCCCATAGTTTCGCTTGAAATTAAAATAATTTTACAGTTTTGTGAACAAACTAAGGTCGGAGACTAGTATATGTATCATAATTTCACAGAGATTAGAATTTATGGTTGTGAGCTTCCACCATATAAGTTGTCAGTATTTGTTCCAGTACAAATATTTTCCCTTGAATTTATAATACATAGCTTAAATGTTGACAAAACTCACTTTATGTTAAGGAATAAAAAAGATCAGTTTAAGCTCAAGGCTCAAGTTGTGCATAAATATATAAATTTGCTACTACTCGTGAACAAATTGAAAACAAGAGATTACAAATTTCCTCTACAATTATACAGAAAGGAAATCACAATTTAGAAACACATGCAATGATATGCAACCATAAAAACCATAATAACACAATGATTTACAGGGGAACCCAACTGGGAAAAACCCCTATGTTTATTTTCATTAATCAAATGAGAATGAGAAACTATAATAATGTCTCTCTTCAATCCTAAAGCACGCCCTGCACTGTAAACATGTTCTCCAGTTGATTGTCTTGCTCTAACCAACACTTAGCCTATTTAAGCCCCCCTAGCTTCCTCCTATTTACTTGCATAATAATTGAGGAAATTAGCTCCTAAAAGATAATAATTTCCTCCTATTTTCTTACGTAAATACCAATGAATTAATCACCTCCCTCAATGCCAAGCCTGTTGTTGGGTAGCGGATCCCCCCATAGCGGGTTTTTAGGGCTTGTAGCCTGAATTTTGGTCAAATGTAATGTAAAGACCCCGCAAAAATGCAGGTGCGTAGCGTAAGAGTCTAGGGTTGTCCACCCTAAAATATTGTAATTTAATATAGAATGTGTCGGCCTACCCATGGTCCACGGACCATGGGAATGTATAAATAGAGCGAGGCTCTAAGTGTAGAAGTCAGTTTTTAGTCTTGATCTTAAGTAATATGGGTTTTTGAATAAGGAATTCACTCTGAGTCTGTAAGTTCGAGTCTTGGGTTATAGTAGTAAGGAGAGGCTCTGCAGATGTGTGCGCAGAGGCCTGGTAGAGTCCGCAGCTGTGTGCGCGGACCCCTGCAGTTGAGAGCACAGGGCAGGGTTGGGATTGTAACTAAACAGAGGTTTAATAAAAGATAAGTGGATTCAGAAATATTGTGCATCTTCCCGTAGATCTGTGTGCTTATGCTTCTGTTATGTTCTTATGAATCTCTGTACAGTTTATAATTGTGCGCACTTGTTATGAATTTTGAATGATTGATGAGAATATTGGGCCCACATAACTGAGTTAAGATCTATAATAATAACACAGTAAGGATAAAGGATCTAGACAGCGCCTCTTTGCTCTCTTTATAGAGCTACACGAAGGTCAGACAGTTGCGCGGAGCAGTGCAAGCACGCAGGATCGGTTCACGAACTTCCCAAACCTCATCAAGACATCCCTAGGGTGCGGAAACCTGGTTCTAGCACCCTCCCATACTACCTTGGGTGAGACCTCAGTCTGCGCTCTGTGAACTGTTGTCGAAAGGGCCGGTAGTTTCGGGATTTGTTTGGCTAAATCACTTATGAACCTAGGTCAGGCCTCAACAAGCCAACAAATGGTTCCATTATCAGGACCCGGATCTGCCTAAGGGATGTCTGATGTCGGAACACTGGAATCCCACGAAGAATGAAATTGAAGAGTGGTTCGACAAGAAACTTCATGAGTTCATGACACAGGAAAACAGAACTCCATAAATATCCGAGAAGAGGTGGCTGGATCACTACATATATACGGAAATCCATGAGATCTTCTTCGCGTCCTTCTCTTCTGAACTGTATGAGTGGCTCGCGAGGCTAGCCGATAGCCAAGGAAGGTACAAGCTCGATCAATCGATAGTGTGGACTCTGGAGTTAGTGTGCAAACTAGAGGCATCAGAAGATAAGATAGCGCGGGCTGTGGACTATTGGCTCAACCAAATAATAGGGGGATTTATCATTGAGTTCGTGGTAGACACGACCATGAGCTATAGCGAATAGAACGACGTTTTCTCAAGGGACCATGAGGTAGGTACATTAAATCCCTGAATACCTAGATTAAGATGTCGCTATGTGAAAAACCGATGATGCGAATACATTAATGTTCAAAAAGATGTGGAGTGGAAAGATCTACAAAGGTATCGAGGGATTAGGGAATAGTCCCTTAATTTCACCTTCGCGAGAGAGCGAGGAAGAGCGCGCTCAGGTTTCTCCGAGAAGTGCGGTCAGTTTGATAAGGCAGCACATTCCGCAGTTATCACCTCCACTTACGCCATCACCCACTTCACCTACTTCACCTCCATCTTCACTCACCCCACCTCCACCACCCCTACAGTTCTACATGGCAAGCGTGATCAAGCTACCTGTATTCAGATGAGTAGGGAGTGAGGATCCAGACTAGTTTTGGTTCGTGGTAAGAGCAGTGTGGGAAGCACAAGGAGTCATGGATGACAACATTAAGATGGCCACATTGGTGAGCATGTTGTAGGATCGCGCAGTGACATGGTATATCAAGCACTCTAATGATCACCCAAATGAAGGAATAACAGAAATCCAAATTGTGTTGAACAAAGAATTTAGCCGGCCAAAATCAGAGACACGGTTCATCATCGGATTTAAAGAGATCGTGATGCTTCCAGGCGAGACCCCTTGGGATCTAGATCAGAGGTTGAAGAGTATGATCCGCGATGCTAATATGACACTAACGGATGTGCAGCACTGCGTGTGGTTTGTGGCGTCTTTCACACCACACTTGAGGATGGCGTTGTCACAGCAGAAGCTTTCAACCCAGGCCAAAGCATTGGAAATGGCAATGAGGTTGCATGAAACACCGATACAGGATCTAGGATTGGGAGTCCAACAGATCCAGAGATGCAGAGTTTGAAGCAGGATAGGAGCCACCTCCGAAGGCGCATGAAGATGTGTGGTGCATAAAATGTAAAGGCCAGGGCCATGACAAAGACCACTGTCCAGTACTCGCGAACTACTTGGTAGGAAGGGGACCAATTCCATTGAGACCAGAGGCACAAACAGGGCCAAGTGCGGCACTCGTGCTATGGTACGTGATCCGTCAAATAGGAGGAAAGAACATGATGGATAACTGTCACTTGTTGCAGAAGTATACACAGACTCCCCAACAACTGTTTTGTAATTTTTGTAGATCAGTGGGCCACGACGAGTGTTCTTGTTGGAGATATGAGTTAATGATGGATCGAAACCCAACCTATCGTATGCAGAAAGAAACGGGAGCCCTCGACCCAACAGTGGGAATGGCACGCGGTGGATTTCAACGGCGAGGTTGAGGACGAGGAGGAATGGGGCCGGGAAGGGGTTGCGAAAAGTTAATATATTACAATTGTGGAGGACTAGGGCACTACGTCTGCAATTGTAACAACCCGACAAGACTATTTTGTTCATACTATGCTCATTTCGATCATGAAGCAGTAGATTGTCCTACATTGATCACGCAGATGCTTGAGAAAGGAGTACTTCAGCCTACTCTGATGCAGAATATTTAAATGATGAGGTCTGAACCGCGCGAAGAAGACCCAAATGTGAATATGGTGCTCCGAAGTGGTGTGACTACAGGGGAAGATAAGGGGAAGCATCCCGAGGATGATACATAAGTTCGCAAGGCCCTTACAAAAGAACCAAAGTTTGATTTGGAACGCGCAAAGGAGACATTTATGGAAGATAAGAAGAGCTTCGCAAAGGCCTCTACTTCAGGTAGTAAGGATCAACCAAAGCTCGGAATGGATCCTTCTATGCTTACTACCTTTTTAGAGACATGCATGAAGCTGCTGTGTGATAATAGGGCAGTTAAAGGACTACAAGAACTGATCACTAGGTGCGCAGGGTCAGGTGAACCACGTGTAGTCTGGAAACTGGGAAAGCATACATTGCGCACTGGAAGGGAAATGAGATTAACGACGCAGATTGGCGAATATGAAATGGATCAGGTAATACTAGACTTGGGTTTGGATGTGAATGTGTTACCAAAGTAGACATGGGAACGCATGGGCAAGCCCGCGTTACAGTGGTCCCCTATTCAATTACGAATGGCAAACCAACAAAATATCTTGCCCATGGGGAGGTTGCAAGGGGTAACAGTTGATATCGAAGGCGCGAGCACGCAGACGGACTTTGAGGTGATAGAGATTGTTGATGACAGCAACCCTTACCCCACGTTGCTAGGAATAGATTGGGCCACTGATATGAATGGAGTCATCAACCTGAAGAAGCAGAAGATGATATTCGAGAAAAAGTCTCTACGCGTAGTAGTTCCGCTAGATCTAGCCAAAGGAATGCACAATAATTAACTTGTGCGCGACAATGATAGCGACGATGAGCTGGATTACATTTACCAGATAATGACGCAAGACTAGGATCGGGTGAACCTGACTGTAGATGGGAGAATCTCATGGGAGCGCGACAATTCCTGTACTTCAGATTCAGATGAAGAAATAGAATGGTGGTAGAACCGGTTGCACGAAGTGGCAACGCTGAATTGCAACATGATGATTAGATCACTGATGTGCATGATGACCGAAGCAAGGTAACTTCCAACATATGATGGGGCAACAGGGGTGGATGAATTCTTAGCAAAATTTGAAAGTGTAGTACTAGAACAGCAGCGGTACAGTGCGTTGGAATGGGTGTTGCATGCGACACCCGCACGATGTTGGACTACACATCAAAAGACTATTGGAAACTGGTGCGAATGTAGAAGGCGGATGCACTGGCGGTTTGGAAGTCTCCAGCATCGAACAAGAGCCAAGCAGCTAGGACAAAGCAGTTTGCGCGCCCAACTGTGTCAATGGGTGTAGAGGTGTGATGTGTGAACATATCCCAGACTAAGGATCAAGCATTAGAACTAGTCACGGCGACGCACACCAAAAATATTCCATGATAGAGCATTCAAAAAGCTATGCGGAATCATGAACAGAGTTCACCAAGCGAGACAAACTAACTGGGACCTACGTGTACCAGTGATTCGATGGGCCTATAGGGCAATAAGCAAAAAGTGAAGCACAGAAATGACCCCAACACTGATGAGAAGAGATGAAACCAAGAACGCAGAGAAGAATTGCCAGACCACAGCTCCTGCACTTGGGCTAAAACGCGAGGACCTGGGTAAATAGGAAACCATTCGTCGGGGAAGCTTGAAACTTTGTGAACTCGACGATGATTGGGCACATCTGAGGAAGAAAAGCATGACATTGGACGAAGAAATCAGCAAACTAAACTCCGAATTCATGCAAGCAGGCCGCACTGAGGAACTTAGCACGATGGGACAAAGTCTGGACAGCCCTACTACTGCATTAGAAGAAGTTGCGACCCTACTACCATGGTTGCGACCGCACCTTACTAAACAAGGGAGCGTACCATACAAAGAAGAATGTGACGCACTAACGGATGCAAGGATAATTGAAGGGTGCTTGCGGCCCGGGCTAGCAGGAAAATTGAAGCCTCGCACCGGGGGTGCGACCACCTGACTATCCGTAGGAAGCATAGTCTCAGCGTTCCAAGCAGTTGAAAGAGCGTGCGAGACTATAAACGATTTGGTAGGAGAGCTGCGTGGGAAGGAGGTTACGCGCAGGGCCAGTATGTCATAGGGGTCGCGGTCGCACGTAAGGGGCTGTGTTGTTGCGCGGGTAGGCTAGGAGGTGACCATTGATGTCACTATTCATGACAACAGATCCAATTTAAAGCAGAAAGGAGCCGGAGGCAGGCCATTAAGACAAGAATTAAGAGCTAGATTCGGTACGATCCACCGCCAAGAAGGTATTAATGACTCAAAAGTGGAGGAAATGGTCGAATTCAAATTCAAATGATACTATAAAATCCCTTGGGGTGTGGTGAGCACTAATATTGTAGCAATAATGCTGCAACTCTTGGGCTTCCTACTTTACTTTTATCAACCCGGTAGTTCGTAACAAACTTGGAAGCGACGGTGCTATATGCACAAGTACTAGTTCTTACTACAGGCTGTCACTTGGTCAGCTGGCGCAAGATCACTAGGAGCTCAAGCCAACTTCTATGGATTCCAACAGAAGCTCTATATGTGATTAAAGAAAGGAAAGCTTACTCTACAGAGGCTATTCTACTTGCATAAAGGAAAAGAAGACTAAAATGTAAAGTAAGCCTAGCAAACCCTACTTAACCAAATAATCCTACTTTTGTAGAAATAGAGATGAAAATCCATGAAATGAATGCCATTACCTACTTAGGAAGTAAAAAACAGCTACTCAAGCTATTTCTAGAAGTAAATGAGCAAAAAAACATCTTTTTGGATCTTTATGTATTTTTATGTGAAATCGACATGCATGTAATTTATTTGATTGTGAATGTGGCAGTGATTAGGTGGTGATGGAGGGCGGTTCTGAGACTTGAGAAGATGTAGGATGGTGTGGATGGGTCCTAGGAGGTCTCAGGTGGTTTTCTGGAGGCTTTTTTTGTAATCGGACTTCAAAAATAAGCCTACAGGAAAATCTACAGGAGGCTACAGGGGATCTAAAGGAGGCCTACAAGAGGCCTACAGGAGGATGTCGAGAGTAGTTTTGAAGGTTTTGAAGGTGTGAGAGTGGGCGGAAAGGGTAGCTGAAGGCTGGGATGATGCGTTAAGGGGCCCAGGGGTCACCAAGGCTTGCTAGGAGAGGAAAAGATGGTTAGGAGAGAGGAAGAAATCCTATGGAAAAATGCAGAAAACTAAGGCAAATTTGAGGTGAACTTTGGGCAACCTGTAGGGCATAGATCAGGGAGAGAATGTGATGGCTGGTAGGCTGACTTGATGTGAGAAGAGATTTGCTACAAAAAGACCTAAAGCAAAGCATTAACCTTCTAACAAACTGCAACACAAGAAATTCTATGCAGAAGGCAAATCTGTGTTTTTTGTGGCAGCAAGAGGGTCTTGGCTTCAGTTCATGGTCCCAAAGGGAGGAAAGGAGGCCAAGGCTCTATTGATGGCCTTTTTGTATATTCTTTTTTATCATTGTTCAACCTACTATAGAAAACTCAAATGGAAACAACCTTCTAAATCACCAAAAGCAACCTATTCTTAACCAAGAAAGAAATTTATCTAACAGCAACTAATCCATAAATTGAAACAAAGCATATAAATACAAACAAGAGGAGCTTGGATGTTTGGATTGGGCCCTAACCCAAAAGCTTCAGCCCTCTGAGGTAACTCAGAGCTTGCTCAAAAAGGATCTCATCTTTATTATCAAAATAATAATAGGATTACATGAAACTGTCAACAAAAGTAAGCTCGAAGTTGAGCAGAGCAAAGCTGCAACAAATATTTGAAAATTTGACTAACTTCCTAATGAGGCCCTAGGCCTTTATACTTATAAAACTGAAGCTCCCAACAGCTTCCTTAAAATCATCGAGGCTTGGCTCCCAAAACTCGAGATAAACATAAGTTATCCTTCACTTGCTCGGCTGCCTCCTAGTGCATTGATTTGGCTGTTTGTGCTCCGAGATGCATGAAGGAGAATTCGAAGTGGGGAGTCATAAATGAGAGGGATATCCTTCTATAAATCCTCTCCTTTGTCCACTTCAAATTATTTCTACCAATTGTCCATTAAATCTTTGACTTTGTCTTCAAAATTCAACAAAAATCTGCATTAAACACATATTAGACTCCATGGCAACATAACCAACCCAACTCACTCCATAAGCATAAATATAATAAAAAAACATGCAATAAGCTAAGAGAATGGTTGATTAAACTATGTTAGGAGGAAAAATGAGCCCATATAATTACCCATTTATGGGGCTCATCATCACCCCCCTACTGAAGGTGTTGCTCATCCTCTGAGCAACTTAGTCCATCTCCTCATCTTTGATGGCCCTGATGGCCTCCTTGACATCCCATGCTTCTGATGTGAGCTCCTCTTCTCTGTCATGGAATCCTACCTTTCTTTCCACCTCTTCCCACTGTTGTTGCTCTTCTTCCTCTTTTCTTCCTTCTAGCATGCCTAGCAATAGTGGGGGACTCAATTTGAGGCCAATCCAATTGACCTTCAAATTATGCATAGAGTGCTTTTACAGTGGCACTCTCCTTAATGCTTCTTTCATCCTTTTTGGGGAGTGATACTATCTGATTTGCAAATTGTGTGGTAGGGTGTTTCATCTCCTCATACAAGCATGAATACAGTCATCCCCAAGTAACCTTTCCATGTCCTGAAAATGTGCAATGGCTTAAGCCTGATCATTGATATACTTAGGGGCAATTGGGGGATTATTTTCAAGCAACTGGTGTGTGCTGATGAGAGCCATGGGATCTGATGGCTCCACTCTAATCATTAGGGGCTCATTCTGCTCTTTTATCATCAACTTCCTTATCTCTACTGCCCTTAATTCCACATGATTCATCCATGATGTCATGGCCATTAGTTGCAGGTCCCCTAGCCTAGCATTGGGGTCCCACACATTCATGTTGGTGAGGGTCATGTTATGCAAATAGAACTCTGCTATTTTTTCCTTGTCTTCTGATGAACTTTGGTCACATAGGTCCATAAACTATCTGTAATCTTGGAAAGGCATTGTGCCTCTTTGTGCCAAAGTCTTTATCTGAAACTGCAGCCATTGGTCCTTGAGGTGTAATCCATATGATTTTGATGGTGTTCTGCATTACAGTGCCTCCATGGACCAGCTGGCCATGCATGCCAATTCTTTCTCTTTTTCTTGCAGCTGCCTTTTTAGCAATTCATTTTCTATTTGAAGGTGAGTTCTTGTGATTGCTTCTCTATGTATGATAGCACTTAGTTCTCTACCCATTTCTCTGAGTTGATTCTCCATATGGCCAATATCCTCAACTCCCTTGGATTTGGCGATTTGCATCCACCTATGGCTTCTTATTCTTTCTTTCTCTAACTCAAAGAAAAGTGAGATTGCAAATTTCTATGGAATGATTCTTCCCCCCTCAAGAATATTGAAGTAAGAGCCCAAACTAGGCTAGTGGTCAGGTTCTTGAGCCTTTGTTTCTTCCTCCTTCCCCTATGACTGTCCTTCTAGTATTCTTTTCAAGTTTTTCGGTCTCCTGTAGTCTTGACAGGATCTCCTGTAGAATAGTATGTGCCTCCTGTAGGACTGTTTTTGAGTCAGGTAGTTCTACTTTTTCCTTCCATGTGGGAGATATAGGAGTCCCCCTTTCATAAGTCATAGGTGCCTTAGAAGGGGATTCCCACCCTTGGGTAG
This sequence comes from Pinus tabuliformis, assembly GCA_031772625.1. NCBI lineage: Eukaryota > Viridiplantae > Streptophyta > Pinopsida > Pinales > Pinaceae > Pinus > Pinus tabuliformis. The sequence goes on from CM062816.1 coordinate 31,694,868, forward strand.
AGGGTGAATCTTCAATAACAATGGGCACTTTAGAATAAGGTTGGGGTTTCCCTTGTTTGATCCTTGTGCTCTTCCTAGCCCTGAAATACATTGAGGTCTGTCTATTCCTCTCTTTTTTTAGTTTAATTTGGGTGTTGAGGGCAGTGAGAACAGCTACTGCCTCTCTGTTGAAAAATGTGCAAGAAATGTTAAATTTAGAATGTGCTAAAAATAGACCTACTAAAAATAGTATGTCTAAAAATAGAAGTTTGGCCAATGAGGTCATTGGCCACATTGGGTGAGAGGTGAAACTGCTAAAAATAGAAAGTTATAGAAATAGCATTTTTGGGTCCCTTCCTATTTATAGCAGTCCCTAATCTATCTATAGGAAGTAAAATTAATTTTGGTCTTAACAGCAGTTGGAAATATTAATTAATTAATTCAATTGAGTTAATTAGTTAAGGAAATTCGAATTTGAAGTCTTTGTGAGCATGCACATGAGTTGTCCCACTGATTAAGGAATTTATCCTTAATTTCCTCCACTGATTGAGGGAATAAGTATGAGTTCTATAATGAGAGTTTCAGTTGACTTAGTTCTAACTAGTCAAGTCCAGTTAGATTATTTTAACAAGTTGTTAAAATAATAAAATATAGTTTGTTAATGCTTGCATGCATGTGACAACTATTATTTTAGATAACTGAGGATTCACTCATCGATAACTGTTGCATGTCAGTTCTATCAGAGACCCACTTGAGATCAGATGTGGGACAGTGCACTGCCATATGCTTAACTATTTCTAGTAAGTAGTTTTTGCATGGTTGAGGAACTAGTGTCCTCAAGGATTGCATAGTTGGACCATTGGTTATTTTGGTATGTTTGGAATTAATAGCATATGCTTTTGCTATTATTTCCTAAGAAAACTACGTAAGGACCATAGGTAAAGCCTATATAAATAGGGCTTGGTTGGTTCATGAGACATATCTTCATATCTTCATAGTTCTTTGAGAACTGAATAGCTTGAGAGTTAATTCTTTTTGTATTGTGAAGAGGATTTCCACTTGATTGATAATACATGGTTGGTGTTTTATGCTGGTGCTTTCCCCTGGATATATCTTGTGTTATGTGTGATTATTTCTCTTGATCAATTATGCATGTTTCTACTTGATGTTGCTCATGAATTCGATTATGCTTTCGCTTAATGTTTTGTAGAAGTAGAACAAGTATTATGCTTTAGGACATTGCATATATCAGTTTGTTCTACAGGTGAAATTTCTACACTTTCTTTCTAAGGTCTTAGGAGACACCTCAGTCTTTTTTGCCCCTTTTTCTCCTCCTTCTGTCTTTTTCTCTATCTCTGTTGGTTTGGTTTCCTCTTGTTCTGTTTTGGTTTCTTCCTCCTCTGTTTTGGTTTCTTCCTTCTCCCCTTCTTGTTCCTCAGTTTCTTCCCCTTCTCCCCCTTGTTTCTCCTCCTCCCCACTATCAGAAGCACTTATATCATATGTGAAGGCCTTTATGTCATCTTCTGTTATCATGTTTATGAAAATCTCCCATGCTATGGGGATTGTGAAGGTATGGAGGGCTTCTTCCACTAACATTTTAATTAACCCATGGTGAGCCAATTGATCTGGACCTCCTGCCTTCAACTTAATGCTGGAGTCTATGAGGGACTGTAGGAGAAAATAGGGGATGCTGAGTTTCTTGGGTGTTGGAGTGTCCATGCCATATGTCAACTCATGGAGAAGTCTAAAATGGTAGCCATAGACTATGCTATACCTCCCTTCATAGGAAATATATTTGATGATTTGGTAACTGACCTCATCCCAAGGGTAGGGTATGCTTGTCCTTCTAATGCCATTTTTGTCTTCTACAGGATGTTCATTGTTTTGGAAGAAGTTTTTCTTGGTAGACTGTCCAATTGGCTTTTCATCTTTGCTCCAAGGTAATCCAAGAGGAAGGGTGGTAACCCTACTGATAAATTCTGGGGTGATTTCCATGGAGAGACCTCTAAAAGTAATAGTGGCATGGGTCCTTGAGTGAGGGACTAAAGAAAGGGAAAATTCCTAAGCAACTTCTTCATCAAACCCTCGGAATTTCTCAAAAAATGGCATCCAATTTGCTCCAGTGAATATGGCTACTAACTAGGGATGTTCATGGAGCTTGGTTGAATTTGTGGGCTCCTTCCTCATGAATCCCCCTATCATTTTTCTTATACTGCTTTTGAACACCAAATGATGGAGACAAAAAATTTGTAGAAAACAGGAAAACAGAGAAAAACTGTGTTTTTTTTAAGAAAATAGGCAGAAATTTTTTATGTAATTCCTCTTCTTCTATGGACTCAATTCCTCCTTAAAATTATATCATTCCTTGCACATATTGATAATCAAGGTGGGTATGCACAGAACCTACCTCCTCAAGCCAGAAATCGAGCAAAAACCCCGTGTTTTCTCCTTAAAAACAGCGTACTGCCCCCCTGTAGAATTGCCTGTAGAACCTGTAAGTGCTCCTATAGAACACCGATAGTAGGAGGATGGATGAAAGCGATGGAGAATGATGGTTTCGAGGCTATGGGGGTGACAAAGAGCTTGCTGCAACTAAGTGGACGAGGATGAAATGAAAGAAAAGGTGGTGAAGGAGTTTCGAGGAGGAGTACTTATTTCTTCTTTTAGATATTTCTAGTGAGGGGGTGATCTGGCAAAGAATGTATGTTGCCATATTTGGACCGTTGGTACCCACTCTCCTTGTCATCATGATTTCTTTCTACAATCACCTCCCATCATTGCATCGAAGTTTTCAAACCCTCCACTACCTGTCCTTGGGATTTCTCCCTGATTTAACTACATGCACGTGTGGCGGCATCTTCGGATAAGCGCAGTTAACTAGCCACCTCTTCTCATTCAACCCTAACCATCTCATTCGCTTATGAATATTTTTCAATTACACCAATGCAACAGAGGAGCGGGTTAGTCACTTACCTGTGAGTCGAATGTATGTGTTGTGAGACATTTTGGCTCCTTTTGCTGTTGCATACTTATATTTCCTTTGCTGCATGTATGTATTTCCGTTGCTGCATGGTTTATGCTTTCTGATGTGTGGCTAGTTGTTTTGTGTAGGTATCCTCTAGTTGGATCTAGCTTCAGATGTCTCCTTCAATCCCATGGTTTCACTTCCTTTGCTGTTGTGGCTTGATTTTAATGGGATCAGCTGCTACAGGAATTCCTACAGGAGCTCATGTAGTTGCTTCTCCCTTTAAAATTTTAGCTGTTTTTTGTGCTGGGAGCGGTGAGGATGATGTCAGAGATGCTAATGTAGATGGAGAGGTACTTGGTAAGCCGCAGGTGAGATTTGAGGTGCTGCTCCCTTTATTTCTTACTTTTTTTCTAAAAATTGGTTTCTGTGTTTCCCTGTGACAGGAAGGGAAAAAGTGACGATGATAATGTGATGCAGGTGTGGGATGGATGGAAAGGAGGGTGGATAGTTGTAGGAGGGTTTACATGCTCTTCATGAAGCTTCCCATCCCCTCAGTATTTCTTTTGGAACCATTTCTGGCTCTCGGTGATTTCTATAGGAGCCTCATGTAGAAAACACAGGGCCTCCTGTAGGACACACAGTTTCTGAAAAAAACACAGTGGGGTGGAAGAAAGGTCATAAATGATGAAGTAGAGTGTGAAGGAGATGAAATAGGCTCTGTGGCATCTTCTCTTGCTCCGTGTGGTCCTCCTGTAACCTGCAATGCACATTAAAATTCAATTTTCTTTTTTTCTTTTCTCTATTTTTTTTTTTTTTTTGGAAAGACAACTAGGGTGCCTCAAGGAGGTTTTCACCTTGATTGCCTGCCTTGGGTGCCTCCAAGGGAGGTTTTCACCCAGGGATATTATTCTCTTTTCTTTTCTCTTTTTTTCTGCATCACTGGGCCACCTCAGAAGAGGTTTTTAACCCAAAGATGGGACTCAAGCGCCTCATGGAGGTTTTCACTTGAGTCCTTATTATTTTTTCTTTTTTCTCTATTTCTTCAATGTGTGGAGGCTGAGACATGCCCCACTACCATCACTGTTTTACTCAGATCTTCAATGAACTCTCGATTGGAGAGGGGCTTCTTGTAAATTTTCAACCTATGTCCATTGACAAGCATGGAGTTGGCTTCCTCATCAATGGTTCTGATAAGAACTAAACCATTGTCATTGCATTTTTCCACAATGTAGGGTCCCAGCCATCTTGTCCTCAGCTTTCCCTTGAAGTCTTTATACCTTGAACCATAGAGAAATGCCTAATCTCCCTCTTGGAATTGCTTCTGCTTGATATTTTTATCATGCCATATCTTCCTCTGAAGTTGAACTACCTCTGTGTGGAGGAGGGCCTACAATCTTTGTTCATCCAATCCATTGAGTTGGAGTAGTCTTTCCTTCTGTGCATGACTGAGGTCTAGGTCCAGATGAGTTGCCATCCTTAGTGTATTGTATTCAAATTCTATTGATAGTAAAGCCTTCTTCCCATAGACCAGTTCATAGGGTGTGAACCCTATGGTGGTCTTCCATGTTGTGTTGTAGGCCCAGGTGGCCTCAACTAATCTATCTACCCACTATTTTTTGCTGTTGCCCACTACTTTGGCCAGAATTCCTTCCAAAGCTTTGTTAGTGACTTCCACTTGCCCATTGGCTTGTGGATGGTAAGGGGTGGAAGTCCTGTGCTTGATTTTATGATGTGTGAGTAGGTCTTCAATCAAATTGGAAGTGAACTTACCGCCTTGATCTATGACCAGTTCCCTTGGATACCCAAACTTATAGAATAGGTTTTCTCTCAAAAATTCAGCTACTTTTTCCTCTGTTGCTACTTTGATTGCTTTTGTTTCTGCCCATTTTGTCAGATAATTAGTGCAGACAATGATGTATTGCTTCTGTTTTGAAGGAGGGTTGATAGGACCCACAAATTCTATGCCCCACTTCTCAAATGGCTCAAAGGTCACTTGAGGTTGCATGGGAATCTCATCCTTTGGAGTAGGTTTCCCCATCCTTTGACACTGATCTCATTGGTTGGTGTATCTCCTCACATCTTGATGAAGAGCGGGCCAATAGTAGTCTGCTTGCAATATTTTGAAGGCAGTTCTCTTTGCTGCAAAATGGCCTCCACAAGGCCCGTCATGACAGGTTAGGAGAATGTCAAAAACTTCCTCCTCCCTGACACATCTTCTGAAGATCTGATCTGGGCCAATTTTGAAGAGATTTCCCCCAATCCAGGTGAAAGGGGTGCTTTTCCTCATGATCTTGCTCTTCTCCTTTGAGGACAGGTGTGGTGGAAACTGTGTTGAAACCAAATAGTTTGCTATATCAACAAACCACGGAGAGAGTACTGAGATAGAAAACAGGTGTTCATCTAGAATTTGATCATCCACCATTCCTTCTTCACCTGCAAGCAAATTTACTCTAGACAAAAAGTTATCAACAACATTTTCTTTACCAGGATTATCAACAATGGTCAAATCAAACTATTGCAATAAAAGAAACCATCTAATAATGCGAGCATTTACATCCGGTTTGTTCATTAAATATCTGATTGCAACATGATCAGTGTGCACAAAGGTTTGATAGCCTATGATATAATGTCTAAATTTGTTTAAGGAATGCACCACAGCTAGGAGTTCCTTCTCGGTTACCATGTAGTTTAACTTTGCCTTCAACAAATTTTTGCTTATAAAGTATATGGCATAAGGTAACTTTTCATCAGTTTTTCCTAAGGCTGCTCCTATTGCTTTGTTTGAGGCATCCATGTGAATGTGGAAAGGTAGGGCCATGTTTGGGCCTCTCAAAATTGGGGAAGTCACAAGTTTGCTTTTCAAGGTATCTAGGGCTTCTTGACAGTTTTTGGTCCATATAAATTCGACATCTTTTCCTGAAAGGCCAAACAACGGAGAGGCTAACTTGCTGAAATCTTTAATGAATCTTCTGTAATATCTAGCTAAGCCTAGGAAAATTCTGACATCTCTCACTGTTTGAGGAGGTGGGACCCTTTAGATGATGGCAACTTTGTTGGGGTCCACCTGTAATCCTTGTAGAGATATTGCATGACCTAGCACGGTCCCTTCAGTCATCAAAAATTCACATTTTTCCAGACTGAAAGTTAGATAAAGCTTCCTGAAAGTTAGAACCATAAGGAGTGAAATCATCCATATATATTTCCAGTGCATCATGAACCAGTTCAGAAAATATATTCAATACTGCTCTGGAAAGTGGCTGGAGCATTACACAAACCAAAAGGAAGGACCCAATATGCAAAGGTACCCCAAGGACAAGTGAAAGTGATCTTAGCTTGGTCTTCCAGGCTGATTTGGATCTGATTGTATCCGCTAAACCCATCTAGGAAGGAGAAAAACTTTTTCCCCGCCAGACCATATAACACTTTATCTATGAAAGGCAAAGGAAAATGGTCCTTTTTAGTGGCTTTGTTCAGTTCCCGATAATCGACATAGATTCTCCACTTACCATCTTTCTTTGGCACTAGCACCAAAGGAGAGAACCATTCACTATTAGGGATGGGGTAGATGAATCCTGCATCAAGTAATTTTTGCAATTCTTCCTTAACAATGTCTTTAAGGGTTGGATTCATCCTCCTTTGAGTCTACTTGACTAGTTTGCAATCTTCCTTAATGTATATATGATGAGTACATATTGAAGGGTGCACTCCCTTCATCTCCTTATAACTCCAGGTGAAGGCATATAAATGTTTTCTCAATAAGCTGCACAGCTCCTTCTCCTGGGAAGTGGATAGGGATGGATTGATTTTCAAGGTTCTTTCTGGGCTGAACTCTATATTTTTAACACGGAGAGAGGTCGGGTCGGCCACACAGAGATCAGTTAAGGGATTGTTTTGGGTTTCTTTGACTATGTCCTCTAATGGTAAGGTACTGGGGGGTGGATTCTGAATTAAATTTTCAATTATATCATCCTCATCTTATTTTTTTCCCCCCATGACAATTTCTAATGCACAAAGCGGTGCAGAATAGACTTCATCCTCATCCTCCTCCTCCAACCAGAGAGGTAAATCATGTTCTAGCAAGGGCTGGGCAGGAGGGTATAGGACTAACTGTTTAGGCACATGCCCGTTCTTGATGGTCATGTTCCCAGCCTGACAGCTAATATAGGCATCGGCAGTAGCCAACAAGGGTCTTCCCAGGATGACAGGATACCCAGTGAGCTTTGCCTTCAGCTGGAGAACCAAGAAATCAACATGGTACTCCCAAGAATCAATGGAGACCATCACATATTCCACAATCCCCTAAGGGGTCATGGTGGAGAGGTCTGCTAGCTGCAGTACTGTCGTGGTCTTTCTCAAGGAGCCCTGGAGGTTAAGTTTGAGCATGGTGTCCTTTGTCATCACATTAATGGTAGCTCCCATATCAATCAAGGTGTGTGGGATCATGGTGCCATTGATGTGGACATCAACTACTGGGCTTCCAGGGTCTAGATATTTCGGATAGATTACCTACCCCAACATCAGGTCGGACATTTGTCCTATGCAATTGATGGTTGGGGCATCTATCTTGCGCCTGCCTGGATTCTTAAAGCACTTCTCTTTCATCATCCTATTGTATATAAGCACACCTTTTATGTCTTGGAGAAGTGGTATCTTTACACATAACTGTTTCAATTCTCCCAGAAGTTTAGTTTCTTCTGGGATGGGTTGTGTTGTCCCGGATAGTCTCCCAGGAAAGGGTGGAATTGCTTTAGGTTCACTTTCCTCTTTATCTTCCTCGACCTCCCTAGGGGGAGGCTGGCTATCTGGGAGAACCTTCCCAGATCGCAGGTTAATCTCCTGAATCTCCACAACATAAGTTAAGCATGATGGTTCCCCACTATATACTTATTGAGCCTGTCTGTTGTTCGGGTTCGGGTTCGACTAGGCAGGCATTTGGGGTTGCCTTGGTGGAGCAGGAGGCAATGGTTGTGGTTGAGTAGGTGGTGGAGGCAAAAGAGCAGGAGGAGAGTTGTACTAGGGCCTCCACCCTTGATGACATACATTCCACTGAGGTTGTGGCTAAGAATAAGATTGGAATGAATAAGCAGCTAGTTGGGCATGGTATTGAGATGGAAAGGACCAAGGAGGAAGCGTGGACCAGGAAGTATATGCAGTGGGGCCCCAAGAAGGTATGGAAGTGACTTGGTTGGGGTTGTAGTATGCCTAAGATGTCCCTTGCATCCCCTGCTGGTATCGTCTAGGTCCATGCGGTCCTTTTGTTCATGAAATAGAGTAGTTCAGTGGCAGCTTTGGCCCCTTGGTATACAGCTTTAAGTCCGGGCAAGGAAGGGAACTTGTCTGTAGAGTGATCTTCTTCACAGACTAAACAAACCTCTATAGAATTCAATGGGCATTCGTTCCTAGGATGCCTCCTGGTGGACCTAGGAGAAAAAATGGCCAAAGCCCTCTCTGCTTCCTCTTGTTTCCTTTTGAAATGTAAGGTATCCATTTGCATGGCAAGATTTTGCAGCATCTCACTCTTGAAGTCTTTCAACATGTTTCCAAGTTCACCTTTGATGGATGAATTGGATGAGGAGGTACTGGCTATGGGTTGACTCCCCTTACCTATCTTTTTGGCTGCTCTAGAATGGTTTCTAAAGACAGTCTTTATGTCCTCATAAGGTAGTTGGTAGATATCTCCCCCGGCCAATAAATGGAGGGCATCTAGAAGGTCTTCCGGAATTCCCCTGAGCAGGACCAACTTCAGAGATTTAGGGTCAAGTGTGCACCTAACCCTTTTGTAACTGAGCTGGAACCTCTCTTCATAATCTTCCAAGGATGTGGGACAGTGTACTGCCATATGCTTAACTATTTCTAGTAAGTAGTTTTTGCATGGTTGAGGAACTAGTGTCCTCAAGGATTGCATAGTTGGACCATTGGTTATTTTGGTATGTTTGGAATTAATAGCATATGCTTTTGCTATTATTTCCTAAGAAAACTACGTAAGGACCATAGGTAAAGCCTATATAAATAGGGCTTGGTTGGTTCATGAGACATATCTTCATATCTTCATAGTTCTTTGAGAACTGAATAGCTTGAGAGTTAATTCTTTTTGTATTGTGAAGAGGATTTCCACTTGATTGATAATACATGGTTGGTGTTTTATGCTGGTGCTTTCCCCTGGATATATCTTGTGTTATGTGTGATTATTTCTCTTGATCAATTATGCATGTTTCTACTTGATGTTGCTCATGAATTCGATTATGCTTCCACTTAATGTTTTGTAGAAGTAGAACAAGTATTATGCTTTAGGACATTGCATATATCAGTTTGTTCTACAAGTGAAATTTCTACACTTTCTTTCTAAGGTCTTAGGAGACACCTCAATCTTTTTTGCCTCTTTTTCTCCTCCTTCTGTCTTTTTCTCTATCTCTGTTGGTTTGGTTTCCTCTTGTTCTGTTTTTGTTTCTTCCTCCTCTGTTTTGGTTTCTTCCTTCTCCCCTTCTTGTTCCTCAGTTTCTTCCCCTTCTCCCCCTTGTTTCTCCTCCTCCCCACTATCAGAAGCACTGATATCATATGTGAAGGCCTTTATGTCATCTTCTGTTATCATGTTTATGAAAATCTCCCATGCTATGGGGATTGTGAAGGTATGGAGGGCTTCTTCCACTAACATTTTAATTAACCCATGGTGAGCCAACTGATCTGGACCTCCTGCCTTCAACTTAATGCTGGAGTCTATGAGGGACTGTAGGAGAAAATAGGGGATGCTGAGTTTCTGGGGTGTTGGAGTGTCCATGCCATATCTCAACTCATGGAGAAGTCTAAAATGGTAGCCATAGACTATGTTATACCTCCCTTCATAGGAAATATATTTGATGATTTGGTAACTGACCTCATCCCAAGGGTAGGGTATGCTTGTCCTTCTAATGCCATTTTTGTCTTCTACAGGATGTTCATTGTTTTGGAAGAAGTTTTTCTTGGCAGACTGTCCAATTGGCTTTTCATCTTTGCTCCAAGGTAATCCAAGAGGAAGGGTGGTAACCCTACTGATAAATTCTGGGGTGATTTCCATGGAGAGACATCTAAAAGTAATAGTGGCATGGGTCCTTGAGTGAGGGACTAAAGAAAGGGAAAATTCCTAAGCAACTTCTTCATCAAACCCTCGGAATTTCTCAAAAAATGGCATCCAGTTTGCTCCAGTGAATATGGCTACCAACTAGGGATGTTCATGGAGCCTAGTTGAATTTGTGGGCTCCTTCCTCATGAATCCCCCTATCATTTTTCTTATACCCCTTTTGAACACCAAATGATGGAGACAAAAATTTTGTAGAAAACAGGAAAACAGAGAAAAACTGTGTTTTTTTTAAGAAAATAGGCAGAATTTTTTTATGTAATTCCTCTTCTTCTATGGACTCAATTCCTCCTTAAAATTATATCATTCCTTGCACATATTGATAATCAAGGTGGGTATGCACAGAACCTACCTCCTCAAGCCAGAAATCGAGCAAAAACCCCGTGTTTTCTCCTTAAAAACAACGTACTGCCCCCCTGTAGAATTGCCTGTAGAACCTGTAAGTGCTCCTATAGAACACCGATAGTAGGAGGATGGATGAAAGCGATGGAGAAAGATGGTTTAGAGGCTATGGGGGTGACAAAGAGCTTGCTGCAACTAAGTCGACGAGGATGAAATGAAAGAAAAGGTGGTGAAGGAGTTTCGAGGAGGAGTACTTATTTCTTCTTTTAGATATTTCTAGTGACGGGGTGAGCTGGCAAAGAATGTATGTTGCCATATTTGGACCGTTGGTCCCCACTCTCCTTGTCATCATGATTTCTTTCTGCAATCACCTCCCATCATTGCATCGAAGTTTTCAAACCCTCCACTACCTGTCCTTGGGATTTCTCCCTGATTTAACTACATGCACGTGTGGTGGCATCTTCGGATGAGTGCAGTTAACTGGCCACCTCTTCTCATTCAACCCTAACCATCTCATTCGCTTATGAATATTTTTCAATTACACCAATGCAACAGAGGAGCGGGTTAGTCACTTACCTGTGAGTCGAATGTATGTGTTGTGAGACATTTTGGCTCCTTTTTCTGTTGCATACTTATATTTCCTTTGCTGCATGTATGTATTTCCGTTGCTGCATGGTTTATGCTTTCTGATGTGTGGCTAGTTGTTTTGTGCAGGTATCCTCTAGTTGGATCTAGCTTCAGATGTCTCCTTCAATCCCATGGTTTCACTTCTTTTGCTGTTGTGGCTTGATTTTAAGGGGATTAGCTGCTACAGGAATTCCTACAGGAGCTCCTGTAGTTGCTTCTCCCTTTAAAATTTTAGCTGATTTTTGTGTTGGGAGCGGTGAGGATGATGTCAGAGATGCTAATGTAGATGGAGAGGTACTTGGTAAGCCGCAGGTGAGATTTGAGGTGTTGCTCCCTTTATTTCTTACTTTTTTTCTAAAAATTGGTTTATGTGTTTCACTGTGACAGGAAGGGAAAAAATGACGATGATAATGTGATGCAGGTGTGGGATGGATGGAAAGGAGGGTGGATAGTTGTAGGAGGGTTTACATGCTCTTCATGAAGCTTCCCATCCCCTCAGTATTGCTTTTGGAACCATTTCTGGCTCTCGGTGATTTCTATAGGAGCCTCCTGTAGAAAACACAGGGCCTCCTGTAGGACACACAGTTTCTGAAAAAAACACAGTGGGGTGGAAGAAAGGTCAGAAATGATGGAGTAGAGTGTGAAGGAGATGAAATAGGCTCTGTGGCATCTTCTCTTGCTCCGTGTGGTCCTCCTGTAACCTGCAATGCACATTAAAATTCAATTTTCTTTTTTTCTTTTCTCTATTTTTTTTTTTTTCTCTATTTTTTTTTTTTTGGAAAGACAACTAGGGTGCCTCAAGGAGGTTTTCACCTTGATTGCCTGCCTTGGGTGCCTCCAAGGGAGGTTTTCACCCAGGGATATTATTCTCTTTTCTTTTCTCTTTTTTTCTGCATCACTGGGCCACCTCAGAAGAGGTTTTCAACCCAATGATGGGACTCAAGCGCCTCATGGAGGTTTTCACTTGAGTCCTTATTATTTTTTCTTTATTCTCTATTTCTTCAATGTGTGGAGGCTGAGACATGCCCCACTACCATCACTGTTTTAATCAGATCTTCAATGAACTCTCGATTGGAGAGGGGCTTCTTGTAAATTTTCAACCTATGTCCATTAACAAGCATGGATTTGGCTTCCTCATCAATGGTTCTGATAAGAACTGAACCATTGTCATTGCATTTTTCCACAATGTAGGGTCCCAGCCATCTTGTCCTCAGCTTGCCCTTGAAGTCTTTATACCTTGAATCATAGAGCAATGCCTAATCTCCCTCTTGGAATTGCTTCTGCTTGATATTTTTATCATGCCATATCTTCCTCTGAAGCTGAAATACCTCTGTGTGGAGGAGGGCCTACAATCTTTGTTCATCCAATCCATTGAGCTGGAGTAGTCTTTCCTTCTGTGCATGACTGAGGTCTAGGTCCAGATGAGTTGCCATCCTTAGTGTATTGTATTCAAATTCTATTGATAGTAAAGCCTTCTTCCCATAGACCAGTTCATAGGGTGTGAACCCTATGGTGGTCTTCCATGTTGTGTTGTAGGCCCAGGTGGCCTCAACTAATCTATCTACCCAATATTTTTTGTTGTTGCCCATTACTTTGGCCAGAATTCCTTCCAAATCTTTGTTAGTGACTTCCACTTGCCCATTGGCTTGTGGATGGTAAGGGGTGGAAGTCCTGTGCTTGATTTTATGATGTGTGAGTAGGTCTTCAATCAAATTGGAAGTGAACTTACTGCCTTGATCTATGACCAGTTCCCTTGGATACCCAAACTTATAGAATAGGTTTTCTCTCAAAAATTCAGCTACTTTTTCCTCTGTTGCTACTTTGATTGCTTTTGTTTCTGCCCATTTTGTCAGATAATTAGTGCAGACAATGATGTATTGCTTCTGTTTTGAAGGAGGGTTGATAGGACCCACAAATTCCATGCCCCACTTCTCAAATGGCTCAAAGGTCACTTGAGGTTGCATGGGAATCTCATCCTTTGGAGTAGGTTTCCCCATCCTTTGACATTGATCTCATTGGTTGGTGTATCTCCTCACATCTTGATGAAGAGTGGGCCAATAGTAGCCTGCTTGCAATATTTTGAAGGCAGTTCTCTTTGCTGCAAAATGGCCTCCACAAGGGTCGTCATGACAGGTTATGAGAATGTCAAAAACTTCCTCCTCCCTAACACATCTTCTGAAGATCTGATCTAGGCCAATTTTGAAGAGATTTCCCCCAATCCAGGTGAAAGGGGTGCTTTTCCTCATGATCTTGCTCTTCTCCTTTGAGGACAGGTGTGGTGGAAACTGTGTTGAAACCAAATAGTTTGCTATATCAACAAACCATGGAGAGAGTACTGAGATAGAAAACAGGTGTTCATCTAGAATTTGATCATCCACCATTCCGTCTTCACCTGCAGGCAAATTTACTCTAGACAAAAAGTTATCAACAACATTTTCTTTACCAGGATTATCAACAATGGTCAAATCAAACTGTTGCAATAAAAGAAACCATCTAATAATGCGAGCATTTACATCTGGTTTGTTCATTAAATATCTGATTGCAACATGATCAGTGTGCACAAAGGTTTGATAGCCTATGATATAATGTCTAAATTTGTTTCAGGAATGCACCACAGCTAGGAGTTCCTTCTCGGTTACCATGTAGTTTAACTTTGCCTTCGACAAATTTTTGCTTATAAAGTATATGGCATAAGGTAACTTTTCATCAATTTGTCCTAAGGCTGCTCCTATTGCTTTGTTCGAGGCATCCATGTGAATGTGGAAAGGTAGGGCCCAGTTTGGGCCTCTCAAAATTGGGGCAGTCACAAGTTTGCTTTTCAAGGTATCTAGGGCTTCTTAACAGTTTTCGGTCCATATAAATTCGACATCTTTTCCTAAAAGACCAAACAACGGAGAGGCTAACTTGCTGAAATCTTTAATGAATCTTCTGTAATATCCAGCTAAGCCTAGGAAAATTCTGACGTCTCTCACTGTTTGAGGAGGTGGGACCCTTTAGATGATGGCAACTTTGTTGGGGTCCACCTGTAATCCTTGTAGAGATATTGCATGACCTAGCACGGTCCCTTCAGTCATCAAAAATTCACATTTTTCCAGACTGAAAGTTAGATAAAGCTTCCTGAAAGTTAGAACCATAAGGAGTGAAATCATCCATATATATTTCCAGTGCATCATGAACCAGTTCAGAAAATATATTCAATACTGCTCTGGAAAGTGGCTGGAGCATTACACAAACCAAAAGGAAGGACCCGATATGCAAAGGTACCCCAAGGACAAGTGAAAGTGGTCTTATCTTGGTCTTCCAGGTTGATTTGGATCTGATTGTATCCGCTAAACCCATCTAGGAAGGAGAAAAACTTTTTCCCCGCCAGACCATCTAACACTTGATCTATGAAAGGCAAAGGAAAATGGTCCTTTTTAGTGGCTTTGTTCAATTCCCGATAATCGACATAGATTCTCCACTTACCATTTTTCTTTGGCACTAGCACCAAAGGAGAGAACCATTTACTATTAGGGATGGGGTAGATGAATCCTCCATCAAGTAATTTTTGCAATTCTTCCTTAACAATGTCTTTAAGGGTTGGATTCATCCTCCTTTGAGGCTACTTGACTAGTTTGCAATCTTCCTTAATGTATATATGATGAGTACATATTGAAGGGTGCACTCCCTTCATCTCCTTATAACTCCAGGTGAAGGCATCTAAATGTTTTCTCAATAAGCTGCACAGCTCCTTCTCCTGGGAAGTGGATAGGGATGGATTGATTTTCAAGGTTCTTTCTGGGCTGAACTCTATATTCTTAACACGGAGAGAGGTCGGGTCGGCCACACAGAGATCAGTTAAGGGATTGTTTTTGGTTTCTTTGACTATGTCCTCTAATGGTAAGGTACTGGGGGGTGGATTCTGAATTAAATTTTCATTTATATCATCCTCATCTTATTGTTTTCCCCCCATGACAGTTTCTAATGCACAAAGCAGTGCAGAATAGACTTCATCCTCATCCTCCTCCTCCAACCAGAGAGGTAAATCATGTTCTAGCAAGGGCTAGGCATGAGGGTATAGGACTAACTGTTTAGGCATATGCCCGTTCTTGATGGTCATGTTCCCAGCCTGACAGCTGATATAGGCATCGGCAGTAGCCAACCAGGGTCTTCCCAGGATGAGAGGATACCCAGTGAGCTTTGCCTTCAGCTAGAGAACCAAGAAATCAATAGGGTACTCCCAAGAATCAATGGAGACCATCTCATCTTCCACAATCCCCTAAGGGGTCATGGTGGAGCGGTCTGCTAGCTGCAGTACTGTCGTGGTCTTTCTCAAGGAGCCCTAGAGGTCAAGTTTGAGCATGGTGTCCTTTGTCATCACATTAATGGTAGCTCCCAGATCAATCAAGGTGTGTGGGATCATGGTGCCATTGATGTGGACATCAATTACTGGGCTTCCAGGGTCTAGATATTTCGGATAGATTACCTACCCCAACATCAGGTCGGACATTTGTCCTATGCAATTGATGGTTGGGGCATCTATCTTGCACCTGCCTGGATGCTTAAAGCACTTCTCTTTGATCATCCTATTGTATATAAGCACACCTTTTATGGCTTGGAGAAGTGGTATCTTTACACATAACTGTTTCAATTCTCCCAGAAGTTTAGTTTCTTCTGGGATGGGTTGTGTTGTCCCGGATAGTCTCCCAGGAAAGGGTGGAATTGCTTTAGGTTCACTTTCCTCTTTATCTTCCTCAACCTCCCTAGGGGGAGGCTGGCTATCTGGGAGAACCTTCCCAGATCGTAGGTTAATCTCCTGAATCTCCACAACATAAGTTGGGCATGATGGTTCCCCACTATATACTTGTTGAGCCTGTCTGTTGTTCGGGTTCGGGTTCGGCTAGGCAGGCATTTGGGGTTGCCTTGGTGGAGCAAGAGGCAATGGTTGTGGTTGAGTAGGTGGTGGAGGCAAAAGAGCAGGAGGAGAGTTGTACTAGGGCCTCCACCCTTGATGACATACATTCCACTGAGGTTGTGGCTAAGAATAAGATTGGAATGAATAAGCAGCTGGTTGGGCATGGTATTGAGATGGAAAGGCCCAAGGAGGAAGCGTGGACCAGGAAGGATGAGCAGTGGGGCCCCAAGAAGGTATGGAAGTGACTTGGTTAGGGTTGTATTATGCCTAAGATGTCCCTTGCATCCCCTGCTGGTATGGTCTATGTCCATGCGGTCCTTTGGTTCATGAAATACAGTGGTTCAGTGGCTCCTTTGGCCCCTTGGTATACAGCTTTAAGTCCGGGCAAGGAAGGGAACTTGTCTGTAGAGTGATCTTCTTCACAAACTAAACAAACCTCTATAGAATTCAATGGGCATTCGTTCCTAGGATGCCTCCTGGTGGACCTAGGAGAAAAAATGGCCAAAGCCCTATCTACTTCCTCTTGTTTCCTTTTGAAATGTAAGGTATCCATTTGCATGGCAAGAGTTTGCAGCATCTCACTCTTGAAGTCTTTTAACATGTTTCCAAGTTCACCTTTGATGGATGAATTGGATGAGGAGGTACTGGCTATGGGTTGACTCCCCTTTCCTATCTTTTTGGTTGCTCTAGAATGGTTTCTAAAGACAGTCTTTATGTCCTCATAAGGTAGTTGGTAGATGTCTCCCCTGGCCAATAAATGGAGGGTGTCTAGAAGGTCTTCTGGAATTCCCCTGAGCAGGACCAACTTCAGAGACCTAACCCTTTTGTAACTGAGCTGGAACCTCTCTTCATAATCTTCCAAGGATTCATCACTTCCCATGGTCATTCGGAAGATTTCTTCCTTGGTATCTTTTGACCTACAGTAGTCTCGGTATTTGTTATTAAAGGCCTACTGCATCTGAGCCCAAGTTGTGATGCTATTGCCAGGTAACCCCATGAACTAGCGCAATGTTGCATCCTTGAGAGTAGAAGGGAATAGTTTCAACTTTTGCTCATCTTCTGCATAGTCATAGGTTCGGCAGATGACAGAAAACTCAAACAAGAAGGTGTCAGGATCTTCTGTGGTCAAACCATGGAAGTGAGGTAGGGCTGAGGGACTTATATTCTTCATTTTGGTGTCCCCATTGGTCTCCCGGATGGGAAAGGTACCCTCTATTCTTTCTCCATTCCCCTAGCATTTCTGTTTTCAGCCATTGTCTCAGGAGGGATGTTTTCTTCTTCTTCTTCCCCTATAGGTTCTTCAAATATCTCTGGTTGTTCACCTAAAGGTTCTTCTTGATCACTGCCACCAAAGGTTGGCTATGTGATGTAGTGGGGGTGTTGGGAAAGAATTTTCCTGAATTATCTCTGTTCCTATGAGGCATGAAAGGAAATCTTTTTGGTTGGTTTTTGTGTTTTCCCTGCTTGTACCTACAAAACTGAAATTGATTGAACAAACAAATTGCAGCTAACTGAAATGAACTTGCTAAAATGAAATTGCAGAACTGTAAAGGAAAGCGAATGAAATGTAGAACTAAAAGCAAGGAAATGACTAATCTACTTTTGTTGAAATGAAGTTGCTGAAATGAAATTTGTAGAATTGAAACTGAAAGAAAATGAAATGCATAACTGAAAGCAAGGAAATGACTAATCTACTTTTGTTGAAATGGAAATTGCATAATTGAAAATGAAAGCAAGGAAATGCGGAAACTGAAAGAAACAACTACTCTACATTTGCTGAAATAAACTACTTAGCAAAAGGTTGCGATAGAAAATAGAAGAAAGAAGTAATCACAAAATACTCTGACACTTCCCCGGCAACGGTGCCAAAAGGTGGTGAGCACCAGTATTGCAGCAATAATGTTGCAACTCCTGGGCTTCCTACTTTACTTTTATCAACTCGATAGTTCGTAACAAACTTGGAAGCGACGGTGTTGTATGCACAAGTACTAGTTCTTACTACAGGCTGTCACTTGGTCAGCTGGCACAAGATCACTAGGAGCTCAAGCCAACTTCTATGGATTCCAGAAGAAGCTCTATATGTGATGAAAGAAAGGAAAGCTTACTCTACAGAGGCTATTCTACTTGCAGAAAGGAAAAGAAGACTGAAATGTAAAGTAAACCTAGCAAACCCTACTTAACCAACTAATACTACTTTTGCAGAAAGAGAGATGAAAAACCATGAAGTGAATGCCATTACCTACTCAGGAAGTAAACAACATCTACTCAATCTATTTCTAGAAGTAAATGAGAAAAAAAAAAACATTTTTTTGGATTTTTATGTATTTTTATGTGAAATCGTCATGCATGTAATTTATTTTATTGTGAATGTGGCAGCAATTAGGTGGCGATGGAGGGTGGTTTTTGGACTTGAGAAGATGTAGGATGGTGTGTATGGGTCCTAGGAGGTCTCAGGTGGTCTTCCGAAGGCTTTTCCCACAATCGGACTTCAAAAAGAAGCCTACAGGAAATTCTACAGGAGTCTGCAGGGGATCTACAGGAGGCCTAGAGGAGGTCTATAGGAGGATGTCGAGAGTAGTTTTGAAGGTTTTGAAGGTGTGAGAGTGGGTGGAAAGGGTAGCTGAAGGCTGGGATGATGTGTTAAGGTTCCTAGGGATCACCAAGGATTGCTAGGAGAGGAAAAGATGGTCGGGAGAGAGGAAGAAATCCTATGGAAAAACACATAAAACTAAGGCAGATTTGAGGTGAACTTTGGGCGACCTGTAGGGCATAGATCAGGGAGAGAATGTGATGGCTAGTAGGTTAACTTGCTATGAGAAGAGATTTGCTACAAAAGGACCTGAAAATCAAACAAGGAGATCAAGCAAGCAAGGAAACTAAGTACATCAAAAAAAAAAAAATTTCATCAAGCTAATCTAGATTATGAGCTATGGAAAGAAATATTGAAAAATGCTATAATGAGAGAAAGCATGGAAGGAAACTTATTGCAAGACAGAAATGAGCATGGTGAAAGAGATCTAAAGCAAAGCATTAACCTTCTCACAAACTGCAACACTAGAAATCCTGTGGAGAAGGCAAATCTATATTTTTTGTGGCAGCGAGAGGGTCTTGGCCTCAGTTCATGGTCCCAAAGGGAGGAAAGGAGGCCATGGCTCTATTGATGGCCTTTTTGTATCTTATTTCTATCACTGTTCAACCTACTATAGAAAACTCAAATGGAAACAACCAAAAGCAACCTATTCTTAACCAAGAAAGAAATTTATCTAACAGCAACTAATCCATAAACTGAAACAAAGCATATAAATACAAACAAGAGGAGCTTGGGTTCTTGGATTGGGCCCTAACCCAAGAGCTTCAGCCCTCTGAGGTAACTTAGTTCTAGCTCAAAAAGGATCTCATCTTTATTATCAAAATAATAATAAGATTACATGAAACTGTCAACAAAAGTAAGCTCGAAGTTGAGCAGAGCAAAGTTGCAACAAAAATTTGAAAATTTGACTAACTTCCTAATGAGGCCCTAAGATTTTCTACTTATACAACTGAAGCTCCCAACAACTTCCTTAAAATCAGGGAGGCTTGGCTCCCAAAACTTGAGATAAACATAAGTTATCCTCCATTTGCTCGGCTACCTCCTAATGCATTGATTTGGCTATTTGTGCTCCGAGCTGCATGAAAGAGAATTCGAAGTGGGGAGTCATAAATGAGGGGGATACCCTCCTATAAATACTCTCCTTTGTCCACTTCAAATTATTGCTACCAATTGTCCATTAAAACTTTGACTTTGTCTTCAAAATTCAACAAAAATCTGCATTAAACACATATTAAACTCCATGGCAACATAACCATCCCAACTCACTCCATAAGCATAAATATATTCAAAAAACATGCAATAAGCTAAGAGAATAGTTGATTAAAATATGTTAGGAGGCAAAATAAGCCCATATAATTACCCATTTATGGGGCTCATCAGGGTAGCCTCGAGGCAACACTTGATTGTTTAAGATTTGAGCCTGTACAGAGCATTGAGCACCAAGCTACCTTGCCACCCATGAATACATGACCGAACAGATCCAGTGTAGAAATGATGATGGCTGCAAGAAGCACAGTGTGATTCACGGAAGTTACCCCAGAGCCCCGTGTGACCCAGGAGAAGCCTAGATAGGCGCCAATTGCACCAAAGGTTCCAAAGTCCCCACACACACCGCGACCACAAAAATACAAGCAAACAATGGGGCCAGTTCGGGTATCACCATGGAACCCACAGTTTAGTAAATTGTCAATGGCAAAGAAGCGAAAAGCTGTCACTTTTGAAATAGAGGAGGAGGAGGAAGATTTGCAAGCCCTGTTGTGTGTGGAGCATGATTGTTCAAAGGTCTTTGTTTCATCCGGATGTATACCCCAAGAAGTCTTGTACACCCCTCCACGCGGGGGGGTGCGGGGGGGAGTTGTCCCCCCCCACGGGGGTCCGGGGAGGCCGATCCCCCCCGGCTGGGGGGTCCGGGGGCCAGCAGTCCCCCGGTGGGGGCTCGGGGGCAGCACCCCCGAAGCTAAAAGCAAATGTAAAATTGCCTTGTAAAAGTATAGTAATTTCTAGTCAATCTGGGCCGTTCATTAGGCGGATGATCTGACGGTAGAACTTATGTTTAGTTTAGGGTTTTTGCCCTAGAAGGCAACCCCTCTCTTTGTATGAGGGTATTGTATTTGAGGCTGTGAAATAGATGTGTATTCGGTGAGCGAGAAACAGAGAGGTGAGACTGTGAGAGAAAACAGAGGATATTACAACGGATTTGTTGTAGGTTGTGTCTCTTCATTTTGCTGGATAATAGAAAGGAAGGACTGGTTGTTCGGGGTGGACGCAGCCCAAACTGGGTGAACCACGTATATCTATGTCTCTCTTGTTTTGTGCATTTTCTATGTTTATATTTCTGTAATATTTTATGTGTTCCATTGCTCCATAATATATAATTTTCTAACAAGCCCTGATCGCCCAAATTGAAGCATATGATGATGAGGTGGAGAATGTCTGCCAAGTACCTTCGATGATAAAGTTACCCCCCTGTGGCAGGGGATAGCCAAGGTACCGAAGGACCGAGAGGCCACAAAGAGTGCACTCCAGACCCCGCTTCTTTTGGATGAAATAAGGTTTGAAGGTCCACCACTGGGACAGGTACCTAATATAAAGTTCGAAGATTGGGACCTTATGGACAGCAAGAAGTTCCCACAGTTGGGCGCGGAGAAATTACTACAGCAGAAATGGTTATGTGTTGTGGAGAAGGCTAGGTTACTCAATCTGCAGTGGATACCCCACTACCACAGCACGCCCATCACAATTTTTGTCATCCAGCAGCTACTATGCCTAGTACACAATGGGTATCTCTGGTTGGAGGAGCCAATTCCCATCACGACCGATTTAATTCACCATATTTCTTGGCTGCCCATCAAAGGAATTAATCACGCAGCCATAGCAGGATAGAGCAGTGACTTGGCCCTCGTAGAAGCTATGAATGCCAAATATAAGCTTGAGGAAAGGAAGAGAGGGTATGTAATAGAGAGCATCAAGGACCAAGGGGTCCACGTGGCCACCCAGCTGCTGGCCGGCAAGCTAATTAGGAAATGTCATGCAGACGAAGTGCCAGCATCTGTAATTCCATTGGCAGAGCAGTGCACAGAGGGGGTCCAGTTCAAATAGGCACAATTTCTCTATGATGAGTTTTTGACAAATACTAGGGATGCCCAGGAGTAGGGTAAGACCTTCCACTACACGTGGTTGCTCTTATCCATCTTGTTGGTTGCAAGGGAGCTACGGAAGGACAGCCAGTTTCCCACCATTGAGAGGAACATACTCGAGGTCATGAGGTACACCTCGCTTTGGGCTATGAAAGATGCGACGAGGATTCACGAGATAATGGTGTTCTCGGTGTTCATGGAGGTGAGCATCCGAACATGGATCAATCGCAGGCCACACTTGTCCCCTACAGTATATAACAGTTTGCAAAGCGTGGCAGAGTTCAAGGCAGATATGCATAATTTGTATATCCGGGCGTGAAAGGATCCAACCCGAACATGGGTAAAGCTTCCATTCATTGCAACAGATGATGCAATATTCAATGTGATGGCATCATGCTCTCTGGAGTGGCGCACTCCGGACTTGGAAAAACCAAAAAAGATCACAGCACAACAGCAGAAAAAGGAAACAAAGTTGTGCATCGCGAAGCTGGCAGAGAGAAAACACCAGGAACAGGAAGCGGCCACGCAGCGGAAGGCGGCTGAGGCAGTAGTGATAGCACAAACCACAACCGCACCCACTGAAGAGACTGAGGAAGGCAGGGAAATGTCCACGGAGCAGGACATATAAGGGGAGGCTGAGACAGAGGAACGCACGGACCCTACACCAAAATCGACCCAACTCAAGAGGTCACGTGTCCAGGAGAAGCCAACCACACGGAAAAAGACAAAGGCAATGAAGACCTCTGAGGGAGACCTTCTTGACAGTGGCAAACCAGTTCGTGATGTCACTAAGGATGCTCTTAAAGAATTAATGATGGAGCAGACAACTGTGTTGGGGGCGCTTAGAGCACAGTTGCAAGCATTACAGGTGCGACCCCTAGGAATGATGACACCGCACCTTGCGGAAGGTGCATCCGAAGCCGAGCAGATGTTGCGCACCTGCACAATGAACACTTTGGTGTTACCAGAAGGCACCGTCTTAGCA
The DNA here is from genome assembly GCA_031772625.1 of Pinus tabuliformis. Taxonomy (NCBI): domain Eukaryota; kingdom Viridiplantae; phylum Streptophyta; class Pinopsida; order Pinales; family Pinaceae; genus Pinus; species Pinus tabuliformis. The sequence goes on from CM062816.1 coordinate 31,717,501, forward strand.
GAAGTTGAGGGCGACATGAGGGGTTGGGGGTTGAATTTGGCTGCCCTTCCCAGAGAAACCCTATACCAGTTGCAGGATGGGGTAACTGCTGAGCTTCGTGCTAGGGAGGGCCGCGCCCTCCAAGTCTTGAGCGAGTAGAAGTTAAATTTAGAACAGCTCAGCCTGCAGCGTGACAACCTGGTCGCACAAAACCAGGGATTAGAATAGGTCATGGAGGAGGCCTGTAGTAGCATACCGGAGTTGGCTGTGCCGGTGGCACTCCCCACCGCAGAAAAGATTCACCAACTAGCAGCTGGAGTCCGCAAGACCCAGGAGGAGGCCGCGAAGGTTCAGTTGGAGCTGAACTTGCAGATCGCAGAGCTGCGACTGAAGGCACAGCCCTCTACACCCCCGGAAGTCAGAGAGCAGCGCCACCACGCCATTCAATCGAGGTTGGAAGTGATAGAGCATGTTGTACGGGATTGTTGGATCAGTCCCTATTCACACTCACTTCACTGCAGAAGACCCAACGCTACAGCAGTTAGAGACAGAAGCGTAGGAGTTGCAGTAGGCCTATGACAATGTTCGGGGGACTGCGCAGACAGTTGCCCTTAACCAGCGATTGGCCAAGATGAGGGAGGCCTAGGCTCTGAAGGAACAGGTGGATGCTGCACACCAAAAAGAAGCAAGGCTTAAAGCACACATCTAGCCTTGGCTCGAGGAAGCATTCACGGTCACCGCCACGATCAAGGAAAAGCTGGCCCAGATGCAGGATACATATGTGCTAAGGCAAGAAGGTGCCTCTGTCAATGATGCATCGGAGGGTCGCGCACAACTAATACAGCAAACAGTGGAGGAATGTGTAGCAAACGTTAGCGAAGCGCATAAGTTACTTGATGGACCCCGCGTGAAAATCACCGCACCAGCCGAGTGACTCGGGACGAGTCACGATGCTTGTGTTGGCGGCCTGTTGGGCAAAAAATCCCCCCATAGCAGGTTTTTGGGGCTTGAAGCCTAAATTTTGATCAAATGTAATGTCAAGACCCCACAAAATGCAGGCGTGGAGTGCGAGAGTCTAGGGATGTCTGCCCTAAAATATTGTAATTTAATATAGAATGTGTCAGCCTACCCATGGTCCACGAACCATGGGAATGTATAAACAGAGCGAGGCTCTAAGTGTAGAAGTTAGTTTTTAATCTTGATCTGAAGTAATATGGGTTTTTGAATAAGGAATTCACTCTGAGTCTATAAGTTTGAGTCTTGGGTTATAATAGTAAGGAGAGGCTCTACAGGTGTGTGCGCAAAGGCCTGGTAGAGTCTGTAGCTGTGTGTGCAGACCCCTGCAGCTGAGTGCGCAGGGCGGAGTTGGGATTGTAACTGAACAGAGGTTTAATAAAAGATAAGTGGATTCTGAAATATTGTGCATCTGCTCGTAGATCTGTGTGTTTATGCTTCTATTATATTCTTATGCATCTCTTTACAGTTTATGATTACGCGCACTTGTTATGAATGTTGAATGATTGATGAGAATATTGGGCCCACATAATTAAGTTAAGATCTATAATAATAACATAGTAAGGATAAAGGATCTAGACAGCGCCTCTTCGCGCTCTTTACAGAGCTACGCGAAGGTTAGACAACAGCACAGAGCAGTGAAAGCGCACAGGATCGGTTCGTGAACTTCCCAGACCTCATCAAGACATCCCTAGGGTGCGGAAACCTGGTTCCAGCACCCTCCCATACTACCTCAGGTGAGACCTTAGTTTGCGCTCTGCGAACTGTTGCCGAAAGGGCTGGTAGTTTTGGGATTTGTTTGGCTAAATCACTTCTAAACCTGGGTCAGACCCCAACAAGCCAACACCTGTACACTCAACTAGTATACAATTGATAATTACAATGTGCCTTTTCCTCCACTCCAGCTATGCAATTCAAATTCCATGCATGTCTGGGCTATTTTTAACTAAATGACTAGTTTAACTCAGAGATCAGTGAGTTAACAACAATTCTACTACTCAAATTACCTTCAACCGACACAACTAATGACTTGAGCTCAGTTAACTGAGTTCAACTAAAAATAACTAAACTAGATTGCTAAATTTTAGAAATCACTACATGCACAACCCTACTTCTAGCATATAACTTGAATTTACTAAGTTAAATAATAGACAAGGCCATGTTACACAAGTTAACTACAATCCAAGTTATCCTAATGATGTGGACAATATAATTACTCAATTTAACTAAGGAAAAAGTCAAATTGAGCCTTTCTTGCTACAATTTCTAACACTCCCTCACAACAAGAAATGAATTTTACACCACCCCTTTCCTATACCTATGGAATTCGATGTTATGAAACCAGCTCAAGAAAAGATAGAAAAGATAGATCAACGCCTTAGAATTCAGCCTCTTCGAGGGGGCAACCTCCTTTACATTACATAAATGAACAATTCTTGGATGATACAAATGAAAAAACCTCCTTTCTATATATAGGAGTCTAAGGAGTCACAATATAATCCAGCCGACCTAACAATAATAATATAAAGCCACAAAAATAACAATAGAGGGATTCTATGGGGCACGGAAATAACAATATGGGGGTAATAGGGGCACAACAATATAAATAAGGGGTATAACTATAATAGTAATGGGGTAATCACTAGTATTATAGGGACCCAACATGCCCCTCTCCTTCAAAAAAGTGTTGTCCTCAACGCTTGAGTAATTATGGATACTTCTGCATAAAATTCTCATCCTCCCATGTGGAATCTTCAGCGGATAAGTTCTTCCACTTGATAAGATACTCTGAAATTGATCGATTTCGTAGCTGTCGAGTTCTTGTTTCTGTGACTGCTTCCGGTTCCAATATAATTTTTCACTCCTCGTCAAGTTCTGGCAATATTGTTTGAATTGGGCACTTGTCGCCTATAACCTTCTTTAAACATGAAACATGGAAAACTGGGTGCAATCAAGAAGCTGCAGGAAGCTCCAATTTGTATGCCATAGTACCAATCTTTTGCAACACCTTGTACGGACCATAATACTTTGGTGATAGTTTATCATCCTTCTTAGCTTGCTTTAGGGACATTTGCTTATATGGTTGTAGCCGTAGGAATACCCAATCACCTACATCAAAACTTCTTTCACTACGATGTTGATCTGCCTGTTGTTTCATTCTGTTTTGTGCCAACACGAGGTTATCCTTTAAGAGTTGGTGGACTTGTTGTTGATGTTCGATGTGATGTTCCACTGCCTGAACCTTAGAATTTTCTCTTAAATATGATGTGATGGATGGTGGTTGATACCCATAAAGTGCCATAAATGGGGTCATTTTTGTTGTTGTATGGAAGGAAGTGTTATACCACCATTCAGCCAGAGGCAACCATTTGACCCATTGTGTCTGTTTATCAGATACAAAGCAACGAAGATATCCTTCCAAACATTTGTTTACTATCTCAGTTTTCCCATCAGATTTAGGATGATAAGATGTGTCGCACGGAATGAGTCGATCTTGCGGACAAGATAGACCTTCCTAGAATCTAAAGAAGACCTAACGACAAGCAGACCAACCAGACACTATCTTTCTCTAAATATGCTTCAATAAACAATAGCAAACAAAGGTTTTTAGGGCCTACCTTTGGTCCAACGCAAGCTTGTGGATGCCCTCGCTCCTTTGATCCAAATGAGCTCCTTTTCGCGAATCTGCAAACACAAACAAGGCAAACACATTAAATAGCACTTGAAAAACCAATTGCATAAAACATATTTAACATGAAAGTCAAGGAGTCCATGAAACAAATAACATAAGATACTTGTTGAGAAAAATGAGTTTGATTGTATTAATTCAAAAGAAGAAGAACCTTACAACCTTTGCCTTGATGCTGTACAAGCTCCTCCCAGGGTCCAACAAGATGTCTCCTCTACTTTGACAAGTTTCACTCAATCTCCAATGGAACCAAGAGGTATGTAATCTCTCCTCTCAAGCTCAACCAAAGAGTCTCAATTTCACCAGCATTTACCCTCAAAATGTTCAGCTTCTAACCTCCCTAGTCCTCACCCCAATGTCTGTATTTATAGTGCAATGGAGGGAAGTTACTAGGTCCTCCTTCAAAGGGATAAAACCCTCCTTCAAAGGGATAGCTCCTTTAGTCAAGGGATTAGCTCCTTCTCTTTTGGGATGCATGAACCACCTCAGAGCGAACAATCCACGTCAAAATTCCTTCTAGAAAACTCTAGAATTAACCCAAAGTGAGTTTTTTAAGATAAAAATTGCGCCTTTTGACTTTCACAGGGGTCCGCACCTGCACCGTTAGGAACAGAGCGGGTAGGTACGCAGCTTTTGTACACAGAAGGTGCGGGACCGCAGGTGACCATGAGAGAAAGTGCGGAACCAGAGTTACATTGATTTTTAATGTCTTTCTCCCACCTCCAAAGCTTGATTTGAAGAGCTGAGGTCTTAGACTTGCTTAGGAGGACAGTACAAGTGATGATAGACCCATACTGACTGCAAATAATCATGGTGACGATATTTTTGTGTAACAGATTGCCCCCTAAAGTGCGAAGTCTATAGTAGATGAGGATTTCATTTATCATATAGTAAGAGTGAAGTACTTTATCATTTTGAGGATTATCTTGTGGAGAGCCCGGTAGGAACTTGTAAAAATATTCAATGCAAGATATATATATATGAGATCATATCATCTCTGAGGTAGGCATTCCCATACTCATATCAAAAGCTAACTAGAAAACCTATCTACTGTCTGATACAGGAATGATCTTGTAAAACATCATAAGTATAGACTCGTGTGAACACAGTATGGACGCAGCCATCTGTTTATGAATAGTCCACAACATAATGAATACAAAATTCCTCGCAGCCTGGATGGTGGAAACTAGATCCAGGGTCTTCATTTCTATATCCCGAAATAGTACGATTCTATCCATGCGAATAAATGTGTTGATGTCGAACATGGTAGAAACCACTTGATTACCAGTCAATGATGTAAACTGTTAATAAGTGTGAGAGAAACCACCAGTGATGTCAATGGCTCTCAAAGTACCCAGTACAATCCACGAGATGTGAGTAGATGTGTTGATGTCAAACATGTCACGGAATCCTTCGATCGAAAGTCAATGATGTAAACTGTCGTCAAAGGCGAGAAACCTGCCATTGAGGCATGTAGATTTCAAGGTACTGATGATTCCTAGATCATCTTTCTAGATAATGTGCTGATGTCGATAGAAAGCAATCCATCGTAGGCAAGCCCACAACACGAAATAATAGATCAAGTTGAAGAAATTTAGTTGCAAGGACTGACTCAGGGATGGTCAAGATGGATGACAGATATTTTGCAGATGAATGGCTTATTGGCAGTGACCTCTTGAACACATGACGACACAACAAATGGCTTGGTGACGATTGACCCAAAGTTATACCCAGAAACCGGCTGAAGACTTTCAATGTGGTTTGATCAACTGTTAGGCAAAGGATTTCCCAACCCAGGTGAATAAAATTGTCGTGTTCAAGAGTGGTTACAAAGTATGACAAACAGACTCATTTTCCTCTCTTTTCCCCCACCATTTCTGGCAAGTACCTCTTTATTTTTGACAAGCTTGAGGAGGATAACATTTGCTTGATTATAAGCTCATCCTTCGGATGAGTCCAACTTAGTTTAGATTCGAACCCTAAGAAGGAGTGGTTCGCTCCTGTTTGTAATTGAACAGGTCCTTTACTGTGAAATTTTAACGAGTCCAGTATAGGAGAAACTCGGTGTTTTTCAATTTTAGAGAGTCTGAAAAAACCTAAGAAGACTCCAGGGTTGACCTTTTTCGTAAATTTGTGTCTCCCAAGCCCAAAAAAGTATAAAATAATACTTGAGAGAACCGCTTGATCCTTTATGACCAAGGAGTACTTTTCGTTATTAGTGTCACTGACCCGAAAAAGTAAAAAAGCGATCAAAGACACGTCATTTTATAATCAATATCGAATTTGAAACGACAAAAATCCGGAAATCTTTTCATGTTTTTTACGGTCGGAAAAGAGCTATAAGTGGACCGTCTTTTAATTCCGTTTTAACGAGTGTAAAAGAAACGCTCGGCAATATTTTCATGTTTTAGGAGTCAAAAAAGGGCTTAAAGATGACTCTACTTGTTTTTTCGTTGAAAATAATAGATTTCGCCTGAACAATCCTGTATTCTGCACAAAGACACAAACATTACTCATACCTGTTTGAAATGGGTAAAAATGTCGTAAAATACCTTTTCAAAGTGAAACATAAACAAATTTGCAATTCATTTACTCAAAAAACTTATAAAAAGGGGTTTTGACAATTCATTTTTACCATTCGAGTTTGGGTGAGAAAATAGTGCTTTTGTTTAGAAAACTTCCCGTGAAGATTGTGGAAAATCCAACCGTCGGAATCGAGTGTCGTCTTCTCCAGGTAATCCACATCATCTTACTCTTCATTTTCAACCGTTTAGTTTTTTGATTTAGCCCCTCATTTTGTTTTTTGGGAGAGTTTTTAGGCGCAAAACCCGCGCGCAGGGGTCCGCAGGTTTACCATTGAGGACCCACGGACCCCGACTTTTTCTCCATTGGGAAAAAGCTCGGGGTCCGCACCTTCCGTGTAGACAAAGTGCGGACCCACGCACTGTGTCTAACGTGGAGGGTGCGTACCCCGCCGCAAGGGTTTTGAACCCAAAATTTCTCAAAAATGGACCAATCAAAAAGTTTTCTAGCAATCTAATTAATCTTTATTCTTGATGCAGAGAATATATCATGCTAGATTGGCGCGAACGGGAGCATGAGGACGTGGATACCGCCGCATGGAATCATCAGCCTTCACTTGATGCTTTGAGGGCATGCGGACTGTACAAGTTCTGGACCATTCCTGGCATGAGGGCTCAGGTAGATTTCTTACAGTGGCTGGTTGACAGGTGGAGCATACAGGACCAGTGTTTCTTCATTGGCGGGCACCGGCTCGAAATCGAGCCGGAGGACATTTATTTCTTGACTGGTTTGCCTAAGAGAGGCGAGGACTTGACTCTATACGGGACTAGGCCAGGTGGCCAGTCTGTCGATAGCCTCCGACTAGAGTACTGCAACAGCCAGGCTAAAGACAAAGGGATAGACATAAAAACCATATCCCGTCCTAAGCTCATGGTGATTGCGTTTACTGTCACCAGACTTTGCGGAGCTGCCACATTACATGTTGCTACCAGATCCCAGATGCGTATGTCAGTTGATTGCTTTCAAGGCACCATCTTCAACTGGTGCAATGCTGTGCTGGCCAATGTGAAAGGCCAACTGACCAGGGCCAAGAGCGGACGACTAAAGACCTTTGGTTATGGGGCTTTGGTCGTGAGTTTTGGCCTGGAGAGGGTTCCTATGCTGATCCCACAGCATCTTACTGTTGGAGCTGGGCTTCCTCGAGAGCCCAAACTGATGCGATGGGTCGCAGTCATGGCCCGTCACCCGGACGAGAGGACAGAGGTTGCTCGGTTCAAACCTGAGTATTTCCAATGGTTGGAAAACCAGGTTTTTGCCATTCAGGACTTCCCTTACGCTGGTATAGATTTCCGTGGTGACCCAGACATGGCTCTTCCATCAGGAGAGCAGTGGGACGAGTCAGGTAAAATCCTTTTCAACTTTTCTATTTAAAATTTTTTTTATTTTTTGCATCGTCTCAAAACTGATAGTAAAAATTTAAAATGCAGATGTGGGTCCACAGCAACCAGCCGCTCTCCGGCCTTTCGAGAGAAAACAATCAGTTGCACCCTTTCCAGCCCCACAGGACGAATTAGCAGAGGTTTTGGCCGAGTTGGAGGGCCATCTTGAGCGCTTGACAGGGGATATTCCTGAGACCACTATAGACGACATTCCTCGTCGACTTCAGCGCTATGAGATTGGAGTCCCGGGACCTTTTAGGAGGTTCCTTTGCAAGGTGGCCCGGGCAGTGGTTTCTTATAGAGATCATCACCAGTGATAGAATGATCGCCTTTTGTGGGCACATGTGACATTTTGTTTTTTGTACTTATCATTTTTGCCGATCATAAGGTGTTTTTCAACCTATGATCGAAGACGATGTATTTTTTGACACACTCCTATATATATATATATCACTCTTACCGGCTTATCTTGTAAATCATGTTATGGAATGGTTTTAAATTTACATGTATGATTATTGCAAATGTCTATTTAACATTCGAGAAGCAATTGCATCTGCTAATGTATTTAAAGACCTTGGAATATGCTGATATTCAATGTAATCAAACTCACGTTCCAAGAGACGCACTCTCAAAAATAATCTTAATAACACTGGATTTCTAATGGCATACACTCTATTAAGCTGTAATACAACGAGTTCAGAATCTAACCTCACTATCAAACTCCGAATCCCAAATGAAATAGATTCAGACAATAACTCAATCACTGCACTATACTTTGCAATGTTGTTTGTTGTTTGACCGAGGCTTACCCCATGCATAGAAACTAACTCGTCAGAGGGTGAATAGATAACCCAAGCTGCAGAAGAGATGTTCCGTGTATTCCGACAAGCACCATCAGCAAATCCAATGTATGTTTGGAGAGGCATCGACATCTGCAATATCAAGAGTAAAACCAAGATAAGCAGGAATAATGACGAAAAAAACACTCTCTAAGCTAAGCACACTTTTTCAACTAAAACACACTTGCTAGAAAGAAAAAACTAACCTAACTAAAAATCTCCATACCTATTGTTTTAAGCATAATACCTCTTCAAGTAAAGACCATTTCTGAGTTTACCTAAAGAGTCCCCGTCAAAGTCTACCAACTCATAGGCCCCTTTTGCTATCTTTCGCTTGACAATATAGGGCCCATGCCACATAGGAACGAATTTTCCAGCACATAATTTATCATTAGCTTGATCATATAATAACACTAGGTCTCCTTCCAAAAAATTTCGAGGGGTCACATTCCGATCATACTGAGCTTTCATACGTTTTGTGTGAGTCTCGATCGCCAATGCAGCATCACGTCGATTCTCATCTAATTGAGCTAAGTATAACAAACGCTTTTCCTCTTCGGAAGTAGCTGGAAGTAACTCGATGGCCATTTGCAGTGATGGGATTTCGCACTCAATGGGTAACACGGCTTCCAAACCATAAACTAGTTGGAAAGGAGTGAACCCTGTTGATGTTTTTACTAAAGTTCGGTACTCCCAAAGCGCTGAAAATAGCATGTTGTTCCAATTCGACCGATGAATCCCAATGATTCGTTGGATCATGATAACTAAAACTTTGTTGATGGACTCAACCAGACCATTCGCTTGTGGATAATAAGAAGTTGAACTATCGTGACGTAAACCAAGCTGGCCTGTAAGTTCGGTCATCATAACGTTTCGAAAATGACGTCCATGATCAGTGATTATCGCTTGTGGGACACCAAACCTAGCAATTATATGATTGAACATGAAAATTGCAGTTGTCTTGTCGTCTGCCTCGAATGTAGGCATCGCCTCAACCCACTTAGTAAAATAATCTACCGCAAGGATGATATACGCATGCCCCCCGGCCGAGTGAGGGTTACAAGTAATAAAATCGATACCCCATTTGGCAAAAGGACCAACGGCAATTATAGGGTGGAGAGGAGCGGGTGGAGCACGCATCTTACGATCAAAAATCTGGCAGTTGTGGCATTTTCGGACCGCCGTAATACAATCTTTAAATAAAGACGGCCAGAAGTAGCCAGCGCGCAATATCTTTTGGGCTGTGGCATACCCAGACATATGACCGCCACATGCTCCAGAGTGACAGTCATTTAGAACCCTTTTAGCCTCTTCGTGAGTTAAGCAACGTCGAAAAATAGAATCCGCCCCACGGCGATAAAGAGTGTCTCCAATAATTTTGAATTGTTGGGACTGGAAGCGAATTTTCCGACGCTCCGACTTTGAAATTTCTGACCGAAAGGATTGGGTCTGGAGATAGATGATGATATCCCCATACCACGGATCTAAAGTGCTGATTAGAAACAAAGATTCATCTGCAATGGGCTCCTCTGCCACAGTTTTCGTGTCAGCACGCGGGAAGTCACACATTAACTCTGCAAAAACTAAAGATTTCTTAGACTTAGATTTCTCAAACTCCAAGTCGAACTCCTGCAGGATAACGATCATTTAGAGTACTTGCCCCCTAGCAATTGTTTGGTCAAAATGTAGATCATAGGGTTGCAATCTGAAATGACTGTATTTTTACGTAGTAAAATGTAGTGACGAAAACATTGGACAGCTTGAATGGCTGCCAATGCCAATTTCTCCACATGTGAGTATTTTAGCTCAGTTGGATTTAACGTTCGACTAAGGTAATATATCACATGTTCCGTTCTGAATTCATCTTCCTGAACTAAGACCATTCCAATGGTGGAATGGTAGGCGGCGAGATACAAAAATTAATCCTGGTTGTAGTTGGGAGGATGCAACAACGGTGCATGGGTCAACACGTGTTTGAGTGCATCAAAATATTTCTGAGCTATCTCATCCCAAGAAAATTGAGTATTTTGTTTCAACAACCGTATAAAACCCTTTGTAACCTCGGCGTAGTTAGGAATGAATTGTCGTAAAAAGTTTGCTTTCCCCTGCAAACTTTGGAGTTGGCGAAGACTCGAAGGAGGAGGAAAATTGATAATAGCTTCGACCTTCGAGGGATCAACACGAATGCCGACTTTCGAAACTACAAATCCCAGCAATCAACCCATTTCTATACAGAAGACACATTTGTATGGGTTCAACCGAATATGATAATGCCTACACCTCATAAAGATTGCACGTAAGTGGACGAGGTGATCAGCTCGATGTAATGAATGAGCAGGAAAATCATCGAGATACGGTTGCACAATGTGTTTGATGTCATGAAACGCATAAGACATCGCCCTTTGAAAAGTTGCTCCGGCATTCTTGAGCCCAAAAGGTAATTTGCAATAAGCAAATGTCCCCCATGGACAAATGAAAGCCGTTTTTGGTTGATCGGCAGGTAGAATATTGATTTGATTGTATCCGGAAAAACCGTCCATAAAGGAAAATATTTCGCTGCCGACACAATCATCAATGATTTGATCGATATAGGGAGTTGGGTAGTTGTCCTTTGGACAAGCTCGATTAATGTCCCTATAGTCGATGCATATTCTTATTGTTCCCTGTTTTTTGTTAACCGGAACAATATTTGATACCCAATCCGTTAACGGGATCGGATAAATGAAACCTGCTTTCAACAGTTTTTCAACTTCTGCTTTAATTGCAGCAGCTTTTCGTGGGTGAATCTAACGCAAACGTTGCCGGACGGGTTTAGCATCCGGGTAAGTCTTGATCTCATGAACAACAATTGCAGGATCAATTCCTGGAATTTCCTCGTAGGACCAGGCAAACACGTCGCGGAATTCTTGAAATAGGGCCTTATATAATTGGATTTCATCATCTGTACACGAGGCACCTATATGAATGTTCTCAACAATTCTGGGCTTAACTGAAATGTCAACGGGAATAGTTCGAGAGATGTTTCCCAAATTTAACTCTGAATCGGGATGTTTCATTGGATTCTGAGGTTCCTTGACATATTCAGTCGTAAAGAATGATGAGAAATCATTTTCAAAACGATCATCCTGAGGTAAAAACGAAGATCTGTGATGGAGATCTTCCCATGGTAAATCATCTACACATAGGATTTCACGAATTTTCTCATTAGAGTGAACAAGTTCAGAAAATGTAGTTAAATCCGAGGTTGATGTGAAAAGTGATTCCTCACGGACCACATTCATTAAGTCATTTTTGGTTGAACACGGGTCGGCAAAAGACTGCACGGCTTCATAGGCAATTTCATATGGACTCAAAGGCATAGAATTACCAAATGAGTCTATTTCAGTTTCAGAAGGAACGATCCAAGGATCGTCATAAAAAATAGTGTCTGATGTAATCATATGAATGGTTGCAAATGAAGATGATGCGTTTATTGGAGGAAGAGGAAAAGTTCCCAGTAAACCGACATCTTTAACTAATCCTACTCCAACATCCTTATATGGGATAGTCATTTTACCGACATGCTGAATACTCTCCGAAGAGGCTAGGTCGGATGAAAAGTAAGTCAGCTGGTCTATTGTTACGATCTTTCCATTATGTGGAAACTTTATGACTCTAAAGACCGATGAAATGACCGCTGTCATAGCGTAAGACCAACTTCAACCCAAGAGAAGGTTTTAGTCTAGAGGGGCATCAACCACCTCCACATCTAGACTAACGGTTTTTCCTTCAACCCCTATAGGCAAATCCTGTAGAATTCCAAAAGGATGAAACCCACGGCCATCAAAGGCCTTAAGAATTGTCGGGGATTGATTTAGTGAAGGAGAACCAAGCAATCTCCAACACTGTATCGACATAATACACGTTGGGGCTCCCTCATCAATTACAGTCCAATGAATAGGCCTGTTTTTGACTATCACTGGGATCTGGAAAGCCATTTGATGAGGCAAATGCGGTGTACTATTTTCTAGATCAAAGATTATTAGGTTCGGGTCCTGAACATCAACAGCTCCTATAGCCGACAAAAGTAATTTACGCTGTGCTGGGCATGATTGCAGCACTTCCAAAGCCGACATTGCTGAGGGTGAAACAGCTAAATCCTTAACAATGTTATAATTCTGAGCCGCTCTCGCATGTGGATTGAAAGCTGACTTTCGAAGTATACCCTTGGCGGGCGGTTTGATTACTAAGTCTGGATTAGGTCTCTCGATCTGTAGTGGATCGAAACCGAGAGCTGAGGTTGATGGATTAGAATGAGAAGATTCTGCTTCTTTGCCATCAACAGGACTTTTACTACCATAATCTTGCGATCGAGTTGCAATCCTTACATGGGACATCATCAATATGGGTTCTTCATTGGCACTCGAGGAAGAACCTATCATCTTGCTATCTTGATTTGGAAATGGATCCTTCAAAATAGCAGGAGTTTGGGAACCTTTGACGATCTTCGCAACCTCTGCTCGATGAGGGCAGTCTCTTGTAAAATGTTCTTCATCACAAATGAGACATGGATAATGAGCTTTACGCTTTTCATCATTGGATTCCGCCTTTTCAGATTTCTCTTTTGAACTTTTGTCCGTTTTATTCTTCTTCTTTCCTTTCTTCTTTCCACCGGGTTTTGATTTAGTGTAGATGATTCTACAATGTGAATATCGGCGGAAACCACTACAGAAGAATCTCCTGTCGGGGAATCAGGCAAGGTTATGATAGTAGAAGAATTCTTGGAATACTTCTTCTTACTTTTAGTGTTAACCGTACCAATCATACCGTCAGCGGCATCAGACCCCGAAGGAGCTGCAGTGATTTGATTTGACTTGGGAAGCTCGGGGATCTTTTCGTGTAACGTACCTGATTGAGTATAGACCAAGTCAAGGTACTGTGCTTGAGCAATCACTTGCTCCTCAGTAACAACCCCGGCTTTAGCAACATCTTCAGTGATCCTTGGCAACAAAGATTTTACAAACCACTCAGCCAAGATTTGATCCGGAATAAATACCTTCACTAAACGTCGTCGACGTCTCCACTCATGAATATGATCTGAAATGTACGTGGATGTCGATTGTTTTAGCGAGGTTAACAATTCCGTGCCTTTGTCATATCGGACTGGCAACTGGAAATGAGTTAAAAACGAGGTAGCTAACTGACTAAAATTATAAAAAGTGCCTCGCGGTAACTCAATGTACCACTTGGCCGCGAGACCAATTAGAGTGCGCTGGAAAAGTCTAAGACGGATCGAATCATCTGTGATGGAGTTAGACGCACACCAGAGGTGGTAAGTCATCACATGGTTCGACGGGTCCTCTCCAGATTTACCTTCGAACTTGGGAATGTCACTGGGCAACTTATTCGGCATTGGCGGCCAAAACGGAAGATAATTAATCGGATCCAAAGTTGCGATAAATGGTAGCTGCCGATTAGGATCCCTAAAACTCTGGGTCATGAGACCAGCCCCAGGAGGAGGATATCCAGGATAACTAGGAATAGGAATTGCGTTCGGGATATTGTATCCTCCTGGAAAACCACGATTAACCGGACCGTACTGGGGTTGTTGAGGTTGTTGATAAGTGTACCCAGGATACGGTTGATACTGATAAACTGGCTGCTGGATAGCAGGACCGAATTGGTACTATCCCTGGTACGGTTGATAAGTGAATTATTGTTGACTTGTGACAACCGTACTTAAACCAGGTTGTCCTACAGGCATCTGAACCGTAGTTTGAATCGTGGATCCAGACAGTGGTAAAGATGTCTGAGGAGTAGATACAGGAACAGTAGAAACCGAAGCTGTCGATACTCCAGAAGTAGGTGGGGTAGATTGAACAGATGTTGCGGCAGTTGCAGCAGTCGTTTGAGATGGAGTACGAGGCGCAGTAGGCCCAGACTGAGAAACTATCGAAGGTACAGAAGTTTGAATATTAGACTGGACTGGTTGCTGGGGTGAACCAGAAACTAAGGGTTGTCCAGTTTGAGATGATAACTGTACATTTGGCTGCAACACCTGTTGAGTTTGCGATGAATCCCACACTATGTTCATTCCGAGGTACTGACCCATAACAGGTTGAGAATATTGAGAACCATAACCGGGTTGAGGGTAGGTTTGATAATTGAAAGGTACATTTCCCGTCCCTTGAACATAAGATTGACCTTGGGGTGGTTGGAAACCTTGGTTCGAGTACTGACCTTGGGGTAGATACCCCTGAGGCACGTATTGATACTGAGGTTGACCTTGAGGTATAAATTGATACTGGGGTTGACCTTGGGGTACATATTGAGTCTGGGGTTGACCTTGAGGAACGTATTGTACCGTAGGCACGTACTATCCTTGAGGTTGCCCCCCAGATGCAAATTGTGTACCTTGAGGTTGCCCCCCAGGCGTTAATTGAGGCTGCCCCCCAGGGGGTAACTGGCCACCTTGAGTTTGAGAATTGGGAATAGAACCTGACATCATAAGAATGTCTTCTACGCTCAACGGCTTTGCGCCATTGCTTCTAGTGAATAACCCTTGTTCAATGGGTTGAGGAGATGCTCCCGAAAAAGTACCAGAAAGTGACTGATACCCAGAGGGAACAAAAGGACCGCCGTACAAAAAAGATTCAGGCGATTGAGTAAACATGGACGACTGACCTGACATATTTACGGGAGTATAAAAACCCCTTGGATGATAAGGAGCACGAGGTGGTGAAAAACTTAACACTGGGTTTTCTAAATAATTAGTTAAAGAAAGATACCAAGTAGTACTTCTAGGTGGACTATAAAAAATTGATTCAGGCTCCCTTAGATCAATAACAGGTTGATTTTCAGGGATAGGGATGCCTACTTCTTCTTCCGGAGCAAGTTCTTCAATAGCTATCAAACCAGAAGGAAAATTTTCGATGATTACTCTTTCTACCCTAGGTGAATTAGGAGCACTAGAAGTTGGAGAGACAAACCCCGATGTTGGAGTAAGAGGTTCAGATATCTCAGGTTCTTCGCCTATATCACTAGTAGATGAAAAGCTACCAGCAAGTTCGGAAACCGAAATAGCTTCAGGATTATAACATGTTTCTAGAGTTTGGTAATCAGGATGAACAACCAACGAAGACTCTCCTTCTTCAGGTGACCCAACTTTACTGCCACTAGGAGTTACGAGGACTTTCAAGCCTTCAAGATGGCTCGGGACTTCTTCAGGAGGTTGGCCTCGAAGTCTATGGGACTTCCTCAGTAAATCAGCCACGGTTACAAACTCAGGAGACTGGCCCCGAAGTCTACGGGACTGTCTTGGTAATTCAGCCACAGTTAAAAACTTTTAACTACTTCACACACAAACAAAGTAAAATCTCAATGAAAAACACCTAAAGCCTCTAAAGAACCAAAAAAATTTGAATCACACGCCTAAAGAATCTAGAGATCAAACACACACAAACAATAACTTTCCGGACCGAAAACACTAGTTGGTGATGAAATCCAACGTCGCAGAATTCAGTACAGAAATGGCGGTTGGAACAGTTACCCCAGCAAACTGCTTAATGAATAGACTGGACCAAGTTCCTCCACTTAACCGTCTCGAGTGAAGTGAACCCCCCAGAAAATCCAAGTGAGTCTAGCCAACGTCTGCGCCAGGTACAGTGGGATCTTCCCACCACTGTCACCTTAGGAAGAATCCTAAAGAATATGGTCACTAAGGCTACCAACTGAGACAAATACACCTGGGGGAACAGTCTACGATCCGATACACACGCAAGGGCAGAGTAGCAAGCTCAATCCCCTTGAAGGCTCCTTGACATAATCCAAGGTTTACCAACAAGTGACCCCAGGCTCCTCGACAATGGTTAATCCGAGGTTTACCGTTTTTAATACGTGAATATCTGGCGTCGTTCCCAATGAGGAAGGATTGATTCCCACACTGGTTCGGACACGATCTCGTGCTTCTCCTTTAAGAGGAGCTTTCCCAAAGCATAAATGCAATAATTGGATTTCTTCCTACCACAAGATACAGCTACTTGTTTGTTTTTACTGTCTTGGAGAGTTAATTACTCTCCTACTCCAAGACACTAGCCTAAGCTAAGTTGGTGTATCAGAGCCCTAGAAATAAAATGTTACTAAGTGAATTTTACTTTAAGCGTTAATTTTAGTGGTTGTTTTTTAAGTCAAGAGGTGGTGGAGATGAAACTCGTGGTGTAAAGACTCGACTCTAAATCACTAAAAAGATGCACCTAAGATGATTTAAACAATCTTTTCTCTTCGATGAACTTTTAAACTAAGAAAGAGTTTGAGAATGCAAATACTTTGTAAACACAAATCTTTCTCAATTAAACAAATTAAAAGAAGAGATTTTCTCTTTCCAAAGCACTCAAAAAACGAGACAACTAGCTATTTCACACAAATTTCCCTTTTCTTTTCAAAGCACTCAATCACTACAAAAACAAACTTTTCCAAAAGAGATTTTTTTTTATATTTTGTAAATAAAACACTCAAAACTAATGAAAATGACTAACTTTGAGAGCTACAAACTATAAAAAGCTACTTGAAGTCAAAGCCTACTAAAAGTCTTTTTGATGATGTTTTACTTAGCTAAATGTGAGCTAAGGACTAATTTATGCAGAATCACAATTAGTCAAAAAACAACCAATCTTTCGTTTTCTTTTTGTAAAAATGAAAATTCCAAACTTTCAACTACAAGCTTTTTCGAAATTTTGAAATGAGAAAACTCAAAGCGAATTCCTCAACAAGGGGAGATTTCATAAATGGTCAGACTCACAAGAAGACCAGTAGACACCAAGGTTATCTGAGGTCCCTAGGGCTTCTAAGCTCAGAGCCACTACACAACCAAAAACTAAAAACAAACCCAACAAGCAAAATTCCTAGGAATTCCACCTAAAACCCTAATGCTAATGAAATCAAACCAAGGAAAGTTTTTGACAGGGAACAAGCAGGTCTGGGCAATGGCTAAAACCTATAAACAAATTCTAAACTGATAAAAAGAGGAAAATTTAAAATTTTTCAAATTTTTGACAGGGTACGCAGGCAACCTGTTTACACAGGTGCGTCTACGCTCTGTGCACAAAGGAAAAGTGCGTACAGGTACGCACTGTGCCTAACTCAGAGGGTGCGTACCTCTCCCAAAACTATGAAAAATAAAAACCAACTCAAAACTAACTAAATTCACCCAATCCCACAATCATCAAGTCAAAAACAGAAACAGGAAAAATAGTTTCTCAGGTCAAAGTATAGACAAAGAAAACAATCAAGTCCCCAGTGGAGTCGCCATTTTGTCGCGCGGAATGAGTCGATCTTGCGGACAAGATAGACCTTCCTAGAATCTAAAGAAGACCTAACGACAAGCAGACCAACCAGACACTATCTTTCTCTAAATATGCTTCAATAAACAATAGCAAACAAAGGTTTTTAGGGCCTACCTTTGGTCCAACGCAAGCTTGTGGATGCCCTCACTCCTTTGATCCAAATGAGCTCCTTTTCGCGAATCTGCAAACACAAACAAGGCAAACACATTAAATAGCACCTGAAAAACCAATTGCATAAAACATATTTAACATGAAAGTCAAGGAGTCCATGAAACAAATAACATAAGATACTTGTTGAGAAAAATGAGTTTGATTGTATTAATTCAAAAGAAGAATAACCTTACAACCTTTGCCTTGACGCTGTACAAGATCCTCCCAGGGTCCAACAAGATGTCTCCTCTACTTTGACAAGTTTCACTCACTCTCCAATGGAACCAAGAGGTATGTAATCTCTCCTCTCAAGCTCAACCAAAGAGTCTCAATTTCACCAGCATTTACACTCAAAATGTTCAGCTTCTAACCTCCCTAGTCCTCACCCCAATGCTTGTATTTATAGTGTAATGGAGGGAAGTTACTAGGTCCTCCTTCAAAGGGATAAAGCCCTCCTTCAAAGGGATAGCTCCTTTAGTCAAGGGATTAGCTCCTTCTCTTTTGGGATGCATGAACCACCTCAGAGCGAACAATCCACGTCAAAATTCCTTCTAGAAAACTCTAGAATTAACCCAAAGTGAGTTTTTTAAGATAAAAATTGCGCCTTTTGACTTTCACAGGGGTCCGCACCTGCATCGTTAGGAACAGAGCAGGTAGGTATGCAGATTTTGTACACAGAAGGTGCGGCACCGCAGGTGACCATGAGAGAAAGTGCGGAACCAGAGTTACATTGATTTTTAATGTCTTTCTCCCCCCTCCAAAGCTTGATTTGAAGAGCTGAGGTCTTAGACTTGCTTAGGAGGACAGTACAAGTGATGATAGACCCATACTGACTGCAAATAATCATGGTGACAATATATTTGTGTAAAAAGATGAGCTATGAGCTAACTGAGTACCAAGACAAGAAAATAATTCTGTCCAAAAATTTCTAGTGAAAATGGGATCTTTGTCACTTACAATAATCTTTGGGTTTCCATGTAGCTTTTGAACTGTTTCCATAAATGCAGTAGAAACTGTACTGGCTTTAAATGGGTGTGATAATGCACAAAAGTGTGCATACTTGGTAAGTCTGTCAACTACCACCATGATGACATTCTTTCCCTTAGACTTGGGTAAACCTGTGATAAAATCCATTGAAACCTCCTCCCAACGTTGGCTTGGAATGGATAAAGGTTGTAATAGACCCGGTGTCTTAATTGTTTCAACTTTATTTTGTTGGCAAACCAAACATTCCACCACAAACTTTTGAA
Organism: Pinus tabuliformis; assembly: GCA_031772625.1. Lineage (NCBI taxonomy): Eukaryota > Viridiplantae > Streptophyta > Pinopsida > Pinales > Pinaceae > Pinus > Pinus tabuliformis. The sequence goes on from CM062816.1 coordinate 31,736,704, forward strand.
TATCTGATTTAAGGCCATCCCAAAAAAATTCCTTCTTAACCCTGTGGTAAGTTTTTAAAAATCCTGAGTGCCCTCCTAAGGGAGAAGTGTGCAATTCCATAAGAATCTTTTGTTTTAGCTGGGAATTCTTACAGAGGTATAAGCGATCTTTGTACCATAACGAATCATTTTTCCAGCTAAATGTATCAGAAGTACTGGAATCTTGTTGTAGCTTTCGAATAAGTGCCCACACTTCTTCGTCATTCTTCCATTCCTCCCTTGCTTCGTTTATCCAATCTGGTTGGATAATAGAAATGGCACACAACAATGCTTCCACATCCTCATCCTTTCTTGAGAGTGCATCTGCCACCACATTTTGCTTCCCTTTTTTGTAGATGATTTCAAAGTCATAACCAAACATCTTTGTGACCCACTTTTGTTGCTCTTCAGAGGATAATCTTTGTTCTAAAAAGTATTTAAGGCTATCATGATCCATTTTTACCTTGAAGTGTCTTCCCATTAGGTAGGGTCGCCATTTCTTAAGTGCATGGAGTATTGCCAACATTTCCTTCTCATAAATAGCTTTGCTTAAAAACTTTCCCTTGATTGGACGACTTTCAAAAGCAATGGGTCTTTCATCTTGCATTAGAACAACACCAATTCCATTTCCTGAAGCATCACATTCCACAATAAAGGTTTTTTGTGAAGTTCGGTGTAGCTAAGACCGGTGCTTGGCACATTGCCTCTTTAAGATGTTCAAAGGCCTTTGTTGCTTCCGGAGTCCATGAAAATGAATCTTTCTTCAATAATGTTGTTAGAGGTGCTGCTATTCTCCCATAATTCTTAACAAACTTGCGATAATACCCTGTCAACCCAAGAAATCCTCGCAGATGCTTTATGGATGTGGGGATTTTCCATTCCTTAATGGCTTTAATTTTGCTAGGGTCTACCTTAACTCCTTCATGAGATACAATATGACCCAAATATTCCACCTCCTGGACTCCAAAGAAACATTTGGATCTTTTTGCATATAATTGTTTCTCCTCCAATAGTTGTAGCACCCTGTCAACATGTTCAACATGATCCTTCCAAGACTTGCTGTAGATTAGTATATCATCAAAAAATACTAACACAAATTTTCTAAGGAATGGTTTGAAAATTGAATTCATCAAACCTTGAAATGTTGAAGGTGCATTGGTAAGGCCAAAAGGCATGACCAAAAATTCATAATGACCCTCATGAGTTCTAAATGCCGTTTTCGGAATGTCTTCAATCTTCATTCTGATTTGATGATATCCCGAACGAAGATCCAACTTGGTGAAGTAAATTGATCCATGCAATTCATCCAGTAATTCATCAATGACAGGAATGGGGAACTTATCTTTAATAGTGAGCTTGTTGAGCTCCCTATAATCCGGACACATGCGCCATGATCCATCCTTCTTGTGCACCAATACTACTGGAGCTGAGAAAGAACTTTGACTCGGTTGAATTATACCAGCCTCTAGCATTTCTGCAACCATACGTTCAATTTCACTTTTTTGGACATAGGGATATCTGTACGGCCTGATGTTTGGAGGAACACTTCCTGGAATCAGATGAATAGCATGATCATGATCACGCATAGGTGGGAGACCTTTGGGAGTCTCAAATACCTTGGAATGATTGTCCAGGACTTTTTGGAGATCTGGAGAAATAGATGATTCCAATGTGGAAACATCTAGCGAACATAATTGTGCAATTACACCTCTTTGCTCCTTTTTTAGAAGCTTTGTCATGCCATTAGAGCTGATTATCTTTCCTGGTTTCCCTGCAATACCCCTTAATTCAACTTCCTTTCCTTCCGTAGAAAATTTGATGAAAAGTTCTTGAAAATTAAAAGCTATTGTACCCAAGGATTGTAGCCATTGGACTCCTAGTACAACATCGACACCTCCCATTGGAATGGAAAGCATTGGGCTAGTCAATACATATTCTCCCATGGATAGCTTGATATTATGGCACTTTCCAGAGCAATTTATTGTTCCTCCATTTGCAATCATCACTTGACACTCTGGTGCTGGATATAGGAAGCAATTCAATTCTTTTGCTACCCTACAATGAATAAAATTGTGGGTGCTTCCTGAATCAATCAACACTATTACCTTTTTCTTCTTGATTTGTCCTTCTATCTTGATGGTTTGAGGAGTGGTAATTCCCGCCAATGCATTACAAGATATGGTCGGATTTATTTGTTCTTCATCTAGGCTTTGTTCCTGGAATATATCCTCTTCTTTTGACCTTTCTTGCTCCTTTTCTTCTTCCTCTTCACAATCTATGTAGAATAATTTCTTCTCAGCACACTTATGACCTTTTGTGTATTTGCTATCACAATTGTAACAAAGCCCTTTTGCTCTTTTTTCTTCCAATTGTTGTGGTGTCAACCTTGTAGGTTGTGGAAGACTATGGGCAACAACACTTCCGTCTTTATAGTTGTGAGTGGTATGCTTCCTAGTTGCCATAATTTTGCTTTCCATTTTTCTTGCTAACCTGAATGCCTTCTCTAATGAATCAGGTTCCCAAAGGCGAACATCATGTTGGATATTATCCTTTAAAGACCCTATGAACACATCAATCCTATGCTCCTCTGGAATATCTTTTACCCTTATGTTCAATTTTTGGAACTCCTCAATGTGCTCCATTATTGAACCCTTTTGTTTGAGACTTATCAATTGGCTAAAAAAAGTGTTGTTTTTGTATCCTCATAATGTGCTATCAATTCTTCCGTAAAAATTGCCCAAGTGATAAATTGTTTACGAGAACAAAGCCATTGATACCATACAAACTGATTTGGTTCCAAATATACAGTTTCCATACGTACCTTTTGTGCGTTTTGCACATTATTGAGATCGAAGAATTGCTCCATCTGTAATATCCATGTGGCGGGATCCTTGCCATCAAACTTCCTCATATCGATTTTTGGAATATGGTGATTCTTCGATCCAACATTAGCATCTATGGAATCATGATTAACATTTCTTTTGTTCTCATCATGAGTTTCCTTTACTACCTTTTCACCATTAGTAAGTATTTCTTGTAGAAAATTTGTCAAATCTGTCTTCAAATCTGCCATGCCTGTCTTCAAATTTGTGTTCAAATCTATCTTCAAATTGTCCATCTTAGCTTCCACGCCATTTATCTTAGCTTCCACGCCATTTAGCTTAGCATCTGTTAACTTTTGTGAGCGTGACATTTGTTGCACTTGTTCTTGTAATTTTGATATATCATGTAGCATTTCTTCCTCTTCTTCATGAGTCATGCTAGAGCTTTCAGGTTCCTTACTAGGTGTTTGCATTTTCTTTCCTCGGGGCATCAGTTACCGATAATAATGCTCTACTATGCCCTTTGAATTCCTTCAAAATAAATTTTCAAACCAAGCTTAAGCAAAAATTTAAAAAAATCTACACACCTTTTTTCACTTTGTAGGAGCTCGATATTGCCTCTGATGTATCTCTGTACTTTCCAATCATCTAGTTCTAAATTTGTGACCTGTAGTAGCTCTCTATGTCCTCTTTCCAATGCCACCAGTCTGATCCAAATTGGATTCTCCAAGAAAGAGTTATGCACAATCTCCCCAGATGACTTGATTATAGACCTTTCCAGAAGAGCGAAGTTTTATGAAGTGCCACGTGTACAATTTTCGGTATTTGGTTCTGAAAAAAATATACAAGAAACTACAGTCCTTCCTCTTTCTGTACCTTCTTACAAAATTTCAATCTGATTCCAGAGAGAAATTTATGACAATTTTCCCCAGGTCACCTGTTTTGAATGTAATTTAGGAGTCTGCAAAAAGACCAACTTCCTCAGATCATATCTCCAAAAATATCGTGCGAAAAGCTCTGAAATTTGGACCCACGGTTTAGCGCGATTTCTTCTCAAATGGGTTTTTTTTGCGACTTCTGAAACGTCACAGAAAAAAAGTTATAGCGAAAATGCCACGATGACCTGTTTGGAGCAGCGAAACCCTAGAATCCAAAGCTCTGATACCAAATGTTATGAAACCAGCTCAAGAAAAGATAGAAAAGATAGATCAACACCTTAGAATTCAGCCTCTTCGAGGGGGAAATCTCCTTTACATTACATAAATGAACAATTCTTGGATGATACAAATGACAAAACCTCCTTTCTATATATAGGAGTCTAAGGAGTCACAATATAATCCAGTCGACCTAACAATAATAATATAAAGCCACAAAAATAACAATAGAGGGATTCTATGGGGCACATAAATAACAATATGGGGGTAATAGGGGCACAACAATATAAATAAGTGGTATAACTATAATAGTAATGGGGTAATCACTAGTATTATAGGGACCCAACATTCGAATTTTCCTCTTGACAATGCATTTTTCAAGATATCTGCATCATGCTCCTCAATTGGAATGTACTATAGCATCACAATTATCCTCTAAACATAATCCTGCAAGTGATGGTACTTGATATCAATGTGCTTGGACCTGTCATGAAATACTAGATTCTAAGAGAGTTCAATACAACTCTTATTATCACAATAAATCAATGTTGGATCCATCTCTTGACTGAAAAGAACCACAAGTAATTTCTTCATCCATACGCCTCACATGTTTCTTGACTTGCAACCATGTATTTAGCCTCTGTTGAGCTGAGTACCACAGACCTATGTTTCCTGCTATACGAGGAAATAATTGCAGACCCAATACTAAATATAGCACCTGAAGTACTTGTCTTGTCTAATGGACTCTGTACCCAATTTGCATAAGTGAATCCTTGGAGCTACACTCCCTCTTTCCTCTTGCACCATAACCCATACTCGGTTGTGCCTCTGAGGTATATAAACACATGCTTTGTTGCCTTCCAATACAGCTTGGTAGGCTTCACCATGGCTTGACTTAGTTGATTAACTGCATAGCATATTTCAGGCCTTATGTTAACCAGATACATCAAGGATCCCACAAGCTGTCTGTAGATGGTTGCATATACTACCTCTCCTGAAGAAGCACTATCCTTCCTCTAGTTTGTAGCTAGAGGTGTATCCATAGGCTTTCACTTCACCATGTGAAATCTCTGAAGTATTTTGGAGGAATACTTCTCCTGACTCACAAACAACTCACCATCACCTTGCCATACTTTCATCCCAAGGAAGTAATGCATCAAGCCCATGTCCTTCATCTTGAATTCTCTTGCAAGGTCCTCCTTACAAGAGTGGATCAACTACTCATCCCCTATAAGTATCAAGTCATCAACATACAAAACCAATATAAGCAACTTTCCATATACCACAATGTGGTAGAGATTGGCATCTAATTCACTTATGGTGAATCCTAATCCAATGATATATGTGTAGATCTGAGTGTACCATGCTCAGGGCACCTGCTTGAGACCATACAGGGCTCTCCTGAGTCTACACTTGTGTGTCTCCCTGTTATATGTCTCAAATCCCTCTACCTGCTCTATGTAAATTTCTTCCTCAACAACACCATTGAGAAAGGCAGTTTTCACATCCATCTTATGGATCTTCCACCCCATATGTGCAACTAATTCTAGAATTGTTCTAATCGAGGAATATCTTGCCACTGGGGAAAATGTTTCCTCATAGTCCACTCCCTCTACCTGTGAGAATTCTTTGGCCACAAATCTAGCCTTGTACTTCTTGATGCTCCCATCAGCTGCATGCTTCACTTTGTAGATCCATCTAGAACCAACCAATGATTTGTTCTCTGGTCTTGGCACCACCTCCCATACATTTTTCTTCATGATGGAGTCATACTTGTCCACCATGGCATCAACTCACACTGGTTGAGAAATTTCTTCCTCAAATTAAGAGGGTTCTTACTCAATGAGTTTTGTCATGAGATCCATATACCTAGTGTATATGTCTAGTGACCTCCTCTGTCTGTGCACAGATGTAGGAGCTCCCACATGCTCCTGTGCATCCTGCACAAATATGTCAGCTTCTCTAGTTCTCTTCCTCCCCTCTCTAGAATATTATAGTTGAGTGGGTGCCTCCACTGGTGTTGTTGGGAAAAGTATCCAATACGGAATGACCCTATCCCACTCTAAGGGTGATAGTTCCTTAGCAACAATCAAAGCAAAGCTATTTGAGATTACTTCTTTATGAGATGTAAAATAGGGGAGAAAGAGATCCACTAACCGATGTCTTTCGCTAATGATTGATCCAATATTCTCTCCTTGCCGCTTGCCCCCAGCTCCTTCGTCTTTCACTGGCCCAGCTACACCAAGATCCTGCAAAATGGCAAGAGAGGGAAACTACAAGAAGCATACATTCATAATTGATTCAAGGATTAGAATAAATCAAATACACAAGTATAACAACACACCATTGAGACACATGCATATAGAAGAACCTCAAATGCTTTATTAATGGAAGAAGTAAGGTTCAGGAAGTGATACAGCCATAAAAGGCCCAATCCAGCATCACCTTCCTAGCAGAAAGAAATCTCCTCTTCACCTCCTTCAAAGCAAATCACCCAATAGTTCTAAACTCAAACCAACAGCAATTCTTTACATTCACAAGATTCCCGCCTCCCTAGACCTCATGAGAGAGATCTATATATAGGAGTTTTGGAGAAAGGATGAGTCAACTTGAGGCTGGCATGAAGCTGACTAGTGTCCTCTCTCACTTTAGTTATTCTTCAGTTCTTGAGTCCACTTGGAGGTTCTTGCTTCCACTTGGAGATCTAGAACCTCTTACTCATCACCAGTCGAATTCCTTGATCCAAGTGTCATTTTGGAAGCTTCCTGGGCATTGACACCTTGAGGAATGACTGTGCCACATGTCCAAACTCGCCCAGCGCAGGTAGCCTTATTTGCAGTTGACATTCAACGTAGGTAGACAGTGGAGCAGTTGACATTCAGCGCAGATGCTCAGTGGAGCAGTTGACATGATCCAGAATTGCCTTGTTTTTGAGTGTTTTCAGGTGGAGAACTTTTATTCAGTGCTGTGGTTTGCTGACCTTGTTCCTCTAGGGGTAGGAACATGTTTAGGGACTTTGGATCCCTTAGATTATGGACATTTCATGCTTCATGCTGTAAGGCACAAAAATGTCTATAACAGTTGCCCCCTAAAGTATGAGGTCGTTTATCGGGTGAAATGCTTTATCAGGAGGATCCGAAGTTCATTCAATCGCTGAGAGGTGACCTGTAATAAGATACAATACAATACATTATTTTTCATACTGCTTTCATGATCTAGATGAGGCGGGCATTCCCATGCTCAGCTTTATAAATACATTTTTCTGTACATAGAACAGACAATCGTCTGATGATAGACTGATAATTCTCTGCTGAAATTATCATCCTTTGAGTAGGATGATCATCTGCTGCACATGTCAATGTCTTTATTTCCTGAATATATATCGCAGCCCGGATGGATGAAACTAGATCCGGGGTCTTCAAACTCGTTCGATCTTCACTCTAAGTACAAGTCAATCCATGTGAGAATTGCGTTGAAGTCGAACATGGAAAGACATCGCTTGATTACCGGCCAATGATGTAAACCGTTAACAAGCGCGAGAGGAATCACCGATAATGATAATGATCCTCAAGGTACTGCAGTACAATTCACGTGGTGTGAATAAAGGACTTGGCGTCGAACACCACGCAAAATCTTCTGGTCGAAGGTCATTGATGTATACCTGTCGCCGGAAGTGAGAAACTTGCCATTGAGGCATGCAAGTTTCAAAGTACTGAGGGGGTTGTTCCTAGATCAACTCCTTGGATAATGAGCTGATGTCGACAAGGAGCGATCCGTCAAAGGAGGGCCTTAATGAATCCCACATCAGTGACACGGAACGGAGCTAATGATTTTAATGGAGGTGAAAACAATCTGTGAAATATGATTCAGGGTGGCGGTCATGAAAGGATGAAAGATGATGTATGGTAGTGGATGGGACACGGTTGACTCTTTCTGAACAACATCTCTTGAACATATAACGACACTGATGCGATGGATCGGTAGCATTACCCCAAATGTGGATGGTTTGGCGAGACCATGGTGATGAGACCGGTGAATGAAACAACCCAACCCGATGTGGTACGGAGGAAAAGTGTCATGTTCAAGAGCGACTTGCTACCATTAAAGCTATGAGGTTCTCCCAATTTTTCCCCAGTCATTTCTGACCAGTACCTCTTTATTTTTGTGAAGATTGAGGAGGATAACATATGCTTGTTCTATAACCTGCCCTTCGGGCAAGCCCATCACTATGTTTTAACGAGCCTAGTGATAGGGAAACTCGTTCTCGTCTAAAGACAATTTTGTCGCTATTTAATCATTTTAACGAGTCTAACGACAAGGAAAACTCGGTCCTTTTCATTTTTAGAGAGTCTGAAAAGGTACATAAAGTCAACTCCACAATTCCTTTTTCGTCATCTAATCCCTTAAGTTCGAAAAAGTATAAAACAATACGAAAGGGATGAGTTTTCGATAACTTTAACAAGCCGAATAAAACAAGCGCTCGACCTTTTTGTGCAATAATCCCTCAGGTCCAAAAAGATTAAAATCTAGAGGAGGGATAGCTCTTCCGGTCCTTTTAACGAGCTGGAAGGCCAAAACTCGGCAATCTTTTCATATTTTACGAGTCAGATGAAAAGAGCTTAAAGAAGACTCGTCTTTTGAGGAACGAGTGATAAACAGGGATAGCAACTGATTCCAGGTACAGGTTGGAATTTTCCAATCACGGCAGTGTCACAAGGATGGCTAGGTGAAATCACTCTTCGCAGCTGTTCCTCAAAATGGGTAAACAATCATATGGAGGTGAACGATCGGCCAAATGAAAGTGAAGGTGGTAGGTGCACATACGACCAAGGCTTTTATGGCTGATAAATTTACGATCACAGTGGTTATTTACCGGGATAGGTTCATTTTTTATTTAAAAATGAGCTTAAACTCTGGAGGAAACATTGCTCACTGCTTATATTTATTTTTTAACGAGCATGAAGACCGCGTTAAAACTGCTCGGATCTTGCGTTTATTTTTTAACGAGCATGAACTTTATGCTAAAACTGCTCGAATCTTGCGTTTATTTTTTAACGAGCATGAACTTTATGCTAAAACTACTCGAATTACCCAGTCATAAGATAAGAATGTCTCCTGAAAGATCCCATTTTTTATCGAGCTTGCGCCTTACCAAAGCTATGCTCACTCTCCTTTCTTTATGCAAGTTCGGAAACGGCTAATCCTACGAGTTTAAAGGGTTAGACCTACAGGTTTAAAGGGAGGACCTAAAAATTTAAAAAATAAATAGTCGCCCCTTGCTTGCACTCCAAAAGGTTGCATGCCCCCAGGTATAAGACAGAGTTTCAAGGTTACCTCTACTTCAATTCCATCGAAACTTTCGTTTCACCGGGAGAGGCTTACCTCTTTCAGGTTACCCAAAGATTGTCTCGTTAATCTTTCAAACAAAACACTTCCTCAGCAATGTCTACCGAAATAGACAAGGGTGAATGACCTTTGTCAAACACGTAACTTTGACAAAAGAATCTTATTCTAGAACAACCCCTCTTCCACCCACGGACGGGGTACGGACTAGTCATATTCTCTCGCGGAAATTCTACCTTATACCCAAAGTTCTCTCTGCCCAATGCAGACCAGGATGCATGCCCCCTGGGTTCCAGTCCCATCTTTCCGAATCACTCGCACTCATCGGGAAGAAGGACTGGGGGTGGAGACATTTCTTGATTGAATAGACCATTCAGGGTTGGTATGTGACTATTTGCGATGCGTGATCCCGGAAATGAAAGTTGGTCTACGAGCTTGACCATTCTTTCTTCGTGTGGAAAACACATTACTCTAAAGAGTGAGGAGACTATTGCTCCCATGCAATATATATAGTCTTGTCCAAGGAGTAGGTTATAATCCAAGGGTCCTTGAACGACCATCACGTTCATTTGAACGGCCTTCCCTTTCAATGTAATAGGCACATTGGGGAGGATCCCTAATGGTCGACTGGTTCCTTTATCGAAACCCGAGAGATTTCTTATCTCAGGCAGAAGCGCCGGGGAACCCAGTGCTTTCCAAGCAATAGAGGAAAGGATACTCACAGATGCCCCTTCATCAATGATAGTGCTAGCCATTACCATTCTGTATATTTGGACTATGATTCTGAATGGTATACTGGCTGGCAACCGGGGTCTGCCTAGTTGGTTCCAATCAAAGGACACAACCAGGTTGCTTGGTGGTGGGACCGAATACACGGCCGGATATGACCCTGACAATGTTCCTTCCTGCGATAAAGGAATGGGCGCATTGCCCTGACGCTCATCAGAGTCTGTGTTGATGAAAAGAATCTGGATGGTGTCATCCTTATTCTCTTCAGTGAGGGTGTCATTTGAAGATGAATCTTCAGTGACGGTGTCATTTGAAGATGAAACTTCTGAAGGGAGAACCGGGTCAACTGCCGTTTCGAACTTTGGACTTTCGTCCGGTCTGGATTCAGTAGGTTCATTTTCAATGACTGATGCTTCAGCTGACCACTTGAGCGGGCCAGCTGTATTCTCAACCAACGAAGGACTTGGCACGAGTTTTTTGTATCCAGGAGGAAGTCTCAACGGTGAAACCGGACGATCTTCCAAAACGCTCTTCGCTTCGTCTAAGAAGGGACAACGGTGGATGGCGTGATCGCCTTCACACAGTCTGCAGGGGGATCTTGCTCCCCCTCTTTGTCTTGAACCTTCACTTTCGCTGGTTGATGGTAAGCATTCAACATGGCTATCAGAGGTTGATGCTCCCGAATTGTGCAAACGAGGGGACCAGTCCCTTAGTATCCGGGGAATACAGGGACAATCTCTATGGAAGTGGTCTCCTCTACATATGACACATGGCGATTTAGGCCCGGTCTGTGCTGTGTGTGGATTTTTGTCAGATGTCTTTTGCTTGCCCCCAGTCGCCTTAGGCTCCTTCTTCTTCTTCTCTCTCTTCTTCTTCTCCTTCTTCTCCATGGGAGCTTGGCTTTTGCCGGCTCTACCTTGCGAAGATGAAGGATTGGAGGAAGAGTTATAGGAAGTAGAAGGCTGGTGGGTAGCTCTAGACTGATCTAACTGTTGACTCGACTGTTCAGGAACCATGGTGTTCTGAACTACATTGGTTGAGAATAGCCAAATTGGCAGGCCAATTGTCAGTCCTGGAAGCGACAATGTGGCCATGTGGGGCGCACCAACTTCTCCCCAAGAGGAGAAAGGACTAGGATTTCCATCATGGGGAATTCCTTGGTTGGGGCGTTCCATGTTCTCAACCTACAGATCAACGCAGGAAAAGGAGGTGATTATGTTCCGTTTAAAATAAATTTTATAACAACGCTTTAGACACAACTTGCTTTTTCACTTTTTAAGAGTCGAGAAAAAGCTAAAGATGACTCTAGTCTCCTTCGATGTTTTAACGAGCCCGAAGTGACAAATGCTCGGATGGACTTTTTCAGTTATAGAGTTTGAAAAAGGCCAAAAGAAACTACTCTGGAGTTCTAGGCAGAGGGTGTGCCAAACTTTTCGCAAAACCACAGAATACGTTTTACGGTACGGGTGGTCGATCTTCGTGAATGTTGTGTTCACTGCATTGCGATCAGTAGGGCGGTCGACACGGCTTCCTATGGATAAAGGCTTTGTTCCTATAGGGGTCTCCCAATATATACGCGACGGTACGTGGGAGCACAAGTCCGTATTGATACTTATCGCTTCACCGTGGAGGAATCACCCAACCACTCAATGCTAAGATATCACGTTTAATGACGCCGGAACACGTCTCTAGCTTAGACCTCTATGTGTTTGCGTTATGTTTCAATGCGTTGTTATGTAAATTCAATTCATTTTAGGTTGATCTTGTTTAGCAGTTTGCCTTTATGGATCACCACGACATGTATGGTACAACTCCTAAATGCAGTCTAAAGATGATAAGCAAGCTTTTTCAATCTTTTCAACTTATGAAAATCTTAACTACTGAGGGAAAAGAAAGACATCATCTTCTCACACAGATCATAGAGCACACACTAATGCACTTTTTCCTAAATCAACATGCAAGCTGTCAAAATGCACATGCACAATGCAGGCATTTCTTTTCTCTTTCTTAATGTTGATGTACTACAAAAAGAAAGCTGTTGTATAACTTTGAATTCAATTTCAAGTGAAAGTAAACAAGCTTTTGTCCAAAATCAAAAGACACCTTAAGATTTACTTGTTTCAACACTAGAAATACATAAATTCAAACCATATGACGAAAGCAAAAGCTCAATCAGCTATGAACAGCAAACAAACTAACTCTTAAGATCAGAACGACACTTATCACAGGTCTAGATCTAAGAGGCCATAGCAAGACTAGTTCACTTTCGTTATGGGAAACTGTAAATGATATACAAGAAATACACAAAGAACAAATACAGTTTCTTTATACAACCGAGGCGGAATAGTGGCAAAGAAAGGTGGTTTCAGATAGGTACATTGACTGATAATAGGCAGCAAAAACAGGGATGAAAACAGGGCAACAGAAAGCAGAGAACCCCAGTTGCACAAGGCAAAACTGGTTCAGCGCAGGTAGAACACTGTCAGTTTGACATTCAGCGCAGGTAGACCCTTCGGGACCTGCGATGAAATGCAGACTGCCTTCACAGTGCCTGCAATGAAGAGAGAAACTTTCGTTTCTCTCAGGTTCTGGGTTACAGATTGCTCAAAAATCAACAGTTTTTGACCAAATCAAAGCTACCAATCAAGTACACACTAAAGGATGATTCAAAGGAGGATGAAAAGCTATCACTAAGAGCTGTTCAGAGTCATTGTGGATCAGCTCTTCAAATCATAAACATGCCCAGAAACTGAGCTAGAGTAGCTGCCCTCTACTTTGCATTTGAAAAATCCAAATGCAGTTCGATTCGGTACTCCCTGTGTTTAGGAAATGAATAGCAAAAACACAAACAACCAACAAGATACGATCCCCAGCGGAGTCGCCAATTTGTTGTTGGGAAAAGTATCCAATACGGAATGACCCTATCCCACTCTAAGGGTGATAGTTCCTTAGCAACAATCAAAGCAAAGCTATTTGAGATTACTTCTTTATGAGATGTAAAAGAGGGGAGAAAGAGATCCACTAACCGATGTCTTTCGCTAATGATTGATCCAATCTTCTCTCCTTGTCGCTTGCCCCCAGCTCCTTGCTCTTTCACTGGCCCAGCTACACCAAGATCCTGCAAAATGGCAAGAGAGGGAAACTACAAGAAGCATACATTCATAATTGATTCAAGGATTAGAATAAATCAAATACACAAGTATAACAACACACCATTGAGACACATGCATATAGAAGAACCTCAAATGCTTTATTAATGGAAGAAGTAAGGTTCAGGAAGTGATACAACCATAAAAGGCCCAATCCAGCATCACCTTCCCAGCAGAAAGAAATCTCCTCTTCACCTCCTTCAAAGCAAATCACCCAATAGTTCTAAACTCAAACCAACAGCAATTCTTTACATTCACAAGATTCCCGCCTCCCTAGACCTCATGAGAGAGATCTATATATAGGAGTTTTGGAGAAAGGATGAGTCAGCTTGAGGCTGGCATGAAGCTGACTAGTGTCCTCTCTCACTTTAGTTATTCTTCAGTTCTTGAGTCCACTTGGAGGTTCTTGCTTCCACTTGGAGATCTAGAACCTCTTACTCATCACCAGTCGAATTCCTTGATCCAAGTGTCATTTTGGAAGCTTCCTGGGCATTGACACCTTGAGGAATGACTGTGCCACATGTCCAAACTCGCCCAGCGCAGGTAGCCTTCTTTGCAGTTGACATTCAACGCAGGTAGACAGTGGAGCAGTTGACATTCAGCGCAGATGCTCAGTGGAGCAGTTGTCATGATCCAGAATTGCCTTGTTTTTGAGTGTTTTCAGGTGGAGAACTTTTATTCAGTGCTGTGGTTTGATGACCTTGTTCCTCTAGGGGTAGGAACATGTTTAGGGACTTTGGATCCCTTAGATTATGGACATTTCATGCTTCATGCTGTAAGGCACAAAAATGTCTATAACAACTGGGCCTCCTGTCTTCTCCCCCGCTTATGGCTGCTCCACAACAACCTGAAGCTCTACATGAGGCTCCTCCTTTGGATCTAGAAGCTCCTTCTATGGAGGGATACTCAACTCTCACTCTAGAGAGCATCTCATAGCCTTATCCTCATCAAATTTGGAAGTTATCCTCACTATTGTCACCTTGAGTGAGGGAAAATACACCTAGTAATTATGTGGAGTCTCCATGTATCCTACAAAGACTCCGATCTCAATTGTAGGCTCAAGTTTCTTCATGTTATCCTTGTAGACATGACAATACATAGTAGCTCCAAAAATTTGAAAATGAGATATATTTGGCTTTATCCTATAGAAATCTTCTTCAGGTGTTATCATACAAAGGATTTTATGAGGGCTTCTATTCTGCAAATAAAATTTGGTGTTGCATGCTTCTTCCCATAGATGTAATGGTATCCCTTAATCATGAAACATGGCTCTTGGTACTCCCACTATGCTTATATTCTTTCTTTCAATCGCCCCATTTTGTTGTGGCTTATGGGGTGCTATCAATTATCTTCTAATACCCTCTTTGGCACAAAATTCCTTGAAGGTGCAAGAAACAAATTCTCCTCAATTGTCACTTATTAGGGTTTTCAATTTCTAACCAGTCTCCTTTTCAACCAATGCTTTAAATTCAACAAATTTTGAGTAAACTTCATCCTTCTTCCGCATAAAGAAGATCCAGAATTTTCTAGAAAAGTCATCAATAAAAATCACATAATACTTATGCTTTGTTGTAGAGGCTATAGAAAAGGGTCCACATACATCATAGTGGACTCGCTCCAAGATTTCTCCCGCTCTTCTATCTCAACCCTCGAAGGTGGACTTGACATATTTCCCCAATGTGCATCCCTTGCAAACATAATGCTGATCAAGGGTGCATTTTGGGAGACTGGTGGTAATCTGCTACATGATTTTTAAGGCCTAATGATGTAAGTTTCCCATGCACCTGTGCCAGATTTCTCCAACTTCTTGAATCTACACATTTTCTACCTTTCTACTCAGTGCAGCGCAAGCTTCCACCTCAAGTTTGTATACATTTTTCACTCTAACTCTAATATGTTCCACTTCTCTGGTATCTACATGCCTTAGAAAGGCTTTCCCCTTACTAAAAACAACATCATAGCCTCTATCCTCCAAAACAACTACATAAATCAAGTTCTTCGTCAGCCCAGTTAACTACATAACATCTTTAAGATGAAGATGGGAGCCTGACTCCCTCTTAAAGGTTACAGTTCCAATTCCTTTGGTATTGTACCTCCCATCATCACCAAGTTCTATCTGCATCTATAGATCCTTCTCCTCTATGCTACTAAAGAATTATTTTCATCATGTCACATGGAACGAGGCACCTGAATATAGATACCACACACTCCCCATTATATTGCTTTCCATGCATCCAATCAAGGTGGAGTCTAATTAGAATTGTGAGGCAAGTTCTTCACGTCCATCTCCTCCTGAAGGCTTCTTGTGTGGACACTTTGTTGCATAGTGCGCATATTCATGGCAATGAAAACATTTTATCTTGCTTAGGTACTTATTTTTGTTGGACTTTAGATTTCTTTGGGCCTTCTTTCCCTTGTCTTTCTTGCCCTTCCCAACCAAGGAAAAATTCTCTTCCTCTTAAAATTTGGATGTTACTCCATCTCTAGTGTTCCTCTGAATTTCTTCCTACTCCAAATAAAGGCAAAGTCTCTCCCAATTTGGAAGTTTTCCCCTTCCATCTATAGAAACTTGGTAGTTGTGCCAAGATGTTGGAAGGCCTAGGAGAGCTAGGCTCGCTAGCTCCAAAGATGGTCTATTTTCTCCAACTCCTCAAAGCTTATCTCAACATTGAGTGAATCTAGAGAGGTAATATGGAATGGTTTCATTTTTCTACATGTGGATGTTTCTGAGCTTTTTCCTCAATGCCAATTTCGTAGCATCGCTACCATTTTCGAATAACTCAATGAGGGCCTTCCACATAGAAAAGGGAGTTTCTTTTCCATGTAAATTCGAGACTATGTGGTCTCGGCACACCCTGCAAGATGTTCCTCCTTGATTTTGTGGTATCCTTCTTCTAATGCGCTAACTGTTGTGCATTTGATATTGCTGGTTTTGGAATGTCAGTTTTGGTGTATTCCAACACTCCATTATCATTGAATACAACTTCTGTCATGTCCTTCCAAGCTATGAAATTCGAGGTTCCCTCCAGTCTATACTCTAATCTCAATCCATTGAAATAATTTTTTCCACACAGAAGAAAAACTTCTTCACTGATTTGCAAATTGAAATCTCTGAAGGAGAAGATCTATTGACTAGTTTCTAGTGTGATTTATGCTCTGATACCATGTAGAAATTAACATAAATTTTCTACTACTCATGAATTCAAACTTAAAACAAAAAAATACAAATTTCCTCTATAATTATGCAGAATGGAAATTACAATTTAGAAACACATGCAATGACATGCAACCATCAAAACCATAAGAACACAAAGATTTACAAGGGAACCCAACTGGGAAAAAACCCTCCACTGATTTTCATTAACCATATGAGAATGAGAAACTATTGCGATGTCTTGCTTTAATCTTGAAGCACACCCTGCACTATAAACATGTTCTCTTGTTGACTATCCTACTCTAGCCAACACTTAACCAATTCAAGGCCCCCTAGATTCTTCATATTTCCTTATGCAATCCTTGAGGAAATTAGCTCCTAAAAGATAGGAATTTCCTCCTATTTCCTTGTCCAAATCCCAAGGAATTGATCACCTGCCTTAACGCCAATGTTGTACACTCGCCTAGTATACAATTGATAATTACAATGTGCCTTTTCCTCCACTCTAGCCAGACAATTCGAATTCCATGCATGTCTGGGCTATTTTTAGCTAATTGACTAGTTTAACTCAGCGATTGGTGAGTTAACAATAGTTCTACTTTTCAACTAACTCAACTAATGACTTGACCTCAGTTAACTAAGTTAAACTGAAAATTGTTAAATTATATTGCTAAATTTTATCAATCTCTACATGCATAACTCTACTTCTAGCCTATAACTCAAATTTACTGAGTTAACTAGTGGACAAGGCCATGTCACACAAGTTAACTATAACCCTAGTAATCCTGCTAGTGCGGAAAATCGAATTACTCAATTTGACTAAGGCAAAAGTCAAATTGAGCCTTTCTTGCTACAATTTCTAACAATTTGATCCATTTATTGTTAATATGAGAGTTGTTGATAAGGAGGTGACTAATTAATTAACATAGATGATGCTCAAGTTGAGTTTCAGTTGGCCCTATGATCTAGTAGGAGAAATTTATTATTAAGGGTTGAGCCAAATTATGCTCCTTATATTCATGTGCCTAAACTAGAGGTAGAGAAGTTCACCAATAAAGACACTTGGGAAGAAAACACATTGCAAGAAGTGGTAGAAGAGAAAACAATGGAACAGTGAGCATGACCAAAGGTACTAGCTACCCCTCAGATGAAAGAAAAATAGCTTAAAAGAACAACTCAAAGTGTATCAGAGTCAGAGGAAGAAATATTCAAAGTACATAAAAGGAAGAAAAAAATGTCAATAGAAAGAACAATTTCAAAAATGGTTTCTTCTAATATTGCTTCACCTACTACTATTGTCCTATCAGGTGAGCTTGTGTTCAGATTGCAGCAAAGAGAAACAATAGAGGAACAATATTTACCTTCTCCTTCTTCCTCTTCTTCTCCTAAGCCAAATATATTCTATGAATTCATGGATATGAAGAAAAATAACAAATCTCTGGAAGCAATAACCTATAATCAATTTGGGAAGCAAACTTCTTCCTCCACTAAAAGTAGGTTACTTTCAAATTTAGATATGGATAAAGGTCAACTTAAATTAGCATTTCTTAAAGGTAAATTCCCTGGAGCTACTACACCTAGTGATTTTAAGACTTCTATAATTTATTTCAATACTAAACAAATTTATCCTATAGATCAAATAGATTTGCATAGAAAAACTCGTGAGACAATATATTCTACTCTGACTAGTTTTGTTGTTAATGTGTCCAAATTGCAAAATTCTCAAGCAAAAATTTAGAGAAAACTGAAATGGAAAGAAAATCCTCTCTTGAAACGGATACCAGGATTAAGTCTCTTGAATATATTGTATTTAAGTTAGGCTTAAAAATTGAAGATATTAATGCAGCAAAGGAGATTATCAAGAAAACGAATTAAGACATCCAAGCACTCAGAATGGAGCATCCACAAATGTAGGAAATTGGGGTATTATAGAAAGAAAAGGAATCTTTATTGTCCTTTATAATTGAACGAAAGCTGCATATCCAAAAAATAGAAGCAGGGATGGAAGAACTCTTGAAAGAGAAAGCTCAAACTGGCAATGCAGTAATTTCAAAAGTGGAGACAACTTTAGCAGGGGATGACACAACAAAAAGGTTCTTAGAATATTTGTCTTCCCTTAATCTAAAAGATGGTTAAATTGAAAGGTCAAGAGATAAGTTGGATAGAGATGGACAAAAAAATATTAAATCAGAAAATTCCTTAGTGGCTAAATTACAAAAGACTTCAAATTTTCAAATGCAATTAGAACATTATTTTAGTTCTAACAGTGCTCAGTGTTTTTCATAGGCCAAAGAACAAATATGGATGGATATCATGTCCTCTGTGTCTAACATTTGGGCTTCTATTAAAATTATTGTAGAGCAAAAGAAGTCAGTAATGAAATCAAGATACAATTGGGAAATAAACCTGGGAAGACAAGTCAAATCATTAAAGATCTAAAAAGAAAGTCCAAAGAAGAGCTTGAATAACTAGGAATTCTAGACAAAAAGAAATAAATCATGTAAACCAGAAAGGTTCTCTTGAAGAAAACCTTAATACTAAAGACAAAGGAAAAGTGTGGAAATTTACATGTACAAGCCAATAAATTCTACATGAAATTTCTATCCTACAACAAAGCGGTCATCCATCTTTCAAGAATTCAGAAGGCCAAATGATTACAGAAGAACACCATCAAAGATTGTTGAATAGAGAAGCGAGAGACAGATCAAGATTTGTTGGAATCAAGGGAGAAATCAACGGTTTTAATTTACTTCAAATGTTAGTTGATGACCTTTTCATCTGCTAAAAGTTCAAACACTTATTCATAGTAAAACCTTGTTTTGATAAGTATACTGATGTAGATGAATAATATAGACAAATGATTGACCTCACTTATCCAATAGAGGAAGAATGGGAGGAGTTGGTCAAATTACTTGAATGAATTCAGCTTATCAATGCAACACATCAGCAATTTATCACATCTATTGAGGATTTGGAGTGACAAGAACAGAGTCATTTCAAGTACATCAAACTTGGATGAAACAATCAAGCACAATTGGAGACATTTTTAGAGTTCTTTTTCTATTTTTAGTCAAATTTGTTTAAATATTATCCAAAGTTTTGGATAAAGAATTGTTTTAAATGTAAATCCTTTAGAGGATAGGATATTTTTCAAATCACTCTATATATACCTTATTTTTTAATAAGAAAGGGTTGATACCTAGAGCAATTTTATGTAATACTATTGTAGTAATTTCAATTTGGGTATACTCAAAGTTTTCTTATTTTCATTCATGATAGCAATTATGTACATGTGAGTTTTTCCTGTGATTTCATAATATGTTTCTGCATATATTTGAGAATAGTATAGGACATTGGGAAGGGATAGGTTGAGTATCAACCTCCTTGATGTCCCTCTGCAAAGTTTTGTTCGTAACTAAATTAAAAATTGAACAATCTGTTTAATTTGTCACCCAGAAATCACTAGATTGTTGCTTCTATGCTATACTTGGATATATTTGTGTTCACTATAAAGGATCTTATATACGTTTATGATCTTAATAGATGATTAAATGTTTAGGAAGAATGTTTAAGATACTAAAAAATTCTTAATTACTCTTTCAAAAAACCAATAAGGATTGTATACTATTGTAATGGAATACCAACAATTTTTTTAGTCTTAAGGAAAGGAGTATTATAATCATAAAGAAACATTTGTATCTTTGGGGTCCTTCATTCCATACATACCCCTCACATTGATGCTTTGGCACAGTTCTTCAGCCAAGGAATGTATACAAAGATATAACAGAGTGATCATCTCCAAAGAATTGAACGACCCTACTCTAAGAATTACACCTTGAGATTGCAGAGAGATGATGTGGATCCAAAGTAAAGACCTAAGGCTTAATTAGTCTCCTTAGGTCCAAACATTATAGGTTACAAATCAAAGATTATAGCATTGTTTTAAGCGGTCAAATAGGTATGTAAAGGGAGTTGAGTTTCTAAACTCAAAACAAAGATATATATATATCTATATATATATAATTTTTTTATTTACAAAAATCTCAACAAAACCACATGGTATTCACTCACCAGCATCTGTTAATCTTTAGAATGTCTTCGTCCTCCTTTTCTTCCTTCTTTTCTATTTCAAATTTTACTTTTACTCCTATCTTCTTATGTATTTCAGAGTCGAGTTCCATAACACAAATGAGGGATGTGGGGTTTCTATTTATACTTGTTTCCACCTTTATTCAATAGTTGTGTCTCTTTAGGAGGGCTGACATGACTTGTTTAAGAGCGGACCTGTGCATCATATTTGTTTTTTGATTTTTCTTTGTTTGATGTGGTCGGTCTCTAAGCATTTTATTTCTTTTTTCAACTATTAATTTCAAGATTGTTAAATAGTATTTATTTGGCCTTGTGTAGTGTTTTAGATCTCCACACAATGTTCCATCCACGAGCAACTATTTGTCTCAATAAAGTGTTCAATATTTTCAAACAAAAATTGTTTTTAGTTCATCTTAAGTTCTACTTTTCTGCTGTGGATTTTTAAGGGCATATCATAATTCCCTTGTGATAGCATAAAAGGTATTACAAGGTTTAGGTATTTATTGAAATTTTATGATAGCATAGAAATGCATATCTAACCGTTATTGAATAAAATAGATGCACCTGTAAATTATTCATCAACACACTTAAGGTGTATTAGGGCTTGCCATCGATTATCTAGGGTGTAATGATTAGCAATGCTTAGGGATTGACATCAATTATATAGGGATTAGGGCTTCATTCATATTCTTCATTTAGGGCATGTTTATGGTTTCACGTATGGATGAACAATGCTAGGAAATAAACCTAGGGCTTCTTGTTTTGCACTTAGGGTTAGGGCTTGTACTTAGCGTTTCATCTAGGGAAGGCTCCAACAATGCGCCTAAGTTTCCATCTTATTGACAACAATGAAAACTTTATCCAACATGTAGACCAATAAAATTCTTTAGAGAAAATTTGAACAATGCCAAGAAGAAGTATTCTATATATGATCAAGAATTTTATGCTATTGTGTAGGCTTCGAAGAAGTGGAGACACTATTTTTTTCCCAAGGAATTTGTCTTATTTACTGATCACAAGGCATTATAATATATCAATAGTTAAGGTAAGTTAAATAAAATCCATTCTATATGGGTTCAATTCTTGAAAAGTTATACATTTGTTATGAACCATAGATCTGGAAGGGAAAACAAATTTGCAAATGCCTTGAATAGGAGAGTGTTGTAACTCAACACTTTATCAGTAGAAGTGGTGAGTTTGGAAAGCATGAATGAGTTGTATGCAGAAGGCATCCATTTTGGAGATGCTTGGATAGATTGTAAATCACCTTCGAGTGTGGCAGAACGATGTTATTGGATTACCATATCCAAGAAGGATGTTTATATGAAAATCAACAATTATGCATTCCTCAAGCATTAATGAGGCTAAATATTAGTAAGGAGCTACATGATGGAGGTTTGGTTGTACATTTTGGCATGGATATGACCACAAAATTAGTAAAGGAGAGGTAATTTTGGCCCAACTTCAATAATGATGTCAGGAAGTTTGTTGAGCATTGTAGATATTTCCAACTAGAAAAGGGTAGAAGTCAAAATACAGGGTTGTATATTCCATTGCCAGTACTATAAAGGCCTATGGAGGATGTGAACATGGAATTTATCTTTGGGTTGCCAAGGACAGAAAGGAAGCATGATGCAGTGATGGTTGTTGTAGATCAGTTTTAAAAGATGGCCCATCTCATCGCATGCAAAAGGAAAAGTGATGTTAGTAAAGTGCATGTCTTATTCTTCAAGGAAGCGGTGAGACTTCATGGTTTACCAATAACCATTACTTCAAATAGACATACAAGGTTCTTAGGTCACTTTTGGAGGACACTATAGAAGAAAATAGGATATATATTGTTATAAAGTTCAACCTATCACCCAAATACAAATGGACAGACTGAAGTAGTGAAAAGGAGACTTGGAATTTGCTTACAAGCTTAAATAGTGGAAAACCCAACTAGTGGGAGATGGTCTTGGCACAGGAAGAATTTTCATACAATGACTTGGTGAATAAATCCACTGTTAAGAGTCCATTTCAGATTTTTTATGGCCAGACACCAAAAGGTGTTGTGGACTTAATAAAGTTGTTGGATTTGGAGGAAAGGAATAGTGTTGATGCAAGTGATTTTGTCAACAACATGCAGTTGATACATGAACGGGTGAAGAAAATATTGCAACAAAGTAATGAATAGTATAAGGAGAAAGAATATTTGAAAAGAAGAGAAAAGGTTTTTGAATAATGAGAGTTTGTAATGGTACATATGCAAGCATATCGATTTCCCAGGAGTACCTACAACAAGTTGAAATATAAGAAAATAGGCCCATGCAGAATTCTTCGAAAATTTTCTGAAAACACCTACAAGCTAGAGTTTCCTAAAGACTTGGATGTCTCTCCAATATTCAATGTGTCTGGCCTATATGGTTTCCATGAAGGATAAATAGTGAAGAGATAGGTACACCCACCAAGTGGAAGGAAAAATTACCAGTTAAACTTGTTGAAGAAGTGGAAGAGATTATGGCCATAAGAGCTAGAAAGAAGACTCGTCGAAGGGAGTTTCTAAAGTATTTAGTCAAATGGAGAAAAGGGGGATCTGAATATGCATCATGGCTGAAAAAACAAGAGCTAGAACACCTATGAGGTACTTCAATCTCTAAAGGAACTACCACATGAGCTAGTAGCTCATATTTTCTTACTAAGGTTGTATGATGCAAGAGCATCCTTGGCCTCAGGAAATCCTCATCAACCAAAAACAAGTTTTTGTTTGAGTTCATAATGTAGGAAAAAAAGTGGTGTTACTCCCATGTACTTTTGAGTTGTTGATACTCCTATTATGTAAGTTATTGATACACCCAGTCAATGGTTGTTACTACTCCTCTAGTTGTGTTTTATCAAAACGCTAATTACTTTTGAGTTGGTGACACTCCCAAGATTTTGTATCTGACACTCCTATTGTGTGGAGTAACTGACACACAAAAACTGGCAGTTTCTATTACAAGACAACCGCTACTAGATGTGTTATGAGAATGAAATTTAGGTTACAAATTTTAGTTTTTCCGCGTACTATGAGGAATCAAATCGATTCAATTCAAGAAGGCGAAGAGGTTGGAAGCATGGGAAACAAATTGTTTCAATTGGAACACGAAGGTGTCATCAAAGTGAAAATAAATTGTGGGAACAAGGAATAAAATGGGCTTTTCTTGGGCTTTTGGGATTTTGCTTCTAGCTCCTTGACTTTGGCTTGGGTTTTAGTTGTCGCACGATTTAGAAGGAGTATGACTAGTTGTTGTATGAGTTAGCGGGGATTTTTGGTTGTTGCATGGCATCACTATGTGACAACATATGAATTACAAGTACTCTAAAGAATCCTCTCTCAGATCTGAATTTCTTATATGTAACAACACATTCTAAATGAATAAATTAATTGAAGTCTATTCAGAGTTCTTGTGCATAGGCTTAAATTACTCTCTATTTATGCTCTGTAATTTAGTCATTTGATTTAAAGTTAATTCAGCAGCCATAACCAAATGATTGGGGATGTGAAATCTATAATAGAAATTATGGTTTTGTAGTTTGGTGTGAAAGCTATAGAAGCCTACATGTTGCGTCAATAAGGGCCCAAATTAGAGAGATATTAAGATGATTGATGGACCATCTAGGTGAAAAGGATTCCTAGAAGATGGTACTCAAGTATCTTGGTAGATGGATTTCATTTTATATGGACATCAATAATCAATGTATGTAGGTACAAGAGAGAAAACATAATTCCCATTATGAATAAATACCAAGGGAAGATAAGAACAACTCGGGAAATGCAGTTGGAGGCGCTATAATGGCAGAGGTTGGAGTAGTAGTTGAGAATGAATGGTGGAAAAATGTAGGTAAACTTTTATTGAAGAATTGCAGACTCAAGATCATATGTTTATAAGCAAGTCTACATAGTTATGTTTTAGTTGATGGAGTACTTGGTATCTCCATGAATGGATATTGCAATTGTGCCTAAGTCATACCCTCGTAAATGACTTTGTAGTGTAGGTTCGTGGTTACCCAAAAACCTCTTATGTGAGGGTGAGCTAAGAAAACCCTAAGCATGGTTGAGAGTCAGCCATGAAAACCCTAAGAATGGTTTCAAGACCTAAGGTGATGATGTTGATGATGAAGGGGGAGTGATAGGTATAGAGACATGTATATTGAATGAACCGTGATGAAGGGATATCCTAGTAGACTGGAGATTGTAGCAGTTAGGCACCCATACATTTTAGTAGATAGTTGTTTTTTTATATGGAAATCAACACTATGATCTTATTTATAAGCATCAGGTTGTATTAGATGTATAATTTGTTGTGATTGAGATTG
Organism: Pinus tabuliformis; assembly: GCA_031772625.1. Lineage (NCBI taxonomy): Eukaryota > Viridiplantae > Streptophyta > Pinopsida > Pinales > Pinaceae > Pinus > Pinus tabuliformis. The sequence continues at coordinate 31,761,500 of CM062816.1, forward strand.
AGACAAGTAGGCATTAAGGAGGAGTGTTAGAATATGTAATTCTCACTTGTTTCAATGTGTGTTATGAGTATGTTCTTATAATCTAGGAGGTTGTTAGTTGGTTGAGAGATTCCCTCCCACTAGTACTATTATATTACTGTGTGGTTGAAATATTCTCTCAACTACGTGATTATGTCTCCATTTTAGTTTGACTATATTTAGACAAAATTTCATTCATTTATATGTACCGTCTTTTGATCAATGAGAAGTGTGCTTTGTGTGTATTGTAGTTTTTTGTTACCATCCACCTAAAAATTATTAATAATTAAATTAAAATTATAAAAGCTTATTCCAAAATAGATACAATCCATTTAATCACCACATAAAGATAACTATACAATTTAAAATAGTTATAAATTAAAATAAAGTTATGGTTTTCTTTCTTTTTGTTGCAATTACTACAAATCGTGAAAGGAATATTGATCGTTTTTTTGGTTTGCTAGTTTATGCGAGTCCTGAGATGACTGGCACTTGAGTAGTGTTGATGGCCAAAATTGACTGCATCAACATTTGGGAATCCACCCAGTTAGAACCCCAAATTAGACTCTTTTACATTTGGGATGGTGGTTTCGACTAGTATTTTGGGTCCAGTTACCCATATATATATATATATATATATGTGTGTGTGTGTGTGTGTAGATGGAATGGGTGGTGATGATAACTAACAAACTAATATAACAATTATTAAAAAATAAAACTAATCTAATCTATCTACTTTACCTGGGTATATCAAATCATATGTACAGAAAGATAATGGTGTTTCATTACAATAAAGATTCTCATAAATTAATGCTTTTAAAATTGATCAAACAGTTAATTGGATTAAATAAATAATCAAATTAATAGTAATCTCACCACATATGAAAAATAATTTCATTGTTCACTATATCTTAAATGAATTAATTCCCACACATAAAAAGTTATTATGCTTGAATTAATAAGAGCATATACATGAACAAACTTAAATAATAATAAAATAATTCCTTTTAAAAGTAGAAACCATATAAAGGTCATAAAAGTACCTGACCTCTTGAAAAAATGTTCATACTAAAAAAAATGGTTCACATAATATTAAAGTAAAACTTGAGTACAAAATTACAACTAAAGATTTTCTTTTTCTTAAAAATTCAGAACCCCTTGAAAATGAGTTTGAGAGGGAGATTTGTAGCTTTCTTTACAATAAAGGAGTAAAACTAATCTCCCTAAAATGATCACCTAAAGCATAAAAAAATTATCATAAAAAGTATATGGTTGCAATAGTCATCAACCAGTTGAAGTTGAGTCAATAGTTTGATGCTAAATCCTTTGGATTTCTAGAAGTCATGCCAGCTCTTGAGAGGATCAAGGCTTGGTGTGCACCTAGTAGCTGAAGATCGATGCTTTCAAAGGTGGAAGTATTGATAAGTTCCTTCAGGACCAGCCAATTACTATGAGGCTTGATCAAGAATTGTCAATTAAGTTCAAGGTTGACCTTAGTTAATTGTTCAATTCTTTTAACAAACTCTACCCCTTCCCCAATTCAATCCTTTTGCAATTTGTCTACAACTCGAAATGAGTCCTTTGGTCGACTGGATATTATATATGATTCAAGTAATGAATAATTAATGGATTCCACTATAGAATTTGAGAAATCACACACATCATTGATTATCTTCCTTTCCAAATGAATTATGGCCTTCCATCTCTTGAAGGAAATGGATTTTTTCATTTCAACAATTTTTGGAAAATCATATTTTTTTCCATGAGCATTGAACTTCCATTTCAATACCTCATTGTGGTCTCATTTAGTGTCATCATAATAGGTTTCCATATCTAGTAGCTTATTATTCAATGTGTTCCCAACTTGCATTGTACTTGAAACAAACCCAGCTTCTCACATAAAAGTTGTTGTTGCTTTTGGAGATGAGCATTAAGCTCATATGCCTCTTGTTAGAATTTAACTAGATGAGGGGACCCAACTTGCAATTTCTCCAAATTCTGTTGTGAATCCCTGAGTTGCCAATATTTTAAATTTATTTCTTCTTCATGCTGAGTATATTAAACTCCTTTTGCAGTTCTGTCAATGTGATCTCCTTCTGATTCAACTCCGTTTGCCACTATGCTCTCAATTTCTCCTTTTCTTTCATGAATCTCTTCTCTATGGTGGCTAACTTTTCAAATTTTTCTCTTAGCAATTATTGTACTTCTATCACTTTATCCATGGTTGTAGAGGCATAACCACCTGTAAATTGGTTCAATTTCCCAAGTTCATCAGTAGGAGCAATAGAAGATCCTTTCTAAAGGACTTCAAGGGAAGTGGATTGAGGGTCTTTTCCTGAGACTAAAGCATGGGATTCATCCAATTTCCTCTTCTTTTTGCCTCTCTTGACCACAACTTTATGCGTTGGTCTATAAAATATATCCATATGAGGAATCTCCTCGATGTTGAGGAAGATTTTAGAGGTAGGATTGGGAGAAATAATCTCCACCTCAAGGTGAGGGGCCACTGGTGTCTTTTCAGGTATTGTCTACTCTGGTATGGTTGTTTGTACAATAATGGTATCACTTTGTGGATTTTTCTATTGATAATTAGTCCCTACATATATGATTATGATTTCGTGTGTCCCTTTCTTTGGTTATTTTACGATGATAAAAATCGTGCCATATCTTTTCAATATTTGGGTCCACTATATGAACCTTTATTTCAGGTGGTTAAGAGCTTGATATTCCTATTTGTTGCAACTGAGAGGAAACATCTTGTTGAGTAGAAACCCTTGTGTCCTTCAGAGAGACATGTTTTTCTAAGGTAAGATGCAATAATTCCATAGGTAGAGGACCCAATCTTGAATTTTTGTAAGTGAAAATTTGTTCTCACTCCTTCACTAACAATGTTTCATCCACACTATTCAATATTGTATTATACAAGGCAACCTCAACAAACAAATCATCAAATTTATGTCCCTCATGATGACACCTTATTATGCAAGAGGCAAAGGAAACTTGTTTTGTTACTTTATTAGGGTCATATGCCCTAGTTGGGATGGTGGCCAATTTAACACCTCAATAGGTCGCTCCTCTTTCTTTGCAGACCATAATTGGCCAAGGAGAAAATACCAAAAGGGAGAGGAAATTTGGCTAAACATTTTTATTACAGTCTTTCAATTCCTTGGTAATTCCATGGCCTATTGTCTGGTAAGCCACTTCTCTGCAAAATAGTTTGTCAGGAATGTAGAGGGGTAAGACATGGGGAGCCACATAACATGGTATCATGGTATTTATTATAAAATGAGGGCCTTCATCTTCAAAAATCTTGTAGATGTTATCCCACAAAGAATGTCATGCATCTCTCATATAAATTGTATTAGAGAAAAGACCTGCGCCTGGGATATTTTGATCTACTACCTCTTTGTATGGACTTGTAGGTTACTGCATATGAGCCTTCTTCTTTTCCTTAGCCTTCTTCATTTCATCTTTGCTATAGCTATCAAAGATTGCTTGTAGGAAGAGCAGAGGAAATTAGTAGAGCAGAGCTATTATAGGAAAGAGTAAAATGGAATTGAAAATGTTAGTTCAATATCTTAAATTAACCACTTTTAAACCATAAATGTGCCAGGGAAAACCATAAATGAAAGAATGAAATTGATTGGACAAGAGATAGGCAGGGGGCCACGTGAAGGATGCCATGTCATAATTTGGGAGTAAAGCGCCCGTAATAATTCAGAATTTGAATTACGTAAAGTTTTTGGGGTTCTGAGTATCTGGGTAATAAAGTAGTAGGAGTCATATAATATCCCAAAAGGGGAAGAAACCGTAATGAAATAAAATAATGTTCCGGAGAAATGAGGCGCATCATGACTAGATGAGAGGGAGGAATACGTGGAAGCCTTGATGCCATAATTCTTTATTAATTGGAATTGAGAAATGTTACGGCCTTCCAGGTAGGCAAACCATTAGAGTGGAGAAAGACCACTTACCATAAATAAAGAAAAACGTGAATTAGTGGAAATGTGGGCCATGCATGTGTTAAGGTGATATGGAACCTGATTGCCTAGATGCCCGTAAGGTTTTGTAAATTGAATTTAAAAAATGTTACGTGATTCCAGGCTAGCAGGATATTAGAGTAGAGTGGCAGAAGTGGGGCCTTTTTATAAAGAAAAACTATTAAATGAGTAGGAGCATGGTCTTGCTTGATGTGCGTGTTTTTTTAGAAAGTGATGATGTGGAGCCCAAAAACCCATGTGCCCGGATGATTTTTACGGGCTTCCAGGGTTCCGGTTACTAGGTTGCCCAAGTAACTTAAATACATTGTGCATTTTGAAGGGTTACTAGCATTGTTTAAGGCTTCAGTGGTTCCTTCTAGAAGCTCATTTTATTATTTAAACACCTAATTAAAGCCCAAAAGTGTTTATTAAGGGTTAAACTTTACACTTAGAAAAAAAAAGGGTCCCCATTATTATTATGCACCAAAGATTAATGTGGGGGGGAGTTGTTGTTTGCTACAACAATTGGCGATGGATTGGGTGAAACTATTATCTTTGTTATAAATAAATGAAATTCATAAAAAGGAAGGAAAAGAGATTTGACGATATAAGAATGCTAGGATTCAAATCTCCCATTAAAGGTTTCCCTTATACACAATGTTATCACCCCAAGAAACTCTCCTAGGTTGTATCTCAGAGATGCCCAGGAACATTACAAACTCAATAAAATGTCGGAAATGGATGAATGGAAGGAATGATGCTTGTCCAAGCCAGATAACCACTTCTACTATGCTTAACTCCAGACATGGGTGAACACCCCCAGGCTACAAGGCTTTAGACCACCAATTACTCACAGTTTGAGGATTAAGTGAACATGGAGAATACTAACCACACCAGCAGATGCACAAGACCATGTGATGGCCGGCTGCAACCAGTAAAGAGGTCTGCAAATCTATTTCCTAATGAACAGACAGGGTGACAGCTCTCTGGCACTAAGTAAACAAAAACTTGCATAACAAATTCAATGATACATACTAGACTTCAACACAGAGGTGGGATGACAGCCCCTCTAATGCTAAATATCAAGAGCATATGAACAAATGCATAACAGGCACAGCCTAGAATAGAGTAGAAATGGGAAGTGAGCAATTAACAGCAAAAGAAGCTTGTATTAGCTGAAAATGTAGACCAAACGCTACAAGTATCAAAGTAGTTACAGTCTCCAGGAGTTGAACCTTACATCAAAACAACAACCATCAACCTCCATCACATCTGTGTTCTGGATATATATAGAGGTTGATTACAAAAATGCTCTGCTATTCTATGCGTGGAGGGTCATAATTGGCCACCAACCACTTTAACTATCTAATATGGGTATCTGCTGCAACCTTCTTGCTTTGGTGAACGGACTTGATCTTCTCTGATATTTTGTTGTCCTTCTTGAGTAGGTGGAATGTCGTATGAAAGAATGCTCCATAACTGTTGAATGAATTCAACTGCTCGAGGCATGTTCTTCTCGTCCTTCGGCCATAATGCTCTTGAATGCAGTTGTTGAAGAGTAAATGTGCCAAACACTGATAGATGGCCGCTTCTGTCCTTCGGGAGCATGGTACAGGTCGAGGACATGAAGACTGCACGGCGGACGGATGATCTGGTCAGGAGGGCAATACTGGCCGTTGGATGGAACAGACGGACGGCGGAGATCGATTTGCAGGCGCTATCGGGAGACATGAGATCGGGATGGACGAGGGCCATTGGATTAAACACGGGAAGATCCAACAGTGATCGGGGGCAGAAGCTGCGCGGGGACTTAACGGCCGGGAGAATGGTTTTGAGCGGCGGGCGGTATTGATCGCACCGCTTTAGAGCCTGCGGCGGTATTCATACGCGGGGAAGCGATGCAATAAGTGCATGACACGTGGAAGATGTGACGGGAGGGAAACCGCTTTCCCCGCGGGTTAACGTGTGGTTATGTTATGGCAGCGGGGGAAGCGTATGACGTCCAATCATCGGCGGAGACGATCGGACGGTGCAAAAAAGATCACACATGTTTACGACTGATGTGACAGGGAAAAGTTGGTAAAGGCACGCGGTCATGTGAATATGGTCGTATGGGTTTAAACTTCGCGCCCGGGGACCTGGGGGAATATGGGTTTATAGAGAAATTTGGAGGAAAACAGAGGTAGCGGGAGTTATAAGAGTGCAAGGCAAATGAAGGGGGGGAATGAAATAGACTGCTGCGAGCTCCCTTTTTGCGTAAACACCCCGATCAGGCCTGTATTTGGTCCTCCAAATGATGAATTGAATAGCAGAGCTAACACTGGCTCCTTCTGGGGATGAGATCCTCCCTGTGAGGTCTCAAGAACCTGCAGATCAATGCCTTTCTGATGAAAAACAAATTAACAAAATTCCTAGTGTTCCATTGGGCATGGAGTCTGACTGAACCTACACTAAGACTGATAAAATCAAATATTTACAATTTTAAGGCCAAAAGGCCTTAAATCACATAAATTTTCAGAAAATGCCCATTAACTGGGTATCAAAAACTATCTCCCCTCCCATACTTTTCAGCATGAAGATATTGTTCCCTTGAATCTAAGAAATGATAAAAGGCCCTGTCTAGAAAGCATCAAACTTCCCATGGTTGCCTTTCTTTTCCTTTAGTGCATCCCACTTCAGAACCAAGTCTCCAACCTGAAAATTATTTGCTTTTGTCCCTGTGTCAAAAGCTTCCTTGATCTTTTTCTGATGTGCTGCAGAATTTTCAACCAGTTGTTCCCTGATTTGGTGTATCTCTGCTAAATCAGTGATCCTCGTCACCATTTCTTCTCCCTCACTATGTTCTTCTTGCAGGAATTTTGCCACAGGGAGAGTTAACTGAATTGGAAACAGAGCCTCAGTGCCATATACTAGCCTGAATGGAGAATTGCCTATGGATTTCTTAATGGTCACTCTGTCAGCCCACAGTGCATACTTGAGCTTAGAATCCCAATTCTTTTTGTTGTCTTCTAACAGCTTTTTGATTATCCTTATCAGGCTTTTTTTGGAAGACTCTACTAGGCCATTTCCTTGAGGGTAATATGAGGTGGAATGAACTAGCTTGATTCCCATTGAGTCACACATGTCCACCAATTCTTTTACCCTAAAGCCTGCTACATTGTCTGTGACTAATTTATGTGGACAACCAAATCTGGTAAAGATATTTTCAATTAAAAACTTCATGACCACATTATGATCAGCCTTCCTGGTAGGGATTGCTTCAATCCACTTAGTAAAATAATCAGTGGCTACTAATATCCATCTGTGTTGGCCACTAGAATGTGGATTGATCTCTCCAATGAAATCTAAGCCCCACTGCTGAAAAGGTCCTTTTGCATGTATTGGTCTTAAGGGCAAGGACTTCAACTGTTGTTTCCCTTCAAATCTTTGGCACCTGTCACAAGATTTAACAAATGAAAAGACATTAGAAAACAAGGTGGGCCAATAATACCCAGCTCTAAGGATCTTATGGGCAGTGGTTTTCCAATAGTGATGTCCTCCACACATGTTGGAATGCAACTGCTGCATAACTTTCATTGATTGTTCTTTGTCCAGACACCACAAAAGCATCCCAAAGGGGTCCCTCCAATAGAGCAGATTTTCATTAATGCAATATTTAGCTGCTCTAAGCTTAATAGTTCTGGCTTGACTTTGAGTAAGGCTTGGAGGAATTTCTAGCTTCAGCAAGAATTTAACTATTGCAGAATACCAATCACAAAAAGATAGATTTTCAGCCAATATCTGATTCTTTTCTGATTTAGCTATTTCTTCTTCTTCTGCCTGACCATTTTCTGCAATTGTGCCCATGAAATGTATGTCCAATATTCTGCAATTTTCTTCAGATAACAACCTGTCAAGACCCTGACCTCTGACAAGTTTGGTGGGCTTCAGTTCTATATTAAATTCAATTAACTTTGAAATCCATTTATCCCTTCTTCCATCAGCATCAAGCTGTGTTAGGACGTCTTTTATTGAAGCAGAGGGTACATATGCAATTATCTTGGAATGCAGAATGTAGACTCTGAAAGATTTCAAAGATTTGACAAGAGCATATGCTTGTTTCTCAATAATATCATACCTCAGCTCAGCATCCCTTAATGTTTTGCTGAAAAATGCCACTGGATGCTCTGAGCCTTCCTCATCTGCTTGCAATAAAACTGCTGCAAGGGTGTCTTCAGAGGCAAATGAAAATATATGGAACTCCTTGTTGTAATCTGGACTGCTTAGAGTGGGAGCTTCCATAATGGCTTTCTTGATGGACTTGAAAGATCTTCTTGCTGAATCAGTCCATTTTATCTCTGACCCCTTTCTCAACATGGAGGTAATATGCTTCATCAGCTCTACAAAATTTGGGATAAACCTCCTCACAAAATTAATCTTGCCCAGAAATGACTGGATGTCCTTCTTTGATCTCAGGACAGACATGGTCTGTATTGCTTTTACTCTTTCTGGGTCGATTCGGACACCTGCAGCAAAAACAACATGTCCTAATAGCTTGCCCTCTTCTAAAGCAAACTGTGACTTTTTAGGATTAACTTAAATTCCAAACCTTCTGCACTTCAGGAACACTTTCTTTAAATGTTGCAAATGGTCTTGATGGCTGTTGGAGTATACTGTTATATCATCAAGGTAGATAAGGACAAATTTATCCTTCTCTCCCACAAATGCTATATCCATAGCTCTCTGAAAGGTGGCTCCAACATTCATCAGCCCAAAAGGCATCTTGGAGTACATAAAAGTGCCCCAAGGAGTGGTGAATGCAGTCTTCTCCTGATCATCTGGATGTACAACAATCTGATTATACCCTAAAAATCCATCCAGGAAAGACATCACTTTGGCTCCTGAGACCTTCTGCAGCAAATGCTCCATTTTGGGTAGGGGATAATTGTCTTTCTTGGAGCACTTGTTTAAGTTTCTGAAATCAACACAAAGTCTGATTTCTCCACTTTTCTTCCTCACCACCACCAAATTGGCTACCCATTTTGAATATCTGAGAGGGACTATGATTTTAGCAGCCAGCAACTTTTAATTTCTTTTTCGATCAGAGGGAGAAGCATAGGATTTATTGGTCTCATCTTCTGTTTGAAAGGAATGGTATCTTTCTCCAGAGGGATTTTATGTTGAATAATCTTTTTATCATAGGTTTTCAGGTCACTATATTCCCAGGCAAACACATCAGCAAATTGTTTTATTAAACTGCAGTATTTAGCATTTTGGGCAGCAGACAAATGGGTGGACATATTTATATATCTAAGCTAGTCTAGACTCCCTATATTATGTTTACAGACTGCAGATTGGTCTTCTTTCTGGGCAGCCTTGTAAGGCACATCATTCTAGTCAAACAGCCTTTCTAACAGAATTAAACCCTTAGGAATATGATTGTTGGGAAGTTGGACAATGCTATCTTCACCAATTTTTCTAAGCTGGGATTTGGGGCTTTCTTCCAAAGCTTCATTTTCTTGGTCAATTTTCATTTCGGAAAATTCATCAATGACTTGCAGAAACATATTTATTTCATCATGATCATCAAAAACTTTCCAATGGTGGACATTATCAGGCAAGGATGGCCTATACTTCATTTGGACTTCATAAACTAGTCTGGGAGGCATGGGAGGGATAAACATGCTAGCAGACACAGCAAGGGAATCAACAAGCTGATTTTTGGCTCTAGGGATATATGAAATATAGAAATTATCAAAAGAATCTTTGATTCTCCATACCTCATCTCTGTATGCTTTCAGCCTTGGGTGCTTTGCCTGAAATGTTTTATTTACTTGTTGAATGATAAGATCAGCATCTCCAAACACCTTTATGTTCATGATTCCTCTGTCCTTAGCTGCCTCATATTCTGTTATGTTATTTGTGACTTGGAAATCCAGCTTGAAAGACAGATGGGTGCTTTCTTGTTTTGGAGATACCAGCACCACCCCTGATCCTGCAGTCTCCCTGGAACATGCTCCATCAAAGAACATCTCCCAAACCTGACCTCCTTGCTCTTCCTCGGCCTGATTTGTTGGTTTCTTGAGCTGCATTAGGGCCTTCTGGGATTCTTCTATTTGGAGGATACATGCTCCAAAATCAGTGTCCACATCATATATGGGATGATTAGTAGGATTCTTCTCATCACTGATGATGTATGCCAGTTTTGCTTCCCTGTACAATCTCCTGCTTTCTCCTCCAAAAACTGGGACAGTGGCATAAGATAGATCATTTTGTAATGTCCCACCTAATCTCTTAATCCATCCTCTAGACAGTAGCATGCCAAACTTAGGAGGGACATCTGCTACCACAATATCCATCATCATACGTTTCATAGGCAGCTGGGTAATGGCCATGTCTTTGATTAATCCTAGGCATTTCACTTTTCTTAAATCAAATGAGAATAAATCATGATATGTTCTGGTGATGTCAAGGCTTAAGTCTTCCATGACAGCTTTAGGCATCAGATTGTGGCTGGCCCCTGTGTCTAGTAGGCAATTGTGGAGGATTTTGTCATGAATGGTCAATGAAACATAAAATGATGGAGAACTATTATCAGCAGGTTCAATCATGGGGCTAAGCACAGCAGCAAGCTTATCATCTTGCAAATTGATAGAGTCAGTGGAGGTTTGTGTGGTCTCCAGCTTAATAGCTTCAAGGATAGGCTTTCTAAACACTCCACTCTTTACCAACTCTACCAGAGGCACAGATATTTTTAACTTCTGGACTTCTGACTCAAAGCTGAAAGAGGAAGGTAACTTATCAGAACCTCTTACCTCTTGAATTAGAGCTTTGAGGATGAATGGATCAGCCACTGGTCTTCTCTGCCCGATATTCTGTGACTCTGTTTGGACAGCAACTCTTTTGGCATGATTCTCCTTGACATTTTTTGCATTTGACCTACGATTATATCTTCGTTGTTCGCCAGTCTGTAGAACAGCTTCTCTGTCCTACTCTTGACTGTCTTGTTCCTGTAGCAATGATTCTTCATATGCAGCCAATGTCAAAAATGCAGCACTGCCTTTGTCTTCCATGCAGTGAATTTCGTCCTCATCTTCAAACTGTTCCTCCTCCATGACTACATTTTGAAAAGGAGCTTTAACTTTCTGTTCTTCATTTGGTTCTTTCCCCCTCTGAATGATTTGCAACTATTCATTTGCTCTTCTAAATGGATTTGGATTTTCTTGGAGCAAATGTGTTTTGCTGCCTTGTCTTCCCAGAGTTCTACTCAACCTTCAGCTTAGATATCTCAGCAGCCAATGACTCTATCATTCTAGTCATTTTATCTAATTTAGGCTCTAAAGATGAGGCAGAGGAAGAAGAAGCCATACCTCTCTGCCTCCTTCTATTAGCATGACTTTTTAGCTTTTCTGCGGCCATAATATTGGATTCCACCTCTAGTGCTGCATCCTACATGTCGGCTAGAGTGGCACATCTTCTTTCTCTCAATAACAGGCAGAAATCAGAGTCAAAAGCATTGGCATAGGTGAGTTTGGTAGAAGTGGGGGTAGGCTTTACCTCAACTGGTATCTTACTATACATACGGTTAAATCTTTTATTAAAATCAGGAAAAGATTCCCCATTCTCCCTCTTTAGGTTTCCAAACTCTGTATGGTAGTAAAGCAGATCCTTTATATCTCCCCATTGCTTCAGGAATGCTTCATCCAATGCTTCAATGTTTGTTATGGACCTATGGAGTAATTCTCTGAAGCACTTCCTAGCCTCTCCATCAAGGCTCTGAACAAACACTCTCATCCACACATCATCTTCACTGATATCTAGGTTATCTGCATAGCTATAAAAAGACTCAAGGTGTTCTTTAGCTATTACTCCCTCTGTAGCAATGAATTTAGGCATATATTTTTTATACTCTCTTGCAAGCATCGCGTTCAAAGGAGTAGGCAAGACCAAGGGTCCATACCTAGCAGCAATAATTCTTTCCATCTTCGTAGGTGCTTGTTGTCCTACCATGACTGGGATATGTAGAAGGATGCTAGCAGATTGAGTAGTTTGAAGCAATGTAATGGATGACAGAGACAACGAGATGTTCTGGACTGTATGGGAAACTTTCTTTTGACTGAGATTCAAAGGGGAACTAAATTGATAAGGAGCTTTATGAGTCTCTGAAGGAATTTCTTTACTAACAGTGTTGGGCTCTAAATCTTCAAACTGTATATCCTCAGCTATAACCTTATCTTTCAGAGATGCATAAGTTTTCTTAGGCTTACCTGATCCTGATGCTCCTTTTTGTGATGTTTTCTTCTACTTAGCAATCTTCTCAGGGTCAAGTACTAGAACAGCTAGTGATTTATGAGGATTTCTTCGAGTGTGTCTCACAAACTGAGCCAGGACTATAACGTGGAGTTGCCAAAGGTTGGTCTTCCTCGAGTGGAGTCGCCAGATAGATGATTACAACTAGAACTGTGCCCAAACTTTGTCTATCATCAAAATCTGGAACAGTGTCGTCTCCCAGGGAAGCTGAGCTTCAATCTCCTCTCCCCGGCAACAGCGCCAATTTATGTTATCATCCCAAGAAACTCTCCTAGGTTGTATCTCAGAGATGCTCGGGAACATTACAAACTCAACAAAATGTTGGAAATGGATGAATGGAAGGAATGATGCTTGTCCAAGCTAGATAACCACTTCTACTATGCTTAACTCCAGACATGGGTGAACACCCCCAGGCTACAAGGCTTTAGACCACCAATTACTCACAGTTTGAGGATTAAGTGAACATGGAGAATACTGACCACACCAGCAGATGCACAAGACCATGTGATGGCCGGCTGCAACCAGTAAATAGGTCTGCAAATCTATTTCCTAATGCACAGACAGGGTGACAGCTCTCTGGCACTAAGTAAACAGAAACCTGCATAACACATTCAATGATACATACTAGACTTCAACACAGGGGTGGGATGACAGCCCCTCTAATGCTAAATATCAAGAGCATATGAACAAATGCATAACAAGCATAGTCTAGAACAGAGTAGAAATGAGAAGTGAGCAATTAACAGCAAAAGAAGCTTGTATTAGCTGAAAATGAAGACCATACGCTGCAAGTATCAAAGTAGTTACAATCTCCAAGAGTTGAACCTTACATCAAAACAACAACCATCAACCTCCATCACATCTGTGTTCTGGATATATATAGAGGTTGATTACAAAAAAGCTCTGCTATTCTATGCGTGGAGGGTCATAATTAGCCACCAACCACTTTAACTATCTAATATGGGTCTCTACTGCAATCTGCTTGCTTTGGTGAACGGACTTGATCTTCTCTGATATTTTGTTGTCCTTCTTGAGTAGGTGGAATGTCATATGAAAGAATGCTCCATAACTGTTGAATGAATTCAACTACTCGAGGCATGTTCTTCTCGTCCTTCGGCCATAATGCTCTTGAATGCAATTGTTGAAGAGTAAATGCGCCAAACACTGATAGATGGCTGCTTCTATCCTTCAGGAGCATGGTACAGGTCGAGGACACGAAGACTGCACGGCGGACGGATGATCTGGTCAGGAGGGCAATACTGGCCGTTGGATGGAACAGATGGACGGTGGAGATCGATTTGCAGGCACTATCAGGAGACATGAGATCGGGATGGACGAGGGCCATTGGATTAAACATGGGAAGATCCAACGGTGATCGGGGACGGAAGTTGCGCGGGGCTTAACGGTCAGGAGAATGGTTTTGAGCGGCAGGTAGTATTGCACCGCTTTAGAGCCTGTGGCAGTATTCGTACGCGGGGAAGCGATGCAATAAGCACACGACACATGGCAGATGTGACGGGAGGGAAACTGCTTTCCCCGCGGGTTAACGTGCGGTTATGTTATGGCAGCGGGGGAAGCGTATGATGTCCGATCATCGGCGGAGATGATCAGACGATGCAAAAAAAATCGCACATGTTTATGACTGATGTGATAGGGAAAAGTCGGTAAAGGCGTGCGGTCATGTGAATATGGTCGTATGGGTTTAAACTTCATGCCCGGGGACCTGGGGTAATATGGGTTTATAGAGAAATTTGGGGGAAAACGGAGGTAGCGGGAGTTATAAGAGTGCAAGGCAAATAAAGGGGGGAAATGAAATAGACTGCTGCGAGCTCCCTTTTTGCGTAAACACCCCGATCAGGCCTGTATTTGGTCCTCCAAATGATGAATTGAATAGCAGAGCTAACACACAAAACCAAGAAAAACCATAATTGTTTATGAACTTGTAAGTATGTGCCCCATAAATTCTTCAGTGAAAGCAAAGTATGTTTTGGAAACAATATATATTATTGACATTCAACTTAAATAGTGTAAAGTAATCAGTAGATTTTAGCATTAAAATGAACTTCAGTACCACAGGTAGAGCCATTGTTGTTGGCAGTCGCCCATGACCTTGAGAGTGTTACCTTTTAGCCCTGGAAATGACAGTATCCCATCCATTAGAAAGAGTTTTAGAGAAATTATATCTAGGCATTTTATGTTTTATATTTAAGTTAATTGAAATCCTAGCTTGGTGAGAAGATGTTGACAATGCCATTCACAAAACCTAATAGGAGTGAACAAGTCAGCTTGTGATGAGACCTCTTGTCTTATAATCATATGGCTACAAGCCATTACCCTGGCTTGGTGACTAGATGTGGTAATGTCACTATTGTTAGAACCCATGATCATGGTAGGTCAGCTTGTGATGAGACCTCCTATCTTCCAATTAATTTATTATATTTTTAAATTACACTCTAAAAATATTTAATTAATGGATGGGGAGGCAAATCCACTCCTTAAGAGATGGGATGGCAGAAAATGTTTTAGATGTCTAATACCTACTTGCTTGACTTTGTATCTCAGAATCTGATCAATTTGGGTTGTTGATAAGCATATTTTTCTTCTATAAACTTGGGGTTAAAAATAGTTCACGAAATAATGACAGGTAAACCATAATGAACTATAATAAGGAACTGTGTTGTTTAGGAAACCTGAATAAAAGCATAATAATATCATATTAACAGTGTTTTCCTTTAAAGATAAAATTTTGTATATAAATAGTAGAGAATTACAAATAGCCCAGTCACAAAGCCAAAAGCAATAGCATTCAACTTGAAAAACTAAGGAAAGAAGAGAAAGACATGAAAGAAAAAAAACCCATGAAAGAACAAACTAGTAAAACACATGAGATTTTACATGTAATTATTTACATATTTACAAAAGTCATAATGAAATTTCATGAAAATAGTTTCTAAGGATCAGTCCATTTACAGGAAGAGATTATTTTATTCCTTGAAGATCTTCTAAAATAAAGGTATATAGACTTATTTGTTTTGCCATCTGAAATGGGCCTAGCCACAATCTTTGAAATTTATCATGTTTTCCCTTTTCTTCATGGGTTTTGTCCCATTTTAGTACTAAGTCATCAACTTGAAAATTTTTGTTACCAACTGAACCAGAATTGAACCAATTGTTTACATTTTTCTAATTCTTGGCATATGTCTGATTTGTTTTGTCCCTTTCTTCCTCTAGTTTAAATATTTGGGACAATCTCTGTTGCAGGGATGAGAAAGGTTATTCTTCAATTAATAGCACTAAATCCAAGGAAGGAAAACTTGAAACATTTGGGGGAAGAACTGCTTCTTTAACCATGAAGTAGTGTGAGTTGCCTAATGATGCTTTATAGGTTATTCTATCAACCTAGAGAGAAGAATCAGGGCCTTTTGCCAATTTCTTTGATTATCGTCCATAATTCGTTTAATAATCCTTAAGATATTTTTGTTGGTTAATTCTACTAATCCATGACCTTGAAGGTAATAATTGGTAGAATACTTAAATCTTAAAACCTCTTTTAAGTGAAAATTCAGTTAGTAAATTACCAAAAAAATATGAGGCATTATCAAACATTAAAGCACTTGGGAGACCAAACCTAGTAATGATATGTTGATCAATAAAATCAATTACTTGTTCTGAATTGACAAATTTTAGAGGAATAACCTACACCCATTTTGTGAAGTAGTTTGTGGCTGTGATAATGTACTTGTTTTTCTTAGATGAATGAGGAACAATCTCACCTATTATATCCAGTCCTCATTGCTCAAAAGGTTGTTCAATGTTTATTGGTTTTAGTGGTAAGGTGACCTTCCTCTCTTTGTCTGAAGCAATTTGGTAGATATTTCACCTCCTAACATAAGCATGGGAATCTTTAAATAGAGCTGGCCAGTAGCATCCAGCATGAAGGATTTTTTGTGCGGTTGTGTCACCTCCAAAGTGTCAATTCCAACTAGGCCATCGTGCATTTCCTGCAAAGCCTTATCAGCTTCAGATTCCTAGGGAATCTAAGAAAAACATAGTCATAATCTCTCCTAAATGAAATACCATTCACAATCTTGTACTGGTTTTCTTTCAATCTCAGAGCTCTTTTATTTTTAGGTTCTAATTCAATAGGTGCATACCCATGAGTTAGATAAAAAATGAGATTTGCATATTGAGAGTCTGATTTTATTAGGTGTACCTCTTGTAATTCTTTATGTTCACTTGGGACATTTTCTAATGAAGCGTCATTCATACCAGCAATGAATTTTCACAAGCCTTGACCCCACACGATCTTGGCAAGTCTAATCTCTAAGTCATACTCTTGCAGAGTTGTGACCCAATTTGCTCTTTTTTCTCCAAGCTCTTTCTAAATTAGCAGTTGTCTTACTGTTAGGAATGGCACGATTACCTTTGTATGTGATTTAAGTAGAAAGGTGATCCGAACTTAAACAGGAACACAAAAAATTATAGATATAACCATAAATACAGAGGTGCAGTAGAAATAACATTTCATTTCATTAATATCAAATACTAAAATATTCTTACAAATAGAATGGAAATAAGACTACCTCGAGTGATGGTACCTTATCTTTGGGAAGATATGTGGCAAATGCATGCCTCTAAAATGTGTTACAATGAAGCTCGGAGGACTACTTGTTATTGAGAAACAATGGAAAACACTAAACATCCAAAAACCTAACCCTAGGAGATGAAGCGCCAAAACTATGGGCCTTGTTTGGATAAATTAGTACATCAACTTCTCGAGGTCGTAACTTTGGCATGTGATATTTGTTGACGCGCAAAATACATCGTTAGAAAGATCTATCCGAGGAATACAACTTCCAAGTAGCCAACATTGGAATAAAAAACATGTTGGCCCTAGTTTTCCCGAAAAAAAAGTCTGTTTAGGGCCTCAAAATGGCTCTGGAAGTTCAAGACCCGAAAAACTACCCAAAATAGTAAATTGTGCTACAATAAGAAAACTGAAAAATGAAAGAGATAGTGGTGGGGAGCCAAGTGGAATAGGCGGGTTGCCAGCAACATCAACCTAGATCAAAAGGGTCTAAAATGTTTAAAAAGCTTAAAGACTGCAAAGGCTTATTTTTCAACTTCTGAATAGTTTAATTATGCCCCTTGTAATATTGAGTTTTTGAATGCAATGGGGGCTTATGCTCCTTCATCATCCTTTTGATTTACTGTGGTTGCATATGAATTATTAGAAGCAAAAGTATATAGAATAAATTCTTTGGAGTAATTAGGCAAAGATAGAGAAGGAGCTTGAATGATGGCTTGCTTGATTGAGTCAAAGGAATTTCTTTCAATTATACCCCACTTATAAGTTATGTTTTTCTTGATTCTTATTCTGTAATGGCATGACAATTTGAGAAAATTCTGGGAAAAAATGCTTCAAAAAATTAATTTTTCCTAGAAAGGATTGCATTGACTTTTTGTTGTCACATAAGGAAATTTCAGAAATGGCCTTTAGTCTATTAGGATCAATAGTGATACCTTCTTTGGAAACAATGAATCCTAATAGCTTACCCTCAGTCAAAGAAAAAAATGATTTCTTAGGGTTGAAAGAAATACCATATTTTTTGCACCTTTCAAAGATTTGTTTAAGTTCATGTAAATGATTACCTTGCTTTTTGGAATAAATAGTAATATCATCTAGGTATATAACTATTGATTTGTTGATAATACCTCTAAAGGTTGTATCCATAGCTCTTTGAAAAGTGGCTTCTACATTAATTAGACCAAAGGGCATCTTTTGATAGGCATATGTTCCCCATTTGGTTCTAAATGTAGTCTTCAACCTATCAGCAAGGTGTACCAAAATCTGATTATATCTAGGAAAGCCATCTAGGAAGGACATTAGTTATGATCGTGCTATTAATTGTAAAATTTTCTCCATGGGAGGAAATGGAAAATTATCTTTCTTGAATGCATTTTTTAGATTCCTAAAATCTATACAAATCCTGATATCACCATTCTTCTTTCTGATTGGGACTAGGTTGGATACCCATTTAGAATGTCTAATAGGAAAAATAATTTTGGCCTTGAGTAGTTTGTTAAGTTCAACTTTGATTTGAGACTCAAGGTTTGGATGAATTTTCTTGAGTTTTCTTTGGACCTGCTTGACATCAGGCAACATGGGTATTGTATGCTAAATTATTGACGTATCATATGTTTTTAAGTCATCATAGCTCCATGCAAAGACATCTTTGTATCTTCTAAGTAGGTGTATTATGTTGGATGTGGAGCATGATTGTTCAGAGGTCTTTGTTTCAACTGGATGTATACCCCAGGAAGTTTGTACACCCCTCCACGCAGGGGGGTGCGGGGGGGACTTGTCCCCCCCGTGGGGTTTCGAGGGGACCGATCCCCCTGGCTGGGGGGTCCGGGGGCCAGCAGTCCCCTAGCGGGGGCTCGGGGGCGCTGCTCCCGAAGCTAAAAACAGATGTAAAATTGCCTTGTAAAAGTATACTAATTTCTAGTCAATCTGGGCCATTCATTAGGCGGATGATCTAACGGTAGAACTTATGTTTAGTTTAGGGTTTTTTTCCCTAGGAAACCCCTCTCTTTGTATGAGGGCATTGTATTTGAGGTTGTGTAATAGATGTGTATTCTCTGAGCGAGAAGCAGAGAGGTGAGACTGTGAGAGAAAACAGAGGATATTACAGCGGATCTGCTGTAGGTTGTGTCTCTTCATTTTGCTGGATAATAGAAAGGAAGGACTGGTTGTTTGGGGTGGACGTAGCCCAAACTGGGTGAACCACGTATATCTATGTCTCTCTTGTTTTATGCATTTTTTGTGTTTATATTTCTGCAATATCTTATGTGTTCCATTGCTCCGTAATAGATAATTTTCTAACATATTAAGCCAAGTCTCTCATCTGGGGAGAGACCTAGTCCTAGATTAATGTTTTAAGGCTTCTCATCAGTGCCTAGATTGATAACCTCAAACCTTAAAGTAGAAATTTGAATTTTGCTGGTAGTTGGGTGTTTAAATCTGTCTTTTAAGTCATAAAGGTCTTCCTAAACAATATTCTCTCTATCAATCCTATTCTAATTTGGTTTTCCATTGTGAGGAAGCCAAATATGAGACCAATCAGTAGCGAAATAACCATTAAGTTTCTCATACCAATATCTACTTAATATAAGACCATAAAATTATGGAATGTCAACAACCAAAATGTCAATAATTTGGAAAACCTTGGGATTAGATGACAAACTAATCAAAACCTCATTCATTTCTCCTAAAAATCTAACCTTTGTCTTGTTTAGTTGGACTAGTTGAGTGGCATATTTATGAGGCTTCACATTTAAATTTAAGCACACCGGATAGGGCATGATATTTGATGAAGCTCCTAAATCTACTAGACAATTATGAACATTCTTGTTAAATATTTCAAAGGTTAAAAGAAAAGGAGGTGTGTGTGAATTTGACTTATTTACAATGAGAATAGTGTTTTATGGATCAATCTTGTCAAGAGATGAAGTAGAAGGATTTGGCTTACCTTTAATCTTAGGGGCCTTAGTTGTAACAACAGTTGAAGGTAATGAAGAAGTTGGAACTACATTCAAAGCATTAAGCAAAATCTTCAGCTGTATTTTTAATTTGTTGACTTCACAGAGTGATATATTAGCCTTCATTTTCTTCATATCTTCGACAATGTTATATTGAATATTATCATATACTATAAAAGGTTTAGATGAACATGAAGATGTGGAAGATGCTTTAGGAGTACTAGATAAAGAACCAATAGCTTGACCAGAGGTTTTCTTAGGCATATCTTTTTCAGCTGAAGAATCACTTGCATCCTTATTACTTTTTGAGGGTGCATTTGCAGGTCCTTTGCTTCTATTTGTAATAGGGTGAGCTTCTTCTTCTTATTCATCTAAGGTAGGTAGAATGTAATCTCATATACCATTTTCCTCGATTACTTCTTCTTTAGTCTCTTCTTCAACAAATTGTGTTTCTACTTCTTCTTCTTCCTCATCATCTCCATCAGCAACTGATATATGTGAAGGTGGCTGAGAAGGTGGTGCAGTTGGCTGAGTCCTTCTGATAGGTCTAAAATATCGTCTCGAGGAGGAACTTTCAACAACTTGCTTCTTTAACTCAACCATTTCATTTGAAAGTGTTTTAAGGACTTTTTGCAGGCCTTCCATGTCATAAGGATCTTTGGTAGTTTTCTTCTTAGGCTCCTCTTTAAATGTTACTTTCTTTGTAGGCTTCCTTTCTTCAGCAACAACTTTCTTCTCTAGTGCTAACAATATTTTTTCAACAGCCAAGGCTTCTTTCATGTTATCAGTGAGTGCTTGTTTTTGTGCTCTATCAACAAACATAGCTATATTTGAAGGAAGAGCACTAATGTACCAATCAACCTATACTTCTTCACCTAGCCTTGATGTTGTTGGGATATTATTTAAAATTTTATTAAATATCGAGTTAAAATATTTAATTTTTTCATTAGGGGCAACTTTGAGATTAGATAAATCATTGATTAAAGTGGTCGTTTTTTGTCTTCTCCAAATTTCTTAAGAAATTGTTCTTCAAATGTATCCCAGTTAGTTATAGATCTTGCAAGTATAGATAAATACCAAGACCTAGCGGATCCTCCGAACGTGTAAGGGAAAATCCTACAGATGACATCCTCCTTAGAGAAGCCATTAATATTGATGGTCAGCATGAAATTATGGAGATGCTCTTCTACTAGATGGCCATCATTCGGGTTGTACTTTGGTATCCATCTCTTTGGATGTTTGGGGAGAAGATGTAAAGGAGGGTTCATAGCTACATCTCCTGGGTTATTCCAAGGGTGATTAGCCATCCTGGTAGAAGTAGTAGACCTAGAAGGATATTTTCTTGATGAAGGGGTGGTTGAAGTTGTGGTAGATGAAGATTCCCCTATGGAACTACTAACAGTAGTAGTGACTATTGGTTGAGTGGAAATAGAGATAATAGATGAAGTTGATATGGTGGATGCGTGAATGGAAGAAGGTAAAGCATGGTAAGAAGGTGGTAAGGAGGAACATGGTAATGATTGACATGAAATTGATGGGATAGTAAGTGTAGGAGGAGGAGAGGATGATATATTCTCTCTAGCTATTGAATCAGTGCTAAAGGTGAGCTTTTTCCTTCGATGAGTTTGTAAAGGGAAGTTAAATGGCTTGATTCCTAATTTTTCGCTCGGTGCTCTAGTCAGGACTCTAGAAGACCTAAAGGAAGACGTGACACTACCTTCACAAGGTTCAGGTCTATCAAATTTCTCCTTAGAAATTGATAACCCTTTAAGTATTTGAATGATGGTTTGGATCTTATGGGATGTTTGGGAAATTATATGTGTTATAATTCCAACATTAAATTATCAATCTAGGGCTCGTAAGCTTTGAGGCACAATCGCAGGTAATGCAGGATCAGATCATCTAAGCTAAACTAACATCATGAAGTACAGATTGAAGTACATAATATACAATTCCTATATCTAATGATATCATCCAGAAAAGATGAAGTGGAGAAACCTATTTTACTGTAATCTAATCTATCTCAAAAACTCGAATCATTATTCTATTTTAACTATGACTTATTTAAATCAAGAACTCATCATAAATAAAACAAATTACTAGTACTACAAATGCTTCTAAACCAAACCAACTGTAATCCTAATTAAAAATTATTGCATGAGCTACTCAAAGATCATTGCACAGTATCCACGTTATTGGATACTAGTATAAGAAACCACTGTACCAATGATACAATTACAAATTGTTATTCAAATTACTACACAAGTGATACAAGTTTACTGTACAAACAATACCAATCACTTTCTCAAGCAATCCCCGGGGTTTTAAAACTAATGAAAACTCATAATAACTCAAACTGATTTATTCTACCTGATTCACACATTCAATTATGAGAGACTTGAAAACCAAAAGAAAACTAAATGAAAACTCAAATTGATTCTTCTATCCTACTCTATTTAACACACTTAAATTCAAAAGACTTCAAAAGTCAAATCTTACATTCTAATTCAAAACCAATCTAAATAAGCTCAGAAAATATTCTATGGAAAAGAAAATTAAATTGTGATCTAAACACAATTTCACTACAGTTACATTGAATCTTAGAGTTATGCTACCACTCTTAATATATTAACATACGATATATATTAATGAATAACATTCTGCCTTTTCTATTTTTGGGTGTTCTATATAAAACACAATCCTATAGAAATTTGTGTTATTGATAAGTGCACACGATTTAAAATTATAGACTTAATCTAATTTGAATCGACAAGTTGAGCCCATAACACAATTATCATTTTCGGAATTCGTTTGAAATTGGAGAGTGTTTTTCTAAGTATTCTTAATTGAGAAATCATTCATGCGCAAGAAATACTAATTATCAATGCCCTTCTGTTCACAAAGGCTTAAAGACAATAAGTTTTTCCAGATTCAAGAAAGAAACAGAGCAGTGGTTTAAGTAAAGAATGGAAAATAGTAAATCTAAGATCTATTTGGCAAACAACTTTAAAACGAGATATAAAATTATGAATCGTAGTAAAACACACTTCCTACGATCTATATGATTATAGGACTTGTTTCCAAGTGGTGGTGGGCCCTTGCCACTTCCTGTAGCAAGTCTAAACTAGCCCAATACTTTAAGAACTAGAGATCATAACACTTGCAGGAATGTAGATGTCGAATCAAGATTACGTATTAAGGTTCAACAGACCATAAGTTCAAATAAAAAACACATCAAAACCTCCAATGTCTCATGTGCATATAGCTTCTTGCAACAATATTACTTAACAGTACTTCCAGTCAACTTACATACAAAAAACATCGGGCTTTATATAAAGTTCAGCCGATGAAAAATATATATAACTAATTACATAGAAAAAGTAAACATACAACACCAAGACTAAAATTAAGTTGTATGAAATCTTCTCAAACAACTTCAAATGGATCCCAGTTGAGCTCATCCTGATCATAGCACAATTGATGAAACCAACTCCTTATTGGGAATATGGAGATCATCTCTAGAATGCCAAAGATTTGACTAAATGTCCGTAGCCAAATAGAGTAAAGGAGAAAATTGAAGCCAGGTAAGGAGAATAGATCGAATGAAAATATTTCTAGAAGGTGCAACAAACTTTCCCATTCATAGTCCTCCATGTGGTTGATCGTCGAAACCATCAAACCCAGGTTTTTTGTACTTAACCCAGAATTTCAGCACTGATTCTGTACTTAATACTCCCCTAACCATAAATTCTTCATGATGATAAATTTTTCCAAATGGTTTCTGGGTTACTGGAATGAGGCTATTTTGAACGAAACTCATGTCTCACAATCCTAATATTCTTCCCCATTTGATCACAAATTTTAGATTTTAACCTACATGAATTATGCATTCTATAGTTGGTTGTGTAGCATTTAGTTTAATTAACTTATGAAGAATTTTGACAATGGATCCTTGCAGTAAATAAACTTGGCAAAAAAATCATTAGAAAATCATGGCAGAATCATCTCTAATCATAGAAAAGTAAAAAAAAACTAATGATAATCAACCACGAAGTGTAAGATATGAATTGACGGCAAGTTGTGAAATTATGGTATGAAATGAGCTAAAAATATAGGAATTTAGGTTATGAATGGTGATATTGTACGATGGAAAAATGGGCATATTTGAGGCCCAACATCCCCCCATGCATGTGGATTTGCATGTCCTCGTGCAAACAAATCCCTTACTCGTTGAAAAATTATTGACATTATTTTGTAGATGTTATTTCTTTTGTGGAACAACATTGCTTAAATATTTAAAGGTGTTGGTTCTTGTGGAGCAACAGTGCTTGAATATTTGGAAGTGCTAGTTCTTGTGGAGCAACACTCTTCATATTTAACATATCATACTAATTTATTGAGCAATACAAATTGAGGACAAGAAAGGGATGGATGTGGAAGAGATGATGGATTAAATGAGGTGGTCATGGAGATGGTAAATATGTCAATATGTGCTTGCATACTCTGTCATCGCAAGGCAAATGCTTACAACTGGTTTCCTTTATCATTTCATGGTAGTAATGACTTCATCCTCCATATAGAATGTTTTTTATCATGGGAGGAGAAGACACTATAGATACTGCCTTTATTGATATGTCATAATGATTTTATTTTAACATGGCCTTGTAATGAGAGCATAAGTCTTTTTATTATGAGTGGTGAATGGAAGGAAAATAGAAGGATAATGATTCATGAAAGATGAAATTCATGGAATGAGAAGTGGTGAATCATTAAGTTTCTTAAACTTTAAAATGAATTGGAGAATACTACGTCAAATTCACCTCAAGTTTTACCTTTGTTGTTGATGTTTTTTATGCTGCAAGATGAATTGGAGAATGAATTGGATGGAGCTGATGTGACTGTTGATCTAACATGTTGAAGAAGGTTGAAGGATGAATTGAAGGTCCCCTTCTCCCCCATGCCTGAGGAGTTGTATGTCCCCAAACAACTGAGGAAAGGTGATTGTTGCTGCAAATGATTTGCTAGGCTACTATATCACAACCTTTATTGAAATAAATATACTAGTGCAAATGAAAATGGAAATACTGATACAAAAATCCATACTACTACAAATCTATGTTGAGATCACAAAATGATATAGTCTTCAACCGCTACACACCCATGTGCAATCTTGCATATGTGAATTAATGGTGTCTATGTCGAACATAAGCAAGAATAATTGGGTTATCAACCATTGAGGAGGTATTTAACCAATGTGAGATATCCCACCTTTGATGTCAATGGGAATCAAGGCACTAGGCACATTCTGCTAGCCATGAATGGATTTGTCGACGTCAAATGGACTTCAGAATTCATCCATCATGAAAAATTGATGTATTTCCTTAATAGATGACAAGGACACCTGCCATTAAGGCATGCAGGCTCCTATGTACCTTATCTAACCCTAACCTTGATCCTGGATAATATGTTGATGTCGATGGGACAAGGCTTATTGGCAGGTGGGCTTTAAGGGATCCCACATCAACCAACTCGAGTATATACATAATGACTTGAAAGATAAATGATTTGAAGAACTCAAACAAATTTACAAACTTTATTGGGAACTTTTCCCGCGAGTTACCTAGTTTTCAAGCAAATTCCCTGTTCAGTTGCATTAGACAAGTTAGCTTTCACAAAAGGACTTATTTTTCTCTTTACTATTTTCATTTATTTATTTATTAAAATACCAACTCTCCTACTCTACTGGAGAAAAGACGCCCTCCTGCAAGTGAAGGAGAACTTCCAATGAAGCCATGTGCAAATAAGGTAAAAGTATATATGCATGCCCAAATGTAACATATAAACTTTAGAAGGTACATGAGCATGAAAAATCAGTAGTTTTAAAAGATGTGATACAAAGCCTATTTGAAGATGAGACTGGTACTTTGATTGGATTATGATTTGGAACCAATGTTCGATGTAATCCTGATGGTATTGGCCCATTTCTTCATTTGGACCACTCTGAAAGTCCTCCTCGTTCATGCCAAGCAAACTTGGATAATTGGTCTTAGGAATGCATACAAGGCTTGTTGCTGGGCATGGTGAAAGTTTTTCGATCTCGGGTTCAGTTGGATGCTCCCCATCAGATTTGGTACATGAGTTCTTGATCTCCTTGGTAGATAGGCAAGAGGAATCAAGGGAGACTTCCAAATCCTTTTTTGGTTGTGGGGAGATAGATAATTTCATGAATGTGATCAGGGTGAAATCTTCTTGAGAGATAGATATCCTAGCTACTACTAGGATTTGAGAAAGTACTTCGAGGGACATCCTTCAAGCTCTCAATCATTCTTTTAGTTTCTCTTATTGGTTAGTGATCCCTGTCTCACAACATGTATTAGTACAAATGGGTTCTTACGACACCCCAAAAATGTTTGATCTTTAAAGAGCTTGAAATTTTAATCTAAATGAATAAAAACTGCTAATTGCAATAAAATTTACCAAACTTGAACTCCTCACTTAGTTGGAGAACCAAACTTTGGAGCGACCCCAAACTAAAGCAGATGTGTGGCTTTTCACTAACATTTTACCATCATCTCCACCCTCTAGTTTCCCTATAACTAAGATCACACTGAAAACTTGTGAAAGAAACTATGCTCTAATCCCTTTAGCAGCTCCTTGACAACAATGCCAAAAATGTCGGGGAAATTATATGTGTTATAATTCCAACATTAAAGTATCAATCCAGGGCTTGTAAGCTTTGAGGCACAAGCACAGGTAACATAGGATCAGAGCATATAACCTAAACTAGCATCATGAAGTAGAGATTGAAGTACAAAATATCCAATTCATATATCTAATGATATCATCCAGAAAAATTGAAGTGGAGAAACCTATTTTACTGTAATCTAATCTATCTCAAAAACTCGAAACACTATTCTATTTTAACTATGACTTATTTAACTCAAGAACTCATTATAAGTAAAACAAATGACTAGTATTAAAAATGCTTCTAAACCAAACCAACAATAATCCTAATTCAAAATTATTGCATGAGCTGCTCAAAGATCATTGCACAGTATCCAAGTTATTGCATACTAGTAACACAAACCACTGTACTAGTGATACAAATACAAATCGCTATTCAAATTACTACACAGGTGATACAAGTTTATTGTACAAGCAATACCAATCACTTTCTCAAGAATCCCTGGGGTTTTCAAACTAATGAAAACTCATAAGAACTCAAACTAATTTATTCTACCCGATTCACACATTCAATTATGAAAGACTTGAAAACCAAAAGAAAACTAAATGAAAACTCAAATTGATTCTTCTATGCTACTCTATTTAACACACTTAAATTCAAAAGAATTCAAAATTCAAAGCTTACATTCTAAATCAAAAGCGATCTAAATAAACTCAAAAAATATTCTATGGAAAATAAAAGTAATCGTTGATCTAAACATGATTTCACTATAGTTACATTGAATATTAGAGTTATGCTACCACTCTTAATATATTAAAATACGATCTATATTAATGAATAACATTATTCCTTTTTTGTTTTTGGGTGTTCTATATAAAACACAATCCTATAGAAGTCTATGTTATTGATAAGTGCACATGATTTAAAATTATGAAGACCAAATCCAATTTGAAATGACAAGTTGATCTCATAACACAATTATCATTTTCGGAATTCGTTTGAAATTGGAGAGTGTTTTTATGATTATTCTTGGAAATATGATTATGAAATCATTCATGCACAAGAAATACTAATTAACATAATTAACATTATCCTTTTGTTCACAAAGGCTTAAAGACAATACGTTTTTCGATATTCAAGAAAGAAACAGAGCAGTGGTTTAAGTACAGAATGGAAAATAGTAAATCTAACACTATTTGGCAAACAACTTTAAAATAAGATATAAACTTATGAATCACAGTAAAACACACTTCCTATGATCTATATGATTACATGACTTGTTTCCAAGTGGTGGTGGGCCCTTGCCACTTCCCAGAGCAAGTCTAAACTAGCCCAATGCTTTAAGAACTAGAAATCATAACACTTACAAGAATTTAGATACCGAATCAAGATTATGTATTAAGGTTCAACAAACCATAAGTTCAAATAAAAAATACATCACAGTCTCCAATGTCTCCTAAGCTTATAGCTTCTTGCAACAATATTACTTAACGATACTCCTAGCCAACTTACATATAGAAAACATCAGGCTTTATATAAAGTTTAGCCGATGAAAAATAGATGTAACTAATTAACTAGAAAAAGTAAACATATAACACCAAGAATAAAATTAATTTGTATGAAATCTTCTTGAAAAACTTCAAATGGATCCCAGTTTAGCTCATCTTGATCATAGCACAATTGATGAAACAAACTCCTTATTGGGCATAAGGAGATCAACTCTGGAATGCCAAAGATTTGATTGAACGTCCGCTGCCAAATAGAGTAAAGGAACAAATTGAAGCCAAGTAATGAGAACAGGTCGAATGAAAATATTTCTAGAAGGTGCAACAAACTGTCTCAATCGTGGTCCTCCACATGGCTGATCATTGAAACAGTTAAACCCAAGTTTTTTGGACTTAACCCAGAATTTCGACATTGATTCTGTACTTAATACTCCCCTGACCATAACTTCTTCATGATGACAAAGTTTTCCAAACAGTTCTAGGTTCCCTGAATGAGGGTATTTTAAACGAAAATTGTGTCTCAGAATCTTGATATTCTTCCCCGTTGTTGGGTGTGGAGCCTGATTATCGTCTTTATTCAGAGGTATCGCCACATTGGACCCTAGTTCGTAATGGGGCGGCAACACCGCCTATAATATTTGCACTGCAGGGGGGGTCCAGGGGGGGAGGCTACAGGGGAATCTAGGGGGGGCGAAGATCTGACGGTAGAATTTATGTTTAATTTAGGGTTTTTTGCCCTAGAAGGCAACCCCTCACTATATATGAGGGAATTGTATTGCGTTTATGTAGATCTGTATTTTGAGCGAGAAAGAGAGATGAGATTGTGTGAGAGCAAAGGGGGAATTACAGCGGATCTGTTGTAGGTTGTATTTCTTCAGTTTGCTGGATAATATAAAAGGAAGGACTGGCTATTTCTCTGTGGATGTAGCCCAAATTGGGTGAACCACATATATCTGTGTCTGTCTTGTTTTATGTGTTTTCTGTGTTTGTATTTCTGCAATATATTTTATGTGTTTTGTTGCTCTGTAATATATATAATTTTCTAACACGCATTTGATGACAAATTTTAGATTTTCACCTATAAGAATTGTGTATTCTATAGCATTTAGTTTAATTAACTTATGAAGAATTTTGGAAATGGATCCTTGCAGTAAATAAACTTGGAAAAAACATCACTAGAAAATCATGGAAAAATCGTCTCTAATCATAGAAAAGTCAAGAAAACTAATGATAATCAACCACAAAGTGTAAGATATGAATTGGCAGAAAGTTGTGAAATTATGGTATGAAATGAGCTAAGAATATAGGAATTTAGGTTATGAATGGTGATATTGTATAGTGGAAAAATGGGCACATTTGAGGCCCAACAGGGGACTCAATTGGTTGATCAGGAAGAGGATTATTTACTGAAGGCTTACTAGAATATCTTCTTACAGGGCTAGGATATTTATGAGAAGGTTTTGCAACTTCAGATCTAGGAGGTGGGGATTTGGAAAGGGATCTAGAAGTTGAAGGAGATCTTTGTGGAGAAGATTAACTCTTGTGATTACTACCAGTTTTAATGTGTGGCCTTTTTTTTCATTCACTATCTGATGGTCATCCTTCTAGCGCCAAAAATGTTCATGGCCAAAACTAACTGCATCAACATCTGGGAATCCACCTAGTAAGAGCCCCAAATTAGACTATATTTGATATTTTGAATAGTGGTTCTGACTGGTATTTTAGGTCTAGTTACCTGTAAAAACTAATTGTGTATGGAGATGGAATGGGTGGTGATGATAACTGACAAACTAAAATGATGACTATTAAAAACTCAAACTAATCTAAGCTATCTACTTTATGAGAAAAGTTTTTTCGGCGTAAATCACATGATAGAACATTTGTCGATGCATTTCGAACCAACGAGTGTGGCTCATCATCAGGACAAGTTGAAGAACTAGATCAAGGCTGCATATTAAATAGGGCTAGTAGATCATCCAACGGCTAGGTTTTACTAAAAAAAATGGCTATATTGAACAAAAAAAAAAAAAAACCGGCTGTAATAGGTCAGACTAGACAAACAACTAAGGTTGACCAAGAATGGCTAGATATGACTAATCAATTTTAATTATATAATATTATGATGTTAAAATATTATTTTAGTATTTATTTAAGTGAAAAGTTAACAATGTTTGAGTTAATATTAATATTAAAAATTGCTAGAAATAATAGTTAGTAATCGAGAGGGTTTAATAATAAATAATAATTAGTAATATATTATTATTATAATAATGTTATAGTATTAGTCTTAATTAAGGATTAAAATAATTTATATTATATATACTAGATCCCATCAGATTATTCATGATAAGGGGGAATATTAATATTTAACATAAATTAAAATATGTTAAATTTATATTCATTAATATAAATTTAATAGATTTATGGATAATATTATTAAATGTAAGGACTAAAATAAATTTAATTATCGTTATATTATGTAGACTGGATCTCTTCAGATTAGTCATGAAAAGGGAATATCTATAATGATATACAACCTATATTAAAGGTAGTATTCGATATGATAAAGGAATTATTCTTACTATCAATTGTTAGGGTTTCAATATATATTAATCTAATGGAACCAGATTTACTATTACTCGGGACATTAGTACTTGTAAGGATTTATTGTATGAAGGTAAGGATACCAAATTAATATAAATTTAATAGTAAAGTTGTGTATTTAGAGCTTAAATATGCTCTTTAAATATCTTATACTATATAATCTAACTATTTAGGAAAGGAAGGATAATCAGAAAACAAGGAAGATTTCCAAGAAGGACCCAAGAATTATGGCTAAAGAAAGAAGGTTAAAGGATATCAAGGGGAAAAACATAGAACAAGCTATAAAAAGAGGGAGGGCAGGGAGGGGAGGAAATGACTATGAGGCGAGGGCCAAGACCTAGCAACTACTGATCTTCCAACCGTCCTCTCTATTGAGATTGCTTGGTCACCTTTCAATTTCAATGGCTTCCCTAAATTTTCGGTGATGGAACTGTGAAACTCTAGCAATAACATTGGCCTCCTCAATACAGACATGATGTTTGGTCTTCTTCGCATGTTCTACTAGTGTGGAAGACTTGGTTCTCCTGTGTTTAAGATCAGCTGCGTGTTCACTAATTCTTTGATTAATGGAGTGCCCAGTCTCACCAATATAGGGGGTCCCACAGGAACAAGGAATAATATAGACTCCCTTCATGTCCTTAGGGTCGATAGGATCCTTTACTGATAAGAGGGATTTACGAATGGTGTTAAGGGGTCTAAAGGTTGAGGGAACATTATGCTTCCTAAGAATCCTCGCAATCTTATCAGTGGTCCCTTGAACAAAGGGTAGATGGACCACTGGGACTCGATCTTTATGTTCTTTTTTAACTATCGAACCTAAAGATCTGATCTTAAACACAGGAGAACCAAGTCTTCCACACTAGCAGAACATGTGGAGAAGACCAAACGTCATGTCTGTATTGAGGAGGCCAATGTTATTGCTAGAGTTTTGTAGTTCCATCACCGAAAATTTAGGGAAGCCATTGAAATTGAAAGGAGACCAAGCAATCTCAATAGAGAGGATGGTTGGAAGATCAGTAGTTGTTGGGTCCTGGCCCTCGCCTCATAGTCGTTTCCTCCCCTTCCTCCCCTCCCTCTTTTCATAGCTTGTTCTAGAGTTTTTCCCCTTGTTATCCTTTAACCTTATTTCTTTAGCCATTATTCTTGGGTCCTTCTTGGAAATCTTCCTTTTTTCTAATTATCCTTCCTTCCCTAAATAGTTAGATTATATAGTATAAGATATTTAAAGAGCATATTTAAGCTCTAAATACACGACCTTACTATTAAATTTATATTAATTTGGTACCCTTACCTTAATACAATAAATCCTTACAAGTACTAATGTCTCGAGTAATAGTAAATATGGTTCCATTAGATTAATATATATTGAAACCCTAACAATTGATAGTAAGAATAATTCCTTTAGCATATCGAATACTACCTTTAATATAGGTTGTATATCATTATAGATATTCCCTTTTCATGACTAATCTGGAGAGATCCAGTCTACATAATATAACGATACTTAAATTTATTTTAGTCCTTACATTTAATAATATTATCCATAGATCTATTTAATTTATATTAATGAATATAAATTTAACATATTTTAATATATGTTAAATATTAATATTCCCCCTTATCATGAATAATCTGATGGGATCTAGTATATATAATATAAATTATTTTAATCCTTAATTAAGACTAATACTATAACATTATTATAATAATAATATATTACTAATTATTATTTATTATTAAACCCTCTCGGTTACTAACTATTATTTTAGCAATTTTTAATATTAATATTAACTCAAACATTGTTAACTTTTCACTTAAATAAATATTAAAATAATATTTTAGCATTATAATATTATATAATTAAAATTGATTAGTCATATCTAGCCATTCTTGGTCAACCTTAGCCGTTTATCTAGTCTGACCTATTATAGCCGTTTATTTTTTTCTTTTTTTTCTTTTTTTTTTAAGTCAAACCTAGCCGTTGGATGACCTACTAGCCCTATTTAATATGCAGCCTTGATCTGGTTCTTCAACTTGTCCTGATGATGAGCCACACTCGTTGGTTCGAAACGCATCAACAAATGTTCTATCATGTGATTTACGCCGAAAGAACTTTTCTCATAAACTTAATATGGATCACAGAAGCCTCAATTCAACTATCTACTTTACCCGGGTATATCAAATAATATGTGCTAAAAATATAATGTTGTTTCATGACAATAAATATTCTCATAAATTAACATTTTTAAAATTGATTAAAGAGTTAATTGTATTAAATACTTAATCAAATTAACATTAAGCTCACCACATATAAAAAATACATTCGTTGTTCATTGTATTTTAAATGAATTAATTCCCACACGTCAAAAGTGATTATGCTTGAATTAATAAGAGCATATACGTGAACAAAAATTAAATAATAATAATAATAATAAATTATTTTAAAAATAGAAAGCACGCAAAGCTGATAAAAGTACCCGATTTGTTGACAATTTTTTCATACTGGAATTGAAAATTTAGAACCCCTTGAAAATGAGTTCGACAGGGAGATTTATAGCTTTCTTTATAATAAAGTAGTAAAACTAATCTCCCCAAAAAATGATCACCTAAAGCATAGCAAAATTATGAAAAAAAGTATATGGTTTTAATAGTCATCAACCAGTTGAAGTTGAGTCAATAGTTTGTTGCCATAACCTTTGGATTTCTAGAAGTGATGCGAGTTGTGGAGGGGATTGAGGCTTGATGTGCACCTGGAAGTTGAAGATGGATGCCTTCAAAGTGGCAGCATTTGAATGGAAGTATTGGTAAGTGACTTCAAGACCAGCTAATGACTATGAGGGTTGATCAATAATTGCCAATTAAGTTCAAGATTGACCTTAGTTAATTGGTCAATTATTTTAACAAAATTTTCCCCTTCCTTAATCCAATCCTTTTACAATATGTTTACTTGTCACAACGAGCCCTCTCAACAACGAGATATTAGATTTGATTCAAGTAATGAATCATTAATGGATTCCACTATAGCATTTGAGAAATCATGTGCATCATCGATCAACTTCCCTACCAAACGAATTTTGGCATTCCAGCTCTTGAAGACAATGGATTTTTTTATTTCATCAATTTTGGGAAAATTAGGTTTCTTTCCCTCAGCATTGATCTCCCATTTCAGTGCCTCCTGGAGGTATTGTTTAGTGTCATCATAATAGGTTTCCGTATTCACTAACTCATTAGTCCAGGTATTTCACAACTTGCATTGTACTTGGATCAAACCCAGCTTCTCACAGAAAAGTTGTTGTTGGTTTTGGAGCTGAGCATTAAGCTCATATGCCTCTTGTTTGAGTTTAACTAGATGAGGGGTCCCAGCCTGTAGTTTCTCCAACTTCTGTTGTGAATTTGAAGTATATTAAATTGCTTTCACAGTTCTGCTAATATGATATCCTTCTCATTCAACTTTGTTTACCACTGTGCTCTCAATTGATCCTTTTCTTTCATGAATCCCTACTCCATTGTGTCTATCTATAATTCTTTTTCTCTCAGCAAATCTTGTACCTCTATCACTTTATCCATGGTTGGAGAGGCATAGGCACCTAGTCAATTTCCCAAGTTCATAAGAAGGCACAACAAAGGATCCTTTCCATAGTACTTTAAGAAAAGTGGCTTAACAAGCTTTTCTTAAGACTAAAGCCTGAGATTGATCCAATTTCCTCTTCTTTTTCCTCTCTTTAACACAACTTTATGCATTGGGCTATTAAATATATCCATAGGAGGAATCTCCTCGATGTTGAGGAAAATTTCAAAGGTAGGATTGGAAAGAATAATAGAGGTAGGAGTGGGCACTGGTGTCTTTTCAAATATTGTATGCTCTTGAATGGTCATTTGTACAAGGATGGGATCATTTTGTGGATTTTTCTATTGAAAAGTAGTCTTTACATCTATTCTTATGATTTCTTTTGTCCCTTGCTTTGGTTATTTTATGATCTGATCAAACTCTTTCCATACCTTTTCCATATTTGGGTCAATCTCAAGAGTTTGTTGTTAATGTTTGATGAAATTGAAAGGAAACATAATTTTGAGTAGAAACCCTTGTGTCCTTCAAAGAGACACATTTTTCTAAGGGAATCTGCAATAAGTCCATAGGTAGAGGAGTCAATCTTGAGCGAGAGTTATCAAAGCTTTCCCGTAGGAAGAGAAGAAGAAATTAGAAAAGAAAAGCTATTAAGGGAAACAGTAAAAAGGAATTGTAAAATGTCAGTTTAACTTCTTAAATTAACCACTTTTCAACCATAAATGTGCTAGCGACCACCATAAATCAAAGCGTTAAATTGACTAGACAAGAGATAGGCGGGGGGGGCACGTGAAGAATGCCATGTCATAACTCAGGAGTAAAGTGCCCATAATGATTCAGAATTTTAATTAGGTAAAGTTTCAAGGGTTTCGAGTATCCGGCTAAAAGAGGAGCAAGAGTCATATAATAATAGCCCAGAAGGGGAAAAGCCCATAATGAAATAAAATAATGTTTCGGGAAAATAAGGCGTGGATGACTAGATGAGAGAGAGGAGCGTAAGTCTTTATTAATTGGAATTGAGAAATGTGAGCGAAGAGGACCACTTATCATAAATAAAGCAAAAGCATGAATTAATGAAAATGTGGGTCATGCACATGTTAGGGTGACATGGAACCCAAATGCTTGGATGCCCGTAAGGTTTTTTTAAATTGAATTTCTGAAATGTTGCAGGCTTTCAGGCTAGTGGGCTATTGGAGCACAGTGGTGGAAGTGGGGACTTTTTATAAAGAAAAAATATTAAAATCATGATCTTACTTGTTGTGTGCGCTATTTGAGAAAGTGATGACGTGGAGCCCAGAAACCCACGTGTCAGGATGATTCTAGAATTGAATTTCAAGGAGTTGCATGCTCTCGAGGGTGCATGTACTAGGGTGTCCAAGTAACGTAAATACATTGTGCTTTTTGAATGGTTGCTAGGATTGGTTGATGATGGGGTGGTTCTTTTTAAGAACTCATTTTATTATTTTAATGCCTAATTAAATACGAAAAGTGTTTATTATTATGCATCAAAAATTAATGGCTTTTTTTGGTTTGTTATAACAAATAGTCATGACCCAAGGTAACTTAAGCTATCAAAATTGTTAAGAGATCATATTTGGCCTAGGCCACACCAACCCTTAGCATGGATGGATTTTTGCCCACAAAGTTTTGGTGACCTTTACACCATCCCAAGGGCATCTAAACTGTCAAAATCACTAGGGGATCACACTTGGCCTAGGCCACACCAACCCTTAACATCGCTGGCTTTTTGCCCACAAAATTTTGATGACCTTTACACCATCCTTATCACCCTCTGCTCTATAACTTGTATGCATAATAATATTGAAATTGTATTCATAAATCGCTACATAAATAATTATAATGTTCCATATTAATATTAGATCTAATTTATTTCTAAACCAAATATTAATCATTTGTGTTAAGTTGAGATTATAATATATATAGAAAAATTCAGCAAATCTATTATTAGTATCCGAACCTAACACATACTAGTAATATTTAGAATTAATAATGTAATAAGTCCTAAATATTTTTGAAGGTTAGACATCTCAAAATACCTTTTCGCTAGCTTAATATTAATTTAAAACACTTTCAAGTTTGTTATAGGGAGAAAATACAACTTATATTTATAAATGCAAGGATCGTAGTCTCCCACGAATAACTTAACGACATTCCAGATATCAAATCAATTTAACCCTATTTGATAATCTACAAGATATAACCGATAAGTTCATTAAATTAAGGAAGATAATGAGGTAGCCTCATCCTATAAAATATTTATAAGATCGTTGCATTAAGGTGAATTATGGTTTTTTTATGTTTTTACTTTCTCTGTACAAATTTTTTTTCAAACCCCCATCTTATTAATTTGATTTTCAAAGCCTATTCATGTTAATTTGAAATGTCTTGAGTTTATAGTATAAAATAGTGTGAAATGAATATTGTACATCTAATTGTTGATAGATTTCAAGGTTTTGTGCGCTATTATAATTGGAAGCAATATTATCTGTTTTTTGGTGATGCAAACATGGATGTAGATAATAGAGGAGAGATGTTTAATGTTGTGTAGGGACTAGTAATTGATATAGTACTGGTCCCACCAAACCACCATAAGTTGAGACTTGTGCAACCAATATTTAAACAAAAATAAATAACATTAAGTGCAAATATGTTTTAATTTATGTCCAAAATTTCCCAAAACATTGACTGGGCCCACAACTGTCCATAAATAGTATCTTAATACTTAAGAGTACAAATCATATTGACCCAACTAGAAAACAGATAAAACCATAAATCCTTCCAAAATGGTCTATTCCAGAAGTACAAAGTAGCAATCACTTGAACCCCCACTCATCAGAACTGAAGCTATGTAGTCCAAATAAATATCCATACCTGCACATAATAAAAGTGAATGTATGTCAACCATAACTGCTATGTTGTTCAACATTTAAACCCATTGTGTTCAATAAATGACACCCAACCCAATAACATTTAAACCCATTGTGTTCAATAAATGACACCCAACCCATTCTATTTCTCATTAAAACAGATCAAAGCACATGGATCAACAAATAACAAATTCCCAACCATTGGATCACATCCAATTAAATCCAGATCACACATTCAAAATGAAGCCATTGCAATCCATGTCCATCTTTACCACCAACTAAATTCAAGCGCAAAAAACTATAAAAGAAGTTTAATCATTGCTGAAGTTGCATGTTATGCATACAAATTATTCACCAGCCTTGGAGACAAACCATCACAAAACATTTGACAGTATATTCAAGTTAGTTATTTCAATTACAACACATTTTTCTTACAGTTCTATTTTCATTTCTCATCGTTTTTATTTCAGTTCTTATAGTTTACAGTTTTTATTTCAGTTCTTACAGTTTCAATTTCACGAAAATATATATTTTTTGTATTTTCCTATATTTTGAATCATTTTAAAGTTGATTGGAAAATATGACACAACCATAATGAAGGGTATTGGCTAGTATGGCTAGCTACAGATGAAAAAGAACAAAAAAACTCTGCCTAAGAAACAATAATCTTAGTGGAAGTATTCTAACTTTTCTGAGTAACTGCACTTCTCTCCAGGTTTTTTCCATTGGATACAATGATCTCACTATTCCAATCCCCTCTCTACCCTAAATATGGCTGAAAATAGCATGATGAGTACCATAACTAAAGCTATTGGCAATTTGATTGGGCTCATCTACCTAAATCTTGCTCAAAATAACTTTATTGATAACATATCTCAAGCCATAACAAAATTGTGACAGTTGGCCACCTTAACTAAATAATTCAAACAACAATAACTACCAGTAATTAAAATGTTCCAAAGCTTTCTAATTCAGTTTAGCAGCGAACACTGGCCCATGCCACAAGTTGTTGAATCAAAAGATCGGAGAAAAGACTATCTTTAACTAACATAATTAATAAAATGGGTTAGATTGTTGAGTCAAAAGATCAAAGAAAAGTCTATATTTAAGTAACATAATTAATAGAATGGGTTAGATTGTATTTCACACTGGATGTTTTTATAATAAATTGAGAGATTAATCTTGTGCTCAATATTTGAATGAAATGTTATGCCTTCCTCATAAAATTATGAAGTATTACAATTAGACTGAACTTGGTCAATTAATGTGCTCATCATTCCCTTCAATATGTTCTCAGGTTGGTTATGGTAACTCAGACCATTACTGTTGGCAGAGGCTAGAATATATGAAAACACCAAGACAAGCCTACAATATTGACAGTACCAATCCTAGATCAAATCTTGCATGATAAACTTCTACTACAATGGAAGTTTCTTCAATAGTCTTTAGACAATCTAATCGTGATTACTCTAATGAACTTTTGAGCCATGCAAAATAGGTAATTTTCTCTTATCCATAGAATTTAATATTGATGGCATTATTCTCATATTCAATAAATATACTTCGTATTGCTCTAATATAATCTAATATCTTGATATTTGAATGGCTGGGAGAATTTTGCAGCTTTTTGAGTTTGTTGACAAGTAGTAAGGAAAGTGTGACAAAAGTATTACAATAATGAGAGAATTTTATGGGTCAATTATAAGATATGATGTAAGTTCTTTTCAACTTGAAAGCAACATAATGAAAACACTACTTGAACTACATGATTGACAATGCAGATCCACTTGGTGAGACAATGTGGGCCATGAATGAATTCAATTGCGATAACAAACATGATTCTAAACAAATTAATTCAAAAAACAGTAACTACCAAATCAACATCTTAACCAGAAAAGGAACCGGGTGACACTTTTTATAGTTGAAATTCCTCTTAGAGCTTCCTTCATGTCTGAAGAGTGTTAGCTATAGGAATAACAATAGTATTGACATTAGGTCTCGAAGTTGCCAAAGAACACAAATGAGAATTCAAGGATAGCCCCAAAGAAAACAAGCAATGCAGAAGTACCTGAAGCGTTACAATCAACAATAAGTAGAGGGGTCTGCTCATAGTACCAAAATAAGGTGGAAACCTAGGGAAAACAAGCAACAGAAAAGTTCATGAAGCATTACATTCAACAATAAATAGACGGGTCTGCTCAGATGACAAGAATGTAGAAACCCAAACGATCTTTTGGGAAAATTCAATACTAAAAGCATGCAAATATGTGAGTAGAGGTAGACATGGTACTTAGAGACCTAATGAAACTAAACAATATTGACAAACATGAGGCTAAACAATTTAATTTAAATAACATTTTATAAAAAAGAACTAAACTAATTGTTTATAAAATAACAGTTGAAATTCCTAGGATGTCTGTGAGTGTCTCCAAAAGAGTCAGACTTTACATTTTTCAGCATTTAAGGATTAAATTTAATTGCAAACTAGGTCCAAGAACACAATTAAGGCTACCCTCAACAACCAAACAACTTTCAAAATTACCATGTCTTCCCAATCCAAACCTAGGATGTTTGTGGTCACTATGAATAACAATAAACACAAACATGAATCTAAACAAATTAATTCAAACAACAATAACTACGAGATCAACATCTTAACTAGAAAAGGAACCAGGATAGTGCCAATAGAAAATAAGCCTCACTCAGAAGTTTATGAAGCATTAGAGTCAACAATAAGTAGAGGAGTCTTCTCATAGTACCAGAAAAAGGTGGAAACCAATAGTATTTTTCCAGGTACAAATATAGTCATGGTATTTTAAGTGTAAAAACAAGTTATCAAAACAACAATCATTGATAATTCTAAAGACATACAACAAAATGATTCTATAGATTTGATTTTTCAAGGATACTAACATAAATGTTGATAATTCCCTGTAATAAAGTAGAAGTATTTTTTCCTTGTATGAAAGCATAATTTTCAAATATTCTTAACTAAATGCATGCAATAATTCTGCATGTTGTTGCATCTGTGGCAAGAGTTAGTTATGTTTCTCGTACAAGGATAAGTGGAAGGAGAGTGACAAGGGGTGCCCAGTTGTGATGTCCATAGTCAGATGAGGATAGGATAGGTGATGTGAATGTCAACAATGCCCCAAGAAATGTTGTTGAGGATGACCATGCGATTGAAGCTGATGTTTTCACATCATCACCCATAGAGCCACTGTCAACAACAGTCCAAGGGAAAGTTCAAATAAAAATATCAACGCTATAAGAGGATGAAAAAAAGAAAAAATGTTAGTTGCAATTGACAACATAGAGTTTAATGGATACTCAGCTCGGGCATCTGCAAAAAAAAACATGGTATTCCTCCCTCATCAATACATTATTGGATAAATGGACTGACTCATACAAAATGTAGAGGGCCTCTTACAGTTATGACTGACAAGGAGGAGGTCGAGGTGGTTGAGTGGTGTAAAGAGATGGGTCAATTTGGACATGGGCTAGAGTTGATACAACTCAAATCCACAATTGCTCAAATCTGTTAAGGGAGGCCAAACCCTTTCAAATATGGGTTTCCTGGTAAATCATGGTGGTTTGGGTTTGAAAAAAGGCATCCAGACCTTGTATTACGTACATCTGAGGGCCTTCACAGAGACAAAGCATTAAATTTATGCCATGCAGTTGTGCAGAAGTTCTATGACACTCTTTCTAGTGCTTACAATAAACATTCTTATGGTGCAAACCATATATGGAACTGTGATGAAACAGGTGTATAGATAGGGAGGAATTGTGGCATGCGGGTAATTACCAAGAGAGGGAGCCGAAATGTCGCAAAGGTTTTGCCTAAGAGCAAGGAGTGGATAACTATTTTATGTTGTGTCAATGCAATTGGTACTTCATTCCCAGGATTTTATCTATTCAAAGGTAAAAATCAATTGAAAAACTATATACAAAACTGTGAACCAGGTGCATGCATGGTTGCACATCCCCATGCATGGATGACTAAACAACTATTTTTAAATTCGCTTTGTCACTTTTCTGCATCTATATCAGGTGGCGTCTCACCTAATAACAGACACCTTTTGATATTAGATGGTCATGGGAGACACATTGTTGTACAAATAATTGAGGAAGCAAACAATTTAGGCATCGACCTATTGGCATTGCCTATTCATACCACTCATAGATTGCAACCCCTTGATGTTAGTGTGGTTGGCCCTTTCAAGAACTATTTCAAGTTAGAGTGTGTTGCATGGATGGCAAAGAATCCAGGGGTTGAGGTGAGAAGGTTCAAGCTAGAAGAGCTTGCAAGTAAAGATTTTAAAAGGGCTCTGACACCATCAAATATCAAGGTTGTCTTTAGGAGGACAGGAATCTGGCCACTGAATTGTGATGCTCTTATGCATGATACTGGTTGTGGCCAAGCGTTTCATGTGGATGGTCAGGAAGACGAGCATGTCCAAACAGGTGTTGAAGTGCAAGAAGTAGATGAACATGATGATGTGGTTGCAGTTGGTAATATGATTTCCCTCTCTCAAGGACACTTATATGATGAAGATGTTGAAACTATATGTGAAACATAGTATACTCATGAACAAATTCACAGTAACTTGGAGATCGTTTTACCAACTCAAGAACATGAAACTTATGTTGTTGATATTGTTAATGACATTTTTGAACATGTGGTTAACAATGACCAATTGACATTCCCAATCCAAGTAACCCCACCATCATGGTTAGTAGAATCCATGATTAATATGAATGAGCATAGTGTCTCAACAACCAATGAACAAAGCATGAACATGCCCTCACAACCAATAGAATTGAACAGTGAAATTGTTCATTTTTTTGTGGACAATAGATCAATGGAAGAAGATGAAGCACATAATGAGGCATCAAATGAAGATAACAATATAGTTCAATCAGTTGTCTCAGATACTGAAAGGGAATTACCAAGCAATGACATGCAGGTGGGAGGGGTGGAGAAGATACTTGGTCGGTTCCTAAAGCTACTAGTAGAGAGAGTATCAATGTAAAAAAAAGCAAGGTACACCAAGTAGTCTTCGTTTGGGACAAATTTCACAGTTACTCACCTCATAAGACTATATAAACCAGTTAGTTGAGTTTGAAAAAAATAAATTTGAAATGCAAGAATTAAAACCGAAAAAGAAGAATCTAGCCAAGGAGAATAAGACAACAAGGATTGTTGCAGCACAACGTTGAGCAAATGAAAGGCTTGAATCAGATAAAGCAAGGCAAGATAAGGACCAAAAAAAACAAATGGCAAGATAGGAAAATGAATCAAGAAAGGCACAACAAATGCTTGAAAAGGAACAAGGGGTGATCAATATGGTTGACAATGATGCAAGCATAGCTGATGAAACCATGATTATTTCAAAAACATTAGACAATGTTGCAGATAGTATACCATTAGTCCAAGATCTCATAAACATTCAAATGCCTCACTATCAAACTGAGGGTTTACCCACTTGCCTTATTCCTAGTAGAGGGCATGTCAATTCTATGTATGCTTATCACACACCTCCACTTAATGTAGGGGTTAGTAGTGCAAATGTGAGGTATGGGTACTCAATTCCTCCATGGTTGGAAGGTGCCAATTGGACTAAATCATATGGCAGCAATCAAGAATTTCCTAATCAACCCTTTTTAGGTAAGCCAACCCACCTGGCTCAAGCAGGTAACTCAGGGAGTTTTGGCACTCAAGATTCTGAAGGCCATAAAGAATATGGGTGTCATATGTTTTTGGTTGTAACCACATTATGATGTGGATTTTGGATGGATTGTATCTTTTTCTTGTCACGGAAATATTTTGGCTTACAACCTAGGTTGTTTTATTTCATATTGTTTACGGCATTGTAACCAAAATCCATTTTACAAGGAACATCTATAGTCTATTATAATGTATAAATCTTACCTGAGAATGCAAATGGGATTTTCTACCATGCCTCTACACACAAAATGATTTACAATACATTTATAACTGAGTTGTAAATATGATGACAAATGAATGAATAATGAAATCTTGAACAAGTCACTTATTTTAATATGAAAATTCCATAAAACAGTGAACATAAAAAATACATAGCTATTAGTTTCATATTCACAAAGAACCTAGCATTCCATACATCAACAAATATGTTAAAGAACCTAACATTCCATACATCAAAAAATATGGAGACAGAGCAATAAAGAAGCTCTTCAAGATGGAAAGTTACAAAAGGACAACTTACTTCCAATTAAAAAATAATACAAATGGGTAATGTACTCTAGACATTGAATTTCCCTTATAACCCAATTTACTTCGAATCCAAACACAATGCAAAGTTGCTCTTACAAATCAATTTACCTCCAATTCTTCCAACTATGGACATTGAATGACTCTTATAAATGAATATATAATGCAAATGGGTTGGTAGACCAACCCACTATGAGCATCAGTTTACCTTTATAAATCAATGCACTTCCAACTAAAACACAATACAAATGGTAAATGCACTCTGAGCATTGAATTTCCCTTGTAAACCAATTTACTTGAATCCAAACACAATGCAAAGTTGCTCTTATAAATAAATTTACCTCCAATTGAAACACAATCAATTAGGTTGTCAACTATGGACATTGAATTACTCCTATAAATGAATGTACTACACATCAAATGAAATGCAAACACTTGACTTGATGGCAAAACAATTCCCATATTAATAACTTTACTTTTATGCAAATGTAGAGCAGAAAGATTTGTCCAAGTTGACAATGAGTTTTCCATATTCATTCCTTTAACATAATGCAATAATACATAAATTGCAGTCCTTCTACTATCCACTACTTATGTTACCAAATTTTGGGACAAATTAAAATCCCTTAGAGTTAATGAATACAATGATCATGGAGAAAAAAAAATGACAAAGAGGAATCCGCTCCAACAAGCTCAAAAAACTTGTAATGTAATTAAAAGAAGCATTGAACATTTTAGGAATAAGTTCTATAATATGAGAGAAATGATCATACCAACTTGTGGGTTTTTCTCTTTTTATAAACTCTAGCACTTGAAATTCATTAATATATAAAAGTTTCATATTCACAAAGAACCTAGCATTCCATACATCAACAAATATGTCAAAGAACCTAACATTCCATACATCAACAAATATGGAGACAGAGCAATAAAGAATCTCCTCAAGATGGCAAGTTACAAAAGGACAACTTAGATCCATCTGATATAAACTCAATAAGACAATAGACTAAATCTAACCAGAACCAAAACCATTTCCAAAATGACATAAAAGCCCGATTTCTTCACAAAACAGATGCTAGAAAGGAATGAAACAACAATACACAAATACATTCATTCCAACCCAAACATCTTTTAACTGTACATTCATTCCAACCCAAACATTAAGTGTAATTACATATTTTAACTGTAAGTGTTATAGAAGAATGAATCGGAAAATGAATTTCATAGATTAATGCAGTCACTGCATTTGAAGTATCTACCTAATAAG
Source organism: Pinus tabuliformis (assembly GCA_031772625.1). Lineage (NCBI taxonomy): Eukaryota > Viridiplantae > Streptophyta > Pinopsida > Pinales > Pinaceae > Pinus > Pinus tabuliformis. The sequence continues at coordinate 31,806,099 of CM062816.1, forward strand.
TTCAATAATACACGAACACATTCATTCCAACCCAAACATTAAGTGCAATTACATATTTTACCTGTAAGTGTTATAGAAGAATGAATCGGAAAATGAATTTCACATATTAATGCAGTCACTACATTTAAAGTATCTGCCTAAGAAGTTTGAATGTGAAATTTCTGCATATTATCGCAGAATCTATTCCAAACAATACATAAATGAATTAAAACACAATGAAAATGGGTTGGTCTGCCCACTATGAGCATCAAAATACCTTTATAAATCAATGTACTTCCAATTAAAACATAATACAAATGGGTAATGCACTCTCGGCATTGAATTTCCCTTATAACCCAATTTACTTCAAATCCAAACACAATGCAAAGTTGCTCTTACAAATCAATTTACCTCCAATTCTGCCAACTATGGACATTGAATGACTCTTATAAATGAATATACAATGCAAATGGGCTGGTAGACCAGCCCACTATGAGCATCAGATTACCTTTATAAATCAATGCACTTCCAATTAAAACACAATACAAATGGGCAATGCACTCTGGGCATTGAATTTCCCTTATAAACCAATTTACTTGAATCCAAACACAATGCAAAGTTGCTCTTATAAATCAATTTACCTCCAATTGAAACACAATCAATTGGGTTGTCAACTATGGACATTGAATTACTCCTATAAATGAATATACTACACATCAAATGCAATGCAAACACTTGACTTGATGGAAAAATAATTCCCATATTCATAACTTTATTTTTACACAAATGTAGAGCAAAAAGATTTGTCCAAGTTGACAATGATTTTTCCATATTCATTGCTTTAACATAATGCAATAATACATAAATTGTAATCCTTCTACTGGCCACTACGTATGTTACCAAATTTTGGGACAAATTAAAATCCCTTAGAGTTAATGACTACAATGATCATGGAGAAAAAAAAATTTGACAAAGAGGAATCCACTCGAATAAGCTCAAAAAACTTGTATTGTAATTAAAAGAAGCATTGAAAATTTTAGGAATAAGTTCAATAATATGAGAGAAATGGTTATACCAACTTGTGGATTTTTATCCTTTTATAAATTGTAGCACTTGAAATTCATTAATATATAAAAGTTTCATATTCACAAAGAACCTAGCATTCCATACATCAACAAATATGTCAAAGAACCTAACATTCCATACATCAACAAATATGGAGACAGAGAAATAAAGAAGCTCCTCAAGATGGCAAGTTACAAAAGGACAACTTAGATCCATCTGATATAAACTCAATAAGACAATAGACTAAATATGACCAGAACCAAAACCATTTCCAAAATGACATAAAATCTAGATTTCTCCACAAACCAGATGCCACAAAGGAATGAAACAACAATACACAAGTACATTCGTTCCAACCCAAACATTAAGTGCAATTACATCTTTTAACTGTAAGTGTTATAGAAGAATGAATCAGAAAATGAATTTCACAGATTAATGCAGTCACTGCATTTAAAGTATTTGTCTAAGAAGTTCGAATGTGAAATCTCTGCATATTACCACAGACTCTATTCCAAACAATACATAAATGAATTAAAACACAATGCAAATGGGTTGGTCTGCCCACTATGAGCATCAAAATACCTTTATAAATCAATGTACTTCCAATTAAAACATAATACAAATGGGTAATGCACTCTCAACATTGAATTTCCCTTATAACCCAATTTATTTCAAATCCAAACACAATGCAAAGTTGCTCTTACAAATCAATTTACCTCCAAAAAAACACTTGGCAATAAAAACAATCTTCCATCTCACATTGATAAGGTCGGGTAATTAGTTGTGTGATTTTTTTAGGACCTCCATTTGATACGATAGAAAGTAAACTCCACCATATACACATCAGATAACCCTTATAACAGTTCAATCCAAATATCCAAAAAACACTACAGAGATCATTTCCGCGTCAAAATTCATTACAGAGCTAATCAAACCACAAAAAAACAATTGCCCGCATCAAATTTGAAGGTAAAGAAGTCCTAAGCAGCGAAAAACAGATGAACCACAGAGCATTTCAATCCAATAACAAACCATAGGGTCGAGGCTACCCCTTGGATACCATAGAAAGTAAACTACACCATAAACAAATCATATAACCATTATAACAGTTCAATCCAAATATAAAATAAAAACCACAAAGATGATTTCCATGTCAAAATTCATTACAGAGCTAATCATACAACAGAAAAAACAAATTCCTGCTTAGATTTGAAGGCAAAGAAGGTCTAAACAGCATAAATCAGATGAACGAGCATTTCAATCCCAAAACAGACCATAGTGTTGAGGCTACCCCTTGGATACCATAGAAAGTAAACTCCACCATATACAAATCAGATAACCCTTATAACAGTGCAATCCAAATATCCAAAAAACACCACAGAGATGATTTTCGCGTCAAAATTCATTACAGAGCTAATCAGACCATAGAAAAAACAAATGCCCACATAGATTTGAAGGCAAAGAAGGTCTAAAAAGCACAAATTAGATGAACCATAGAGCATTTCAATCCCAAAACAAACCATAGGGTCGAGGCTACCCCTTGGATACCGTAGAAAGTAAACTCCACCATATACAAATCAGATAACCCTTATAACAGTTCAATCCAAATATCCAAAAAACACCGCAGAGATGATTTTCGCATCAAAATTCATTATAGAGCTAATCAGACCATAGAAAAACAATTTCCCGCATCCTATTTGAAGGAAAAGAAGGTCTAAACAGCACAAATTAGATGAACCACAGAGCATTTCAATCCCCTTCACACCCTACTTAAATCACATCACCCTTGAGTGCAGCGTCCAGCTATAGGTTCTTACCTCGGATGGGGGTTTATAGCCCCAACTTATCAAATTGTAGCTTACTAGATGAGCTTCCTAAGCGTATCAATTATTTTAGACTCAAGAAATCACCTGAGATTTAGTGGGTACATGGGCTACACTTAAGGTCAAATTAAATCAAACATTGCGCCCAAAAAATTAAGAAAACAACTCACGTTCAGGGTGGGTAACAGAGCAAGAAGAATCGACAGAAATCATAACAGAAATAAGAGGAAAATGCAGAAAACATTCAATAAGAGCTAATTTCCCAGCAAATTCAAGTGTTCAAAAAAACAATAACAAGTTTAAGTGTTGAAAAACACACTGGCTGGTAGGATTTAGAATCTTATCCGATAGATGCAGAAGCCACCACCGTGTCCAAACGTCCCCCAGACCTCGCCATACCTTTTTCTGCAACAACCACACAAATTACCTGCAACCAAAACACATGAAAAAAGTAGCAATTGGGCAAAAACATACAAACAAATTACAGTGAATTCGAAAAAAGCCCATGTATTTACTAATTTACCTTCATGGACCTCAAACTGGTTAAATTTCGCACTGGCTTCTTCCCAAACAACAAGTCACGAGGCTGAAACAACAACTAAGGTATTTGTAAACCCTTGACGACGCAAAACGAACAACAACAATGACATTTGTAAACCCCTGACGATGCAAAACGAACAACAACATCGACAAAGTTAAACCCCCCTCGAAATAGATAAAGCAACAAAATCCTAAACCCTGAACGAGAAACGAACGTGTGCAAACAGTAATGCCAGGCGCAATTAAGCAACCACACCATAAACCTTAAATGGCTAATGAACCACTGCAAGCAACTTCACCCAGTGAGCATCTCAAGAATGGCCGATAAGGTGGACCGGTATTGAGTAGTCCCAAGCCATCATTGGCAGAGCACATCGCCCACACACCAGACCCAAACAAAACAACTCAGGGCAAAGAAGACATTGCATAAAACAGGTGGAATGAAACCCTAAATGGCAAAGTAACTGCAAACTTAAATGCCCCTACCCACCACAACACGTGGAAGGAGCTACTCGGCAGGTGTCGTACAAGGTTGGCAGGTGTATCCACATTAGCAGCTGAGGTGGACAGGAGGGCGCACAGGTAATTGCATCTCTCCCCTAGTGATTTGGATGATAATATGTTTTTCTTGTACTTAAAAATACAAAAAAAAAAGTGTTTAGTCAAATATTGATAACACGAATTGGATTTCCACAAGGTTGGTAAGGTCATGAACTTTAATCTCCAACTAAATTCTAATGGGGATAAAAAAATCCTTCAACTCATGTGATTACTTAAATATTAGTAAATAGGTTATAGCTTTTTGGACCATAAATTTTGAATGAAAAAAATATTTATTAAATTTTAATTGAATATATTTTTTTTCTATTAAAATTCAGTTGCTAAATCATGAGTGAGAACTTATCTTAACTTAGTTGTCAAACTAATTGTAAGAATCATAATTCAGTTGCCAAACTAGCTTTGAGAACAACAATCATTGGTTGATCTTTGCAAATGCACCATGATTCAAGGAAAATCACACCACCTAGAATTATCTCTTGGTGGTCCGTAAGAGATACAGACACCTTTCCACTTTTCAAGATGCTTCTAGACCTTTAACTTATTTTATTAAGTGGGCCCAAAACTAGCTTTTAGCTGAATAAAAATAGTTTTAGATTAAATATTATATAATACCCTATCAAACTAGAAAAGATATGTAATTAAAAACTATAAAGCTCACTTAATTTATAGTTATATTTTAGTTGAATGTTTTACCATGTGGAATGCATGTAAAATTTCACTTTATCATTTTGCAAATAATCATATCTCATTAGCAAACACTACCCATCATGAGTATCATTGAATGCTGTCACCGGCTTGTCCTTTATCGGTCAATTAAATTTGCATAGGTGACGTATGTGACAATCTATATATCACCTACCAATCTAAATTATTGGAGAAGTCCGATTGACATTTCTGAAATAAATCTCTTATATAGTTGTGGACGCCGCGTGAAAAAGTGAAGGTCAAGCTGATGAAATATAGTTGGGTAATTTATGCTTATTGTCTGTACAAAAGGAGACTACTAGAATTCATAACAGTGAATTGTGTCATTCAACTTTTTCTAAGAATGTTGACAGTATTGTATCATTCAACTTTTTCTAAGAATGTTGACAGTAGCGTGAGCGATAAGTTATTCCATCTACGTCATTTATTTTTTTTTTTCGGGTGGTCTAAAAATAAAGTAAATTGGTTTTTAAAAAAAAAATTAGCCACATTTAGTAAAATTAGATAAGTTTTTTTTGGAAATCCGACGTATAATTATCAAGCTGCACAATTTTAGGTTTCTTGAAGTTTTTAATAATACTAAATCTATTTCCACCACAAAATTTAAACATTTTTACTATCAATTTTTTTTTGAAGAAAAACAATAAACTATTTTTACTCCATAGATACATTCCAGGCTTTTTGTTTTTACAGACGAAGACCAGTGGAATCCATAAAGCAGGCCGTTGTACCTATATGGGAATCAGAAATTAAGGTTAAGATGGGCCTTTCTGTTCGGAAAAGGATAAATTGTTACGTATAATTAGTTGTTCACTTACGCTTTCTGAGACAATTGGAATACTTTGAAAGGAATGGTACCTCTACGGGAATGGGACTCATCACCACGCCTCGTATGGTTCAAGATTTTTAGACAATTTGACGGCTGCAATAAATCAATGTCGGTAAAAACATACGTTGCATTAACATATGAAAACGCAATTTCTATTGTTGTGAATGCTGTGAGATTAAAGGCCCGCGTTTAATAATAATTACAATTAGATAAAGATAATTGATATAATAATTACAATTAGATAAAGATAATTAATAATTTCATTTAGATGATAATTTTTCATGGAATAGATATTTTCAAGGTAGAAATAGATGGGGCACTTTCAAAAACCCAGAGCTTCATAGCTATAATTTGGATATCCAAAAATTTTAATCAGATTTTTCTGAAAAACATACAAGAAAAGTTTATATTGTCAAAACAAAGATTTAGTCAGCAATGTGATTGTATGTTTACATGTTGTGGCTAACAAGAGATGAATTTCATTGACCTGAGTGGTCAAAATCAATTTTAGTAGAGAGGGTTGGATCTCTGGAAAATTATCTTTACTCCAATTATTGTAATAATTAGAATATTGTATTATTTTTAGAATAGGAGATAAGTTAGAATAGGTGTGTATCACAGATTGAGAATAGGGATTTAATGGTTGAGTTGATAAAAATAGAGATTGAGTTATCAATGCAGTTAGGATAGGATTTGATTCATAAAAGAGGAAACAATGTAATGACAGAAAGATTAGATGATGGAGAACAGAGTGAGTAAGCTAGAGTTTGAGTGAGAGATAGGGTTTGAGATTGGAACTGTTGTAATCGAGCCGAGAGACCCAAGACTCTGTAATGTCCATTTTGTTGAATAATTTATTAAAGTATGGTGTGGACGCACTGTTTTGGTGCAAAAATTCATTTGTAGCTATGTATTGACGTCTCGACCCTAATCGGTTATTTTTCTCTGTTTAAACACTTTATAGGGTATTTTTCTCTGTTTAAACACTTTATTTATAAATCAGTCCATTAGTGTTAAGGGTTAATATTGTAATTAAGCATTAAACATTTTCTTAAGTGCCTTTCTTAAAATATGAATTAAGCATGTGGTTAGTATTTGGAAAGTGGTAAGGAGTATCTCGCACGCTCTAAAAGTTGTAAACGGTATTTCTAAATTTCACGCATTAACCTTAGCGGGCGACAACGTAGCATGAGAAAATTAGTTTTCTCATGCGCTCTTGACCTTATATCAATCGTGCAAGAATCTGCGTGAATCTGCGTGAGATTGTGCAATGTGCATTCGATTGGACGGGTCACATCGACGGTGGAGATCGTCTGGGCTAGTTGGCGAGCGGACGACACGATATTCGTTGGATCTAAAGGAGAGAAATCAACGGCGCTTTGGCCTAGATTGAAGCACTTGACAAAAGGGAAAGCCAAAGAAAGCATCGACAATGATTGCTCAGGTAAGTGGGACCCTCAGGGGGAAATACAAGTACAAAATCTAAGTAAAGCATAGCTGATTGGATCTAAAGTTAGGAAATATAAGTACAAAATCTAAGTAAAGCCTAGTTGATTGGTTCTAAAGTTAACCAATAGTCTAATTTCAGACTACCACCTCATTTTAGTCAACCTCCTAGGTCATTTACATGCATATACCTAAAAACCCCAGAAAATTTGGAAAATGGTATTGAGTTTTGGCAATATTGATTAACTTAAATTCATCTTAGTTTTAGATTTATGAAACTTTGAAAAGAATAAAATCTCTCTAAATATGATATTTTGGACTAAATAAACAATTTACACTAATTTTTTATTTTTAAATCTATATTAATTTAATTATTAATAATTATAATTATTAATTTTTTTTTTTTAATTTTAATGTAATTTAAAAAATCAAAATATTTAAACATAATACATTTTTATACTGCACTGAAGTAAAAAAAAATTCATAGAAGTATGATAAAGAAGGTTTTGCCATGAGAAGATTTGATAGTGACCAGAATTGAGTGATGAAGGGGAATGTCATGGAGCTTTTTAAAACAATAGAAACTGATTAGAGCTGCAATTGTCCACGAATGCTTTAAATGTCATATACAGTTTGTTATTTACATACTGGATATATAAAAGCCAGAATTAATTGCTATCGCATTGTCATTTCACAGACAAATTACACACCTAACTAAATACTTTTTAAAAAGAGATGGTACACTTTTTAAAAAGAGGTGGTACGTCTGTACCTTATGAGAATCTCTCGAGATGATGATCCAAACTACCGAATCATTCTAATATTTAAAGAAAAAGAAAGAAGAAAGTTGGAGTGGCGTGACCCTCGTGTTACGTACCGTCATCAAGCATACGCTCTGATTATCTTTTCTTGAATTTTGTTCGTACAAACTAGGAAGAGTGGAATACAAAAACGTTTGGGTTTAGGTTATACGGTTAATCGATGATCCTTACATAAGAAGGGTAGGGTTGTGTCCTGCTTGCTGTGTTCAACTTCCTTGCCAGTGGTCATGGAACTTGAAGATAAGGTGAAGTTTCCTGAAGGGTGGGCAGAAAATGTTAAACTAATCTTGATGAAGGAATCAAAATATAATGTTGCGAACGATGGGTCGCGCAAGCTTTTGCGCGTGGCCACACTTCTGGTGGATGCCAGTCCATATGCCTACATTCCTCGATTTGTGTCATTGGGGCCTTACCACTATGGTAAGGAACCCGAAGATGTTTTCAAGGCAAATCATATGTATGACAAGATCCAGTACGCCGCTGCCCTCTGCCAGAAATTGCCCAGGAATCCCGACTTGGGGTTCAACTTGGACGACATGGTTGCGAAGATCGAAGAAAATCGAACGCAGATAGAGAGCTTCTATGAATGCTCAATTCCTAAAGGTGAGTACTCTGACAATTTCAATCTGATGATGGTCGTAGATTCCTTTTTTCTGCTGCAGTTCTTGTTCGGCCATTATCGCGGTGAGCATGGTAGCAATATAAAGTGCGACATTCTGATGCTGGAGAATCAGATCCCACTGTTTGTGCTCAAAGAGATGTTTGACAAGGTAAAAGAAGCTTTGGTTCCGGCGCTGACAAACATTAATTTCAGCGAAAATACAATTAATTATTTGCTGGTGAGGAAGGCGTACATGGAGTTGTGTCCCTTCGACATAACACCTGACACGCTCATTGATTATGCACTCAACAAGAGGACGCCCAAGACGACGCACCCACACCTGCTGGGTTGCATGCACGGAATTGTTTTGCAATTCCTGCTTACCGAAGGCGTGGAGGAAAAAACGGGGGTGCGTTTGGTGGGTTGCATGGCAAAGCCGACTCTACTTCAAATAATCTCCAGCTTTCTCATAGTTCCCGTTGTTGAAAAGATGTGCAGGCTTTTCTTTTTCTCCACTAGTCATGAACCCGGGGATCTTCCCATCAATGGATACACTGCCAGCGAGCTGGCAAGGGCCGGAATTAAGTTCAAATCCTTCTCCGCGCCCTCTCAATGCATCTGGTTCGACAAATACTCGCACACACTGTATCTTCCACGGATGACTGTAACATACCCAGCTCAGACTGAAGTGTTCTTCAGGAACTTGCTTGCATTGGAGGTGAATGACCCCGACCATGGCAATCACGTAAGGGACTTCATTCAGCTGATGGACTGCCTCATCGACAATTCCCGTGACATTCGCACTCTGAGGAAATCTCATGTCATTTGTCTGGGAAGTGCTCTGTCCGACGAGGGTTTAGCCAAGATCTGGGACAGCATGCATCAGCCCTTCTCCAATGGCCACCTCGAGCCTCCCGAAGAGTTGAAACTCGCACTCGAAAATGTGCTCAAAAACAAGTGTTGCATGATCAAGTGCAGAATTGCGCTTCTGAAATTATGCAACGGGTGGTATGAGCAGTATTTGTCAAAGCCCTGGAATGTTGTAGGCCTGCTGGTTGGGGTTTTTGTTTTGACTGTGAACGTCATACAGGCTTACTGCAGCTTGTGGGGATGCAATTTTCGTAGCTCTACTTAAAAGGAAATAAGTTTATATGCTCTACATCTTTTTTCTCTTTATTAATTAGATGGCCAAGTTCTTACAAATTGAGTCCATCTCAAGATGTACCTCGGCAATATGAAAATGTCCTTCCTCTTCCATCTGTATATTAAAAACTTTCATGCTGAAAGACCAGTAAATTTCTATGTTTCTTGTGGATCAATTGCCTTTTGTGGTCGCTAGTATTTCATAGAACTTATTGTCTTTTAATAATATTTTTTTATATGATCAATTACCTTTTGTGTTCTCAAGCATTTCATAAAAGTTTTATTTTTAAAATTATTTTTTTTATATCGATGAATTGCCTTTTGTTGTCTCATGCATTTCATAAATTTATGATGTTTTAAAAATAACTTTTTATATGATATTTATGTTATAGTGGAGATGTTTTCACGTGTATAACGTTGTAGTAAAATATTAAAAAATAAATTAATAATATAAGTGGTTTTGAGTACATTTTAATCATTACGTACTTGGTTTCATCTCTTTTATATATATATATTCAAAAAAATCTCCCAAACAGTTGTTTATAGATATATAAAGAGTCGGTACTTAGTTTTGTTTAAAAATGGACCTGTATTCTTATTCATTAACAGCTAGTCTCAAATCGATCCAAATAACAGTATCATCATTAGCCCATAAGATGGCTTAGGCTCATGACAAACATTAAACAGTGAGTTTTGAGAAATTATTAGGCCATCTCAGAAAAGGATATAACCATGGTGGAGGCACAGCCCAAGAGCATAACGATAAGCAGGAGGTTTCAATTGATGGAGATTTCCAATGAGCAGCCATGAAAATGGTCGTACCGGAAATGGCTAGACCTACAATACAATATAAGGTATAAAATTTTATATAGAATTATGCTTCTGTTGCATAAATCTTTCTTCTTTAACCTAGATTCCGAAATATATATTCGATAATATAACAGATATTCCATCAATAAGGTTATCGGATCTCCTGTTCCTGTTGTGGCAATTCTTAGCGCTGTAGCGAAGACTGCAGAACATTCTATTAATTTTCAAAATAGTTGAATAATGGTACCCATTCTAAATATGACCTAAAATTTTCAAATCGCATAATTATAGTTGATTATGATAATAGGTTTTACTACAGTATAATTATTGTTGATTATAATAATAAGTTTTACTACTTTCAGAAGATTAAGATTAAAGATTAAAGAGTATGAAAAGTAAGTTTTAAAAATTAATTTTATTAAAATTTAATCCATTCATAATTTTAGAAAAAAAATTATAATATAAAAAATTATAATTTATAATTTTGATTAAAATGATAATGAAAATTATGATTTTTATTTAAAAATAAAATAAACTTATCTATTTCACTTTGTGAAAAAATTGCGAGAAAATTATAAGAAAGCAAGAAAACAAAAATTAATAATTTAGCAAACTCTACTCTCTAAAAAATAATATAATTCAAAATTTTGATTAAAAATTATAATCTAAAGTAATTTCACATATACATATAATTCAAAATTTTGATTAAAAATTATGATCTAAAGTAATTTCACATATACATATAATTAAAGATTGCATTAAGTTATGTAAAAGAATTATAGAAACAATGGATAAAATAAAGAATTTTTTTTATTAAAAATATATGTAAAATTTTATAAAAATGTTAGTTAAACTTGACTCTTTTATAGATTGTTAGCTTAAGAGTTATGGTTTTGGACAATTCTTGACCTGTGATATTGAATGCATGATATTACATGTGCTGGAGTTTTTAAAAGATTAAGAGATTCTCTACTATATTGGCTTATTTGGCTACATTTAAGTCAAGGATAATAATAAATCTAAATTTATTGTTGGCTTGTTTTTTCTCAATTGGGATTTTCCAAAGTAAAGCATTGTTTATATGTGTATATGTGAGATTTTATCATTATTTCTATCATCTTGTTTCAAATCTTAACAACTAGTATCAAAGCACCTAGCTCATATTGGGGCCAAGTTTTCATTGAATATATTCATTCGATTGAGTTCTCACCAAGTGTATTCAATCATTCGAGTTATCAATGAGTTTGTTCGATCAACGAAGTTATAAGTAAGTCTAATCAAAGGAGGCACAACACATTGATTTTTGAAGGTTGCAGTCACGACTGCAATTATGGTGGTGGTGGTGGCCACAATTATGGTGACGATGAAAAATATCGCTATGGTCGTGGATCTAACAATGGCCACTAGGGGAGATATGATCTATGAACATTTGTGGATATTCCACTAGATAGTTCGTCACAACAAATATGATAAAATTATACTTAAAAATCTGAAATCTATACTATGAAGTTTTATTTCTCTTCAGATTTCTAGATCTGTAATTTTTTGTTTTTATTACCGAGTGGAACTCCCATATAACTAATAACCTACTAGTGGTTAGGTTTGACTCCCTCAAATTTTAACCAGAATTACAATGGACTATTTTAGAGTCTTCTTCAACATGATCACATAGCTAGCCTTTTTTCCTTAATTAATAGGGACCAATGTGGCATCCTCTCGAGTTATGGTTGTGAAAACAAGAAGGTCAACTTTCGAGTGGTATAACTTTTACATACAAACTTACATTGATGTGATTCCTGCACCGTTGGAAAGGGCTGTGTGTGTAGAATATGAAAAAGGTGTGTGACACTAGAGCATAAAATTTTACCCTAAAAAAATGCCATTTGATGCCTCAAAATGCTCTTTGAAAGGTTTAAGACCCTAGTTTGCCAAATTGGGTGTCGCTTGTCAAAATTGTCTTGTGTGTTGATTCCTCCACTTTTTCCATTCTAAAGCATTGAGATGGATGAAAAAAATATAATGATCCAATCTCGATCAAGATAGGTATGATGATGATGGGTTAGGGTTTATTTTTTCTGCAGGTGGTCTCATGTTTTGGTTCTATGATAATCATGTTGCTCGCAGAGGTTTATACTAGTATTTGTCCTTGGGTTTGATGTTTCAATGTTTTGTAAACTTTTCTAGTTTTTTATTTGGATCTCTCTGGCTCTTTATCAACTATATAGAAATGGAAAATCTAATTTCAATAATAAAAAATGGCAGTTTGAATATGCAATATACAATTTTAATACAAATCCCTTTGACTTCCTTAATGATGATGAAATGGTAACCCACTCGCATTGCTACTAAAAGGGACAGACTGGTGGTGGTAGCTACCAAGAAGCAACAACCAATAATGGCAGAAAGTGGAAAATTATCATCAAAACTCCTTCATCCAGTCTATATTGTCAGTGAAACAAGGGCTTCTCTAAATGAGGGGGGCAGAGGATGAGTTGAGGGTTGAGGCAACCATGGATTTTTGCAACAAAGTGATGCAGGAGTTTGGACATGGCCATGCAAAAGTTATAATGTTGAATGGAAATTTAACCACAAGAGAAATACCTATTCGTGTCCTTGTACTCATTTCTATGAAAACATTTACTACTAGAAAATTAATGAAGTGTGTGCCTCTAGAACCAAAAACGGTGTGGAGGATGGAAATAGGCCAACAGTGGTATTCGAAGTGGAGCATTTAGGATGAAGACATTGGTAAAATGCTTGAACAGAATGTGATCTTTTGGATATCAATGATTGTAGGGTATTTTCAAATTAGTGGAGATGATACTTATGAGATATTTGATATAATGCCTAAATGAGATGCAACATCTTGGAATGCTATGATTTTAACATATGCCTAATATGAGAAGGGAAAGACAGGAGCTCGTGGTGAGTTGATTCTTCAAGCAATAAGAAGGCACGTGTCTCAAAGCAAGAGGATGGTGGCTTAAGATTCAAAACAATAGCAAAGGATGAGCATGCCGACTTAAGTGCTAGGATAGTGATAATAATAAAAAATTGTAATGGAATCAAAAACTTTTACATGTAAATAGGCATACGATTGTAAGACCTAGTAAGGCATGTGTTCTCCTGGTAAATTACTCGTAAATTATAAATGTAGACCTATGTAATATGGGGGAGCATGTGAGATTCTTGGATAGCATATGGAATTTCTAAATACCCTTGTTATAAATTTTGAAGGGGGTAGGGCCTAAGGTGAGTAGTGTTGGATCACGTCACCTATTTGACTTGATTTGTTTAAGGGAAACATCAATTCAAGTTCAAAAGGGGGATTTTTAGGTAAAATTGACTTGGTGAAAGAGTTAAGGTTGTTACGTTAAGAGTTGTGGTTTTGGACACCTATTATGGGTAACCTATGGTATTGAGCCAATGGTAGTATATGTTATGAAACTTTTAAAAATCTTGGGGATTTTCCATTGTAGTGTGACAGAGCTTAGCAATAAAAGGTCACTTGATTAGGCTAGGATATTAATCAACTTAACTACTTTTAAGTAAAAAATGATAACAAATATAAATTTATTATTAACAAATATTTCTCAATTAAAATTTTTCCATATTTTATTTTATAATTTCAAATAACAATAACAATGATAATAATCAAAATAAAATTTAATGATATCAAAAATTTTAATATTCAATTTCAACTATATCCCAAAATTTCATTAGATTTTAAGAACGACACGCATTATTGTCGATAGGTAAAAAATTCTAAATATATCCACTTTCAACAATGTTAGAAAATTAATATAAAATATATAGTAAAACAAAAATCCTATTATATGAATAAATCTCCCAAATACTTACCACTGTACGTTAAACTAAGTAGCTTCAAAACTCGAATTTAGGCTTTTAAACTAAGTAGCTATGGTACCCTTGGGAATTTTAGGCTTTCAGGAAATTTTGCTCGACATTATTCCCATTCTAACTGTATAGCCAAGTTATTCTCTCATCTCAGTCTATATTCATGTATTTATAAGTTTATCTGATTTTTAATACTATCAAGCTTTTTTTATTTAAAAAAAAAAAAAAAAAAAACTTTCAAAACTCGGCACCGAGTAATGACATGACTCGTTCGCCTGGTAAACAGGTAATCAGAAAAATCACTTTGATCGTAAAATGGTTAAACAAAGCTTAACATAGTAAGATCGTGTGGGTTGAGCATGGAGAATCCTCGGAAATTGCGTGGGGACTTGACTTTGGAGTCAAAAAGAGGGACAACCTTGAAAATTGGAAATCAACACCTTACTTGTGTAGCATAAATCGAATGATTCACATTCTTTGCGGACGGTTTCACTTGAATTTATGTAATTTTTTTTTCTTCTATTATGTAATTAAACATGTTTAAGACACACCGAAGGAATATATATAAAAGGAAAATGTATATATATATATATATATATATATATATATATTATTTAATTATTTATTAAAATATTTTTTCGTTTGTCAAGTATTTTGTTATTTTTTAGGTTTGACTTGTGGTTTGAGGAGTCGACTCGGGACATCTAAGTTGTCAAAGTCATTTGAGGATCACACTTGGCTTGAGTCACACCAACCCTTAGCTGACTGGATTTTTTAGCATGTCTCATCCCGTTAGCATAAAGCACAACCACCCCCCGTGAGGTTTGATCTTGGGTCGTCTTGCTGACAAGGCCCATCCCCAACTGGTTGTGCTAGTGAGACTTGACTATTAAAATATTTTTAATCAAAAAGATAAAAAAACATTTAATTTAATTTTTAAAAGATAATTTATAATAATAATTATGATCAACATCTATTGAAATTGATATCTTTAATTTAAAAAATGTTAGAGATTACTTAAAATTATTTAGCCTTTGTTTTCTATTTAAGGTGAATCTTATTGCTTTTAAGAAACTGGAGTTTACATTAAAAGTATGAGCAATTTTTCTAGTCTCTCACTAGGGAGACTAGACCATAACAAAAAAAACCTTCGCGGAGAGGACAAAGATATCTAACAACAAAAAGATATCACAAAATTTAAGATATAATTGGAGCACTAGCCTAGGATGCTTTGTCTAGTATCATTTCTAGCAAAGGAAACAAGAAACATCAACATCATATATCTAGGTTGAGGGGTTAGAATCCAAGACTACGACTTGTGTATGCTCCTTTGGGTTATCAGGGGTTTTTCCTTCAGTAGGGGGTACGCTAAGGTGTTGCTCTATTCTATCCATTTTGTGGTCCAAGTCCCTTTAATGGCAATGTAAGTGCACCAAGGAAAGAAGGACATCCTCCTTATGCTCCTGTCTATCCCCAGGAGTGCATCCTAATAATAATTCCATCTACCAATAAAAATCAATAGTTTGCATGTACTAGTTGAAATCTCCTTTAGTGTGCCCTGTGTCTGGAATCTAATTTACCCATTCCACCAGGACCTCCGTATCTTAGAGTGGGAGTTATGTGCATGGAGGCTTCTCTCTTATCCCTAGCAATGATGGGTCCCACCATAATCCTCCAACCAGTGATGCATGCATGTATGTTATGCTCCCCCCTTCGAACCCATGCTAGTTGGTGAGGCATGGAGGCTAGAGGTACTAGGTTGACTTCTTGGAGCAGAGGTTGGGGAATGTTGACAGACTTGAAAGAACATGGAAGCTACCACAAAGAGAACGATTTAGACTAATGATGATAAGAGAGAACTCAAGAATGCTTCTAGACAAGTTGATAAAATTGTTGAATTCACAGAAATATCATATAGAAGGTTTTACATATAATTTTCCCTTGAGGAAGAGTAGGTGAGAATGATTTAGTAATAGAGGCGAATGTAATAGAGCATGGGTGTTGACACCTAATCCTTGTGATTGGGTGAATTTATGTAAATAGATAAATAGGAAATATGAACAGTCATCGGGAGACGAACTGAACAGTCTCTCCCTCATGTATATAATGAAGACCTACCTGATGGAATAAGACAGTTGAATCGTTTTTTCCTTATGGAGTTACTGCTTGGCCTGACATGGTATCAGAGCTAGCTCCTTTTTTTAGCCTTTATGTCCTTTGTAACTCCCTATTCTTCTCCTCTGCTCCTCTACTCTCCATTCAAAAATGCTGCTTGTTCATAAATGTGGTAGCCTGCTCCACACTGTCACCTGAACGCTGCTGCCTGACACTACCTGTGCCCTCTGTCTGCCATATTCCATATTTACAGTCTTGACCCCTGTATTACTTGTGCTCTCTGGACTGTCAACATAACATTTTCTGCCATAACGTGAAACATCTCTGCGAGCGTGCCATGAACTGCTGAGCGCTCTGCAGTCTATCTCCATGCTGAAGGAAAGTATGGCAACTGTTTCGTTGGGGATGAGCTTGTGTCATACGAAGCGGTGACAGAGTAAAATGTTCTTGAATTGAGGGTCCTGACTGGATATGAGGGCAAGAGTGCCTGAAGCCAGAACGAGGGTTTCAGAGTCGAGATGGTGCACAAAGACTCTACTCAGCCTGAAGGAACCGAATTAATCACGAGTACGGAGCTTCTGCGGTGGGTCGTTGAATGAAGCAAGGGTCGATAGCAATAGTCTTACGAAGCAGTGGCGAAAATCCTCTCACCACCTCTCCTGCAAACTTCGTCGTATATTTAAGAAAGATCCGAGGAATTTCTCCAGACTGTGCATACTAAATGCTTTGCCAGGAAGCAGTTGCATCCCGACCTTTACTCTTTGAGGAAAGAAGCATTCCTTTTTCTTAAATTTTTTAACCATGATCGAAACTGCAAATGCAAATTGGTGTCATTCTTTATAGTCTTAATCAGCTGAGTCTGTCGAGCAAACTTTTCCACTGTTTGTTGGATTTCTCAAATTCCAGGCCTGGTTCACTGTAATACATTGTCACAAGCAACACGTGAAGAGTCACAGTCACGTGAAGGCCTGATAATGGGAATGTGGAGCTTTTTAAAACACTATAGTATAGTGAGGCTTCAAATATAATTGGAAAATCATAGAAATTCTAGCAAGGTTTTGACAAAATCTAGCATAATTTTTTGTAAATCCAGGTTACAATTGTCAAGCTTCAATACTTTGGGTTCCCTAGGGGTTTTTGATGGTTTTGAATCTATTTCCACCATCAAAAACATTATTCAAATAGTCTTACTACCATATTTATAATAATAATAATAATAATAATAATAAAATGTCGGATTTCGACGATCTTTTGTCGTACATACATACATTAAGGGAATTTTGAGGCCTAAAATGGGCATCCTAAGAAAAAAGGAACAAAAGTAAAATTTATAAGAACCAATAGGATTCAAGATGATGATGCCAACCATGGGGGATGATTCACCATTTTTGGAGTAAAAAAGTAAAAATATTAAAAAATAATAAAATAAAAAAACTACTTTTTCAACTCGTATTCTAAACTTGTCTCCCTAAGTTTTTACTCAAATTTCGAGCTAGAGTACTCGTTGGATGAGAAATTTAATTCTTCATCCAAGGAGTACCCTCGTTGCATACTTTCGATGGACCCTGCTACATGAAAAATGAGAAATACATGAAAAATGTGATTGCAATCACGTTTTTCATGTATTTTTCATTGTTTGTGTAGCAAGGTCCATCGAAAGTATGCAACATGGGTACTCCTTGGACAAAAAATCAAATTTTTCATCCAACAAGTGTTTCCACTCGAAATTTGAGTAAACCCATAAAGAGATAAGTTGAAAATACAAATTGAAAAAATAGTTTTTCTTTTTTCCCTCTAAAATTTGATGATGTAATCTAATCTTATTTTATTATTTCCACTATTATTTTATAATTTTCTTAGGAGGCCCATTTTAGACCGCAAAATTCCCCTATTGTTTTCCGCCGCAGTAGACAATGCCTTTTAAAACAACACAATGCCAAAATGATCGATTAGAGTTGTAATTTCCTTGCGATTGATTTAAATGTAATTTAGATTTCGTATATATATATATATATATATATATATATATATATATATATATATATATATATATATATATATATATATATATTCTTCAAACAAAAAGCAAGATTTAATAGCAATCACATTTCATTTTAAAGGGAAAAGCGAAGAAGTAAAGTAGCAATTGCATCGAGAGGTGCAAAGGAATGCTGATATGAGTGGGGGGGGTGTGGAAGGAAACTATCACCTTGTGCAACATGTCAGGTTGCAACAGTGATGTTACTTTATGGGGCATGAAAAGCCATGTTGATCAAATGAAATTTTTGACCTTCGTACCTCAGGAACCACTCCAGTCATTACAATCAAAGGGGGCCATGTCATTGAGTTCAATGGAAGAACTATTGGAACTATCCCCACCACTTGCCTTCTTATAAACTCAAATATTGTTGAAACACGCCATCTTGGATAATGGTTTTAGGAATCAGGTTTAAATGCGTCCTCACATTCACTAAGTCAGAAATACAAAAGCGTCTCTAACAGACCCTTCAAAATAAAAATGATCTCTAAATTTTTTATAATGTCTGGCTACAAGAAAGCTCTGTCGGTTATCATTTGTGCTACTACTACAACAATTAACATGGAATACTTTTACTTCCTTGTATTCATATTCAATGTAGAAAGAGGTAGGTATGGGCCTAGGTATAAAGAAGTCCATGTCTATTCTATTCAAAAAGAGGTGACCCCAACATATCAATGCAAGACATGAGATGAAGGGAAAGACAAAGATGTGGGATACATTTCCTAACAATATGGGCTTTTACAACAACATTTAGTTGGCATTAGCCATCTTGGATCTCAATGAACCCATGCTACAACCAATCACTTTCAGTGATGGTGATCCTCTTGAGGGGTCATCCTCCACACCACTATATGCAAGTATTGGATAGGATCTAGAGGGGCAGGAAGATGGAGTAGAGAGTAATAGACATGGTGGTGATATTGATGATTTTGACATTAAGGAGGATGACAAATGAATTTTGAGATTTTTCCATATATGATTCTAGTATCTACCCTATTTTTTATTTTCCATTGGCATTGCCATCTATAGTATCAATAGAATCTATGCCATACATTTTGATTTGGCAACATCAAATAACTCTGAAAAAACTGTAATTGATGGTTTTAATTTCTAACATCTATTTGATGTATAATGTGTTGGATATTGGATAAACCAATGCTCCCTGTGTGTTTTGTGACATGTGCTTAGCCACCTCTCGTGGATCTCTTAACTCTTGTGATGTGTCTATTTACTAACACCTAGGGTTTTGGTGTAACATAAATTGTGATTCCAACAAATGGTATCAAAGCCAAAGGTATTGAGTTCAAATCACACCCAACTCGCACTGGGGGGGAGATTGTTGGATATTGGATAAACCAACACTCCTCGTGTGTTTCATGACATGTGCTTAACCTCCTCTCATGGATCCGTTAACTCTAGCAATGCGCCCATTTACTAACACCTACAAGTTTTTTTGTAACAATAATCATGCTTCCAACATAATGAATATTTTGATTTCTTGTGTGTTTAAGGTGGTAATTAGTTGTATCAATATTTTTTGGATGCTCTAAAAATTTTGGATCATTATGTCTATTTTTTTTTTGTATTTGTAACATTTTTATAGAGATATATATAACATGTATTTCTGGTCACAATTTCAAGGGTCAAAGTATCCCTTGTTGGACACTCATATCCACATGTCCTGTGTATCTTGCATCTTAGTCTCATGTGACTTAATTGATGGCCTGTTAACTTGGTGTCATATTTTGAAGCGAAGGATAATATAATTAGTCTTGTTGGAAGCAATAATAGGTGTTCTTTAGTTAGTGAGGCAATGGAATTTTTTAGATCCCCTTCCTCAGACTCGCATGTTAAAGAAAAATGTCGCTCATAAGTTGATCTTATTTCACTTGATTCTCTTAGTTTTACAAAGACACACATCCTATTCTTGAATAAAATTATTTATAACCCAGGCAACTCTTAAGCTCCAGTAACTTATCACAATGGAGGTATAATTGGAGGTAGAATATTGTTATTCCCTTATTCACTATCGAATTGGGCTTGGTATAATGGTGCATTGGTATTATTTTCCTTCATATTACCACGAGTCCAATTTTTTGGTTTCAAACCACTGGAGTTGTGACAAATTTTTCAGTACCATTATGGAAATTTTGAGGTCTAAAATGGGTCTCCTAAGAAATATTGTAGAAAATTTGTGATAGGTTAACCCGATAATGCAATATAAATCAAAGCAAAATACTATAACCTACTTCTACTATCAATTTGTGGAAGCTTAAAGGTCGAGCTGAACAATATAAACAGAAGAAGAAGCATCAATGGCACAATACACATGAAAATACTTTGGGTAAAGTCTCAGATAAAAACCCCACACTATTGTATTATCATACATGGTGGAAATACATAGGAATTATACAAAGCCTTAGCTCTCACAGCTAGCCAGCTCTTAGTACAATCCTCACAGATGCTCACAGGCAATCTTGGCTTCTCTCTAGCCTTCCTCTTTGCCCTCCAAGCTCCTATTTCCTTGCGACGTTCCTTGTGGATGATTAGCCTTCAAAACTGTGCAATCCTCAAGGATGAATCCTTGACTGCATGCATGAGTTTTCTCCATGAGAAAACACATGCAATTGATAGTACATTTTCCTTGAACATTAATCTCAACTGGGTCTTTCTCAGAATAGACATGTATGAGTTTCTGATGAGGGAATCTTCAGTTAATTGGATTAGCACTAGTTGAGTGCATTAATGCATCAACTGACTATTAACTCACTATTAGTTCCTCAAACAGTTTGGAACTAATTTAACTGGACTTCACTCAGTAAATTGAGTTAACTAATTACAACTCAAATATAACTCAATCTTATCTCCTTAATTTAAGGATAACTCTTGCATGACTTCAAAAAGACTTCTAACTTGAATTTCTCCAACTAATTAATTTAAAATTAAATAATTATTTCCAAGTAGTTGTTAAGACTAAATTCGATTTTAATTCAAAATTTAATTCAAGAACAAATTAAATTGGAATATTCTTGTTGCCATATTTCAACAAATATTGTAAAATAGTAGTTGAAATAAGAAAATGAGATTAGATTACATCATCAAATTTTAGAGGGAAAATAGAAAAAATTACTTTTTAAATGAGTAGTATTTTCAACTTATATCCCTATTTTTTTACTCAAATTTTGAGAGGGAGCACTCATTGGATGCGAAATTTAATTCCTCATCCAAGAAGTGCCCATGTTGTATACTTTTGATGGACCCTGCTATATGAAAATTGAGAAATATATGAAAAAAACAATATTGCAATCATGTTTTTCATATATTTCTCATTTTTCGTGTAGAAAGGTCCATTGAAAGTATGGAACATGGGTACTCCTTGGATGAAGAATTAAATTTCGCATCCAAAAAGTGCTCGCGCTAAAAATTTGAGTAACCGTAGCGAGATAAGTTGAAAAATTAGTTTTTGTATTTTTAAATCCTTTTTTTTTTACATAAAAAATGATGAATCGTCCCCCATTGTTGACTGTAGAAATTCCATGTAGATTCAAACTGCTTATGTAATATGCTAAAACAAAATACTTGAATCTACTCTACTCATCAGTGGAAAAAATTAATCGATTAAGAAATCATGAAGCATACAAGATAAATAATTCAATCAACAAATTACACAATGATTTACTGGGGAAAGCCACAACTAAAAACCCTTATTATCTATATATTGCATTAGTTAGAAAATATGAGAAAATTACAATTCTTTTCTCAAGCCCGAGCAACCTCTGCACTATCTCTATCTGTCTCACAACTTCCTAGACAAGCCTAGGCCAATACTTAACCAATTTTATGCTTTCCCAAGTCCCTATTTCCTTACGTTGTTTCCTTGGGAATTAGCCCCTATTAATTAGGGAAATTCCTCAGTTGGAATTGCGCAATCCATTATAGGCCTTCCTCTGACTACATGCACCCCCTGTCTAATTTGGATGATTATACAATTGATAGTACACTTCCCTTGAACTCCAATCTCAACTAGGTAACTCTCAGATATGACATGCATGAGTTATTTATGGTTGAATCATCCATTAACTGGTTAAACACATGAAGTAGCACCCCATTGTTAGACATCCTACTAGTTCCTCTATCAGTTGGAACTAGTTTAACTGACTTTAACTCAGTTAGACTGAATTAATTAATTACAACTCAAATAAACTCAACTAGGGATCCTATAAAGTAGAAGAAACTTTACATGACTCAAGTTATACCCTCAACTCGAATTCACTAAGCCAACTAAGTCAAATTAACTTAGTTAACTCGTACAAGTTGCCTTGTGATGTGGAATTACAATTTTTCTCCTAATTTAATTCAAGGGAAAATTAAAGCAAGATTTTCTTGTTGCATTTTCAACGCTACCTCTCAACAAGAAAGGGAATATCAAATACCCCAATCCTGCCTCTATGGAGCTCAAATTTTCCTCTTGAGAGTGCCATAGTCAATATTTTTGCATCATATTCCTCTGTAGGAATGTACTCCAACAACATGATTCTCCTCTGCACACAATCTCGTAGATGGTGATACCAAATTTCGATATGCTTGGACTGGTCATGAAAATATGGATTCTCGTAGAGTTTGATACAATTTTGATTGTCACATTAAAACATTGTAGGATCCATCTACTGACCAAATAACCCAACAAGTATCTTCCTCATCCAGATAGCCTTAGAAGTTGCTTGACTAGCAACTATGTAATCTTCGTATGCTAAATTGAGTGCAACGGATCTATGCTTCCTATTGTACCAAGAAATTGTTGTTGACCCAATATTGAATATTCCCCCTGATATGCTTTTCCTATCTGATGGACTCCCTGCCCAATATGCATCTGCAAACCCTTAAATCTTCACTCCCTTTGTCCATTTGTACCAAAGACTAAACTGTGTGGTGCCTCTGAGGTATCTCCACACATTTTTAGTTGTCTTCCAATATAGTTTGGTTGGCTTAACCATTGATTGACTAAGTTGGTTAAAAACAAAACACATGTCTAGTCGTGTGTTCACCAAATACACAAGTGAACCCACAAGCTACCTGTAAATAGTAGCCTCCACCACTTCGCCTAAAGTAGCATCTTCCTTCCTCCAATTACCTGCTAAAGGCGTGTCCATGGGTTTGTTGCTCTCCATGTGGAACTTCTTCAGTATCTCGTTGGCATACTTTCATGAGAGAAAAATAGTTCCCCATATCCTTACCCATAGAAAATCTGATGTAGGTTAACCCAATAATGCAATATAAATCAAAGGAGAATACTATAACATACTTCTACTATCAATTTGTGGAAGCTTAAAGATCGAGTTGAACAATATAACTAGAAGAAGAAGAATCAATCACACAATACACATCAAAATACTTTGGAGAAAGCCTCGGCTAAAAACCCCACTATCTGTATTATCATACAAGGTGGAAATACATAGGAATTATACAAAGCCTTAGCTCTCACAGCTAGCCATCTCTTAGTACAATCCTCACAGATGCTCACAGGAAATCTTGGCTTCTCTCCAGCCTTCCTCTCTTCCCTCCAAGCTCATATTTCCTTGCACTATTCCTCTGGGATGATTCACCTTCAACCAAGTGGAACACTCTGATCTCACACATTGTCAGAACTACGCAATCCTCAAGGAATGATTCCTTGACTGCATGCATGAGTTTTCTTTATAAGAAAAAACATGCAACTGGTAGTACATTGTCCTTGACTTTAATCTCAACTGGGTCTTTCTCATAATAGACATGCATGAGTTTCTAATGAGGGAATCTTCAGTTAACTGGAGTACACTAGTTGAGTGCATGCATGCATCAACTGACTGTTAACTCTCTATTAGTTCCTCAAACAGTTTGGAACTAATTTGATTGGACTTAACTCAGTAAACTGAGTTAACTAATTACAACTCAAATATAACTCAATCTTATCTCCTTAATTTAAGGGATAATTGTTGCATGACTTTAGAAAGACTTCTAACTTGAATTTCTCCAACTAATTAATTCAAAATGAATTAAGCAATTATTTCCAAGTAGTTGTTAAGACTAAATACGATTTTAATTCACAATTTATTTCAAGGACAAGTTAAATTGGAATATTCTTGTTGCCACATTTCAACACTCCATCTCAACAAGAAAGGGATTATTTGCCACCCTGATCTTGTCTCTATGGAACTCGAATTTACACTTTGACAATGCCTTTGTCAAAATGTCAGCATCTTGCTCATCTGTCGAAATATACTGCAGCAACATGATCCTCCCATCATCAACAGCTTGCTTTACCTTGTAAAGCCAACGAGAACTCACAACTGACTTGTTCTCCGGTCTCAGAACCACGTCCCAAACACTGTTACGAACTATGGAGTCATACTCCTCCACCATAGCATCAACCCAAATAGACTGCTGCACTGCTCCCTCAAAGGAAGATGGCCTGGTCTCAACACATTCCCCAGCAAGGGCCATGTATCCAGTGTACCTCTCAGGTGACCTCCTCCGTCTATGCTGAGAAGATGGTGCTCCCACATTCTCTCTTGCATCCTGCAACAATCTGTCAGCTTCTCTTGTGCGCTTCCGTCCATCTCTGGAAGACTCTGCTTGAGTGGATGTCTCCACTCCTGGAACCTCTGCATGCGGCTACTCCGCATCAGTTTGAGGCTCCTCATCCTTAGGAACCAACAGTTTCTCCACAGCTTGTAGTTGGAGCTCCCTCTCAAGGGAAACTCGCATGGCCTTCTGCTCATCAAAATTGAGATCTCTGCGAACAACTGTCCTCCGACTGGTAGGCAAGTACACCCGATAGTTATGAGGTGTATCAGAGTACCCCACAAGTATCCCCAACTCTGTTGTTGGCTCAAGCTTCTTCTGTGCATCCTTTGTCACATGGCAATATACCAATGAGCTAAAGATCCTGAAGTGACCCACATCTGGTCTCTTACCGGAGAAAGATTCTTCTGGTGTCTTCATCCCAAGTATGCGATGTGGGCTTCTATTCTACAAATAGACCGTTATGTTGGATGCCTCAGCCCACAAGTGAAGTGGTAGGCCTTGGTCATGCAGTATTTCTCGTGCTGCCCCTACAATAGTTCTGTTCTTCCTCTCGGCCACCCCATTCTGCTATGGGTTATGAGTTGTCATCAACTCTCGTTTAATTCCTTCCGCTACACAGAAGTCCTTGAACTCTTGAGAGACACATTCTCCACCGTTGTCACTTCTCAACGCCTTGATCTTCTTCCCTGACTCTTTCTCGACCAAAGATTTGAACTCACAAAACTTTGTGAAGGTTTGGTCCTTCTTCTGCATGAAATAAATGCAACATTTACTAGAATAATCATCAATGAAAATCACATAATACCATTGCTTCTCTGTAGATGCTGTCTATAATGGTCTAGACACATCAGTATGAACTCACTCTAAGATAGCCTTTGCTCGACTATCTCGATCATGAAAGGAAGAGTTGCTATACTTTCCCAAGGTACAACCTTTGCATGTGTCAACTTGCTCAAGTTTACCTTTGGGAAGTCTTGTAGATATCTATAACATTATCTTCAAAGCCCCATGATGTAAATGGCCCAACCGCCTGTGCCACAACTCACCAATGTCTTGGCTTTGCACCAATTCTTCTTTCGTACTCAACGCTGCACAATCATCTACCTCTAGTTTATAGAGATTCTTCACCCGAATCCCTATCCACTTGGTCTGACACATGGCTATGTGTCTTAGGAATGCCTTTCCTTTACTGAAGACAACATTGTAGCCTTTGTCCTCCAACATTGTGACCGATACCAAGTTCTTCTTCAGTCTAGGCACATACTTCACATCTGTCAAGTTGAGAGGAGCTCCATGCTCTCTCTGAAAAGCAACCGTGCCCACTCCTCAAACACTATACCTTCCCTCATCACCCATCTCTATGCGCATCTTGAGGTCTTTCTCCTCCAAGGCACTGAATAAATTTTTATGACCGGTCATGTGGAATGAGGCTCCACTATCAAGATACCAGACACAACCCATCATCAATGACACCATGCATGTGATGAGGGTAAATTCCATTTCAAACTGAGAGGTTAATGCCTCACCTTCTGATCCTCCCGAGGATCCCTTCTTGGACTTCTTTGATGGGAAATTAGTCGCATAATGTCCCATCTCATGATAATTAAAGCATCTCATTTTAGACTTGTCACCCTTCTTCCCTCCATGAGAAGGATTCTATTTGGAATGGGAAGCCTTCCCCTTCCCTTTCCTTGCCTTACTTTCTAAGGCCAGATTTTCTTCATCATCATCCTTAGATGAAAAACCATCTCATATGCTCCTCCTGATCTCCTCCTGCATGAGATCCGACCATAGTCGTTCCCAATCCGACAGTTTCTTCCTTCCATTCACAGAGTCCTGGTAGCTATCCCAACTCTTTGGAAGGCTAAGGAGAGCGAGGCTCACCATATCATCCTCAGTAGTAGTTATTCCCACACTGTTAAGCTCATGTCTATAGGTGGTGAGCTTGTTTAGATATGTGGAAATAGTATCACCCTTCTTCATCTTGATTCTTCGAAGCTTATCCTTGAGCACCAATTTCCTCTAGTTGTTATTGTTCTGGTAGAGGTCCTTCAATGTCTCTCACACTGAACATGGAGTATCCTTCCCATGGAGACTCGAGACAATATGGTCTCGAACTCCCTCAAGGATGACCCATCTCGCCTTTGCCACACACTTCTTCCACTCAACTAACTCTTTTGCATTAGTTGAAGCTGGCTTTGGGATTTCTTGATCAATGAATTCCTTCAAGCCATTGTCTTCTAATAGAGCCTCCATTCTATCTTTCCATGCTATGTAATTCGAGCTCCCTTCCAAGACATACTCGAGTCTCAAGCCATAGAATGCCATTGGCCAACCTTGAAGTATGATATGAATTCAATTTTCACCTGCAACCTCGAACTTCAAACTTCGAACTATCTTCTCAGTATACTGTTCACATCTTCGATAAACTTAGCTCTGATACCATGTAGAAATATAATGTAGGTTAACCTAATAATGCAATATAAATCAAAGTAGAATACTAAAACCTACTTCTACTATCAATTTGCGGAAGCTTAAAGATCGAGCTGAATAATATAACCAGAAGAAGAAGAATGAATCGCACAATACACATGAAAATACCTTGGGGAAAGCCTCAGCTAAAAACCCCACTATTTGTATTGTCATACAAGGTGGAAATACATAGGAATTATACAAAGCCTTAGCTCTCACAGCTAGCCAGCTCTCAGTAAAATCCTCACAGATGCTCACAGGCAATCTTGGCTTCTCTCCAACCTTCCTCTCTGCTCTCCAAGCTCCTATTTCCTTGCGTTATTCCTCTGGGATGATTCACCTTCAACCAAGTGGAACACTCTGATCTCACACACTGTCAGAACTACGCAATCCTCAAGGAATGATTCCTTGACTGCATGCATGAGTTTTCTTTATAAGAAAAAACATACAACTGATAGTACACTGTCCTTGAATTTAATCTCAACTGGGTCTTTATCAGAATAGACATGCATGAGTTTCTGATGAGGGAATCTTTAGTTAACTGGAGTACACTAGTTGAGTGCCTTCATGCATCAACTGACTGTTAACTCTCTATCAGTTCCTCAAACAGTTTGGAACTAATTTAACTGGACTTAACTCAGTAAATTGAGTTAACTAATTACAACTCAAAGACTTCTAACTTGAATTTCTCCAACTAATTAATTCAAAATGAATTAATCAATTATTTCCAAGTAGTTGTTAAGACTAAATTTGATTTTAATTCACAATTTAATTCAAGGACAAATTAAATTGGAATATTTTTGTTGCCACATTTCAACATTACCATACTTCCATACCGAGGAAATAATGCATGAGCCCCAAGTCCTTCATCTTGAATTCTCTTGCAAGATCCTCTTTCCAATATTTGACCAACTTCTCATCACTATTTACAATTAAATCGTCAACATATATACTTTGATCAATAATTTACCTTCAACCACAATATCGTAAAGTTTTTCATTTGGTTCACTTTTGGTGACGCCCAACCTAGTGAAATAGTTGTTGATCTTTCTGTACCAAGCATGGGGTGCTTATTTCAATCCATACAGGGATCCCTTGAGTCTGCACACATGTGACTCTCTGTTGAAGGTCGCAAATCCTTCTGGATGCTCAATGTACACCTCTTCCTCAATCACTCCATTGAGGAACACTTTCTTCACATCCATCTGATGTATCTTCGATCCCATCTGCGCTGAAAGTGGTAGAATAGATTTGATTGAAGAGTACCTTGCTACTGGAGCAAATGTCTCCTCATAATAAATTCCCTCCACCTAAGATAACCCCTTGGCCACAAATATGGCCTTGTGTTTCTCAACACTCCCATATATTTCTTGCTTCACCTTATAGATCCACTTGGAACTTACCACTGACTTGTCCTCTGGTCTTGGGACAAATTCCCAAGCATTTTTCCTGATAATGGAGTCATACTCCTCTACCATGGCATTAACCCATACTGGTTGTTGCACTGCTTCCTCGAATGAGGATGGCTCAGTCTCTACACTCTCGCTCATTAGATCCATGTAGCCAATGTACCGATCTGGTGACCTCTTCTACCTAGGCTGTGATGTGGGTGCTCCCACATTCTCTCTAGCATCATGAATCAATCTGTTAGGATCTCTGGTGGGCTTCCTTCCATCTTTGGATGTATCTGCATGAGAGGGTGCTTCCACTCTTTGATCCTCTACATGTGGCTACTCCACGTCATCCTAAGGTTCTTCCTTTGGAGCTAAAAACTCCTCATCTACATGTAATTGAAGCTCCCTCTCAAGGGAACATCTCATGGCCTTCTCTTCATCTAACTTCAAATCTCTACGAACCACTATCATCTTGTGAGATGGCGGGTACACTCAATAATTGTGAGCTGTATCAATGTACCCCACAAATATGCGCGACTCAGTTGTCGGATCTAGATTTTTCCTTAAATCCTTGGTAACATGATAGTAAACTGATGAACCAAAGATCCTAAAGTGTTACACATTTGGTTTCTTCCCTAAAAAGGCTTCTTCTGGTGTACTCATCTCGAGAATCCGAAGAGGACTCCTACTCCGCACATATACAATTGTGTTGCATGCTTTAGCCCACAAGTGCAATGGTAGGCCCTAACCATGTAACATCGCTCGTGCAACTCCCACAATAATTTTTTTCTTCCTTTCATCCAACCCATTTTGTTGTGGGTTATGGGGTGCTATTAACTTTCATTGAATGACTTCTGATGCATAGAAGTTCTTGAACTCATTCGACACATATTCTTCATCGTTATCTCTCCTGAGAGCCTTCAGTTTCCTGCCAGTGTCTTTCTCAACAAGTGCTTTAAATTCAAAAAATTTAGAGAACATATGATCTTTCTTTTGCATGAAGAAAATCCAACACTTACGTGAGAAATCATCTACAAATATCACATAATACCTATGCTTGGTCATGGAGGATATCGAGAATGATCCGCACACATCTGAGTGAACTATTTCAAGGATTGCTTGCGCTCGAATGTCCTTATCATGAAAGTTGGCTTTAATGTACTTCCCCAATGTACACCCTTTGCATGTATCTCGCAACTCTAGTGCACCCTTGGGAAGTCCTATAGAAATTTTTTGCATGATATTCAAAGCTCCATGATGCAAATGGACTAATATTCTATGTCATAATTCACCGATGTCTCGACTTTGTACCTTCTCTGGTTTTGTGCTCAATGCTACACAATCTTATACATCCAATTTGTAGAGGTTCTTCACCCGAACCTCGATCCGCTTCACCTGTTTTGCGGCCATGTAAAAAAGGAAAGCCTTTCCTTTGCTAAATATCACATCGTAGCCATGGTCTTTCAAAATACCAACTTAAATTAAATTATTCTTTAGACCCGAAATATACATGACATCTTTTAATGTGAGAGGAGAACTATACTCCCTTTGAAAAGTAATAGTAACGATGTTGGTCGCGTTATACCTTCCATTATCTCCCATCTCAATGTACATCTGGAGGTCCTTCTCCTCTAAGTCACTGAAAAAATATTTGTTGTCGGTCATATGGAATGAGGCTCCACTATCCAGATACCACACACTACCCATCACCGATGTCACCATGCATGCAATGAGGGTGAAATCCAACTAGAATTGTGAACCAAGATCTTCACCTATCTCTCCTCCTAAGGGCTTCTTTCCGGCCTTATTATGCGGACACTTTGTGGAATAGTGTCCCAGCTCATGATAGTGAAAATATTTAGTCTTTGATAAGTCCTTCTTCTTGCCACCCTGACTGAAATCTCCTTTGGATTGGAATTTCTTTAATTTCCACTTCTTTCCCTTTCCATCCAAGGCACAATTCTCCTTCTAATCATGCTTGGATGAGGCTCCATCTCTGGTGTTCTACCTTATCTCTTCTTGCACCAAGTCAGACCACAAACGTTCCCACTTTGGTAGATGTTATCTCCCATTTACTTAATCCTGGTAGCTATGCCAACTCTTGGGAAGGCATAAAAGTGCTAGGTTGATCAGATCATCTTCAACAACTGTAATACAAATGCTCCTGACATTGGGTGGACCTGCTCAAGTACTGTGTTATTGTGTTGCCCTTCTCCATCTCGATCTTCCGAAGTTTGTCCTTCAGTGCCATCTTCTTGTGGTCACTACTTTTCTGAAATGAGTTGATCAAGGCTTTCCAAATTGCATATGGTGTATCATTCCAATGGAGGTTCAAGACAATATGATCTCGAACTACTTCTAGTATGATCCTCCTCACCTTCTAGTATGATCTCAAGCTACTTCTAGTATGATCCTACTTTTGATGAAACACTTGCTTCCACTCTTGATCGGTGAATCCTCCAATGAGGATTCCATCAGAGAATGAGGATCACACACATCCTTATTCAGCAGATGTTTCCCTTTTGATTGATGTATGATGAAGCTTGTCCTGGATGACTTCTTCCTTTGATCTTTCAATGAGGTCACCAAGAGCTATATCCTTCAAAGTTGATTATTATACATCCTTCATGTTTCTTATGGTGATGTCACAAACTCTTACTTCTGATGCTTTTCCTCTTCCTTGGACTTCCTTCTTTCATCTTTCTCCACTTCTTCGATGAAATGGACTTATTTTCTATTCTTCTTGTTATTGTCCTTCTTAAGCCAAGGACAATCTTTCCTATAATGTTCATAGCATCAAATCTTAGTTATGTTCTTCTTTCATTTCGACAAAATGTCTGAATCCTTTCATTTGATCCTTTAACACTTTTGCCCTCAACATGTCTTCTTTTATCTTGCATAGAAGCTACAAGTTGTTGAATGGGATAGCCTTCTTATCCTCATAGACATTGTTACCTTGTTCATCAGTTAGTGCATTTAGAACAATGAGGAATATCTCTCCCAGATCTTGTAGTTGAGATCTTATGAAGATAACCCTTTATCCTTTGATACCTTCAATTTGTGTAGATCAAATCTCCTCATACATGACATTAATTCCTTGACCTTAATGACAAATCCTAAGGCTCTCAATGGGAGTCATCTAAAATAAAATCACTTGCTCATGAAACCCATGAAATAAGGCTTACAATAATAATTTTGTTTTCTTCATTACATCATTTACAAAATTCACAATTACATGTCATTATGAAGACCGAACCTAGTTACACTTTTCAACACTTTGTAGAACCTTGGTTAGTGTGAATAAAAGGAGATGAAAGATTTTTGGGAAAAGATTAATAGCTCTAATATTTGGTCTCATGTGGGAGATTGTTAAGTGTGAGTCCAAATATAGTTAAGAGTGAATGAAAAAATTTAAGTGTGAGTACAAATATCGTTGAGTGAGAATGTAAATATTTTTAATTTTACTTTTATATCAAATATCCTTGTCGAATGTAACGACAAATTCGAGAATGTAATGAAACTTCTCCTCGATTGTAACAATGGATTCTCCTCCAATATAATGGCAAATTCTAAAATGTAATGAAACTTCTCCGATGGATTCTCCTCCAATATAATGACGAGTTCATTTAGTATTGAGTATTTGAGAATTGAGCTCATAAAATAATGCAATTAAGAGTATTATTGTTAATAATGAAAGAATTGTTGATCTTTTCTTAACACAGAGCTCAAGAGCAGAAAGATAATGGAGACATATTCATGAGCAAGGTCGGTAAGAGTATGATGAGTGGGAGGTTTCAATTGATGGATATTTTCTTTGAGCAACCATGGAAATGGTCGTATTAGAAATGGATAGACCTATGATATGATATAAGGTATGTTAAAAAATTTTAATAGAATTTATGCAAATACTGTATTATAGAGAATGGTGCTTTCGTGGCGTAAATTTTTATGGAGAGGCAGAGGAATTGCTTGGACGGTTAAAAGTCACTAAAATCTGGACCAAAAAATTCAAAAAATCTGGTAGAAGCAGTGTTTGAATCGTGTTTTTGGTGGTAGAAATAGATTCAACACCATAAAAAATGTCTGACACCTAAAATTTTGAAGTTTAACAACTATAACTTGAATTTACAAAAATGCTGACCAAATATTCTCTAAATATAATCAGAATTTCCATAACTTTCAAGACAACTCCTCCGCATCGATAGACTACGCGAATCTTTATTCCCGAAGTAATATTTAACCTACAAAATGTTGTAGATTAAGAAAGAAATATTCGAAGATATAACATACATTCCACAAATAAAGTCATTAGATCCACTCTTTCTGGATTGACCATGTCTTTTAGTGTTGTAGTGAATACTACAAGGAATTGGATGCATTTTCAATATATTTGAATAATGGAATCTATTTAAAATTTTTTTGGTACTGATTCTAAATATGATCCCTAATTTTCGAATAGCATAATTATCAATGATCATTATTATCATAGGTATTATTGATTAATATATATATATGGTCCGAAAAATAGGTTTAAAAAATCATTTTTATAAAAAAAATTAAAATAATTCATATTTTTCTATTTTAGATTTATTATATTTATAATAAATTTTAATAATTTCAAATAATTGTATTTCAAAATTTTAATTAATAGTTATAATGAAAATTTTAATTGTTATATTAAAAATACAATTCAAAATTACATTACTTGATCGATTTTATTTTATAGTAAATTTTAATAATTTAGAAAATTGTACCGTAAAAACAAAACACAATTCAAAATTTTGATTAAAATTTATGATGTAAATTGCAAATTTCACCAAAAGACAATAAAAAATCACATTAGTTGAGAGTATGCTAGAAGAAAATTGGGGAGAAAATGTAATTTTTTTATAAATTTATTAGGTAAATTTAATTTGGTAAAAGAATTAAGGTTGTTAGGTTAAACATTGTGGTTTTGTGTAATTATTATTGGTAGATTATGGTATTACATGTGTTGAATCCTTTAAAATATTTGGAGATTCTCACTATATTGTGTTAGAATTGAGCGGTGAAAGATCACTTGGGGATAAGATGTTGGCTGGCTTGGCTAGCTTTAAGTTAAGGATCATAATAGATCTAGATCTATTGTTGGATAGATTTTTCCCAATTCAGGTTTTCCAAGGTAAAAAATTATTTATATGTGTGAGATTGTATCGTTATTTCCATCATATTGTTTATAATCCTAACACATGGCATCAAAGCACCCAATTCATATTAGGGCCAAGTTCTGACTGTGTCTGTTCAATCAATCGAGTTTTGACCAAGTCTATTCAATCAATCGACTTATAACTGAGTCTGTTGACCAACCAACTTCTAAGAGAGTCTTATTAGAAGACGCACAACCTGTCAGTTTGTGAAGGTGGAAGTTGTGATCATGGTGACCGTGATTATGGTGGTGGTGGCGATGATTATGGTGGTCGTGGTTCTGAGGGTGTTAGCTAGAGGAGATAGGCATGATGATGATGGGTTTGGGTTTATTTTTGTTTACAAGTGGTCTTATGTTTTAGTTCTATAATAATCACGTTGTTGGTAGAGCTTTATGCTACTAATTGTCCTTGGGCTGGGTGTTTCGATATTTTGCAAACTCATATAGTTTTTTATCGGGAGCTCTCTAGCTCTTTATGAGCTATATAGAAACTGAAAATATGGTTTAAATAATAATAAAATGGCAATTTGAATATGCAATATAGAGTTTTAATATGAATCCCTTTTACTTACTTGACAATGATCTCAATGGTAACCTATTGGCATTGCTAGGCATTATTGCCACTACAAAGGGCAAACTAGTGGGGGTGGCTACCAAGAAGCAACAAATAGTAATGGTGGAAAATGGAAAACTATTGTCAAAGCTCCTACCTTCAATCCATGCTATTAAGGAATCAAGGGATTCTCCAAATGAGGGGAGGAGCAGGGGGCGAATGATGGAGACCCGAGGGGAACCAATTACTCATAAAAAAAAAAATATTTATTAAATTAATTATCTCCAACTTGGTTTTGTAAATGAACTGCATGGCTATTTATTCTGGAGGAGGAAAACTCTCGAATTCCTCAAAGAGAGAACTCCTTCCTAGATATTTGGAGGAAGTTGAGAGAAATCCTCTCAATTCTAGGAATCTATCCTAACTACTTAATCTCCAGAAAATTCTAGAAGTCTTCCATAAAATCTAGAATTTTCTAAGATTATCCAAATTAAATAAATAAATACAAAATAGGAGATGCTCTTGAATCACACTACTAGGGAGGAAAATATATATTCATATGCTTTGCTTCTGGAGTTCTTCAATACTGGTACCATATTTTAAAATCTTTGTTGTTGTCATCCAAGTAGCATCTTCGAATCGTTGATTCTTCCATTTAACTAGATATTGAAAATACTCTTTATTCCTGATCCTTTTAGCCACCCTTTTATTGATGATTGATTCAAGCTGCTTTGCTGGTGTTGAAGGTAGTTGCTTCTCCCACCGAATTTTATCTCTAGAAGGTGCATCTATAGGATCATTTACTGTGCCTTAAAGAGGTATAGATCTTAAACATTAAATATTGGTGAGATGCCAAAGCATTTGGGTAGTTCTATTTCATAAGAATTTGAGGAAAATTTCCTCAAAATTTTTCCTGGTCCAATCTTTTTTAGTTTTAACTTATTATATTCCCCTTTAGGAAATCTTTCTTTCCGAAGATGTGACACAACCAAGTCCCCAACTTCAAAATCCACTTGTCTTCTTTGGCAATATACTCTTTGTTTATACTTGTTGTTGCTTTGTTGTAAATTTTGCTTGACTCGGTCTTGTGTTTCCTGCATACTAGCTGCAAAATATTCACCATCTGCACTTCTAAATTCTTGTTTTCCAAGGTTCCTTAACTCATAAATTCCTCTTGGATGCATTTCATAAACAATTTGGAGTGGACTTAATCCTGTGCTTCTATTAGGTGAGTTGTATATGCAAGTCTTGCCTGATCCCATTGCTTGGGATGTTCACTTACCAAACTCCTAAAGATATTTCCAAGACTTCTATTTACCACCTCTGTCTAACCATTAGTGTGGGGATGATATGCTGAACTAAAGTTGAGATTGGTTCCTAAGTTTTTCCATAAAGTTCTCCAAAAATGGCCCACAAACCTGGTGTTTCTTTCAGAAGCAATAATTGTAGGTACTCCATGCAATCTAACTATTTATTCGAAGAACAAGTTTGCTATGTTTGTTGCATAATTTTTTTTTTACAGGCTATAAAGTGTGCCATTTTTGAGAATATGTCAACAAAAACAAATATTGGGTCACTTACTCTTTGTGTTTTGAAAAATCCTAGTACAAAATCCATGCTTATAGAGTCCCATCACTACAACAAAACATGAAACTTGCACCAGATTTAGAACTAGATTTTAGTGCATTTTTTTTAGAATTAGGATGAGCAATATGGCACTAAATTTGGCTCTATTGTACAATTTTTAAAGCATCATTTTTTTGGCCAAATTTTGCATCCTTTTTTTACGCCAAATTTTACATCCTTTTTTGCATCATATTTTGCACCAAGATTTGCATATGGTTTTACAACAGGTTTTGCTTCTAGTTTTGTGCCATTTTTTGCATCATTTTTTTCTTCCTGTTTTCTGCCATTATTTGCTTCTAGTTTTGTGTTGTAATTTGCATAGAGTTTTACACCATCTTTTTCATCTGATTTAGTGCATTCTTTTGCATCCATTTTTTGCATCTATTCTTATGCCATTTTTTACTTCTAATTTTGTACCTTTTTTCCATTTATTTTTGCATGAGTTTTTGTGCCTTTTTTTGCACCATTTTGTGCTTCCAATTTTGTACCATATGTTGAATCTGATTTAGCACCATATTTTGCATCCATTTTTGCAGTATTTTTTACATCCACTTTGTGTTTGCTTTGTCTCCCTTTTTTGCATCCTATTTTGCAACATATTTTGCATCATTTGTTGCATCCAATTTAACATCATTTTTAACACCATTTCTTGCATCCAATTTTGCATCCTTTGAGCGTCCAAATTTGCATCTAAATTTACATCCTGAGTTGAACCATGTGTTGCGTCCACCTTTGTATCCCATTTTGTGTCTAATGTTATGTTCAATTTTGAGCCCTTTTTTTGGTCTACTTTTGCATTTGTTTTTGTACCAAGTTTTGCATCTTTTTTTGCACCTCATTTTGCATCCAATGTTGATCTCAATTTGCATTCAAATTTGAGCCATTTTTATGCCCATTTTTGCAACATTTTTTCTACTTTTGTGTCCAATTTTGCACCATTTTTTATGTCCAATTTTGTATCATTTTTGGTGTCTAATTTTGCATCCTTTTTGGCATCCAAATTTGCATCATTTTTTTTCTATATTTTGTGTCCACATTTGCATCTCATTTTGCACCTAGATTTGATTTTGAATTTGCATCTAGTTATGCATCATTTTTGGCATCCAATATTGCATCCTTGGCTTCACCCCTTTTTAGTCCCATTTTGAATCTTGTTTAGAGTTCTACTTTTCTTTCCATTTATGACCCCCTTTATGGGTTCATTTTACTAATTTCAATTACATAGTGAAATATATTACAGTTTATAAATATCATTTAAGAAAATATCACAATTCAAATTGATAACTTAATGTTTGTAAAAAAAAAATAAGGGTAATTGACAACATCCATAAAAGAAATAGTAGTATCGTCATATATAACAATTCTCCATCAAAAAATCATTGAAAATTTTCAATATACATATATGACTATTAAATCAACATCTATCACAAATATCATTATTCTATGGTAAATTCACAACTTTATATCCAAAAATAGTAATATCATCATACATAATGATTCTCCATAAAAAAGCATTGACAATCTTCAACACATATATAAAGTAATAAGATAATACTAATAATATCTTCATCATCTTTAATCAAATCAACTAAGATTCAAATGTGTGATTATCAGATCAAAATCTTTCGCGAATATCATTATTCTAAGATAAATTCACCACATCCATCCAAAGTGATCTAGGTCTTAAGCAGGAATGCAACAAATTATAGATATAACCATAAATACAAAGATGCAGTAGAAATAACACTTCATTTCATTAATATCAAATACTGAAATATGCTTACAAATAGAATGGAAACAAGACTAGCTCGGGTGATGGTAGCTTATCTCTGAGAAGAGATATGGCGGCTACATGCCTCTGAACTGTGTCACGATGAGGCTCAAGGGCCTAAAAACATGATAAAACCCTAAACAACCAAAACCTTAACCCTAAGAGATGTAATGCAAGAGTTTGTGGGCTTCGTTGGGGTTAGTTGGGCAACCAACTTCCCGGGGTCATAACTTGGTCATATTATCTCTATTTGGTGTTTACTATACCTTGTTGGAAATTTCTCTCTGATTAATATAGGATTTTACGCAAGCCCTTGCCTAAGGTTTTGGGCCTACAACGAACCTCAAAAAAGAGCAGTTTAGGGGGTCAAAACTACTCCAGAAGTTCAGGACCAGAAAA
The DNA here is from genome assembly GCA_031772625.1 of Pinus tabuliformis. NCBI lineage: Eukaryota > Viridiplantae > Streptophyta > Pinopsida > Pinales > Pinaceae > Pinus > Pinus tabuliformis. The sequence continues at coordinate 31,844,400 of CM062816.1, forward strand.
ACTGCTAAAAATAGTAAATGTTGAAATAAACAAGGAAACAAATGAAACTGAATGGAGGTCTAAGTGGAATAGATGGGTGGACACCAATATCCACCTAGATCATTGCTCCCCCCTTAGGAAGCAATGGTCCCCATTGAGTGCAGAGCCTCTATGAGGTGAGAAAATTTCTTTTGAACCTAGTCCCTGGTGAGCCACTTGCCTTAGTGCAGGAGTTGGCCAGCATTGACAACCCGATATAGTTGGATCTTCTATTGGTGAGTGTTCTTGACCTTTGTATCCATAATCCGATCAGTTGTGTCATGTTCCATGTAGTCTAGGTTTAACTCTATTGGTGTGAGCTGTTCTACAATGTTGGATGTGTCTAATAATGGTGGGACGTATGGCCGAAGGTGGTCCACATTGAACACTAGGTGCAGGCCAAAGAATGAGGGAACGCTGAGCTCAAAATCATTGTCTCCCACATCCTTAGTAATGGTTTAAGGGCCATAGCATAATGGTTTGAGCTTCCAATGAGATTCGGTAAGGCATTCTTTCTGCAAATGCAACCAAATTTTGTCTCCCACCTGAAACTTGTGTGGCACTCGATGTTGATCATGTCATTGCTTGTACTTGGAATTTGACTTCTCCAGGATGTCGTGAACTTGCTGGTGGATGCGATGGATGTGTTCAATAAATCTGGTCACTTTATCAGCCTCAGTCAATACATGTGTGGATTTTGTCTTTGTAGTCGTGTGAGGCATGGAAAAATCAATCAGACACAATGGTTGAAATCCTAGACCCACTTAGGGAATGCAGCCAATTGAGCTATGGAAAGCTCTATTATTACTATGTTGCACATATGGAAGACTCTCATCTCAGGTTCGAGGATGCTTGGAGTTGTACATGCAGAGTATGTGCATTATCAACCTATTGACGACCTCTGTTTGGCCATTAGTCTGGTCATGGAAGGCAGTCGACTTGGTGAGCTTGGTGTCCAATAGTTTCGAGAGGCTTGACCAGAATGTGCTCAAGAACCTGCTATCCTGATCTGATATAATGGTCTGCGAGATCCCAAAATGTACCCATACTCGTTCAAAGAAGAGTTTGGTAGTGTCCTCTGCAATGATACTCTTCTTGCAGGCTGCCAATATAGCTATCTTAAAAAATCTCTCCACGACCACAAATACACAGTCATTACCATGCTTGGTAGAAGGGAGGCCAGACATATAGTCCATGGAGATGGATTCCCATGGCTAGTTGGGAGTAGGCAGAGAAGTGTGCAGGCCTTGCTTCTTGATGGTTAGCTTGGCGATGGCGCATGCAGTGCAGGATCTAATATATTTCCCAACATCTAGTTAGAGTTTGGGCCAATAAAAATACTTTTGTAGTACAACCACAATTTTCTCCACACCAAAGTGTCCTACGACCCGACTGTAGTGTGCCTCCCAAATCATCTTGGCACGCTTGCTTGAAGGAACACAAAGGTGGCACAGGTAGCATAATAATGCATCCTGGAGGTGAAAATCAGGAACTTTCTTTCCATATACTAGCATTTGCTATGTGGAGGTGAACTCTGGTTCATTTTTGTATAGTTGCAGCCATCTAGAGGTCTCATGACCACAAGAGTTGAGAATAGTAGTCAATTTCTGTATTCAGGCTTCTGTGATCCATAGTAAATTAAGCAAAGTCTTTCGATAGAAATCACATAAGATTTTTTTTTGCTGACGCGTTTCGAACCAACAAGTGTGGTCCATCATCAGGACCATATGAAGAGGTATACCATGGCAAAGGCTTAAATAGAGAGCAATGTAGAGACCAGTAGTCAATGCTACAACTATGGGTTGGATGAGGCAGTTTGCAACATGATTGGTGCTGCCCTTTTTGTATTTAATTTTCAAGTGGAATTGTTGCAGATATGTAGACCACTTTTGATGGAGTTCATTCTGCAACTTCACTTGTGCCTTTACAAACTGAACATGTCGGTGATCGGTGTGTATGACCATCTCCTTCCCTAGAATGTAGTGCTTCCACTCTCAACAAGCCTACACGATGGAATACATCTCTTTATCATAGGTGGGATACTTCCAAATTGTATTAGAAAGTGTCTCACTATGATAGGCCACTAGATGCCTGTGTTGGGTGAGCATTGCACCAATAGCATAGTCTGAGGAGTCTGTCTCGATCTCAAATGGTTGTTGCAGGTATTGCAGTGTGAGTACCAGTGCACAGCAGAGGTGATGCTTCAACTCAACGAATGCCTTCTTTTGGACTCAGACCAGGAAAACTTTTCTTGTGCCCCGCCCTTGGTAATTTAACTCAAAGGCCAAGTGATATGGGAGAATCCCAACACAAACCTCCAATAAAAAATTTCAAGGCCCAAAAAGATGTGAATCTCCATTAGAGTGGTTGGGGCTGACCAATCCCAAATGACTTGGAACTTAATCGAGTCCACTTGTACACCACGTTCATCTCTGATGTAACCCATGTATTGGACATGGCTCATGCAAAAGGTGCATTTCTCCAAGTTGGCTCATAGTTTGTTCTACCGAAGGGTTTGAAGGACATGTTGAATGTGTTGCAAGTGTTCTTCCCAAATCTTGTTGAAGATGAGGATGTCGTCCAGATAAACCACCACGAATGAGTTGGTGAAAGGTTGCAAGACATCATCCATTAGCCTCATAAAAGTAGCAGGATAATTTGCCAATTCGAAGGGCATAACCAACCATTCGAAAATACCTTCCTCATATTTAAAGGTGGTCTTCCATACATCTATGGGCTCTATTGGAACCTGGTGATAACCAGACTTCAAATCAATCTTGGTGAAATACTTGGCCCCCTTGATTTGGTCCAACAAGTCATCAATTGTGGGATTGGATACCTGTTCCTTACAATGATTTTTTTTGAATGCCTGATAATCAATTCAGGGCCTCTAGGGCCTCTTCTGTACAAATACAATCGGGCTCCGACAAGGCGAGGAACTTGGTCAGATGCGCCCTTTTTGCAGCAACTCCTAGATTTTCCATTTGATCTCTTCATTTTCCATAATGGAGCGTTGATATATCGGCTCATTGGGTAGAGGTGATCTGGGATTCAGATCAATCGAATGCTTGACCTGACAATGCAAGGGTACCCCCGTGGGTGAGGAGAAGATGTCCCTGTATTCTTCCACGACCGTATCCACCAGCTTCTGTTGCTTGGAGGAACCCTTTACAGGGGCCATGGATGTGGCTATGACCTTCCCTTTACTTTGAGAGTGAATTAGAAAGAAAAAAAATTTCCCATTCTAGGAGATGACCTTACTGTATTGCTTAGCGAAGATCAAGGAGATGGCGATAGGTGGGGATACCTCTGGTATCCTGTATAACTTACTACCCTAAGAAATAATAACAAAGCGAGGTCTAGAATCATATACAACATGTCGCTTCCATAAGTACGGTTTTCCTAATAATACATCACAAACTTCAAGAGGAGAAACATCACACAATACCTCATCCTTGAAGGGCTTGATGCTGTAGGGAAGGCGACACTGTTGGCTGACGCAGGGATCTCATCCTTGGTGAAGCCACCCAATGGTGTACGACTGTAGATATGTTGTAGTCGGTAGGCCCAACCGCTTCATGACCTCTGCTGAAATGAGGTTCTTTTGGATCCCACTATCGACAATGAACTACAGCAGAGAACCCTTCACCTACTTCTGGGAGTGGAATAGCTGTTCCCCCTCTTTTGGATCTTCAGTCTCGATCTTCTGGATCTTTGTGATGTACACAGTGGCAATGGGCTCCGCGTCAATGATCTACATCCCTTTTTCATTCCCCTTGTCAGGTTCTGACTCAGAGTCGAAACATGCATCTGAATCAGAAGCCTTCAGCTCATCCATCAGTGACTGCTTGGCCCGACACTCACTTGTGTTGTTAGTTGAGCTCTTATGGAACTCACACCACTTTCCCATGTCCTTATTTGTCTTCTTGATTTGTTCTTTGCTTTCGGCTTCAACGAAATATCCTAGGTTGCCCTGCCTTGGATTTTCCCTCTGCTCTGCAATTTGGGGGCACCTTTCCCTTGCCTCGAATTCACAGATCCAAAGTCTCACTTTTTCAGTTTAAACTTCTACTCAATATTTACAGCGTACCGGTACGTTGTTCTTAGTGAGAAGATGTCCAGGAACTCCATCTCATCCTGGATGTACTTATGTAAGCATTCACGATACTTGAGTGCCAAATGTTTCTTAGAATCCTTGATACCAAACTTTGTGCGAAGGCTGTGGAAAACATTGGTAAGCTTCGGCATGTCCTGGTCTCTTCCCTGTTGCAGCGTGGTCCACTTTATGTATTTATCGTCATAGCTCCCGATAGGGTAGTACTATTCCTTGATGGCATCCCGAAACGAATGCCAAGTGGGTGTAGTCGAAAATAGTAAGGGTGTACTTTTATCTTTCTTCTCATAGAAGGTTTCCCACCAGTCCTTGATGTGGGGGGAAGCTTTAAGAAGTGAGTAATCTTTTCCCAGCTGAAAAAATCATGAACAAAAAAATATCCTGTTAGGTCCTTATACTACTAGTGTAACCCCTTATTGTTATTAGTACAACCCACTTATTATATTTTTGTGCCAATGTAGTCCCCATATTGTTATTATTGTGCCCCATAGAAGCCCACTATTGTTATTATTGTGCCCTTACATTATTATTGTTATGTTGGCTCTAATTATATTATGACCCCTTAGACTCCTATATATAGAAAGGAGGTCTTGTCATTTGTATCATCCAAGAATTATTCATTTGTATAATGTAAAGGATGTTTCCCCCTCGAAGAGGCTGAATTCTAAGGCGTTTATCTCTCTTTTCTATCTTTTTGTGAGTTGGTTTCATAACATTTGGTATTAGAGCTTTGGATTCTAGGGTTTCGCTGCTCCAAATAGGTCATCGTGGAATTTTTGCTATAACTTTTGTTCTGCGACGTTTCAGATGCTAAAAAAAACCCATTTGAAAGGAAATGTCGCTGAACCTCGGGTCCAAATTTGAGATCTTGTCTCGCTATATTTTCAGAGATATGATATGAGGAAGTTAGGGTTTTTACAAGCTCCATAATTTCATCTAAAATAGGTCATCGTGGAAGTTCTCTATAACTTGTTCACTACGAAGTTTAAGAAGCTAAACCAGAAACCCATTTGAGCAGAAAGTGGTTTGAACCTTGGGTCTAAATTTTAGATCTTGTCTCACTATATTTTCGGATATATGATCTGAGGACGTTAGGGTTTTTGCAGACTCCTAAATTACATCTTAAACAGGTAACCTTGGGAAAATCATTGTAAATTTCTCTCTGAGCATCAGATTGAAATGTCGTAAGAAGTTACAGAAAGAGGATGGACTATAGTTTTCTGTGTATATTTTTTAAATCCAAAGGTCGAAATAGTGACATGTGGCACGTCACACAAGTTCGCTCTTCTAAAAAGGTATATAATCTAGTCATCTTGGGAGATTGTGCACAACTCTTTCTTGGAGAATCCAATTTCAATAAGACTGGTGGCATTTGAAAGAGGATGCAGAGTGCTACTGTAAGTTATGATTTCAGAATCGGAAGATCTGAAATTACAGAGATACAATTGTTTCAAGATCGAGCTCCTAAAATCAAGAAAAGGTGATATGAGGAAGTTTGATGGCAAGGATCTGGTAAATTGGATACTACAAATGGAGCAATATCTTGATCTACACGAGGTTCAACTTTTACAAAAGGTACATATTGCATCTTTATACTTAGAACCAAATCAATTTTTATAGTATAAAGGGCTTTGTTCTCATAAAGCACTTGTTACTTGGTCAATTTTCACGAAAGAAATGATAGCACATTATGAGGATACAAAGAGTAACACCTTCTTTAGCCAATTGATAAATCTCGAACAAAAGGGTTCAATGGAAGAGAACATTGAGGACTTTCAAACATTGAATATAAGGGTAAATGATATTCCAAAGAAGCAAAGGATTGATGTCTTCATAGGGACTTTAAAGGATAACATTCAACATGAGGTTTGTTTTTGGGAACCTGATTCATTGGAGAAGGCATTCAGGTTGGCAAGAAAAATTGAAAGTGAAATTATGGAAACAAGGAATTCCACCACTCACGACTATAATTATGGAAGTGTTTTTTCTCCTAGCCTTCCACAACCTACAAGGTTTACACGACAACAATTGGAAGAAAAAAGAGAAAAAGGACTTTGTTACAATTGTGATAACAAATACATTAAAGGTCATAAGTGTGCTGAGAAGAAATTATTTTACATTGATTGAGAAGAGGAGGAAGAAAAGGATTAAGAAACATCAAAAGAAGAGGATATACACCAAGAACCAACCCCAGAGAAAGAATAAATGAATCCTACCATATCTTGTAAAGCGTTGGCAAGAATTACCACTCCTCAAACTCTCAAGATAGAAGGACATATCAAGAAGAAAAAGGTTCAAGAAGTGAAAGATCACATCGAGAAATAAGAAAGGAATTTGACCATATCTTGTAATGCATTGGCCGGAATTACCGCTCCTCAAACTATCAATATAGAAGTACATATCAAGAAGAAAAATGTTCAATAAGTGAAATATCACATCGAGCATCAAGAAATGAATCCGACCATATCTTGTAACGCATTGGAAGAAACTACCACTCCTCAAACTCTCAAGCTAGAAGGACATATCAAGAGGAAAAAGATTCAAGTAGTGAAAGATCACATCGAGCATCAACAACAAGTTCTCCAACTTTTAAAGGATAATGCCACTTTGGTGCAGAATCGAATGCAACAACAGGCAGATCAACATCGTAGTGAAAGAAGTTTTGATGTAGGCGATTGTGTATTTTTACGGCTACATCTCAAGCAAGCTATTCATGAGAAGGAAATGTTGGCAATACTACATGCACTTAATAAATGGCAACCTTACCTAATGGGAAGACACTTCAAGGTAAAAATAAATCATGGTAGTCTTAAATACTTTTTAGAACAAAGATTAGCTTTAGAAGAACAGAAAAAATGGGTCACAAATATGTTGGGTTATGACTTTGAAATCATCTACAAAAAAGGGAAGAAAAATGTTGTTGCAGATGCACTCTCAAGAAAGGATGAGGATGTGGAAGCATTGTTTTGTGTTATTTCTATTATCCAACCAGATTGGATAACCGAAACAAGAGATGAATGGAAGAAGGACAAAGAAGTATGGCCACTCATTACAAAGTTGCAGAAGATCCCAGTTCAAACAATATTTCCAGAACTTGACGAGGAAGAAAAAGTCATATTGGAACTTGGAGCAGTCACAGAAACAAGAACCTGACAACTACGAAATTGATCAATTTCAGGGTATCTCATCAAGTGGAAGAACTTACCCGCAGAAGATTCCAGATGAGAGGACAATAATTTTATACAAAAGCATCAAGAACTACTCAAGCATTGAGGACAACACATTTTGAAGGAGAGGGGCATGATAGGTCCCTATACTACTAGTGTAACCCCTTATTGTTATTAGTACAACCCTCTTATTATATTTTTGTGCCCATGTAGTCCCCATATTATTATTAGTGTGCCCTATAGAAGCCCACTATTGTTATTATTGTGCCCTTACATTATTATTGTTATGTCGGCTCTGATTATATTATGACCCCTTAGACTCCTATATATAGAAAGGAGGTCTTGTCATTTGTATCATCCAAGAATTATTTATTTGTGTAATGTAAAGGAGGTTGCCCCCTCGAAGAAGCTGAATTCTAAGGCGTTTATCTCTCTTTTCTATCTTTTTGTGAGTTGGTTTCATAACATATCCTTCTAGCAAATTTAACCATTTCTCTATGGTGTCCACATCTATTTGACCTTAAAATATGGAGAGTCAAATTTAACTTGTACCTTAAAGGGTGTGGCACTTCTAGAGTAGCTACTGGAAGTAGATGCGTCTCCTTTGGGTAGCCACTAAAGGATCTGGGCAAAGTTGTCCATCATCATATTCCTTTGTCGCTTGAGGGATTCTTCGAGCAAGATTTTGAAAGGATCTCTTACCCTCTCATATTTCTTTTCTTCTACCATGGGAGGCTGTCAGGATTTGCGAGGCTACTCTTGCAAAGGTTCGACCAATTCTAGCCCTAACTCCTTATATCCCGACCTCGTTGGGGACATGCAAATAAAAATAGAGAAAGAGTAGATATTGGTGGTCACCCACCTATTCGACTTAGTCCTCTAGTCAGTTTCATTTGTTTTCTTTTTTATTTCAGCATTTACTATTTTTAGCAGCTTTTCGGGTCTTAATCTTTTGGAGTTGTTTTGACCCCTAAACAACATTTTTTTGAGGTCCGCTGCAGGCCCATAACCATAAATAGGGGCTTGTAGAAAATCCTATAGTACTCGGAGAGACCTTTCCAACAAGGTATCGTATGCGCCAAATGGAGAGAATATGACCAAGTTATGACCTTGGGAGCTTGGCTACCCAACTAACCCCAATGGGGCCCACAAACTCTTGGTGTTACATCTCTTGGGGTTAGGGTTTTGGTTGTTTAGGGTTTTCCCATGTTTTTCAATAATAAATAGGCCCTTGAGCCTCATTGTAACATAGTACATATGCATGTATCCGCCACATCTCTTCTGAGAGATAAGCTACCATCGCCCGAGCTAGTCTTGTTTCCATTCTGTTTGTAAGCATATTTCAGTGTTTGATATTAATGAAATGAAGTGTTATTTCTGCTGCATCTCTTTATTTATGGTTATATTCGTAATTTGTTGTGTTATTGCTTAAGATCATCTTAAGATCTGATCTTAAGCAGGAATGCAACAAATTACAGATATGACCATAAATACAGAGATGCGGCAGAAATAACACTTCATTTCATTAATATCAAACATTGAAATATGCTTACAAACAGAATGGAAACAAGACTAGCTCGGGCGATGGTAGCTTATCTTTGAGAAGAGATGTGGCGGATACATGCCTCTAAATTGTGTTACAATGAGGCTCAAGGGTCTATTTATTATTGAAAAACATGAGAAAACCCTAAACAACCAAAACCCTAACCCCAGGAGATGTAACGTTGAGAATTTGTGGGCCCCGTTGGGGTTAGTTGGGCAGCCAACTTCCGGGGTCATAAATTGGTCATGTTCTCTCTATTTGGCACGTATGATACCTTTTTGGAAATGTATCTCTGAGTACTACGAGATTTTCCATAGGCCCTTGCCTATGGCAATGGACCTACAATGAACCTCAAGAAAACGCCTTTTAGGGGGTCAAAACTACTCCGGAAGTTCAAGATCTGAAAAACTACTAAAAATAGTAAATGATGAAATAAACAAGAAAAAAAAGGAAACTGACTAGAGGTCTAAGTGGAATAGGTGGGTGGCCACCAATATCCACTTGGATCTAAAAAATATTAATATCATCATACACAATAATTCTCCATCAAAATAATGTTGATAATTTTCAATATATACATAAAATAATAAGATAATAATGATAATATCATCATCATATTTAATCAAATCAACTAAAAGTCAATGTATGATTACCAAATCAAATGTTTCATAGATAACATTATTCTAAGGTAAATTCACAACATCCATAAAAAAAATAAGAATCTCATCAGACACAATAAGTCTTCATTAAAAAAATGTAAACAATTTTCAGCATATTCATAAGATAACAAGATAAACAGATAGTATCATCATCATTGTTCAAATTAACAAAAATGCAAATGTATGATTACTATATTAAGACATCCCAAATAAATATAAAAAGTAATGCATAACTAGCTAGCACCACGAAAATCATAGTCAAGATCATCCTCATGATCATTTCCATGATCATCATCCTGACCATCCTGATAATATCATCCACATCATCATCACCAATGACATTTCCATCCTCATCATCATTGTCTCTAATATCTGATTTAAGCTCAACATAGTCTATATCATCATCTTTGTGGTCATTAGCTGTAGCGTTCTGGAAAAAAAATAAATATTACATGTTAGTACTAATTCCATATAGCAATGCATAATTTTGTTACAATGCTAACCATAAAATGAAGTAGGACATAATATCATTTAATAGTACTAAAAATTAAAATTAAAATATGGTTTAAGATATATTAAAGATCCAACTAAGATCATCCTTGTAATTCACATTAAGTAGTAGAAGCAATTTTTAATGCATATGAAGTAGGTACCCATTTGTTCTTCATATTCTATTGTGAATGTTTCTTATGATGTCCATGCACGATTGGTAAATTAAGAGTTACTGGAAGCTTTAGTTCAAATTATAATTGTAATTCTCATACAATATGAATGTCACATGAAATATTGAGTTATTTTTAATGCGTGCACTTTTCTCTATGATATAATGGATCCTAATGTTCGTTCAAGAACAAATGCTCCCAAATAATTACTTCATTTTATCTATTATCACACTAAATCCATTATACCTAGTGACGACAATGATTCCATTCAAATTGTTTTGAACTCCCTAAATTATAATGTAAAAAGAGAAATAAAAACTTTTTTCAATTTAGCTCTAAATCCAATTGATTTTGAATTTCCTAAACCATAATTTTTTTAAAAATAGTTTGATATTATTATGAGTTTATCACTAAATACAATGTATGCAGTGATGTAAGCAGGGGGATTTCAACCATACTAGGTTTTTGTGGGAGTGAAAGGTAAGGTAAGGTGGTCATTCTACAAAAATTTCTTTGGAAGGAAAAATATCCCTTGTCTGCTAGTGGTGGTTAGGATTTAAAAACATGGAAACAGAGTTTGAAAGTTGCCAACAAGAATTTAAAATGCTCAAGTTCATTACATCTAGAGAGTGGGTTCATATTATATATTAGATTATTGTGGTCTAGGTGAAAATTAGGTAAGATGGAATTTTTAGAATTGTAATATGAACAAGAATGTTAAAAAAAATGATTTCTAGAGCTATTGGGTTTGTTAGCTTTGCCAAAAGAGTGTGAAATAACACTTAGCTTTGATAATGAAATAGCTCAAGTGAGTAGAATGAATGGTGGGAAACACTTACTAGGGAAAGGAAGATTTTTGGTCTTCCTTATTTCTATTATTACTTTTGCTTTTTAAAATGGAGGGAAGTGTTTAAATTTTTTTTAAAAAAATAATTATTTGCTTATGTTTTTGTTATATATCTATATATATATATATATATATATATATATATTTCATTTTAGTATTTTTTTTTTTCTAAAAAATATATTTAGTTTTTGGTATTTTTTTATAACAAAAATTATATTTTGTTTTTATAAAAATAGATTTTAAACATTCCATTCATGCTAGTTTGTGATTTTATGATAAAAATTTAAATTATATATAAACAAGTGTAATATGGAGCGTTACGCTTAAGTACCTACCTTTTATGCAAAAAGTAATTAATAATTTTAAATATAAATGTTTAATTAAATATCCACAATGTATACAAATTGAAAATTAATAAATTTGTTGCAATCCCTATAACTTAAAAGTAAATAAAATGTATAATTTAATATATTCAAAATTATTTAACTACATCAAAATTAACTTATATATATATATATATATATATATATATATATATATAATGAGCTACATTATAAAAATGTGCAAAACATACTTTTACAAATCTAATTGTTTCAACAATGCAAACATTATAAATAACATAAATTATCAAGTTGTGCAAAAGATTAATTTTAAAGTTTTAACCGCCCATCTTTTTGCATTGTATTGTGGGAGAAAACATAAAATTTATTTGCAACCAGTTTATAAAATTTATGAGAAACTAATCTTTATATCACAAATATAACAAGTCCAAATAAAAAAAGAATTTATAGAGTACACAACCCCCACGTTTTCCTCAATCTTGAATTGCATTTAATGTGGTTCAATTGAATTGCATTTAGAGTACCCACTTTTGAATGTCATGGTTGAAGCTTTAGTGTGGTTTAACTTTTTGGAACTCTCATTGGATGTGGTGGAACCTACAAGTTACTCTAAGTGGATGGAGTCTTCACATATGATACTTACATTCAGTCTAGTCGTATTCAAGTAATATTGACCTTAGACATCTGTATCATATCCTTGTTTCTTTCTTGGTCTTCCCATCAATTTTTCATCAATTAATTGCAACCAACATTTTTCAAATAGTTGAATCGATGGTTTGTCTATATGCTACTGATCATGTTAGCCATCTAGTCAATATAATGAATCCAAGTCAAAATATGGTACACAAAGACATGATTTATTTTCTCTATAAAATGCGTTACAAAAACTCACAACAATAGCTAAAATCCACCATGGAGTCACTAACGGAGAGTATTTATGTAGTTTCTTTTAATGGCTAAATAGGATTTGAATCAGGCATGGTCATGGTAAATTGCAGATTGGATGTCAACAGTTTGACCAACTGTCTAAAATAAATGTCATCTCATGGAGTGCAATGATTGTTGGATACAGAATGCATGACAACAAGCCAATGAAACTAACAACAATGGAATCCAAATAATTCCATTAATGCGTTGGGAATGGGAAACCATAATGAAAAGAACAATAATCACTCAAAATTCCAATAAACCACCTTAGGAAAAAACCAAAATCTACCTTCGGAATCGGGAAATGGAAATTCGTGCAAGCAAGAAAGATGAAGGATGTTATGCCAACGCTGCAAATAAGAACAAGTAAATTATTGTTATTGCCCATTGGCAAGTACGACAGGGCTTGTAATTAACACTCTAATAACTACATTACGAAACGACAAATGATTTCTGTGAAATCTAAACCAGGCGAAGCTGCAAATGCCTGCTGTGAAATCCAAACGAGAATGAGAGAATGAAAAGTTTGCATAAATTTGAAGTCTTAAGAAATTATATAATTTGGAAACATAGGAGCTCATGGATAGCAATGGAAACATTGCTGTTTTTTATGTTTTTTCAAAAGGCCCAAAGATAATGGAAACTTGTGCTTCTTATAAAATCTAGATTTTATAGTAATTATATTTATAGATAATTATTTATTAAAAATATACACAATTATATTTACACATAAAATTATTGAATGCTTAAACAAATCTATAAATCTAATAATAATAAAACCAAATCCATTCAATAATAAAAATCACTAAGGGAAAAATCAGTGCAATCTGTAGAGTTGCTTCTTTTGTTTTTTAAATGGGTCAGTTTCCATGGTTAGTAAAAGCCCAAAAATTAATGTCAACTCTCTTTTTTTTAGAAAATAAAATGTTTATTATGGAAATTTCCATAAATAAGGAAAAGAAAAAATGGATAACTAATTTATGTTGGTGATTAGAGTTCTTTTTTTTTTTTGGAAATTTGATTTTAAACCACATACAACTAGTCATCCACCAATCAAAAATTAGAAATTCAAAATTTAAAATTTAAAAATAAATATTTTTCAATTAAAAAAATGAGTTTAATATTTAATTTTCCCAAAACTTTAATAAACTTTAGAAATAGTTTCTAAAAATTTACAAATTAATTAAAAGTCAAAGCATTTTGACTCAAACTGATTACAATATACTCTTGGCAGGTATAAAAGTAACTTAATGCCATGTTTTGTGTCGCTGAGTTGGGTATTATACATCTCTTCCTTGCTAAGTTATAGAATGTGTTTGTGTTTCCTTAATGCAATAAAAGTCATTCTACTCTGTTAGACACACACATGGCAGCAACATAATCTGAAAGATAAAACATGAGAATACATTTTTATTAACAAGTGATATAGATGTATAGTACATGGTTTGATCGTTGGGTTCCACATCCCAAGGTCTCTTGGACTCCTTTTGTCTATTCAGCTTCCACACTAACCCATTGAGGATTAGGTGTCCAACATTCTCCCCCTTGATCCGAAGGGTTATGTATGAGTCCAAGAAGAGAGCTATAATGCAAAATGTGCAACAATGCATGGCAACACTAGGCTGAATGTGATCTCTGAAATGTTGGTATAAAGGGCGGTGGTTTAAGGATGACCACTAACATTGGAACGCTTAGTGAAGTTCCCAGAACTCTTCCAAAACTGGCAAGAAGCTGCAGTCTTCTGCTAGAGGAAGTTCTCCTATTGTTTTGAAGAGGGAAACCTTCAACCATGAAAAGGAGGTCTCACCCCGCATAAAAGGGAGAACTTCAACCTGAAAAGGGAAGTCTCAACCTGTGATGGTTTAAGGATGACCAACAACTTTGGAATGCTTAATGCAATTCCTAGAACTCTTCTAAAACTGGCAAGAAGATGAAGTCTTCTGCTAGAGGAAGTGTTCTCAACTCTATTCCTAGAATTCTTCCGAAACTGGCAAGAAGTTGAAGTCTTCTGCTAGAGGAAGTGTCCCAGATTCTTTGAAGAGGCATTACCAAATGAAGGCATGCTCAGGGGCATCTTTGTCTATGGCTACAACTCTAAATATGGTGTGGCAGGTTGTGGCTCAGGCTCGCTTGATGTGACTTTGAAGCTTGTAGATGACCATCATTTCCCCCCTGTCAGATACAAGGTGAGATGATGGATAAAACTCAACTACAAGACTGTTCAATACTCTAGAACAAGTTCTGACATTGGATTGGAATATCTTCTTGGTTGTTGATGCCCATTGCCAAGAAGTGATCCATCCAAGATGAATCTTTGTTCTTACAGGACGTTTGTTTCTGAAGCCTTTGTGTGAAGAATGGGTGGTTTTATGACAGTGCTTACATGGATGAAGATCAAAACAGTGATCTTTCAAATGGCCAACTCGATCACAGTGTTGGCATTTCACAATCTGTTGTTGTTGCTGTTGCTATGGAAGAGGAGCAAAATTTGGAACAGCTTGAGATGAATTGTAATGAATGAATCCAACACTCTAAAACTGAATGGGCTTTGAGTATTCTGGAATATGAAAGGACAAGTCCTTCTCATATCCGAGACCAGTTCTGTGTTTGTTGTGGACAAGCTCTTCCCAAGGTCTGATGATGGGCTTGGGAAGTGCAAGCTGAACTTCTGCATCTACATGTAACCTTGCTGCTTTATGGGATTCTGTTTCAATCTTCTGAACAGAAACAGGTTCAAAATGACTCCTCTGTTTTAATTCTTCTTGCTGTAGCTGAGATTCGAGCTGCAAAAAATCAATTTTCTCTTGTGCATTTTGTAGACAGACCTGAATGTCTGTGAGAGAAACTTTGCTGACTTTTAATGTATCATGAGTAGTAGACAATATCAGAGTTTTGAGGAACTCTAATACTTCATTGATTCTGGCCATTTTTTCTTTAATGTCAGAATTACACCTTAAAACTGATCACAACTACTACTCAATGCAGAAGAGTAATACCCACTAGTAATATCCTTTATAAATGTGTAGCAAATGATCAGTGTGCAACCAACAAGCACCAATTACAATCCATATAAAAATAAGAGTTTACTCATGACCAGCACTATGTTCTGACAATACAACCGACTAAACTTTTCTCTACAAAAGATTACTCTTATTTGTCAAAACAATCATTGCCTTTATACAGCCCACCAAACTCTTATACAATAGTCGAAGTAACAAGGAATCAATGCATATATATATAGACAAAAACTATAATGAGTTTTAAATACAATGCCACAACTGGGGCAACAACAACTACAAACTTGCTTGGATCTTTCAAATACTCCTTTACTTTCAAAGTAGAAATGATGTCTATCAAAACTTCAACAACTATAGCACCATGTCATGGATAGGACTTGAATGCTCATATATAAATACTTTGACTAGGGTACGAATCAATATTCTCTGATCTTGTCACTTTCTTCAAAGAAAACAATAGTCCACTTCAACATTTGAAATACCATATTTGCATGAAAACAATAGTCCACTTCAACTTTATGTAATAATTGCATGAATACATTTGTAGTGATGTACGCTACTACCAGAGGTGCCATGCTTCAACTAGTTCATGATTCACTATAGGACAAGTTCATGTCCCTTTATCAATAATCCCCTTGACTGATATCACACCAACAGTAAGTCACAGTTCCCAGAGTCAACACATAAACTTAGATACTCTACCTAGTGAAAAGAATATACAGCCACACACACAGCTTCTAAATGGCATCCAAACTGAGACAAACTCATTCTGGTATAGCAGAAATTGACCCAGAATACCAACAGACCAACCAATAGCAATATATTAGGTAACTTGTCCCCTTTCTCTTCAGAAAATTCTTGCTTGCTATTTCCACTGCCAATAATAAAATTGAAATAACTCAGCTCACTAAGAGGGTAAAAATCATGCCACTGGTGTATAGAAACTTGTTCCCATAACTTCTATGAGACCAATATTGAGTGAATCAGAACATTTGAATCTCGAATAGCCTTTTTTTCTTTTATCTTAACATGCACCTTTGTGATTACCTCCTAATGAACACAAAAAGGAGATAAATATTCAAACAAACACTTTACTCTTGTTGGAGTATGGACTTAAGTCTGGTAACCCATCTCTTCTCTGCTTGGACTTCAGGGAACCACACCCAGCACACAAACACGTTGTTTCTTTCAGATTCTGACCATGGAAAAATTGACCCCTTGACTGAAGATGAAGGGCCAGCAAACATCAAACTCGTCTCTACTACACACACAAATATTTGATCTCACATTCTCCTTCAGAACTCGTTCCTTTCAACAGTATGGAGCCTGGTCACTAAAATACTCTTTTTTTTTGGAATAAGAGAACCTGGTATATTTAGCAGCCATATAAAACATAAATCTCCAATCAGCTCTAGAAATCTATTTTTAGCAGAATGGAGTGACTTCTAGCAAGAAAATTACAGTGACTACTTGTTTCAGCCGTAAACTTCAGATCTGATATGCAAATACAAACTCAGAAAATACATAGGAGCACTCAGAAAATAAGCAGCGGCTTGTTCCAGGTACTAGTTCTGAGCAACTCACCCATTTAATAGCACATCAAAAGAGGTAATAATTGCATTTGAGCTTAGCTCCACACACAGAAATGAAGGGACTGATAATATGACCCTCTTCATGTTTGCTACAAGTTGTAAATTTCCATAACGAAAGAAAGGTGTTTCACATAGACGTCCTCCTCAACTTTTCAAATTACGATATTGGAGGCCTCAGCTAGTTCTACTGAAGCGAATTATTCTTCGATAACACAAGTTATAGAGGATTCTTATACCATGGATATTTCAGTGTACTCATTCTTCAAACAATGTACACACTTGTATTATTGGACCAGTTACACGTAAATGATGGGCCAGCATAGACTTGAACACATACTAGGAGATTATCAACGTATGTCATATAATTCAACTTCACCGCACATACCAGGAGATTATTCGATACTTGGGAAGAGATAATGTTATTAAACATGCAGGGAATAAACCACAGAGCTCTAGAAAAACATAACCTTCAATTATTCGCTGGAGATGCCTTATGAAATCCACAACATTCATGGGCTTCAAATAGGCAAAAGTTGTATCCCTTCTATAATACTTTCACATCGTTCGAATAGTCAAAAGCTTCACAACGTCGATTCTCATGACCTTGGGAAGGCATAACTTCTTAGGATTGTACACTCA
The DNA here is from genome assembly GCA_031772625.1 of Pinus tabuliformis. NCBI lineage: Eukaryota > Viridiplantae > Streptophyta > Pinopsida > Pinales > Pinaceae > Pinus > Pinus tabuliformis. Next base: position 31,861,926 of record CM062816.1, read on the forward strand.
GAACCTATGACAAATGAATGGTCGAGCTACCAGCAAATCGTTAAGCCTGTAGGAGATGAGGAACAAGCACAGACATGTGAACAATGAAACGGATACTGTATTTTGGTAATCTATCAGAGAAATGATAAGGGTTTGAACAGAGATGAATGCATCATTCAATGCACATAACTCATGCTCCAGTATTCATAGAGGACAGAGCATGCAATATTCCTCTCTGTGGTCACAAGGATAGGTCCGCTCAAGAAAGAGGGATGGCAGAACTGAGAGACGTTACCTCCATCATAACCCACAAGGAAGAGAGCATTTACTGTGATTTACTGTGATTTCACTGAGAGAGAGGAGTGTTAATTGGTTTGACGGGTGACACGATGGTACCACATTAATAGTTCTTCTAATTCATGGGCAGAGCGGAGTGGGCAGGTCTGTTGGATGGTAGTGAAACTGATAAGTAGAGAAAGGCCACAACAACAATGGCAGGAAACACAGTGTTGGTATTTCTTAAGTGCGCAGAGAGTAACTGCAACGAAATTACCAACGTTTCTATTGCATAAATAAAGCAGAGGCGTAGAGAGGTAGACAGAGAATCCACAGACCTGTCAGAATGGTTTATTTTCTGCACAGAAAGGCCATAAAACAAATGGCTCAAAGTAATTATGCAGGGTAGGAATACGCCTGCTGCTCTGATACCATGTTAGACACACACATGGCAGCAACATAATCTAAAAGATAAAACATGAGAATACATTTTTATTAACAAGTGATATACATTTATAGTACATGGTTTGATTGTTGGGTTCCACATCCCAAGGTCTCTTGGACTCCTTTTGTCTATTCGGTTTCCACACTAACCCATTGATGATTAGGTGTCCAACATACTCTTCATTATCTCTTGAGATTTTCAACTTGCACCTAATAAAACAATAAAGTTAAAATAGGTTTGCCTTTGTCCTTTGTAGATCTCTATCCCCATTAACCTTGGTCTTAATAGACTAATTGTGTTATGGTGGCGTTGAGTGGTTACTCCCATTAGTTGCATGTTTTTTAGTTGCCTTTTAGTGACATTTCTTAGGCTGGATAACATGTTATTTAATTTATGAATTTTTTTTATTGTCCATATTATTGTTAAATATTAATATTAAATATGTTGGTTTTGAGCATGGTTTAGCAAAAAGTTCCAAAAAGGCTTATAGATTGTCTTTTATAATGTAATGATTCATTGCTTGATGAAATTTTTATGGATATTTTTTAGTATATTAACGTGTATGTGATAAAGTCAAAAGTCACCTCTTTTTGAGATTTCCATTGGTCAATTTCCCTTAATGCCATCAAGTTCACCATTTGGTCATGGGTTAAGGAAATATAGGAGTCACGAAGTGGCATTGTCCAATCACTTAAATGTTGAAACATATATTTTTTTTATTCACATTATACTTCATTTGTGTGTAAATTCTCCATGAAAATAGTCTCATGGAACATGAGAGGCCTGAATAGTAAAGGAAAAAAAAGACTCCTAAAAGAAAAATGGTATGCAAAGCACCCATCAATAATGTTGATACAAGAAAAAAAATATTAACTGAGGTTCTACCTCATATAATTAGCAAATGGGGGAGGAATTGCCAAGTAGTAGTGACTAATTCTTAGCGGCACTTGGGTGGAATGGCTATTATTTGGAATGATCAGGACATCAAGGTTACCAATATGTTTACCTCTTTTCACATTATGACAATAAAATTTTAGTTAATTGACATCGAGGACTACTACCATGTATCCAATGTTTATGACTCCAATATCGCAAATGGAAAACCTCTATTTCTCAATTCTATTGCAAACACAAGTAATTTATACTCCTCGTCTCCATCGATTATTGGGAGTGATTTCAATATTATCAAGTCTCTATCGAAAAGAAAGGATGAATCACAATGTTTACCAAGATATTTTGTAAGCTATACCATCAAATCCCTAAAGTACTCTCCATTAAAGTGCTCAAGCAATGAGTCTCCAACCCGCACATGTGGATCAATGAGATGTAATACATGTGTGTGTGGTGACTAACTTAATACACTATTCTAATAACTCTACAAACTTAAGTATTTCACTCCATCACATAAATTGACTATAGTGTGAAATAAGTAAACCAAGAGCAGACATGAAACCCTTAAGCAACAAGCGTTCCCTAGATCCTAAATTAGGTTATTAAATGATGAAGTGACAATGCAAGGGGAAATAGGAATTCATGATTTAACCATCACAAGCATGTGATCAAGTGTGACTAGGATTCTATTTATTCATATGTTTGCGAAAGAGGGAGTGAATATATGATTACCATTCATTGGGCCTTATTTTCTTTATTTTTCTTTTTCTTATATATATGACTTAGGCTAATAGGTCTCATGACATCCAACCTGCAACCTATGATGGGAAATCCTCAATAATCTCTCTGAAGAAAGATGTCCCATTGAGGGGGGCAAGAAAAGGTATGAGGCATCACCAATTTTATAGTTGAAGAAGTTTGAATCTTGGTTTGTCAATTTTGGCCCTATGTAGCAAAGAAAACATGGAAGGAGGTTATCCCCTTGGAAGATTTCAAAAGGGGAAGGCCACATAAGGTCGTATATAAAGATATAAATCCAAGGACCTCCCTCATAAATAGAGTTAGACATATATTCAAAGAGAGTTATAAATGATCCATCCAAATCTTGATAAAGACAATAAAACATCCCTTGAATGTCATAATAAATGGGCCATCTATAGATGAGGTGACCCTCTAACTCTATCTCATGTATATGACAAAGCTAATATATATTATTGAGAATAGGAAGATATCCCAAGAGAGACAGCAAATGTAAAAAGTCTGATAGTAATATGTATGTAGAATATGATCTTGAAACTAGTAAGTTCATGAATCCATGACTGTAAGGTCATTGGCATCATCATAATCATTGTCATCATCTTCATTATCATCATCATCATCACCATCATCCTCGTCATCATTATTGTCATCATTGCATTATCATCATAATCACCATTCATGTCATCATCATCATTTTCATCATCATGATTATGGACATTGTCATCAATTTTTCATAATTATAGGCATCATAAGAGATATCATCAACCCAAAAAATGTTATGAGTGCTAGAAAAGGGTTGTCAAGACACATGATATATGCAAGAGAACTAACAACTCTATTTTTGAGAGATGATCGATGATCATCATCATCACTATCATTATCATCATCATTATCATTTTCATTATCCCCGACATCATCAATAATGTAATTTCTATAGTCATTGTTGTCATCATCATCATGAACATCATCATCATTGGCATCGTCATCATCATTCTTTCCATTATTGTTGTTGATGATGACCTAGATGAAAATAATGATAATGATGATGACTTGGAAGACGATGCCAAAGATAATGATTATGATTATGACCATGACAACATTTAAAAATTAGGAAGATTAGCCAAGGTCATTAGCATAGTCATCATCACAAGCACTGTCATCGTCATCATCATTGTCATTGTAACCACCATCGTCTTTATCATAATTTTCATTATCATCATAATCACAATTCATGTCAGCGTCATCATCTTCATTATCATCATCGTCATAATTATTGATATTGTCATCAGTTGTTCATAATTGTCAATGTCATAAGAAATAGCATCAATGCAGAAAATATGATGAGTGTTGGAAAACGGATGCAAAAGTGAATAAAACAAATGGGGGCAACAATAGACGTAAAATTGTATGAAAAGTGAACATAACATAAGTAGATGAAAAACAAGACAAAAAATTTTACACAAAAGTTGATGCAAAAGTAGATGCAATTGTTGATCCAAACTTGGACACAAAATAGGATGCAAAAGTGGAAGCAAACATGGGTGAAATAGTAGGCATAAAATTTAGCATGAATTGTGGTGAAACAAATGTGGATGGAAAAAAGAATGCAAAAAAGGACACAGACTTGGATGCGAAAAGGAGGCAAACTTGGATCCTAAAAGGGATGTAAACATGGACCAAACATGGGTGCAACAGTGGACACAAAATTAGATCCAAAAGTGGATGCATCAGAAGTGGATGTAAAAGTAGATGCAAACTTGGACACAAAAGAGGATGCAAATGTAGATGCAAAAGTGGAAGAAAATGTGGGTTGCAACAGTAGGCACAAGATATGGCACAAATTGTGGTGCAAAAAAAGTGGATACACTATATGGATGCAATGGAAGTAGATGCAAAGAAGATACATACTAAGACACAAAATACAACACATAAACCCAACACAAAAGTGGATACAAAAAGAGATGCAATATTTGATGAAAATATTGGATGCAAAAGAGGATGCGAACATGGATACAAAGTTGGAAGGAAACGTGGGTAAAAAAGCAAGTGAAAAACATGGCACAAATTGTGGCAAAAAAAAAGTGGATGGTAATGATAAATGCAAAAAAATAAGCAAATTAAGATGCAAATGAAGATGAAAAAGGGATGCAAAAGTGGGCATAAACATGGGTGCAACAATGGATGCAAAAATTGATGCAACAAAATCCGATGCAAAAGTAGATGCAAAATGAGACACAAAACCCGATGCAAATCCTAACACAAAAGTGGATACCAAAAGGAATGCAAAAATAGATGTAAAAGTCGATGAAAAACTTGGTGTATGTGAGGATGAAATCGTGGATGAAAAATTACAACAAAAAATGGGTGCAAAGGGAGGTGCCAAACTAGGTGCAAATTATGGCACACAAGAAAATTGGATGCAATAGTGGAAACAATAATAGATGCAAAAGAGGATGTCAATATGGATGCAAAACAAGATGCAAAAGTGGATGCAACAAAAGTAGATGTAAAACAAGACACAAACCTCGATGCAAAACTTGGCACAAAGGGGATGCAAAAAATGATGCAAAAATGGATGCAAAAAATGATTTTAAAAAAGATGCAAAAGATGATGCAAGAGATGATACAAAAGTTGATGCAAGAGTAGGCGCAAAAAGTGCGTGCAACAGAAGATGAAAAATTAGGTGAAACAAAATTAGGTGCCAAACTTGATGCAAAACATGGTGCAAAGGATGGCACAAAAATTGGCATAAAACCTTGCGTAAAACTTGGTGTAAACCCTAGTGCAAAACCAATTACAATAGTTGGTGCTAAACTTGGTGTAAGACTTGGAGAAAAAATCGGTGTAAATTTTGCATCAACTTTTGCACCATATTTGAAAAATAGACACAAATAGCACCAAAAATGGGCTCTAGATGCAAAAAAGGAAGCAAAAAGGGACGCTAATCACAGGGTTTTGTTGTAGTGCATGGTCAATTTGGTATTGGTAAGGGTTGATACAGTCCAATGTTCTGAATTATTCTTTTTTCATATTGACATTACCTTCATCTTTCAACAAATATTCTTACATCTACTTGCATGCGTGGCCAATAGTAGAATGCTTGTAATTGTGCTAGAGTTTTATCTTGCCCAAAATGACCTACTAAGCCTCCACTATGTTTTTCTTTTAACAGATTTTCTCTCATCGAACATCTTGGAATGCATAACTGTCTTCCTTTGAACAGAAGTCCTTCCTGTATCATGTAATCTAACCATGGAGTTCTATCTCTACTTACAAGATTTTCACAAGCTGCATAAGCTTCTTTGAAATCTAGATCATCTTTATACATATCTTTTAGCTCATCAAATCCTAAGACATTCACTTGGAATTCTTGCAGAATTAAGTTGATCCTGCTTAGTGCATCTGCTACTTTATTTGACTGCCCACTTTTATGCTTGATAACAAATGTAAAATTTTGTAAGAATTCAATCCATTTAACATGTCTTTGACTCAATTTTGTCTGATTGTTGATATATTGTAAAGCATGATTATATGTGTAAAGGATGAACTCTTTTGGCATAAGATAATGTCTCCATTTCTATAAGGTTTGTTGATGACATAAAATTCTTTATCATAAGAAAAGTATTTTTTCTTGGCTTCATTTTTTTTTTCTATATTAGGTTACTAGTCTTCTTTCTTGATTTAGAACATCTCCTATTGTAGTTCCACTGGCATCGGTCCTAACCTAAAAAAACTTGTTTAAATCTGGAAATGCTAAAATAGGTTGTTCTGTAATATTTTTCTTTAATAATTTGAAACTTCTAATAGCTTCTTCTATCCAATGGAATGGTTTATTTCTTAAATCCCTTAAGGTTGAGGAAGAGGGATCCTAGAGGTAACCACAAACCACTTGTAGGTTAAGGTCTAGTCCCCCTAACCTTGGAGAGGGCTCTCTCGCTAGATCAACTATCAATCTAAGAAGACTGATAGGACTTGCATTTTAGACTAGTTATTAAGCTCAAAGGTAGATGATATAGGATTTGATGGAAATGTTGGAAGTGAGGGCCAATGAAGTATAGGATTATAGCACATCAGGGCATGCATGATCCATCAAGACAATAGAGGCAAGGTAGGCACATATCTCAAATCATTTGTCGGTTGTAGTATAGCGAAGAATGAGGGAAACACATAAATATTCAGTTAAATGTAACAGAGCATAAGGTTATGAATTCTGCTACACGACTTATAACAAAATATTTAGAAGAAACATGATAGAGCAATAAATAATTCTATCATGTATTATATCCATAGTTATCTTGAGCATACAGGAATGAATTCAAGACAACAGCTTCAGAAATGGATATTAGATTAACACAGAGGAAACACAGACTTGAAACCACACACCATAGGAATCTCTGAAACAGATAACTAAGTATGCTCTGAGATTTATTAAAATGTTTACATACAGTGCCTCTCCTCTCAACAATTCTCCATCCTCCATTACATTTCACATTTAGCCTTTTATATTATTTAGGCCAAAGACCAGATACATTGTATTTCATCCACTAAGTGATCAAAAGGTGTGTTTGATCGTTTCTAACATAAACAAAAAGATTCAGGTTAATTATAGAAAATATTTTTAATCCTTATATGTTCGTCATGAACAACAACAATCTCACCAAACCTACTTTATACAGTTGTCAGTATTCCTCTTGAAAATCTCGACCTGCTTGCTATGATGCCAAAAATCCCACTAAAATTCCTTCGAATGCCTTATTGGGTCACCTCCAATCAATCAAAACCATAAGACATGGAGGAGTGTAAAATCATTACTATGGAAAGGATTTAAACCATAAAACCAATGAGCGGTAACCATAGCCTTGTGTCGCGAGTGTTAAACCCTTTAGCTGGGATAAGGGGAAATTCTTTGGAATATCATGTTACAATGGTTCCATCACACACAACATGGGACCACATACATATGCGCTTGGGCCTGTTAGCCTCCTATACCAATAGGTTTTCATCTCTCATGATTGACAGTGGAAGTGCCAAAAATGTTCACCTTCCATGCTGCTAAGGTTCTATTTTTGTGAAAGAAGCAGACAATTTAAAAAATGTAAAGAGGGTATGCCTTAAAAGAAAAATCAAAGGGCAAGAAAATGAATTGGTCAATGAAAAAATAAAAGAAATGAACCCCAAACAAAGACCATGAAAGTGGCTAGTCCAAATTGCCACTACTATTTTGATGGGTGGTCCAACAGCTCAAGCTGGGCCTCACCATGTTTTAAATTACAGGTTGTAGACTATAGAGGAAGTACCTGTTCAAACAGTTCAAGCTTGACAGATGACTAGGTGGATAGAGAAAGAAAGGAGCCCAACTGCTAAATCTGGGCCCTTGGAAGTCATAAGGGTAGATTTAGATAGGAGGGCAGCAAAAAGAAAAAAGAATTATCAGGGTTTGCAGGACCAAGTGCACCCATCCAAAGGAAGAAAAAATGTTAGGCATAATTAGGCAAGGTAGGCAGTTGAAGGTTGCAGAAAGCATGATCTGAGCATATCAATTGGGAAAAATCACCATGATGTCACCAGCAGGGAAGGCAAGACCAATGGCTCATTGGGCAAACTACTGAACTATCACTGACTTCCCCCCATCCCCTTCAAAGTTTCTTACTAACTTCCCCATGGGCACTGCAGGATCTGCCTGATCAGTCCTCCTTACACTCTTCATTTGTACAAACTTCATGTCATAAGTGACTTCTCTCTTTGAAAAGAAGCCACATTTCTTGTGTAAAAATTCTTTTCATTTTGATCTACTCCCTAACTAAGTTTGTTTCCTAAAAACTTAGTTTCCATCATTTTCCCATTCATTTTCCCCTACAATACTAACTGCTAACTCTATCTACACTAAATCCCCTATGTTCCCCTTTTCCCTTACTACTACAACACCATGGTGTATAAAACCCCAAGCAATGTATAAATATCCCCCCTTTAGCATTATAGCTAAGTAGTATGTCTATGGGAGACTTTAGTCCACCAGGGACTGTAGTCAACCCTTGTGTTGGGAATTACTCTAACCCCTGGTTTGACTAATAACCCACCTTTAACCCTCATATACCCTGTTTTCCTAAAAGTGCCCCTGCAAGTCCTTTCCCCCTCTCAAAACCCAATACTCCTATGTTTTCCCAAAATCCGACAGATTAATCAAAAAACCCACGAAAACCCCCAAACCAAAGTTTGAAACCCGAATTATTAAAATGGATATTTTAATATGCCGGCGGGTCCCCCCCCAACATGCACGACGGGTAGGGGCGCCTGCCAGCCGTCCATCTCCCGCCCCCCTTCATCCAACGGTGGCCGGTCTTTTACGATTTACAACCCGCCGCCCTTTAACGTCCGGGGAGAGGGTGGTATTCCCCCCCCGTACACAGGACGCGTGGCAAGCGGCGGGTGTTCGGAGCCCCCCTCCCCGATACCGCCTTTGCCCAAAAGCGGTGCGGGGAGACCGCTTACCACTCTCCCCGATACCGCCCCTCCGCTGTCACGTCGGCCCCCACGTCACCGTGACGTCATGCCACTCCGCCCGCCCTCGCGCCTCGTGGCCCTCCACGTAACTCTGCCACCGCACTCTGCCCGCCACCGTGTCCGGCCACGCTGGCCTCCAGCTCAGCGCCCACGTCACCCTCTGTACCCGGGGCCCGCCATGACGTCATGCTGACGTCATCGGCGGAAAAGCGCCAATAACCCCCATTTTCCAAATTTTTCGTTAAAAACGCGTTGTTTAGCCGTTTTATGTCATTTTCGTTGGAAACAAACAAGAGCCGTTTTATCCGTTCACTGTGAAAATTGCCGCCAAGCTGCGAATTTGAAGATTCAGACGCTGCCACTCGCCAAATCAAGTGCATTCTTCATTCACTATCCAACCCGGCAGCTCTCGGCGTCGTTTTTCCAGGTATTTGCCCAAATTCACCTATTCAACCCATGTTTATGCCATTTCTCTGCAAATTGTCCATTAAGCACCTGCTCAATCCAACATTAAGGACTGTCACTTAATCATTTCTGCACCAAATTATACTACATTGCCCCCTGCTCCAAAGTTTGATGATAAAACCATAATTTGCAGCCTTAAATTCACAAATTATCATCCAAATCGCTCGACATTTTCCCTTTTGCCGGGTACATATTTGAAAAAACTGAATTTCACCAGTTGTGATCCTACCCCCTCCTCTGCAATTCTTCCTCATTGATTCACATCCCTGTGAATTCACCAAAACAGAGCAGAGGCAAGACTTCCTAGCCAGCCAATTCCTCTTTGAAGAGTACATTCAGCAGCACCTGCATCCAATCTGCCGATTGACTTCTAGAAAGGCCTTGCAACCTATTGCACTTATTGTTCTATTCAGAAATTACAAATGGCTGCCCCTGCACCCACAGCTCTCAGTGTTGCCCCCATGAATCCACCAAATAAAGAGCTGGAGTCCCTGCCTCTTGTTGACAGGGATTATCTCATCCAAGACTTTGTAGGTGATAGAGACCATTTGCAGACCTTCAGGGAATTGAGACATGACTATTTAAATGGTAAGGATACATATGGGATATGGGAATCCAATCTCCCTTACTACTTCCTCCCATCTGTCAATATTTTTCCAGAGATTATCCGCCTTTGTGCTGAGAATTATGATGCCAGTCACAGAGCTGTCAAGTCTCCATCTAGGAGCATCCTCTTTCACATCAATGTTGAGTCCATCAACCAGATGCTCAACTTTAAACAAACTCAGCTGCTGTTCCCTTTCTCCATGAACTATCTGCTGGATACAGGTGCCAAGATGACCACTGAGGACAGGAAAAAGATCACCCAGACATTTATGAGGCTTGACCGCCAGCCCACAGGGCCACCTCCCTACTTATATGTCCACTTTACTGATATAGGCAAACTTCTGCTGGACATGATTTCATATGTGTTGGGCTATAAGACCAGTGAATTTTTTGATGAAACAGTGCTGGTATTACTATCTGCTTATAGCCCAGGCCAAACTCCTGCCTACAAATATAATTTTTCCAAGTTCATAGCCAACAAGATACATGAGCAGCTTTTCAAAGTAGACAGGGAGGGCATCTTCAAGTATTCATCTTATATCTACCACCTGTTCATGTATTACCAGTCCGAGGCTTTTCCACGCCACATTAAAAAGCTGGATTCTAAAGGAGAAAGAAGATCTGTTATCTTCTGGACATCTGTCTTCCACCAAGTGCGAAATTCACCATATTCATATTGTGAATTCATTGATCAATTTGTTTACCCAGTCTCTTGTTTGTTGATGAGGTCCCCTCCTCCCAGAATGTCATTTGAAATACTGAAAGTCCTGCAGCTCTCCAAGAATTATAAAATAGGTGATTGGTACCTATACCAGGATCATACAGTCATCAGAATCTATGGCTGTGAGCTTTGTCCATACAGGCTCCCAAAATATGTGCCTATGAGACTGTTTGCCTTGGAGTATTATAGGCAGCTTATTCACTCTGACCTCACTCACTTTCACAGCTCCAAAAAGAAAACCCATCTCAAGTTCAAGCACCAGCTGGGCCCCTTCATCATGAATAAAAAAGAGGGATGGCAAGATGCTGAGCTAATCCTTAAAGACAAGTACATGCTCTCCAAAAGCTTCCGGTGGGTCCCCTATGACCCTGAAGGCTTCATCACTGCTAGAAGAGTCAAGTACAGGCCGTTAGGCTATGAGCATTGCAAGTATCCACATATTGAATAGTATGCCAATCAGCAAGAATGGCTGCAAGACACTTTAATTGAAAAATTAACTGAAGAAGAGATAATGCAAAAGAATGTCAAGGATTTGGAAAAGACTCTTGACTTGGATTCTGTGCAGCAAGTGATCTTCAAGCCACCACATCCAGTAGGAGAAGGGACCTCGGCCACAACAACTGCACCAACCACACAGGCACCTTCCACAGCAGCACCAGGTACAGATAAAGGGAAAGGAATAATGGGTGCTGAAGAAGAAACAGTGAAAGAACAACCTGCCTCCTCAATTGGGCAGCAACAAGAGCAAACCCCTCCACCGCAAACTGAACCACCTACAACACCTATTTTGCAGACCCCAACACATGAGGAGAGGGGGATGAAAAGAGACAGAGAAGAGTCCACTCCTGCTAGTGGATCCTCCCAGCAACCTGAGGCCAAGAGGCAAAGGGTTGATTCCCCAGAGATAGAAGAAATTAGTGAAGAAGTCCTGGACAGTTCAAGGAAAGATGGGGAAGGTAGCCAGCAAATAGGTACAAGCTCCTTTCAGCAGGAGCAGGGATTACAACTTGGCTTGGAGGTATCCTCCTCCTCTCAGCAGAGCAAGAAGCCTAAAAGCACTAAGGCTTCTTTCAAGCAAATAAAGGCACAAAATGACTTGCTGAGAGTAGAAGTGTATAAACAGTTTCTAAAGGCAACACCAGCCAAACAAGAAAGGCTGATGTCTGTATATGACATTCAAGAGGAGAAAATGCTCCTCAGCCACTTCAAATCAGCCGCAGCCCAAATCAGCTGCAGATTATGTGAGAACAAGGGTGGAAATCATGGCAAAAGACATTCACCCCATGGACCAAATAGAACTCCACAAGCAGACTGGAGAAATGGTCTATGCCACCTTGGTGGACAGGGCATCCATGGCCCATGAATTAAAAGAATCACTGAAAAATACCAACATTCAGTTGGATTTTGAGAGAATGTCCTCCATGGCCAAAGACAACAGAATTAAATCACTTGAGGACATCATTATAGACCTGGGACATGATCCCAAGGACCCAAAGGGCGTGAGGGCCCTCATGAAGAAAAAAGAAGATGACCTGAATGCATTGAAGAAAAGGTTAAAGCTGCTGCCCACCGAGCACCCTCAAACAACAGAATTACAGAAGAAAAGGAGGCCGATGAGCAGCTGGACCTTATAATGCAGCTCAACCAGAAGGTCCTTGATTTGGAGAAGGAGCTTGAAGGGGAACTACAAGATAAGCAGGGAGAATCCACATCCCAAGCTCCTCCAACTACTTCAACCACAGCAACAACTACAGAGGCAGTAGTGGCCCCTGTAACAACAACAACAACAACAGAAGCAGCAACAACAACAGCTCCAGACTCCAGTACAAGCATGGAAGAGTTGACTAAGGCTATTAAAGAAATGGAGCTCCAAGCCACTGAGATAAAGCAGGCCAAGGAAAAGTTGGCAGAACTAGAGGCCAAATATGATAAATCAAAGATGACTGTGGCAGAGCAAGGCAGAGAAATAAAGGCCCTGAAAGAGAAAATAAAGGCCTTGGAAAAAGAGCTCAAGCTAGAGACTGCTATGGCAGAAATAAAAATAATTTTGTGGGCCCGTATTGACCAATCCATCACTAAACAATGGAAGTCAATTAAGATTGTGCATGAGCAAATGGATTTAATCGGCCAAGCACAGATAGAGATTCAAAAGGCTAGAACAGTGCTGGGAAACAGGCCTGAGCAGGCCAATAGGATGATAGATTTTTTGAACAGAAAAACAAAGGAGGAACTGGCAGCCATCAACATTATTAATAGAACAGAGGCTATCCTTACAGCTAAAAAGGTGCTGACTCTCAGGAATTATGTACAGACTGAAGAGAGAAAATGCTATGAAATACAGGCTGAGGTGGATGAGTACAAGCTCAAAATGGGAGCATTGCAAGCAAAGGGACTGCCCAGCCTACTAAACAGTACAGGAAGATGTTGGAAATAATACTGAGAGGGGGGGTGAAACAGTATTATCTAATTCTTTTAATAAATCTTCCTTATTTGTTCTTTGAATTAGTTTTGCATGTCAGTACCATAAAATAACGAGCATGAACAAAGAAAACAGATAGTCACACCAAAGAACACAAGATGTAAGGTGGAAACCCAATGTGGGTGAAAACCACCTGCTGCAATATGTCTCTATCTTCTTTCAAATTAGAAACTCCTTTTACAATGGTTTTGTACTGGTGCAGTCCTTTACCAGTACGCAGGCTGCAACCTACAGAGAGCTACAACTCTCTCTCGTTTTCCAGTCTCTCCTGGAAGGGAGCTACAACCCCCTACTTCTTTTCTTACAAGGACCACTTTTCATAAATTTTCAAACTGGATCCATAAGCATCAAATGATCATCAAGTACAAGAGAATCACCCAATCAACTGTAGTAACCAGATCAAAAATAATAGGACCAAACCCAGAACACAACAATGATAAACAAAGATTTTAAGAGAAGTAAGCACCCTGCTCAACTGCTAGCCTGCTTATGTAAGCACCCTGCTCAACTGCTTGCCTGCTTACAGTACTCACCCTGCTCAACTGCTTGCCTGCTTACAGTACGCACCCTGCTCAACTGCTCGCCTGCTTACGTACGCACCATGCTTAACTGCTAGCCTGCGTACCTCGCTCTGAGTCCATTGAACTGCCTGCGGACCTCCGCACCTGCAACCCTTCTGTGCCTGCGTACCGGCGCACCTGCAACCCTTCTATGCCTGCGTACCGGCGCACCTGAAACCCTTCTGTGCCTGCGTACCTCGCTCTGAGTCTATTGAACTGCCTGCGGACCTCCGCACCTGCAACCCTTCTGTGCCTGCGTACCGGCGCACCTGAAACGCTTCGTTCCTGCGTATGTGCGCACTTTTCCTTCACTGTACCTGCGTACCTTCGGGCATAGATGATTTCAAGACTTTAGAAATAACCCAGACAGTCAGATCTACAGATCTGAACATGCGCCGAAGAGATCTCGGTCCATCAGTAGATTCGCCTTGTTTAGATCTAGACCAGATCTAGCCCTCATAAGATATTCAACCAAAAACATGCTCAAGCCAAATGATCTCCTTTTCTTTATATAGGAAAGCTCTTCCTTAAAACATGGATCAATACCACGAGCCGACACCATAATAACCCAATACCGTCGGCTAAATACCAAGAGTAAAACATAAGAAAACCCCACATGTGAATTTCTTTGCCTTGAAATGTGTACACTGGGGGTACGCACCTCCTGAATGGCTGACCTGCGGGTATGTACGCACTCTATGTAACTCCGACCTGCGTGTACGCACCTTATGTAAGGTGTACCTGCGTACCCCTTATTTTCTTCAATATTTGATAGCTGATCATCAATCTCTGCTGCTGACTTGAAGTACTGTGATCTATCACCTGAATGGGTTGCCATCAAGGACAACACTTTAGCCATAATGCCAACAATCTCCCCCTTTGGACTTGATGGCAACCTCAAAACTTCAGCTTCATTCTCCCCCTTTGACATCAAGGGCAAAGGGTTATGCTCCCCCTAAGAACATGCTCCCCCTGAATATGAACCAGATCTGCAACGAAGAACCATAATCCACCATGAAAGAGATAGAGACATATTGCAGCTACTTCCAAGATCTCCTTCTGCACATCCTCCATAATGCCAACAATGCATTATATGCTCCCCCTGAACCTATACCATCAATCAGAAGAGGTTCAGCAATAAGATGATGCATCAACAACCCCCAGCTTTTGCCTGAGGTATTCAAAAGTGTCCCTGGGCAATGGTTTGGTGAGAATATCAGCAACTTGTTCCTTAGAAGGAACATACTCCAACTTGACCTTCTGTTCAAGCACTTGTTCCCGGAGAAAATGATACTTGATAGGTATGTGCTTGGTTTCTGAATGCATAACAGGATTCTTTGAGATGCTGATTGCACTTGTGTTATCACATAAGATGGGGATTGGTGGTGTACAAGTGATTTGAAAATCCTGCAAAGTCTGCATCATCCAAAGGAGTTGGGTGCAACAAGATGCAGCAGCAACATATTCCGCTTAAGCTGTAGACAAGGCAATCGAACTCTGTTTCTTTCTGAACCAAGATACCAGTCTGGAACCCATAAAGAACGCACCACCACTTGTGCTTTTCCTGTCATCCACGCTTTCGGACCAATCTGCATCTGTATAAGCATGAAGTGTAAGATCTGTATCTCTAGGATACCATAAGCCATAATTTTGAGTCCCTTGAAGATATTTGAAAATTCTCTTCACTGCCTGAAGATGAGTCTCCTTCGGATTTGCCTGAAATCTTCCAACTATTCCAACTGCATGCATGATTTCTGGTCGGGTACCTGTCAAATAAAGTAAACTTCCAATCATAGATCTGTAGGTTGGTTGATGTACTGCTGCGGATTCATCATTTGCACTGAGGCTACATCCTGTGACCATGGGTGTACATACTGGTTTTGCATCTTCCATACCATATTTCTTCAAAATCTGTTTGAGATACTTGGTTTGAGATAAAAAGATTCCTCCTTCTTTTTGTTGGATTTGCAAACCAAGGAAATATGTCAGTTCTCCTAGCAAGGACATTTCAAATTCTTTCTGCATGACCAAGGCAAAGTTTTGACTCATAGCTTCTTCATTGCTCCCAAAAATAATGTCATCTACATACACAACAAGTATTAGCAATTTGTCATTTTCAACTTTTATATAAAGATTGCTATCTGCCGATCCTTTTGAAAAGCCTTGTTGATGAAGATATTTGTCCAAACGGTAGTACCAAGCCCTTGGAGCTTGTTTGAGACCATAGAGAGCCTTTTTCAATCTGCATACAAGATTTGGATCATTTCCAAGAATGAACCCATCTGGCTGTTCAATGTACACTTCTTCTTCCAAGTCTCCATTCAGAAAGGCTGATTTCACGTCCATTTGAAATACTTTGAAATTTTGAAAACTTGAGAGAGCAAGGAACATTCGGATGGCCTCAAGTCTTGCAACAGGAGAAAAGGTTTCTTCAAAGTCTATTCCTTCTTGCTGCGCATACCCTTTACAAACAAGTCTGGCTTTGTTTCTAATTACTTCTCCATTTTCATTCAATTTGTTTTTGAAGACCCATTTTGTCCCGATAACATTCTTATCTTTTGGTCTAGGAACCAGCTCCCAAGTGTTGTTCTTTTCGATCTGCTCAAGTTCTTCATCCATTGCTTTCACCCAACATTCATCTTTGCATGCCTCTTTCACATTTTGTGGTTCAGTAGAGGAGAGTAATGCCAAATAGCTTGAAGCTTCTGCAACTGTTCTTCTTGTTTGTACACCTGCTTCTTTCTGCCCCATAATCTGAGATTCTGGATGATTCTTCTGAACATATCTGGATGGAGTCTTTTCTTCTATTCTTGTTTGCTCCTCTGGTTCTTCTTGAGGTTCTTCTTCTTCATCATTCTGTCGTTGGGGGTAGCCTTCATCTTCTTCGATGTCTTCATGATGTACTTGCCTAGGAATGTATCCCTTCTCATCAACCACTACATCAATGCTGTCAACAATTCTGCCAAGTCTTTTATTGTAGCATTTGTATGCTTTGCTATGTGGAGAGTAACCAAGAAGAATGCCTTCATCTGCTCTAGGTTCAAGTTTGCCAAGCTGCTCATCAGTATTCTTGATATAGCATTTGCTCCCAAAGATTTTGAAGTGCTTTACTGAAGGAGTCCTACCACTCCAGAGCTCATGAGGAGTTTGAGTGCTGTTCACCCGGACATTTGTTTTGTTGAGAATAACAACCGCAGCATGTGCAGCTTCACCCCAGAAAGTTGCAGGAGTTCCTGACTCATCAAGCATAGCACGAGCCATTTGTTGGACTGTTCTGTTCATTCTTTCCACAACTCCATTTTGCTGAGGGGTTCTTGCTGTAGAGAATTCTCTTCTTATCCCATGTTCTTCACAGAAATCGAAAAATTCATTTGAAGTAAATTCCCCACCTCTGTCGGATCTGAGGCACTTAATTTTGTGACCTGATTCATTTTCAACCAAGGCTTTGAAGGATTTGAATTTTTCGAATGCTTCATCTTTGTGCTTCATAAGTCCTAACCAAACAAACCTGGAGAAATCGTCAATGAATAATATCAAGTATTCTTCTCCTCGAGGTGTTCTTTTCCTGAAAGGACCGCATGTATCTGTATGTACTAGCTCAAGAGGCATGCTAGCTGAACCTTCTTTCTCTGGAAAGTTAGTTCTGGTTTGTTTTCCAAACTGACATGATTTGCATATAGTGTTGTCAGGAATTTTGATATCTGGAAGATCGCGAACTGCCTGATATTTGCATGCTTTCCTTATTTGTGAAAAGCTTAGATGTCCCAACCTCCGATGCCATAACCAGTGCTCATCATCCTTGCTCAGATAGCATTGTTGTTGTCCTTCTTCAAATATGTACAGATTATTTGGAGTTCTTTTGCCTTTGATCACTGTTTTACCTGTATCAAGATCACGAACAAGACATCCATTTGATCTGAATATAACCTCGGTTCTTTGATCACACATCTGGCTGACACTTAGAAGATTATGCTTCAATCCATCAACATACAAAACATTTCCAGCCTTGACCTTTTCTTTTAACTGAGCAATGCCTTTTCCTTTTATAGTTGCAGGAGTATCATTTCCAAAAGAGACTTTCTTTCCCTTTTCTAGAGTAGAATAAGACTCAAGTTTTTCTTTATCACCTATCATATGCTTCGAACATCCACTGTCAATGTACCATAGATTTTCCTGTCCCTCTGCATAAAATGCTATCCCACATCTTTCTGTTTGAGGTTCCTTTATTCTCCATGTTTTGGTGCTTGAGACTTGTTCCTTTTTCTGCTGAAACCTACTCCTGCATTCAGAGTCTTCATGACCAAAGTTATTGCAAATAGAACATTCAACTTCATTTTCAAGAACCGAAAAGTTGTTATAGGTCCTTTTTGTAATCCCCGTCATACTTCTTTGTTTTTGAGCTTCCCTAGTCATGATCGTTTTATATGCAACACATTGAGCTGCTTTGTGACCAAAGTTATGGCAAGAAAAGCATTGTCCATTGAAGAAACTTCTGCGGTTATCGAATCTACCAGCCAATTGATTGTAATTTCTATTGTCATCTATTCTTGAACCAAATTGAGAAGATTTTACCTGTGGCTGGTTGTAGCTTTTGTTCACCCTTAAGATGGATTGCCCCTGATAGTTTCTGTTTGTAATTCGTCCCTGATTTACCTGATGATCTTCATTGTGCTTTTGCTCATTTCTTCTTGCTGCATCAAGATAACTTTTTGAGGTGGATGCTTGAGAAGTCTCTCCATTATAGCCCAGACATGTCTTGTTTAGTGGAGACCGCTGCACATTGATAATCTTATCCAAAGTTTCAGATCCTTTGACAAACTTGAGATTAATAGCTTTTGTTTTCTCAATCTCTTTTCTAAGACCAACAATTTCACCTTCTAATTTTTCGAGATGTTTTTCCTTTTCATCAATTTGAAATTGCAGAGTATCAATGATCATGTTCTTTTCTTCTATACATCTCTTGAGTCTAGTAATTTCATCATAAAGGTTATCCACATCTATAGCATCCATATAATCATCATCTTCAAATGCCATTAACAACTTATATTCATTACCTTTTTCATCTTCATCACTGTTTGATAGACCATCACTATCTTCATGAGTGTAGTAGCTTTTCTTATTTGCATTCTGTTTCTTGTTCCATCTAGCAGGTTCCTTTCCTTTATCCTTATAAGGACATTTTGCAGCATAATGACCTACTCTTCCACAAGAAAAGCATTTAAAAGGTAACTTACCTCTGAACCTTCCAGAACCCCTTTGAAGATTTCTGACAAAATTTGATTCTTCTTCCTCTTCTTCTGGGATGTGGCTTGCTTCATAATAATCTCCTTTGCTTGATGCCTTGAAAGTAGCTTCTCTTCTATCTGATGGACCACCCTTTCTCATTTCATAAGCAGTTAGAATTCCATGTAGCTGAGACATAGTAAGAATTCGTAGATTTTCCTTTTCTTCTATTGCAGATACTTTAGATTCAAACTTGGGGGACAATGATCTTAGAACCTTTTCAACCACAATAGCCTCTTTTATTTCTTCACCCAAATT
Organism: Pinus tabuliformis; assembly: GCA_031772625.1. Taxonomy (NCBI): domain Eukaryota; kingdom Viridiplantae; phylum Streptophyta; class Pinopsida; order Pinales; family Pinaceae; genus Pinus; species Pinus tabuliformis. The sequence goes on from CM062816.1 coordinate 31,881,150, forward strand.
TTTCATACAGTTAACAACCTCATCTACCCGAAGAAAATAGTTAGCCACACTTTCATCATTATACATTTTGAGAGTCTCATACTGAATTCTGAGAGTTTGAAGTTTAGCACGCTTTACCTGTTCATCTCCTTCATAGCTCGTGACAATTTTGTCCCATATCTCTTTTGCGGATTTATAGTGCATTACCTTCATGAATTCTGATTGAGATATACATCCTAATAGAGTACTGACTGCTTTCGCATTTGTTTCATACTTCTTTTTCTCGGCTGCATCTGTAGGAGTAGCTGAAGGAAAAGCGTAGCCTGTCTCTACGATGTCCCAAACTTCTGTACCAAGAGATTGAAGATAGGCAGTAACTCTTACCTTCCAATAATTGAATTTTGTCCCATCAAAAACGGTGGCCTGATTGATGCTTCTCTCTCGTAGTTGCTCATGATGAACGATCTACCTTCAAGCGATCAAGCTTCTCTGAAGGACCTGCTCTGATACCAATTGTTGGAAATAATACTGAGAGGGGGGGTGAATCAGTATTATCTAATTCTTTTAATAAATCTTCCTTATTTGTTCTTTGAATTAGTTGTGCATGTCAGTACCATAAAATAACGAGCATGAACAAAGAAAACAGATAGTCACACCAAAGAACACAAGATGTAAGGTGGAAACCCAATGTGGGTGAAAACCACCTGCTGCAATATGTCTCTATCTTCTTTCAAATTAGAAACTCCTTTTACAATGGTTTTGTACTGGTGCAGTCCTTTACCAGTACGCAGGCTGCAACCTGCAGAGAGCTACAACTCTCTCTCGTTTTCCAGTCTCTCCTGGAAGGGAGCTACAACCCCCTACTTCTTTTCTTACAAGGACCACTTTTCATAAATTTTCAAACTGGATCCATAAGAATCAAATGATCATCAAGTACAAGAGAATCACCCAATCAACTGTAGTAACCAGATCAAAAATAATAGGACCAAACCCAGAACACAACAATGATAAACAAAGATTTTAAGAGAAGTAAGCACCCTGCTCAACTGCTAGCTTGCTTATGTAAGCACCCTGCTCAACTGCTTGCCTGCTTACAGTACTCACCCTGCTCAACTGCTTGCCTGCTTACAGTACGCACCCTGCTCAACTGCTCGCCTGCTTATGTACGCACCCTGCTCAACTGCTAACTTGCGTACCTCGCTCTGAGTCCATTGAACTGCCTGCGGACCTCCGCACCTGCAACCCTTCTGTGCCTGCGTACCGGCGCACCTGCAACCCTTCTGTGCCTGCGTACCGACGCACCTGAAACCCTTCTGTGCCTGCGTACCTCGCTCTGAGTCTATTGAACTGCCTGCGGACCTCCGCACCTGCAACCCTTCTGTGCCTGCGTACCTGCGCACCTGAAACGCTTCGTTCCTGCGTATGTACGCACTTTTCCTTCACTGTACCTGCGTACCTTCGGGCATAGATGATTTCAAGACTTCAGAAATAACCCAGACAGTCAGATCTGAACATGCGCCGAAGAGATCTCGGTCCATCAGTAGATTCACCTTGTTTAGATCTAGACCAGATCTAGCCCTCATAAGATATTCAACCAAAAACATGCTCAAGCCAAATGATCTCCTTTGCTTTATATAGGAAAGCTCTTCCTTAAAACATGGATCAATACCACGAGCCGACACCATAATAACCCAATACCGTCGGCTAAATACCAAGAGTAAAACATAAGAAAACCCCACATGTGAATTTCTTTGCCTTGAAATGTGTACACTGGGGGTACGCACCTCCTGAACGACTAACCTGCGGGTATGTACGCACTCTATGTAACTCCGACCTGCGTGTACGCACCTTATGTAAGGTGTACCTGCGTACCCCTTATTTTCTTCAATATTTGATAGCTGATCATCAATCTTTGCTGCTGACTTGAAGTACTGTGATCTATCACCTAAATGGGTTGCCATCAAGGACAACACTTTAGCCATAATGCCAACAGAAGATTGCTCCCCCATGAGCAATATGCCAACAGGATGTCAACCTTTGTTGAAAATCAAATTACTGCATCTGGCAGTACTTCTGAGGAAGCAGGGCCTCCAACAGGGCAGGGCCTTCTGCACAAGCTTGAAAATATGTTTTTTATTGAAATTGAAATCCACCACCGTTTTGAGGTTCCTCCAAATTTTTATAGATATACAGAGGTAGATGAAACTTTGGTGAAGATTCGAAGACACCAAATGCCTAAGGAATATTGGTGGCAGGCAATGCTTCAAATTTTTCCACAATAGCCTCAGTTGCTCAGTCCAGTCAGCTACAAATCAGCAAAAGTCAAATCAGCAGAATAAAGACAGCATTTAAGTCAGCAGAATAAAGACAGCATTTAACGCAGCCGAAAGGTGACTCAGCAAAAGACAGCGGCAGCAAGAAAAATAGATAAATACGCAATTTTTGGACAGCATATCCTCAACTGACTCTAACAGCCACAAAGTCAACATTTTCTGACCGTTTTGGACAGCTAAGGCACTGAAGAGTTACTACAGCATTTACTGCCTCAGCTACAATGCTCCAGGAGTTGGCATGACATTAATGAAGCATTTACTCTTCAGCTAGATATTTTCCTATGTAAATTATGTATATATACCTCCCCTGGCAACGTATGAGGGGTTGGTGATTTTCATTCTGAGGCAAATGTATTGTATATTCTCAGATTATCTAATGCAAAAGGCTGGAAAAGCTCAGTGATTTCCTGAATGTTTGATATCTTGGTGATGCTATGCGTGCTGTTGCAGAATTCATGTGCTGTCTGATGGAACAATAAGTTTTTCTCAATCTATGTTTTGTCTTCTTATATTTATTAAATCATACACATGTCTCACTAATCTAGCAGTAGAGAAAAGGAATAGTACAGGATATGTTTGGTTACACCTTGTGCTCAATCTTTATTGCTGAAAATGTTTTCTTCAGAATTGACCATGAACATGAATTCTTAATTGCTCATGTTTTCATTAATTCTATAAATATGAATGTTATGTAGAAATTCTTCACTGCTTCTAAATAATATTCTCACTGTTTCTCCATACCAACTTGTTGAAAGATTCTTAATTGCCTTTCATAGCCTGGTTACATCACACTTAATCACAGTTTCAAAGCATTGTTTCTCAGACACTTATCTGGCTCTGCAGCATCACTACTTTATTAACACAACATATCAAACAAATAAAGCACCACTGACTCCATGCCCAATGGCCTAGAACACCCTAGTAAGCATATATATATCTTGACTGAAGTCATCATCCAGCAAATTCCAAAAACAAACCCTTGAGCATCACAACTAGCCTAAAATATTATACAAACAAAGTTAAATCGTAAAGAGAGAGCCCTCTCTGGTCATAGATAGGCTAGAACCTGTGACCCAAATATTGGTTAGTGGTTACCTCGGCCGTATTCCCTTGGGAGTCAAAGGGTACAACCTGAGTGATAACATAATTGGCGACTCCACTGGGGACAGAGCGTATTTTTCAATTGCTGTCTGTTTTAGGACAGTGGTTCCAAAAGCTTGAGCAGTCCCTTAAAATAGTTCTAAAATTATCCTCAAAAAATACCAAAAACAAGTTCAGAAGTTGGCTCCTAAGAAGAGAACTAGGCACACCAGGTCAAATCCTGACCCAAATCCCCCACCTGTTTTCGAGAATCCAAATTTGATCCATAAAACTCATAGGAACCAGAAGGAACCTGAACAATCCCCTGAAACTAGCCCTGAGGCAGGTCAGCAAAGTTTTATTCCAACCCCTGTTAAGCCATCTGTTTACCTCCATACAACTCATTCCTCACCCTCTTCATCATCCACTTCACAAAAAATATTGTCTACAACCAACACACAAACTGTTGTTTCTGTCCCAGTTGTTCCCCTTCTACCAGTTGTCCCACTTATCCCACCAAATATGGCTAATCGCTATGCACCCCTTCAGTTGCCTGGCAATCCTGGGGCCATGCCTCAGGATTACCAAGGCAAAATTACTTATTTTGATGGAAACAGTATGTACACTGCCTTACAGCATACTAAGAAAATGCAAGACTACTTTGAGAACTATGAGATAGATGATGATGATGTAAGGATTAAAATCTTTGTCCAAAGTCTGACAGGTGAAGTAAGAACCTGGTTTAGGGCACTGGCTGCACATTCTATAGCTGATTCAGGCGCCCTTTATCAGTCCTTCCTCAATAGATGGGAAAAGAAAAAGGACCCTCTACACATTCTATCTGAATATGACACCATAAAAAGAGGCCCACAGGAAACTGTCTTGGACTATTGCACTAGATTCAACACTATTTACAATGCCATTCCTCAAAACCTTAGACCCCCACCTGATTTAGCATTGATTAAGTTCCCTGATGGATTTGATGCTGATATGGCATATCAGCTAAGAGAAAGAGCCCCTGCAACTCTAGCAGACATGCAAAACATAGTTGTGAGTGTAGAGGCAAATCTAATTGCCAAAAGAAACCGGGCAAGAACTGAAAGGAGAACTACTTTCAAAGAAGAACCCTCATCATTTGAGCAAAAGCTAGATGCAATCATCAAAGGGATGGATAGACTTGGAGACAGGGTGGAAACCATAGAAAGAAAATCATCATGGGAAGGTCAAACAAGCAATATTAGAAACCCAAACTTCAGAAAGAATCAAAATCCTAATGTTGGAAGGACTGATCCTGACCAGCATGTCAGACCTCCTTTTCAAGAGAATTATGCCGAGGCTTCAACATCTAGCGAACCTAGTGAGGACCCTCACATCAATCTAATGGGTTTGGATGGTGAAGATCAAGTCTTTTTGACACAAGAAGACCAACAGTTTTACAATGACAGTCAAGTCCACACTAAGTCAGGAGAATCATTTGATTTCAAAGAAGGTTATGATGCAGCTGTGTATGAGGTACACAAACAGTACCAGCTAAGGAGTAGAACAATAGATGTGCCTACTCCCCTCAAACCAAAGGACAATAAGCAGCCAAAAAAGATCAATGAAAATGCCTCCCTTCCCCAATCAGCTGGCAGCTTGAACCCACCTACCACAGAAGTGACTGTGGAAGACATTTCAGAACAACAGTCCTCTCAAAATCAGCCAGGCCCACCCCATCCATTAAAGAAAAAGGCAGATGCTCCCCTAGGAAACAAACATGGCACCAGTTTTACTCAAAATGGACCTAACTATGAGCAAAAGTCACTTGATAACTCAGCTGAAAAGGAAAAAACGATTGCAATGAATGCCAAAATTCAGATGGAAAAACCTTTCAACTTGGAAACGGAAATAAGCAAGCTAAAAATATCAGTTCCTCTTTCGGAATTAGCCAAACATGACATATACAGAAAGCAGATCAATAAATCACTCCAAATATCAGACAATAAAGATGCTGTGAACGTCCTAGATGACCAACCAGAATTGTTGTTTGGGCCTGAGGTTAATGGAAAAATAGAAAATGGAGGGGTACCACCCTTTTATGTCAGTCTAAACATTCATGACAAGGTCCTACATAATGCAATGTTTGATTCAGGGGCCTCACACAACTTAATGCCCAAATCTGTGATGGAAAAACTTGACTTAGATATCACAAGACCTTACAAAGATCTGTTCTCATTTGATTCAAGCCAAGTCAGGTGTTTAGGCCTGATTAAAGACTTATGTGTCTCCCTAGTTCAATATCCAACCAAAAGTATCTTGATGGATGTAGTGGTAGCTGACATACCCCCCAAGTATGGCATGCTCTTGTCCAGATCCTGGGGGGCTAAACTTCAAGGATCTCTGCAATTAGATATGTCCTATGCAACTATCTCAGTCTTTGGGCAGCCAAAGAGATTATACCGGGAAACTCTGATGAAATATGTGGTAAGCAGTCAAGACAAGCCCCAAAACTTTCCAATCTACTCAATACACTCAGACATGGACTCATTTATTCTCTACAATGCTAACATCTGTCACAAAGCTTGTTCTGAACTATTGATGACAGTAGAGACCGAGGAGTCAGATGAACAATGTACTTTCAAAGACCAAGAGACTGTGGAAATAGCTGACAAGAAGGCAAAGGAACAGGATACACCAAGTGACTTACAAGAAACAAACCTACCCATCATCCAACTTCCTAGTGATCCCAACCCAAACCTTGATCATGAAACTCTATGGTGTCTAGAATTTGATGGATCTGTAAACAAGCTAGGAGCTGGGGCAGGAATATGGATCCACAATATGCACAATGACCAAGCTGAGGGCCATGCATATAGACTAAACTTTCGATGCACAAACAACATGGCTGAATATGAAGCCCTCCTGCTAGGTCTGAAACTCATAAAAAGTCTAGGTGCAGCCAAAATCTCAATCTTGGGAGATTCAGATCTAGTCATACAACAGATGAAGGGAAATTTCACCACAAATGATCTGAGGTTGAGAGCATACAAGGGGGTAGCTATTCAAATACTTGAGAGTTTCTCACAATCACGGTTGACTAAGATTTCCAGAGAACTCAACCTACATGCTCACAGCTTGGCAACTTTTGCCAGCACTTGTAAGTTGCCTTTCAAAACCAATCATACATTTACAGCTGAAATCAAACACAGACCTTCAGTTCCAGATAACATCAAGAATTGGCAAGTCTTTGAGAGTAACAAACAGATAAAAAACTTTCTCACTTTAAAGGAAGAATTTTCTGGCATGAACATTGACACTAGCACTAGAGAAGATCAACCACAGATCTGCATAATTACACAGGAAATATCAGCTGAAACAGCTGATTTAGTTTTGCATCCTACCACCTTTGACAAAGAAACTATACAGGAGCTCAAACAATCAGATGAAGAAGAAATGGTTGAGGCAGAAGATGAGGTAATTGACCTAAAGGACAATTTTCTGCCCATAGGACTAACCCCTTTGGAGGGCCTGTTTGATTCAAATGATATCTCTAGAAAACCGAAAATGCAACCACTGAATGCTGAAATAGAAGATTGTAATATTGGGACCCTTGAAAATCCCAAAATGGTCAAATTATCCAAAGCATTACCACCTGAGCAGAAACTGAAATACATTGAGTTATTCAAAGAGTTTCAAGATGTCTTTGCCTGGAGTTATGAGGACCTCAAATCCTATGATACATCAGTTATCCAACACACTATCCCTCTAAAAGAAAATCAAAAGCCTTTCAAACAAAAGCTCAGGAGAGTCAATCCATTCCTTCTCCCCCTTATTGAAAAAGAGGTCAAACGTATGTATGAAGCTGAGATCATTGCCCCAATCAGATTCTCAGAGTGGATTTCAAACCTAGTACCTACTAGGAAAAAGACAGGGGAAATCCGACTGTGTGTTGACCTTAGGAATCTGAACAAAGTATCTCTCAAAGACCATTATCCCTTACCTAAAATGGACCACATCTTGCAAAGGGTAGTGGGAGCTGCTAGGATCTCTTTACTAGATGGTTTCTCAGGATTCAATCAAATTCTAGTACACCCGGATGATCAAGACAAAACTGCCTTTACAACACCTTGGGGAACATTCAAATATGTCAAAATGCCGTTTGGACTCAAAAATGCAGGGGCCACATTCCAAAGAGCAATGGATATTGCCTTTGCTAAGGAAATTCATGACTTCCTAGTAGTCTATCTTGATGATCTAACTGCCTTTTCAAAATCAGATCAAGAACACTTAGAACACTTGAGGCAAGTTTTCACAATTTGTAGAAAGTATGGCATATCACTGAACCCAAAGAAGTCGTTATTTGGGCTGGAAGAAGGTAAACTTCTGGGGCATATAATCTCAAAAGATGGTATAAGGATTGATCCAGACAGAATTCAAGCTATCCTACAAGTACCACATCCAAGAAACATCAAAGAACTACAAAGCTTTCTAGGGAAGATCAACTTCTTAAGGAGATTCATTCCCAATCTGGCTGAACTCATTAGACTGCTAAACAATATGCTGAAAAAGGATTCCAAGGTCAAATGGACTATGGAAGCTAAACAAGCCTTTGAGGATATCAAAAGAGCATTGACAAACACACCAGTTATAACAAGCCCTAGATTTGATCAAGATTTTATCATATTCTCTTTTGCTTCTGAGCATACAATTGCTGCTGTTTTTCTACAAAAAGATGACCAAGGCTGTGAAAAACCCATTGCATTTTTCAGTAGAGCCCTTAGGGATGCTCCTTTGAAATATCAGATAATGGAAAAACAAGCCTATGCCTTGGTAAAAGCCATCAAGGAATTCAGAATCTACATTCTTTACTCTCATATAATTGCCTATGTTCCTAATGCAGTGATCAAAGATATTCTAACCCAAGAAGGAATTGAGGGCAAGAGGGGCAAATGGATTGCCAATATCTTAGAATATGACATTGAGATTAAACCTACCAAACTGATAAAAGGACAAGGCCTAGCCAAACTAATGACTAAAACCAATTTTCAAGCCCTTGACATTAATGAACTGGACGACGAACAGGAGATGGCGACTCCACAGATCAACCAAGCCTTTATGCAATCTCCATGGTATGCTGATATATGTTTTGTATTATTAAACCTGCAAGCTCCTCCAGGGTTGTCCAGAACCAAGAAAAGATTCTTGAAAATGAAAGCATCAAAGTTTTGTATTATTGAAAATGTTTTATTTTGGAGAAATCATGAAGGAATCTTACTCAATTGCTTAACAATAGAAGAAACTGACAATGTACTCAAAGAACTTCATGCAGGTGACTGTGGAGGAGACTTATACTGGAAATCTACAGCTGATAAAATCCTAAGGTTTGGATTTTATTGGCCCTCCTTGTTTGCTGATGTAAAGAAATTTGTAATGTCTTGCCACAAGTGCCAAATTTTTGAGGGCAAGAGGAAGCTGCTGCCTTTACCACTCAAACCAATTTCAACTGAGAGACCATTCCAGCAATGGGGTTTAGACTTCATTGTTGAAATTCACCCTTCATCCTCTGGCCAGCATAGCTGGATTCTCACTACCACGGATTACTTCACCAAATGGATAGAGGCCATCCCTTGCAGGCAAGCCAATGACTCCATTATTATACAATTTCTAGAAACCAACATCTTGTCTAGATTTGGCTGTCCAGACAAAATCATCACAGACAATGCTGCAGCTTTCAAGTCCAAGAAAATGATCAATTTTTGTCACAAGTATCACATGACCCTAGGTCATTCCACTGCCTATTATCCTCAAGGTAATGGCCTAGCTGAATCTTCCAATAAAAGTCTCATCAACATCATTAAAAAAGTTTTGGAAGAAAACAAAAAGAATTGGCATAAGAAGCTGGTAAATGCACTGTGGGCAGATAGATTGACCACCAAGAGATCAATTGGCATGAGTCCATATGAACTGGTTTATGGGCTAGAAGCAAAGTTTCCCACATCTCTAGCAATTCCAGTGATTAAGTTGCTGCAAGAAATACAAGCTGAGCCCAATGACATTCAAAGAAGGATTAATCAAACAATTCATTTACAACAAACAAGAGAAGAAGTCTATCAAAGAACCCAAGTTATACAAGAAAAGATCAAAAGAATATTTGACAAAAGAACCAAAGATGAAGATTTCTTTATAGGAAATAAAGTTTTAAGATGGGATTCCAGAAGAGAGGACAAAGGCAAACATGGTAAGTTTGATTTTTTATGGAAGGGACCCTATGTATCTATGCTATACAAGGAAACAACACTTACTTTCTAGGAAGTCTGGATGGCTCAAACACTGAGGAAGGCCCAGTTAATGGGAGAATGCTTAAGCATTATTTTGACTCCCTTGATTAAACACTGAACAGGCATATATTGTACATAAATATTTGTATTTTCCAGCATTTTCAATTACAGCAGATAAATAAAGCACTAAGTACAACAGATTTTGAGGATACCAGGATGCTACACTATGTTCTTTTGGGAAAATGTTGATCCTGGCATTTACAAGGCAAAGAAAACTCAAGATAACTATCAAGTGATGTGGAAAATGTCCAAGAAAACATGGTAAAAATAGATCTGCAATTTCACAGCAAATCCGCTCACTGGGCGCTGCCTGCAATTATTTAGGGTCCTATCCATTGGTCTCCAACAAACACAGAAATTCAGCCAGCAACAGGGGAGTAGAAACTTAGGCAATCTGACCTGCTGTTCTTGGCTTTTCACCTGGAAAATCCATCCCCAAGTGGAGCCACTGTTAGCCTCCTATACCAATAGGTTTTCATCTCTCATGATTGACAGTGGAAGTGCCAAAAATGTTCACCTTCCATGCTGCTAAGGTTCCATTTTTGTGAAAGAAGCAGACAATTTAAAAAATGTAAAGAGGGTATGCCTTAAAAGAAAAATCAAAGGGCAAGAAAATGAATTGGTCAATGAAAAAATAAAAGAAATGAACCCCAAACAAAGACCATGAAAGTGGCTAGTCCAAATTGCCACTACTATTTTGATGGGTGGTCCAACAGCTCAAGCTGGGCCTCACCATGTTTTAAATTGCAGGTTGTAGACTAGAGAGGAAGTACCTGTTCAAACAGTTCAAGCTTGACAGATGACTAGGTGGATAGAGAAAGAAAGGAGCCCAACTGCTAAATCTGGGCCCTTGGAAGTCATAAGGGTAGATTTAGATAGGAGGGCAGCAAAAAGAAAAAAGAATTATCAGGGTTTGCAAGACCAAGTGCACCCATCCAAAGGAAGAAAAAATGTTAGGCATATTAGGCAGGGTAGGCAGTTGAAGGTTGCAGAAAGCATGATCTGAGCATATCAATTGGGAAAAATCACCATGATGTCACCAGCAGGAAAGGCAAGACCAATGGCTCATTGGGCAAACTACTGAACTATCACTGACTTCCCCCCATCCCTTCAAAGTTTCTTACTAACTTCCCCATGGGCACTGCAGGATCTGCCTGATCAGTCCTCCTTACACTCTTCATTTGTACAAACTTCATGTCAGAAGTGACTTCTCTCTTTGAAAAGAAGCCACATTTCTTGTGTAAAAATTCTTTTCATTTTGATCTACTCCCTAACTAAGTTTGTTTCCTAAAAACTTAGTTTCCATCATTTTCCCATTCATTTTCCCCTACAATACTAACTGCTAACTCTATCTACACTAAATCCCCTATGTTCCCCTTTTCCCTTACTACTATAACACCATGGTGTATAAAACCCCAAGCAATGTATAAATATCCCCCCTTTAGAATTATAACTAAGTAGTATGTCTATGGGAGACTTTAGTCCACCAGGGACTGTAGTCAACCATTGTGTTGGGAATTACTCTAACCCCTGGTTTGACTAATAACCCACCTTTAACCCTCATATACCCTATTTTCCTAAAAGTGCCCCTGCAAGTCCTTTCCCCCTCTCAAAACCCAATACTCCTATGTTTTCCCAAAACCCGACAGATTAATCAAAAAACCCGCAAAAACCCACGAAAACCCCAAAACCAAAGTTTAAAACCTGAATTATTAAAATGGATATTTTAATACGCCGGCGGGTCCCCCCCCAACATGCACGACGGGTCGGGGCGCCCGCCAGCCGTCCATCTCCCGCCCCCCTTCATCCAACGGTGGGCGGTCTTTTACGATTTACAACCCGCCGCCCTTTAACGTCCAGGGAGAGGGTGGTATTCCCCCCCCCGTACACAAGACGTGTGGCAAGCGGCGGGGGTGTTCGGAGCCCCCCTCCCCGATACCGCCTTTGCCCAAAAGCGGTGCGGGGAGACCGCTTACCACTCTCCCCGATACCGCCCCTCCGCTGTCACGTCGGCCCCCCACGTCACCATGACGTCATGCCACTCCGCCCGCCCTCGCGCCCCGTGGCCCTCCATGTAACTCTGCCACCGCACTCTGCCCGCCACCGGGTCCGGCCACGCTGGCCTCCAGCTCAGTGCCCACGTCACCCTCCGTACCCGGGGCCCGCCATGACGTCATGCTGACGTCATCGGCGGAAAAGCGCCAATAACCCCCATTTTCCAAATTTTTCGTTAAAAACGCGCTGTTTAGCTGTTTTATGTCATTTTCGTTGGAAATAAGCTAGAGCCGTTTTATCCGTTCACTGTGAAAATTGCCGCCAAGCTGCGAATTTGAAGATTCAAACGCTGCCACTCGCCAAATCAAGTGCATTCTTCATTCACTATCCAACCCGGCAGCTCTCGGCGTCGTTTTTCCAGGTATTTTCCCAAATTCACCTATTCAACCCGTGTTTATGCCATTTCTCTGCAAATTGTCCATTAAGCACCTGCTCAATCCAACATTAAGGACTGTCACTTAATCATTTCTGCACCAAATTATACTACATTGCCCCCTGCTCCAAAGTTTGATGATAAAACCATAATTCGCAGCCTTAAATTCACAAATTATCATCCAAATCGCCCGGCATTGTTCCCTTTTGCCGGGTACATATTTGAAAAAACTGAATTTCACCAGTTGTAATCCTACCCCCTCCTCTGCAATTCTTCCTCATTGATTCACAATCCCTGTGAATTCACCAAAACAGAGCAGAGGCAAGACTGCCTAGCCAGCCAATTCCTCTTTGAAGAGTACATTCAGCAGCACCTGCATCCAATCTGCCGATTGACTTCTAGAAAGGCCTTGCAACCTATTGCACTTATTGTTCTATTCAGAAATTACAAATGGTTGCCCCTGCACCCACAACTCTCAGTGTTGCCCCCATGAATCCACCAAATAAAGAGCTGGAGTCCCTGCCTCTTGCTGACAGGGATTATCTCATCCAAGACTTTGTAGGTGATAGAGACCATTTGCAGACCTTCAGGGAATTGAGAGATGACTATTTAAATGGTAAGGATACATATGGGATATGGGAATCCAATCTCCCTTACTACTTCCTCCCATCTGTCAATATTTTTCCAGAGATTATCCGCCTTTGTGCTGAGAATTATGATGCTAGTCACAGAGCTGTCAAGTCTCCATCTGGGAGCATCCTCTTTCACATCAATGCTGAGTCCATCAACCAGATGCTCAACTTTAAACAAACTCAGCTGCTGTTCCCTTTCTCCATGAACTATCTGCTGGATACAGGTGCCAAGATGACCACTGAGGACAGGCAAAAGATCACCCAGACATTTATGAGGCCTGACCGCCAGCCCACAGGGCCACCTCCCTACTTATATGTCCACTTTATTGATGTAGGCAAACTTCTGCTGGACATGATTTCATATGTGTTGGGCTATAAGACCAGTGAATTTTTTGATGAAACAGTGCTGGTATTACTATCTGCTTATAGCCCAGGCCAACCTCCTGCCTACAAATATAATTTTTCCAAGTTCATAGCCAACAAGATACATGAGCAGCTTTTCAAAGTAGACAGGGAGGGCATCTTCAAGTATTCATCTTATATCTACCACCTGTTCATGTATTACCAGTCCGAGGCTTTTCCATGCCACATTAAAAAGCTGGATTCTAAAGGAGAAAGAAGATCTGTTATCTTCTGGACATCTGTCTTCCACCAAGTGCGAAATTCACCATATTCATATTGTGAATTCATTGATCAATTTGTTTACCCAGTCTCTTGTTTGTTGATGAGGTCCCCTCCTCCCAGAATGTCATTTGAAATACAGAAAGTCCTGCAGCTCTCCAAGAATTATAAAATAGGTGATTGGTACCTATACCAGGATCATACAGTCATCAGAATCTATGGTTGTGAGCTCTGTCCATACAGGCTCCCAAAATATGTGCCTATGAGACTGTTTGCCTTGGAGTATTATAGGCAGCTTATTCACTCTGACCTCACTCACTTTCACAGCTCCAAAAAGAAAGCCCATCTCAAGTTCAAGCACCAGCTAGGCCCCTTCATCATGAATAAAAAAGAGGGATGGCAAGATGCTGAGCTAATCCTTAAAGACAAGTACATGCTCTCCAAAAGCTTCCGGTGGGTCCCCTATGACCCTGAAGGCTTCATCACTGCTAGAAGAGTCAAGTACAGGCCGTTAGGCTATGAGCATTGCAAGTATCCACATATTGAACAGTATGCCAATCAGCAAGAATGGTTGCAAGACACTTTAATTGAAAATTTAACTGAAGAAGAGATAATGCAAAAGAATGTCAAGGATTTGGAAAAGACTCTTGACTTGGATTCTGTGCAGCAAGTGATCTTCAAGCCACCACATCCAGTAGGAGAAGGGACCTCGGCCACAACAACTGCACCAACCATGCAGACACCTTCCACAGCAGCACTAGGTACAGATAAAGGGAAAGGAATAATGGGTGCTGAAGAAGAAACAGTGAAAGAACAGCCTGCCTCCTCAATTGGGCAGCAACAAGAGCAAACCCCTCCACCACAAACTGAACCACCTACAGCACCTATTTTGCAGACCCCAGCACATGAGGAGAGGGGGATGAAAAGAGACAGAGAAGACTCCACTCCTACTAGTGGATCCTCCCAGCAACCTGAGGCCAAGAGGCAAAGGGTTGATTCCCCAGAGATAGAAGAAATCAGTGAAGAAGTCCTTGACAGTTCAAGGAAAGATGGGGAAGGCAGCCAACAAACAGGTACAAGCTCCTTTCAGCAGGAGCAGGGATTACAACTTGGCTTGGAGGTATCCTCCTCCTCTCAGCAGAGCAAGAAGCCTAAAAGCACTAAGGCTTCTTTCAAGCAAATAAAGGCACAAAATGACTTGCTGAGAGTAGAAGTGTATAAACAGTTTCTAAAGGCAACACCAGCCAAACAAGAAAGGCTGATGTCTGTATATGACATTCAAGAGGAGAAAATGCTCCTCAGCCACTTCAAACCTAAGGTGCCGCAGCCCAAATCAGCTGCAGATTATGTGAGAACAAGGGTGGAAATCATGGAAAAAGACATTCACCCCATGGACCAAATAGAAGTCCACAAGCAGACTGGAGAAATGGTCTATGCCACCTTGGTGGACAGGGCATCCATGGCCCATGAATTAAAAGAATCACTGAAAAATACCAACATTCAGTTGGATTTTGAGAGAATGTCCTCCATGGCCAAAGACAACAGAATTAAATCACTTGAGGACATCATTATAAACCTGGGACATGATCCCAAGGACCCAAAGGGTGTGAGGGCCCTCATGAAGAAAAAAGAAGATGACTTGAATGCATTGAAGAAAAGGTTAAAGCTGCTGCCCACCGAGCACCCTCAAACAACAGAATTACAGAAGGAAAAGGAGGCCGATGAGCAGTTGGACCTTATAATGCAGCTCAACCAGAAGGTCCTTGATTTGGAGAAGGAGCTTGAAGGGGCACTACAAGATAAGCAGGGAGAATCCACATCCCAAGCTCCTCCAACTACTTCAACCACAGCAACAACTACAGAGGCAGCAGTGGCCCCTGTAACAACAACAACAACAACAGAAGCAGCAGCAACAACAGCTCCAGACTCCAGTACAAGCATGGAAGAGTTGACTAAGGCTATTAAAGAAATGGAGCTCCAGGCCACTGAGATAAAGCAGGCCAAGGAAAAGTTGGCAGAACTAGAGGCCAAATATGATAACTCAAAGATGATTGTGGCAGAGCAAGGCAGAGAAATAAAGGCCCTGAAAGAGAAAATAAAGGCCTTGGAAAAAGAGCTCAAGCTAGAGACTGCTATGGCAGAAATAAAAAGAATTTTGTGGGCCCGTATTGACCAATCCATCACTAAACAATGGAAGTCAATTAAGACTGTGCATGAGAAAATGGATTTAATCGTCCAAGCACAGATAGAGATTCAAAAGGCCAGAACAGTGCTGGGAAACAGGCCTGAGCAGGCCAATAGGATGATAGATTTTTTGAACAGACAAACAAAGGAGGAACTGGCAGCCATCAACATTATTAACAGAACAGAGGCTGTCCTTACAGCTAAAAAGGTGCTGACTCTCAGGAATTATGTACAGACTGTAGAGAGAAAATGCTATGAAATACAGGCTGAGGTGGATGAGTACAAGCTCAAAATGGGAGCACTGCAAGCAAAGGGACTGCCCAGCCTACTAAACAGCACAGGAAGACTGCTCCCCCGTGAGCAATATGCCAACAGGATGTCAACCTTTGTTGAAAATCAAATTACTGCATCTGGCAGTACTTCTGAGGAAGTAGGGCCTCCAACAGGGCAGGGCCCACAAGCTTGAAAATATGTTTTTTATTGAAAATGAAATCGACCACCTTTTTGAGGTTCCTCCAAATTTTTATAGATATACAAAGGCAGATGAAACTTTGGTGAAGATTCGAAGACACCAAATGCCTAAGGAAGATTGGTGGCAGGCAATGCTTCAAATTTTGCCACAATAGCCTCAGTTGCTCAGTCCAGTCAGCTACAAATCAGCAAAAGTCAAATCAGCAGAATAAAGACAGCATTTAAGGCAGCCGAAAGGTGACTCAGCAAAAGACAGCGACAGCAAGCAAAAGAGATAAATACGCAATTTTTAGACAACATATCCTCAGCCGACTCCAACAGCCACAAAGTCAACATTTTCTGACCGTTTTGGACAGCTAAGGCACTGAAGAGTTACTACAACATTTACTCCCTCAGCTACAACGCTCCAGGAGTTGGCATGACATTAATGAAGCATTTACTCTTCAGCTAGATATTTTCCTATGTAAATTATGTATATATACCTCCCCTGGCAATGTATGAGGGGTTGGTGATTTTCATTCTGAGGAAAATGTATTGTATATTCTCAGATTATCTAATGCAAAAGGCTGGAAACGCTCAGTGATTTCCTGAATGTTTGATATCTTGGTGAGGCTATGCGTGCTGTTGCAGAATTCCTGTGCTGTCTGATGGAACAATAAGTTTTTCTCAATCTATGTTTTGTCTTCTTATATTTATTAAATCATACACATGTCTCACTAATCTAGCAGTAGAGAAAAGGAATAGTACAGGATATGTTTGGTTACACCTTGTGCTCAATCTTTATTGCTGAAAATGTTTTCTTCAGAATTGACCATGAACATGAATTCTTAATTGCTCATGTTTTCATTAATTCTATAAATATGAATGTTATGTAGAAATTCTTCACTGCTTCTAAATAATATTCTCACTGTTTCTCCATACCAGCTTGTTGAAAGATTCTTAATTGCCTTTCATAGCCTGGTTACATCACACTTAATCACAGTTTCAAAGCATTGTTTCTCAGACACTTATCTGGCTCTGCAGCATCACTACTGTATTAACACAGCATATCAAACAAATAAAGCACCACTGACTCCATGCCCAATGGCCTAGAACACCCTGGTAAGCATATATATATCTTGACTGAATTCATCATCCAGCAAATTCCAAAAACAAACCCTTGAGCATCACAACTAGCCTAAAATATTATACAAACAAAGTTAAATCGTAAAGAGAGAGCCCTCTCTGGTCATAGGTAGGCTAGAACCTGTGACCCAAAGATTGGTTAGTGGTTACCTCGGCCGTATTCCCTTGGGAGTCAAAGGGAAAAACCTGAGTGATAACAGGGCCCATTCTGATAGCTCCCGACTCTTTGGACTCTTTATAACTGTGGGCTAGACCCCACATCAAAGCTCCTCTCCCAACGATTTCTAATTGATGGTTTCAAATTGGTACGCAACAAGACTCCTCCAATCGTCAAACGTCAATCACCTAATCTGCTTCGTGCCCAATCCTTTGGTTCCTCACATGACCATAAGCTAGCCCCCTTATCAGAGCCCCCATTCTTAGTGATTTCCAATCAAACGTTTCACTTTGATACACAACACACATCCGCCAATCACCGAATGCTAATACATGATGTCAGCAATGCCATGTCACCATTATGTCACTACCACGTGTCATCTTGTGAGTGGTGACACATGTCACCCATTTTTGGCCCCTTCTGACCCTTGAAAATGTCGAATCCACCTCCCATGTGTCCACTGTAGAGCCACGTCATTGCTGAAAACATCCTCCATGTGGCCCTTATTGGATCCAATCGTTGACTACCACGCGTCCTTTACCGGATCCAACCTCTTGCTGACACGCATGCACTTTGGGAGGAGAGAGAAAAGACCTGTCCTTCTCTGTTTCGGTGAACAATTCCTTCGTATATTTGTTTTGGCCTTTCCCGACATTTTAACACTATAGGATTTTTCTCACAATCTCAACTATTTTGAATTAAGATAGCCCTGCTTCCATTGCGAAACATCGATTGTCGACCTCGTTGACTTCCGATTGACCATAAACCTCCAGGATCCAGGATGCGGGGTACTTGGGACCTATACTTAGGCATTTTCCCTCTGTTTTCTGGTTCTAAAAGGGGAACTACAAACTGCTATAGCTTTTGATTTTGGGGTCCTTTTGGGAATTTCTATATACCATTGGAAAGCTAATTCTGAGCTCCATCTGATGATTTCACCTGCAATATCATATGAGCCAAACATTATAGACAAAAATCCCTCCCAAATTTGGACTAGTTTTTTACCACAAGACTTCAAGGACTGAATGACATTTTTGACAAGTAAATATTTAGGCTATGACACCTAGTGATTCATAGGCTAAATTGACCAAAATGAATAGTGAGAAATAAATACCAATGATTCCTATTATAGGGCTCTAACACTTTCTTTGATGGTTTCTATAATTGGAGCACATATACCACTGAAATTCTTGATAATTTTTATATAAAAACTTGTCAATCCATGAAAACTTCTTACCTATGAAATGCTTCTTGGGGTTGGGCAATTGATTATGGACTTCACTTTTTCCTGATCCATCTATAGTCCTTCCATTGAAATCACAAAACCCAATTACAATAGTTATGTTTTCATGAAACTGCAGTTCTTTAAATTGATTAACATTTTTTCTTGTTGCATTCTTCTTCAAAACCATCTAAAGATGTATTAAGTGCTCTTCCTTTGACCTACTATAAATTAGGATATCATTAAGATAAACCGTGACAAATTTTCCAATGAATTCTTTTAAGACCTCATTCATTAACCTTATAAAGGTATTGGGAGCATTGCTAAGTCCGAAGGGAATTACCAATCATTCATATAAACCATTATTAGTTTTAAATGATGTTTTCCATTTGTCACATTCTCAGATTTTGATATGATGATATCCACTTTTAAAATCTATTTTAGAAAAATATGCAGCACCACTTAAACAGACTATGAGATCGTCAATACGAGACAATGGAAACATGTACTTGATTATGATTTTGTTGATTGCTCGAGAGTTTGTACACATTATCCATCCGCCATCCTTCTTTGGAGTTAACATTGTTGGAACAACACACGGACTTAAGCTTTCTTGGATGAGACCCTTATCCAACAATTCCTACACTTGATTTTTAATCTCTTCATTCTCCCTTGGAGTCATTCTGTAGGCTTCTTTGTTTGGAAGGTTGGCACCTGGAATGAGATCAATATGATGGATGATCCTTCTAATGGGAGGAAACTTATCAGGAAAGTCATCCACTAGAATATCAATGAATTCATTCAACATATTTTTAATTCTTCTGGAAGATCATTCAGATTTGTGCTTGTGAGGACTACCTTTGGCTTACCGATCAAAGCAAAATTTATCTCCTCATATTTGATTTCTTGAAGGAACTCTTTTCCACTAAGTAACATTACCTTGGATTGGTCTTCTTCCGGTGCTTTTACATCCTTTAAAGGCAAGAGTACATGCTTTTCTCCATCCTTTTCAAAAGTATAGGTGTTGCTCCTTCCATCGTGTATTTCTTTCATGTCGTATTGCCAAGGTATTCCAAGTAGAATATGACACACATCCATAGGAATAACATCACAAAGAACTTGATCTTTATAGCATCTTATCTAAAACTCCACTTCACATTGCTCATTAACTAGTATCTGATGTCCCTTTTGCAACCACGAGACTTTGTAAAGAGTAGGATGTTTAGTTTTCCTTAAATTTATTTTTTCTACCATTTATGTAGATACTTTATTATCAATACTCCCATTATCAATAATGACTTTACAACATTTTCCTCCTGATTTTCCTTTGTGTAGATTCCTTTACTTCTTTAGGATACTTTAATAAAGTTATTTTCGTCATTAAGGATTCACCAGTTTTAGGTGTATTTTCATGTGTAGAGGATTTTACACTTTCCATATCAGTTTCTGCCATATGTATGCTACCCTGACTAGAAGATATTTCTGGACATTAATCAGATTTACGGAAAACTTTATTACATGTATAACAGCTTACCACAAAAATATCTACCTCTACCTCTTTGATATGGTCTTCGTCCTTTGAAATCTCCTCTTGATGATGATTTTGCCTAATGTGAATTGTTGCCTTCTTATTTTTGAATGGGAAGTCTCCTGCTTGAATATCCTCTGCTTGATTTTCCTCTACTCGATGATCCTCTACTTGATTGTCCTCTACTCGATGGTCCTCTGATTGATTGTCCTATGCTCCTTACTATACTTTGTCCTCTTCCTTTCTGACTCTGCTTCCTTGCCAGTTTCTCTTCTATCTTAAGGGCTATTTGGTAAGCTTCTTCAATAGTTTTCAAAGACAAAATATCTAATTCATATTGTATTTCAAACCTTAGTCCATTAATATCTAGCTAGGTTTTCATCATCCACTTCCACATGACCAAACCTTATGCTTAATATATATAATTCTTTTGTATATTCTTTTACAGACATGGATTCCTGCTTAAGATTCCACATCTTTCAAAAAAGATTTAATTTATAGTCTCAAGGAATAAATTTACCTTTGAGCTTGGCTACCATCCAATCCCAACTAGCAATCTTCATTTTGCCTTCATTTCTCCGCTCATCTTGCACATTGTCCACCATAGTGCAACATGTCCTTTTAATCTGGTCACCACAAACTTAACTTTCTTATCTTCAACTACATTTTCATAGTCGAAATATTTATCCATGGTGTTAATGCAGTCGTTCAGTGCTTCAGAATTTAAGTTTCCCTCATACATAGGCACTTCCAATCGTGGTTTGTTGCTTGATCCCACAATCATCTTGACCATTTTATCTTTTGGAGTTTCTTCTTCAACCTCAACTTTTTCTTCTGAGTTTTCTTCTACTTCGATAATATCGCCAGTGTCGACGTCTCTTCTGCGTATTGTCTCCAATGCATCTAATCTCGTTCGAAGATGTCTCAATTCATCGAATAAGACTTGGTTGGACGCTGGTCTTCCTCAACCAATTCCAGTTCCCCTGACTCCTTTAACTCTATGTGCCATCTTTATCTTCTAGTTAAAATAAGAGCAACATCTCCATAACTTACAAATTCTTTACTTAAGTTCTTCCCTTTTAATAAATGACCAAAACACCTTCTTTTAATATAAATAATTTATCTTGAAATGAATAATTTTATGACTTTAATAAAATATTATAAAATACCTTTATGCAGCACCGACAATCATCCAACATTAAGAATTTGCATTATATAATAATCTCCACTTATATAAAGTTACATCCAACTTTAACCATCTCCACTTATATAAAGTTTATTTTTTCCACTTTCTTAAAACTATCAACGTGAACTTCACCTCAACTTTATTTTAAATGGGTGAAAAAAGAACGTGGTGAATTACGCAGATATCTAAAGCAAAGCACACTACCCAATAATTTTAATATGTCTCCTCAGTGTGATTTAAACTTTGGACTTCACCAAATTTCCAACATAAACTACGCAAGACTTCTGTTGTTCCTCTGAAATGATAATAGTCAATTAATCATGCCAAAGCATCTAAGATATTTGTTTTAGGGGTTTTGGTTTTGGTTTTTATGGAGGACCAATACATAGAACAAACTGTAAAAATGATGTAGTAACTCTTTTAGATTGTACTAATTGTTATAGACATTTTTGTGCCTTATAGCATTGAGCATAAAATGTCCATAATCCAAGGGATCCAAAGTCCCTAAAAGAGTTGTTCTTGCCCCTAAAGGAACAAGGTCAACCAATGACAGCTTCTCCCGGAAGTTCTCCACCAAAAACAACTCAAAAACAGTCAATTCAGGATCAATTCAGAAGCTCTTCTAGCTACCTGCGTTGCAGTGCACCCAAGTACACTAGCTGGGTGCGTTGCAACGCACCTAAAAGCACTACCAGGGTGCGCTGAGCGGGAAATGACAAATGGAAAACTCATTCAACGAGGTGGAAAGACCCTGGAAGCTTCCAGAATCTTCTCCAATGACACTTGCCTCAGTGAATTCGACTAGTGATGAGTAAGAGGCTCTCAACCTCCAAGTGGAAGCAAGAACTGATAGAGAGAAGCCACAAGTCAAAACATAAGCTGAATCATCCTCTCTGCTTACATCTATATATGGATCTCTCACCCAGAGGTTCAGGAGGCTGGAATTTTGTAATTTGCAGAGAATTTCTGTTGGTTTGAGATTGAGATTAGTACATTGGGTGATTTATGCTTTGTTGGAGGAGAGGAAGGGATTCCTTTGCTAGGAGGTAGATGCTAGATCGGAACTCACTTGGTTGTATCTCCTCTTGGACTTTCTTATTCTATCAATAAACTATTTGAGTTTCTCCTACATGTTGTGTATCAATGATGTTTTGTTATGCTTACATGTTTAGCTTAATCTGATCTTGAGCTTTTTATGAATGTATATCTATATCTTCGAGTAGTTTCTCTCTCTTGTGATCTTGCAGGAATTCGGTGAAGCTGGGCCGGTGAAGGAGCAAGGAGCTGAGAGCCACTGAAGAGAGGAGTGATTGGATCAACAAAATAGCGGAAGACACAGGTTAGTTACATCCTTTCTCCTCATTTACATTTCACAAAGAAGAAATACTCAATTAGTTTTCCTTGTTTGTTGCTAGGGCACTATCACACCTTAGAGTGGGACAGGGGCATTCTGAATGGATACTTTTCCCAACAACAAATTGTCGACTCCGCTGGGGATCGTATCTTGTTAGTTTATTTGTGTTTCTATTGTTGTTCTTCTCATAAACTCAGGAGTGCCGAATCGAAATGCATTTGCCATTTTCAAATGCAAAGTAGAGATCTGCCACTCTAGTCCACTCACTGGGCCTATTTTTATGATCTGAACAGCTGATCCACAAGTGCTTTAACAGCCCTTTGTGATAGATCTTAGTCCTCCTTTAAATCATCCCTCTAATTGTACCTAATTGATAGCTTTTATCCGGCCAAAAACTGTAGATTAAACTGCAAACCGTGACCCAGAACCCAGAAAAAACTCTCGTTTCTGCTTCAGCGCAGACTCTGTGAAGAGGTTCTGCATTTCAACGCAGGTCCCGTGAAGGATACCTGCGCTGAAGTTCACTTTCTCTGTGCTGAGGGTGCGCTGATCAGCCCTTGCCTTGTGCAGCTGTGGTTCCCTGCTTCCTTTTGCTCAGTTTTATCTCTGTTTTTTGCAGCCTGTTATCAGTCAGTGTACCTATCTGAAACCCCTTTTCTTTGCCTCAATTCCGCCTCAGTTGTATAAAGAAACTATGTTTGTTCTTTGTGTATTTGTTACATCATTTGCAGTTTCCCATTACAAAAGTAAACTAGTCATACTGTCGCCCTTGGATCTAGACCTGTCGTAAGTGTCGTTTTGATCTTAGGAGTGAGATTTTTTGCTGTTCACAGTTGATTAAGCTTTTACTTTTGTCGTTTGGTTTGAATTTATGCATTTCTAGTGTCGAAACAAGTAAATCATAAAGTGTCGTAATCGTCTTTTTGATTTCGAAAAAGGAGCTTGTTTATGTTTTCACTTGAAATCGAATTCAAATTTGTACAACAGCTTTCTTTTTAGGCATCAATATTAAGAAAGCGAAAACAAATACATGCATATGTGCATTTGCATTTTGATAGTTTGCATGCTTTGATTTAGGAAAAGTGCATTTACAGTGTGCTCTATGCTCTTTGAGAAACGATTGTGTCTTTCTTTTCCCCTTGTAGCTAGGATTTTCATTGTTGAAAAGATATAAAAGCTTGCTTATCATCTTTAGACTGCATTTAGGAATTGTATCATACATCTCGTGGTGATCCAAAAAGGCAAACTTCTAAGAAAGATCAACCTAAAATAAATTGAATGAACTTAACAACACTTTGTAACTTAATGCACAACATAGAGGTCTAGGCTAGAGACGTGTTCCGGCGTCGTAAAACCTGGTGACTGTCGATCTCGTTGATGGTTGGGTGATTCCTCCTGAGAGACGATAAGCGCCAGTACGGATTGTGCTCCCACGTACCGTCGAGTATATATTGGGAGACCCCTATAGGCATGTTGAGGGCCCCGAAATCGGGTCAACAACAAGGGGGATACCCACCCGGTCGGGAACCTGGTTGGCGGCTCCGTGCCCGTTTGGAGTAGCGGGTCCGACTGGGGATAATGGGACCAGTTTCCCAATATGACGGGTGTGTGTGTGTGTAGAGTTTGATGGTATTGATTTAGGGGTATTTTAAGCTAATTTAATTCTAACTTCTAAACTAACTCTATGCTATTGTAATATAATGAAAAACAATACATCTAATCTACGCTAACCCGGGGTAAAATTCTTTCATTATGCGATCTAAAAAGATTTCGAACAATAGCTGGTAATAAAGATCATTCAGCTATCATAAGAATATAAATCAATTAAGATGAACCATTCTGCATAAGAAGTTAGGCAAAACAGTTGTGAACAGCATATCGCATAATTAGTTATTCATATGTCAAGAACAAATAAATGACTCCACTGTACAGAAGTGCCAAATGGTAATACACACATTCATACATTAACATATAAAGAACTCAACTGCATATCACTTTAGGAATACAAGCAGAAATTAGTCAAGAGATAAAAGTACCATTTATGACTGATTTCACTAATAAACTTCAAGCAATAACGATTTATTTCTACTTGTTCTAATATCTGATAAGAGTACAGAAGTGCAACATCAGTAACAGACATTAAAATGCAAACATAAATAAATCTCGATCCATCCATTCATCAAAAACCCCCTCCGAGGGTGCAAAAGTGCATGTTCTGAGGACAAGTTTTGTGACAGATTTCCGGACCCTTCTCCAAATGCCATGAGAAGGGTTAAATACTACTAACTAATTAATCTTAATTACACAAATTTAGGGAACGGCTTCAAATGACCGCCCTTTTACTAAAAGCAAATTTATTTCTAAAAATCAAATCTAATTTCTAACCATTTCTGTATCTGCTACTTAGTGCTGTAAGCAATGCGCTGTTCGCCCTGAAAGAGTCAGTTGGTTGTCCTTTCCTTTTGTTCGAGCTTGAAAATTAGAAACAACAAGAGCTGGCACCTCTTTCTAGCAGACTAGAAGATATTTTCGAAAACCTTTCTCTAGCTGGGTGTATTCGCTGTGCGTATACTTAGTACAACCCAGGCTCCTTTCGAACTGATTTTGCTGTTTGCTATTTCGGTTTTCGGTCGTGCGAATGACTCAATGAGTTAGGAGTCGCGTTGTATGGACAATCCCCTGTATCGAGAATTGCTTCCGTTCTTTGTTCCAGCCTTTTCTGGAGCGTCCTCCTTCTATTGCGTTTCACTTTTTTCTTTACCCAGTCTGAGCTTCAAGATCTTTTGCAAACATGCTGCTTTTGTGTGCCTTTGACTCTGAGTCTTAGATAGTCTATTTTCATCAGCGCCTGTTGGGTGATACTCTGGAATCCGCGGTCCTGCTGCATGCGGCATCCATTTGCAGAGGCATCTTCTCTCTGTTACCCCATTGGCGCTTTCCTCTTTTCGATGTTTCCTGCATATAGATTTATATCAGTTACATGTCTTGCAGTTTACGCAAAGAAGAAGAGAAATGACGAAAAGATTGACATGAAAGCATTAAGTTCTAATGAATGCGTAATTCTGACACTCATCATGATTTGACTCTTCGAAAAACGCGATACAATCATTCTTGGATACTGAAGCATGCGATCATTAATTTCCCTTAAGGTGCGCGCTCAACTTTGGGTTTACCGTTTATGTCGGAGAATTCCTGCGATGAGTCCTTTCTGCGATTGGAATCGCAGTATCGAGGACTGCGACGTCATTAAGTGTTATCGCAAATTGCCAATATCGCAGATCGCAGTTTTGTATGATCGCAGATCGCAAGGTCGCAAGATCGCAAGGTTTTCGCTTTATCACTCTGTGCTGCTTATGCGACATTGCGACGTGCGACGTCGCATATCGGCCGTCGGCGATTCCTTAGGTTTTCCCCTTTTGAGCGCTTTTAATGCATGCGATGCGATGGGTTCTCGCGTCGCTCTTTTTCAGTGTATTTATGCGCTTTGGGAAAACGCTTCTCTCTACCTTTGCGACGCGATATAGCTCTTAGGGAGTTAATACAAAAGATTTTTTAAACAAAATATTTTTTGGATTTTTGGTTAAGGGTCCCCCTTTGCTTGATGTTATTACTAATATCAAACAAAGAGTGGGGTTGTTGGTGACCACAACAAGGCATAAAACCTTTATCCTTAGGAAGCCGTGTCGGCCGCCATACTGATCGCAATGCACTGAACACAGCATTCGGGAAGATTGACCGCCCGTACCTTAAAAAGTATTCTGCGGTTTTGCGAAAAGTTTGGCACACCCTCTACCTAGAACTCCAGAGCAGTTCCTTTTGGCCTTTTTCAGACTCTATAACGGAAAAAGTCCATCCGAGCATTTGTCACTTCGGGCTCGTTAAAACATCGAAGGCGACTAGAGTCATCTTTTGCTTTTTATCGACTCTTTAAAATTGAAAAAGCAAGTTGTGTCTAAGCGTCGTTAAAATTTATTTTAAATGGAATAATCATACCCTTTTCCTGCGTTGATCTTTAGGTTGAGAAAATGGAGCCTATCAACCAAGGAATTCCCCTTGGTGGAAATCCTAGTCCCTTCTCCTCTTGGGGAGATGTTGGTGTGCCCCATATGGCCACATTGTCACCTCCAGGACTGACAATTGGCTTGCCGGTCTGGCTCTTCTCAACCAATGTCGTTCAGAACACCACTATTCTTGAACAGTCGAATCAACAGTTAGACCAGTCCAGAGTTACCCACTAGCCTTCTACTTTCTCTAATTCTTCCTCTCCTCCTTCCTCTTCGCTTGACGGAACTGGTAAAACAAAAAACCAAGTTCCTAAGGAGAAGAAGGAAAAGAAGAAGAAAGAGAAGAAGAAGAAGGAGCCAAAAGCGACTGGGGGCAAACAAGTGTCGTCTGACAAAAATCCACACACAGCACTGACTAGGCCTAAATCGCCATGTGTCATATGCAAGGGAGACCATTTCCACAAAGATTGTCCCTGCATCCCTCGGATACTAAGGGACTGGTCTCCCCGTTTGCACAATCCGGTGGCATCAACCTCTGATAGCCATGTTGAATGCACACCGTCAACTAGCGAAAGTGAAGTCCTTGGACAAAAAGGGAGAGCTAGATCTCCCTGTAGACTGTGCGAAGGCAACCACGCCATCCACCGTTGTCCCTTCTTAGACGAAGCGAAAAGTGTTTTGGATGATCGTCCGGTTTCACCGTTACGACTTCCTCCTGGATACAAAAAACTCTTGCCGAGTCCTTCGTTAGTTGAGAATCCAGCTGGCCCGCTCAAGTGGTCAGCTGAAGCGCAGGTCATTGAAGATGAACTAGCTGAATCCATACCCGACGAAAGTCAAAAGGTCGAGGTGGCAGTTGACCCGGTCTTGCCTTCAGAGGATTTATCTTCGAATGACACAGTCACTGAGGAGAATAAAGATGACACCATCCAAATTCTCTTCATCAGCACAGACTCCGACAAGCACGGGGGCAATCCCCCCATTCCTTTATCGCAGGAAGGAAGTTCGTCAGAGCGATACCCGGCCGTCTACTCGGTCCCACCACCAAGCAACCTAGTTGTCTCCTTCGACTGGAACCAACTAGGCAGACCCCGTTTGCCAGCAAGCATACCATTCAGAATTATCGTCCAAATATACAGAATGGTCATGGCTGGCACCATCATTGATGAGGGGCATCTGTGAGTATCCTTTCCTCTACTGCTTGGAAAGCGCTTGGTTTGCCAGCGCTTTTGCCTGAAATGAGAAATCTGACAGGCTTTGATAAAGGAACCAGTCGACCTTTAGGGATCCTCCCCAATGTGCCCATAACATTGAAAGGGAAGACCGTTCAAATGAACGTGATGGTCGTTCAAGGACCCTTGGATTATAACCTACTCCTTGGACGAGACTACATATATTGCATGGGAGCCATCGTCTCCTCACTCTTTAGAGTAATGTGTTTTCCGCACGAAGGAAGAGTGGTCAAGCTCGTGGACCAACTTTCATTTCCCGGATCACGCATCGCAAATAATCATATACCATCCCTAAATGGTCTCTTCATGCAAGAAATGTCTCAACCCACGGTCCGTCCTCCCGATGAGCGCGAGTAATTCAGAGGGATATGACTGGAACCCGAGGGCATGCGTCCTGGTCTGCTTCGGCAGGAAAACTTTGGGTATAGGGTAGGTTTCCGCGGGAGAATATGACTAGTCTGTACCCCGTCCGTCTTGGAAGTGGGGTTATTCTAGAATAAGATTCTCTTGTCAAAGTTATCTGAGTTGATAGAACTGAGTCAATCACCTTTGTCTATCTCGGTAGACATTGCCGAAGAAGTGTTTTGTTTGAAAGATTAATAGAACAATCTTTGGGTGACCTGTAAGAGGTAGGCCTCTCTCGTTGAAACAAATGTTTTATCGGACTAAAGTAGGGGTAACCTTGAAACTCTGTTTTATACCTGGGGGCATGCAACCCTTTTGGAGTGCAAGCAAGGGGCGGCTATTTATTTTTTAAATTTTTAGGTCCTCCCTTTAAACCTGTAGGTCTAACCCTTTAAACTCGTAGGATTAGTCGTTTCCGAACTTGCATAACGAAAGGATGCGGGGCATAGCTTTGTAAGGCGCAAGCTCCATAAAAAATGGGATCTTACATGAGACATTCTTATCATATGACTGGATAATTGAGCAGTTTTAGCACATAGTTCATGCTCGTTAAAAAATAAACATAAGATCGAGCAAGTGTTTCAACCCGCGTTTAAGCTCATTAAAAAATGAACTATCCTCCGGTAAATAACCACCGTGAATGTAACATTATCAGCCATTAAAGCCTTGGTCGTGTTTGCACCGTCACCTCCACTTTTCCATTGGCCGATCATTCACCTCCATTTGATTGTTTACCCATTTTGAGGAACAGCTGCGAAGAGTGATTTCACTAGCCATCCTTGTGACACTGCCGTGATTGGAAAATTCCAACCCTTACCTGGAATCAGCTGCTACCCTTTTTATCACTCGTTCCTCAAAAGACGAGTCTTCTTTAAGCTCTTTTCATCTGACTCGTAAAATATGAAAAGATTGCCGAGTTTTGGCCTTCCAGCTCGTTAAAGGGACCGGAAGTGCTATCGCTCCTCTAGATTTTAATCTTTTTGGACCTGAGGGATTATTGCACAAAAAGATCGAGCGCTTGTTTTGTTCGGCTCGTTAAAACTATCGAAAACTCATCCCTTCTGTATTTTTTTATACTTTTTCGGACTTAAGGGATTAGATGACGAAAAAGGAACTTTGGAGTTATCTTTACGTACCTTTTTAGACTCTCTAAAAATGAAAAGGGACCGAGTTATCTTTGTCGTTAAACTCGTTAAAAAACATTAATAGCGACAAACTTGTCTTTAGACGAGAACGAGTTTCACTATCGCTAGGCTCGTTAAAACATAGCGATGGGTTTGCCCGAAGGGCAAATTATAGAACAAGCATATGTTATCCTCCTCAAGCTTGACAAAAATAAAGAGGTACTGGTCAGCAATGACTGGGGAAAATTGGGAAGAAACTCAAAGAACTTTTATTGGTAGCAAGTCACTCTTGAACATGACACTTCCACTCCATGCCTGAGTCGGGTTGGGTTGTTTCATTCATCGGTCACATCACCATGGTCTCGCCATACCATCCACCTTTGGGGTAAATGCTACCAATCCATCACATAAGTGTCACCGATATGTTCAAGAGAAGTCATCCAGAGAAGTCAACCGTGTCCCATCCACTACCATACATTATCCTTCATTCTTTCATGACCGCCACCCTGAACCATATATCATCAGATCGTTTTCACCTCCATCAAAATCATTTGCTCCGTTCCGTGTCACTGATGTGGGATACATCAATGCCCTCCTTTGACGGATCGCTTCTTGTCGACATCAGCTCATTATCCAAGAAGTTGATCTAGGAACACCCCCTTCAATACTTTGAAACTTGCATGCCTCAATGGCAAGTTTCTCACTTCCAGCGACAGGTATACATCAATGACCTTCGACCGAAAGATTTTGCGTGGTGTTCGACGCCAAGTCCTTTATTCACACCACGTGAATTGTACTACAGTACCTTGAGGGTCATTTTCATCATCGGTGATTCCTCTCGCGCTTGTTAACAGTTTACATCATTGACTGGTAATCAAGTGATGTCTTTCCATGTTCGACTTCAGAACATTTCTCACATGGATCGACTTGTACTTAGAGTAAAGATCGGATGAGATTGAAGACCCCGGATCTAGTTTCATCCATTCGGGCTGCGATATATATTCAGGAAAAATAAAGACATTGACATGTATAGCATTGTAGCACAGATAATCATCCTACCAAAAGGATGATGATTTCATCAAAATCATCAGTCTACCATCAGACGATTGTCTGTCCTATGTATAGAAAAATGAATTTATAAAGCTGAGCATGGGAATGCCCGCCTCAGCTAGATCATGAAAACAGTAGGAAAAATAATGTATTGTATTGTATCTTATTACAGGCCTCCTCCCAGCATTGAATGAACTTTGGATCCTCCTAATAAAGCATTTCACCCGATAAACGGCCTCATACTTTAGGGGGCAACTGTTATAGACATTTTTGTGCCTTACAGCATTGAGCATAAAATGTCCATAATCCAAGGGATCCAAAGTCCCTAAAAGATTTGTTCCTACCCCTAAAGGAACAAGGTCAACCAATGACAGCTTCTCCCGGAAGTTCTCCACCAAAAACAACTCAAAAACAGTCAATTCAGGATCAATTCAGAAGCTCTTCTAGCTACCTGCGTTGCAGTGCACCCCAGTACACTAGCTAGGTGCGTTGCAACGCACCTAAAAGCACTACCAGGGTGCGTTGAGCGGGAAATGACAAATGGAAAACTCATTCAACGAGGTGGAAAGACCCTGGAAGCTTCCAGAATCTTCTCCAATGACACTTGCCTTAGTGAATTCGACTAGTGATGAGTAAGAGGCTCTCAACCTCCAAGTGGAAGCAAGAACTGACAGAGAGAAGCCACAAGTCAAAACATAAGCTGACTCATCCTCTCTGCTTACATCTATATATGGATCTCTCACCCATAGGTTCAGGAGGTTGGAATTTTGTACTTTGCAGAGAATTGCTGTTGGTTTGAGATTGAGATTAGTACATTGGGTGATTTATGCTTTGTTGGAGGAGAGGAAGGGATTCCTTTGCTGGGAGGTAGATGCTGGATCAGAACTCACTTGGTTGTATCTCCTCTTGGACTTTCTTATTCTATCAATAAACTATTTGAGTTTCTCCTACATGCTGTGTATTAATGATGTTTTGTTATGCTTACATGTTTAGCTTAATATGATCTTGAGCTTTTTATGAATGTATATCTATATCTTCGTGTAGTTTCTCTCTCTTGTGATCTTGCAGGAATTCGGTGAAGCTGGGCCGGTGAAGGAGCAAGGAGCTGAGAGCCACTGAAGAGAGGAGTGATTGGATCAACAAACTAGCGGAAGACACAGGTTAGTTACATCCTTTCTCCTCATTTACATTTCATAAAGAAGAAATACTCAATTAGTTTTCCTTGTTTGTTGCTAAGGCACTATCACACCTTAGAGTGGGACAGGGGCATTCCGAATGGATACTTTTCCCAACAACACTAATAGATAATTAAATGGCTGCTATTTGACTTCACACAATGATTTGAATTTAGAAGGTGTTTAGAAAGAATAGCAAGGAGGTATGATTAATTTAGATTTTAAACAGAAAGATAAATCATCATAAGTGGGAAAACATTTGTCCAATGTTCAAAAGTTAAGCAAACTATGCTTAAGATCACATAAGACGCTGACAATTTTATGATTTAGAGGGAGATTTTTAGACAGACAGTCCAATATCTCAGTCTCTTTATGATACTAACTTCAGAAAGGAATTTTAAGAATAACTGTAACACATTTATTCTCACATGATATCTCTGTAAAACTTAAACATATGCAGAATAAACATAATGAATGAAACACATGAAAAACTTACAGAAGAAAACGAAACTATATGAGACCAGAATCCTTTGCTTTATTATCAGTGATCTAGAAACAGCTTGTACATCAATGCTTTTATAAAATTTCTTATGAATGGTACCACCTTTAATAACTCATAGAAGAGAGTTATTTATACAAGTTCTAAAAAAAATATCCTAAATTGATTACAGGATAGCTTGAAAGAAAATAGGAAAAGAAAAATTGATGCATGATGTGTCCCTATTAGATAGGAAGTTGTTGATGATTGTTCCTTCAAAATCTATTGTTGTTGTCTTCTTGTTGGAATGAAAAGTTAATCAATTTTTTCACACAATTGATCCCACCTTTTCTCACTAGGTATCTCGAGATTTACCATCCTTCTAAGTATCTCATCAACTTTGTTATATCTCTCAAAATTGGGTTTGGTGAGAAAAAGATGACCAATTTCATATTTAATGGAGAGGTCTAAGCTTAAAGCTTCCAAAAACTCCTTGCCAGTAATCTTCCTTTTTATCCCTGCAAATTGACTGTTGTCTGCTGCAATGGTATAAAGCCTTTCACAGTATTCCTCCAATTTTACTAGCTGATCATTTGATGATACTATCTCTGGTAAAACTTTCTTATGTAATATACTAAATTTAAAGTGAAACCTCTTGACTGTAGTGTTCAAAGCATCACACTTTGTTTTTAGTTGAGTTAACATATTCTTCTTCACTAGGACTTTCTTAATTTCAAAAATAGTAGTTGTCCTATCTGGAATGTTCATTTCTTGTAACTACTGCCTAGTCTTAAAATTCAGTACCCTGATCATTCCTGATGCTTCTTTGGGTTTTGTGCCCAATGCTGTCTTTTGGGTCTCTATCTCTATCCTGCATTCAAAAATTAGTTCTTGCTGCTCAAAAATGATTTGTATGGATGGCCATACTTCTGTTATAGAGTGACTACTATCTAACCATATATCTTCTTTGGCGTGGGCCAAAGTGTCTGCCATTAGAGTCTTGCTTTATAACTGTTTAACCTTGAGCTCTAACCTATGTGACTTTTGCATTTCTTCTACATACAAGGTATCATTTTTTACCTTTTGTGAATCCATGGCTTGGAACTTCTGGAGTAACTTATCATTTTGTTGTTTTAGTTCTTGTAGCTCCTGTGATAACCTTGTTGTTTCACCTGTTGCTAAAGACGAAGCAATGTTAGTAGGAGATGAGCTTAAATTTGCACCTGTCATTGGAATTGTTGTCACTGAGGTCACAACAAGTTGTGCTGTCTCTTTTTCCTTGAGAAGTTGTTCTATCTGCTCCTCCATTTTCTTGATCTGTATGTTTTGCTCAATAATGAGCTTTAACATCTCCTCCCTATGTTGTTCATTTTCTGCCATTTCTTTGGTCTGTGGATCCTCAGTTGAAGGCAGCTTCAATTGTTTCTTCAAGGCTGTAATCTCAACATTCTTCTTTTGCAGTATTTCTTCAATTGCTTTACAGTCCTGGGGATCATATCCAATCTTGATAATGATATCTTCTAAAGATTTTAATTTGTTATCCTTAGACAAGGATGACAACTTTTCAATCTTAAGTTGTGACTGTACATTGGACAAAGCAGTTCTAAGCTTGGAAAGAGACATGGCAGTTGTGGTCATTGTTGAAAATAACATCTCACTTGATTGCCTATGCAAATCCATTTGATCAATGGGATGTATCTGGTTTACATCAAATGAGAAGATGGTCTTCTTGTAGTTTGTTGTGGATTTAGGAAATGGAATCTGAGCCTACAAAAATTCCATTTGCATCCTTCCTCTTTCATTGTTGAAGACAAAGAGAAGTTTATGTTAAGAAGTGGATGTCTGTTTCCAAAACTGACTGTAAACTTGAGATTTAAGACTTTCATTATTTTGCTTGATTTCCAAAAATGTTGAGAAGATATTAGTATCCCCTGCTGAGCTAGTCTCAGTTGATTGGATAATCTCCATAGGTTCAGTTGAAGAAGTAGAGGGAGGCTTGGGATCAGTGGTCCCTGCTGATGAAACATCTTCCAATTCTCCAAGATAAATTGTCTCTGGTGGCTTGCTTCCTGATGACATTGACAACCTAGTTTTCAATTTATTTTGTAAGATATAGTATTCTTTACCTGGTTCTGTAGCTGACTGAGTTTCTTCTCCGCCTCTTTTATGTTGAGTGCTCTGTGTAGCTGGAGTCTTTTTCTGAGGATTTGATATAACTAGTTCATCAGCTTCTATGAGAGTACCTTCAGACCATTGTTCTTGGTTCATGAACTTCTCCAATTCTGGTCCGGGAGTATGGTTGTAAGGTGTTGCCTTCAACTGCACTCTAAGAGCTGAATAATCCCAAAAGGATCATTAGACCAAGTGAAGCTTGGCTGGAGGTTCATGTTCTTTAGCAATCTATCTGCTTCTGTACCTGCAGACCTAGTGTTACAGATGAAACTCCCTACTTTGGCTTTGAGTTTAAACTGTGATTTCTTCTTGCCTGAGACAAAATGGACTTCATCCATATTTATCATTTGCCTGATGTATTCCAGTGAGAATATTCTCATTGGCACATACTTAGGCAGTTTGTATGGAGCCAACTCACTGCCATAGATCCTAATCTCAGTGTAATTCTGGTATAGGTACCAGTCACCAGTCTTGGTTTGCTCTGATAGGTGTAGTGTCTTTTTAATTTCTTCTCCAATTCTGGGCTCTGCCTGGCTGTTGAGTAATTGGAGAACTAGATGTATGAAGGAATCAATGAACTGGGAGAATGTAAAATTTAATGATCCTGCTCTTACTAGCTTTGTCCAGTGAATCACTGATTGATTCACTCCCTGCTCATCTTGTCTGTTCAGCTGAATAGGCAATAAATCTCCATGTTGAAACAAAATTAGATGAATTATAACTAAACTGTACCTGAATACTCCATGTGTGGTCAAATTCATAAATTTTTCATGTATATTATTAGCCAAAAAGTGGCTATAATTATACATGAAGGCGGGTTGATATTCTTTGCTAAAGATAGAAAAGAATCCAAGGATGGATTCATCAACAAATTGGTCATTTTCATAACCTAGGAGGTGTGATAACAAAGAGATAATGTGTCTAGTAGCCTCAAAGAAATAACAAAGCATGAGGATGATGACCTAAGTGCTAAGATAGTAGTAATGAAAAGATTTATAATGGAATAAAAAAAATTACATTTAAATGGGCATAGGACTGTAAGTCCTATTAAAACATGTGTACCCCTGGTAAATTACTGGTAAAGTTTGAATGTAGACCTATGTAACATGGGGGAGCACGAGCCCATGGGGCTTTGGATTGACGGTAATGGATGCGCTGTTAAGGCACTCCATGCAACAGGTCACCGGTTCAAATCCCTGTGGGTACTCAGGTAGTCTTAACTAGAAAAAAAAAAAAAAAAAAAAAAAAACATGGGGGAGCACGTAGCATGTGGGATTTTTAGATAGCATGTAGAATTTGTAGTTACTATGACTATAAGCTTTAAGGGGGGTAGGGCCTAGTGGTGACGAGTGTTGGCTCAATTCGGTTGTTTGGATGGATTTTTCCAAGGGAAACCCCAAGTCAAGTTTAAAGTAGGGATTGTTAAGTAAACTTGACTTAGTGAAAAATTTAAGGTTCGTAGGCTAACAATTCTGGTTTTGAGTACTGGGTGTTAGTGTCCTTTGGTATGGAGCCCATCGTAGTATATGTGATGAAACCTTTAAAAGGATTAGTGCTTCTCCACTATAATGTGTTAGAGTTTTGTGGAGAAGGGTCACTTCACTTGCTTGAGATGCTCGCCAACTTAGTTATAATAAAATTAACGATAAAACAAATATAGATTTCTGAATTCAGGGTTTTGTGATCCATAATGAATTAAGAAAAGTCTTTCGATAGAAATCATATAAGAGAAATTTTTGGCCGACGCATTTCGAATCAACAAATGTGGTTCATCATCAAGACCAGATGAAGACGCAGACCATGGCAAAGGCTTAAATAGAGAACAATGTAGAGACCATAATTTCAAGTAACGACTAGTTTTTGAAACCCGGTATTTTATTGTTGACCTTATTTTATTTAATATATTAAAAACAAATATTATTAAGTAACGACGATATTCAACGACTAGTTTTTGAAAATAATATTTAAATTATGATATTAATTTATTAAAAACAAATATTATTAAGTAATGGCTATATTAAACAGCTAGGTTTTGCAAATAATATTTAAATTAATTTATTAAAATCAAATATTATTAAAAAATTCTATTACTCGAAAAAAAAAGGAGAGTCAAACTCCAAACAAGGAGGGAAGTCAAGAATTATAAAAAAGAGTCAATACCCTAATCGAGACAAGATCACTTAATAAATAAAAATAATTAATGGAAAATAAATAAAATAAAACAAAAATATACACAAGTCTATATATATATATATATATATATATATATATATATATATATATAAGTAATCAATAAATAAAACAAGGTGGACAATAAAATATGGGGTTGAGGCCCATTAAAAAAATTAACAGAAATATACTAAGAGGAGTTAAGCACGAATAGGATGATAAAATACTTAAGAAAACACAAAGGATCAAGAATATAAACTCTAAAGAAGAATAAATCAACAACAAATACTATAAAAATAACACCAATACATACATAGATAAATAAATAAATAAATAAAATCCCGAAAAGAAACCTAAAAAACTAGAAGGACAGGATAGGGACCCAACTTCTACTAATAATCCAACCATCGTCTCTATTCAAATTGTTGGGTCTTTTTTCGATTTCTAGGGCCTCCCTCAATTTACAATGATGGAAATGACTACCCCAAGCAACGACTTGGGCCTCCTCAATGCAGATGTAATGCTTAGATTTATATGCATTCTCTACCAAAGCAGAGGAGCGGGTCCTACCATGCTTGATGTCAACGCATGTGCACGAATCCTTTGATTAATCGAGCGACCAGTCTCACCAATATAGGTAGTTCCACAAGAGCATGGGATAACGTAAACACCCTTCATATTCTTGGGGTCCACTGGGTCTTTTACAAATCTAAGAGAGCTTCGGATGGTATTTAAAGTCCTAAAGGTTGAAGCCACCTTATGATTCCTTAGGATCCTCACAATCTTGTTAGTGGTCCCTTGGATAAAAGGAAGATGAACACCAAAAATCAATCCTTGGTATCTTTCTTAACAGTAGGACTTTTTTCAACTTTGAGGAAAACCTTAGTACATTGGTGTCTATTATACCCATTATTAAAGAAAACACTTAGGAGAAGTGTTTTCTCTTCATTGAGATGGTTGTCATCAGAAACTGTTAAAGCTCTAGTCGCTAAGGTGTTGAGAACACCAAGCTTTTGAGCTGGGAAATGATGAGAATTAGCATGAAGATATTGTTCCATATGAGTTTTCTTACAAAATACTTGATGAGAAAAAGAGTCATCATCATTCCTTGAGAGGAAAACGTCAAGGAAGGGCAGACTACCATTACTTTCAAATTCCATAGTGAACTTTATGGAACTAGATTGATTGTTAAGATGGAGGAAAAACGTTTCCAACTTTTCCTTACCATAGGACTAGATAACACAAGTGACATCCACAAACCTCTTCCTCATCTCAAGTAAAACATGAGAAAAAACTAAAACCTTTAATTTAAAATCCTCCATAAATAAATATAAATTTATATATATGAAATTATAAATTTATTCAAAATCTTCTGGAATAAAATATTGTTTATATATAAAATTATTATCATTATTTTTATTATATAATTCGTAATCATAAAAAAACAAAACCAAAAGTATAAATATAATAAATTCAAAATAAAACATATCATATTTTAATATAAAGACACCAAAAATATAAATATAATAAATTCAAAATAAAACATATCATATTTTAATATGGAAAGTTTTTATATTCGAATTTAAAATGTCTAAAAGTTAAATTAGATTTTATGAATGACGCCCACTTTTAACAATGTTAAAATATGGACATCAAATATATGATAAAAATTTTGAGCATATTATTATATCTGTGGCATACACTATATATAGTGTTTAATTTTTGGTTTGATTACAAAAATTTGCATCCATTTGTAAATTTAACATTTTTATATTTCAATTTATTATTTTTAATATTGTTTAAATTTATTTATTTTAATGTGATTAGTTACATTTTTATTGTACAATAATTACAGTGTACACTCAAATAATTGATTACATAATAATCAAGTACAAACCATTGTGAAGTTTGAGAATAAGACGACATTCCGAGTTTCAAAGTCCAATAGGGTACAAGACATGGACCCTCCTAGTATACACGTGTACCACTCCATCTAGATCCGAGCACAAGAAAACATTAAAAAGCAATTCAATAAAATAAGTAAATGGATAATTCACTCTTACAATTAAAATGAGTCTACAAATTCAAAAATACCAAAAAAATTACGTAAATAAAGTACACAATTGATTTTCATATTAAATCCGTGAAAACAAGTGGAATCATTTATAAAATGCCTGCATTGTATCGTGCTATGGCGCTCAATAGAACATGACACCGTTTCAGACAGTAAAGGACTAGATTTATCCTTTGACCTATATTAATTTTAATTTAATTGAGTGATAAAGTGAAAAAACAATAGTTAATTAGATTAAAATATAAAAAGTCTATGTAGTTTTTACTATATAGCTATATTACTGTGTATATTATTATATTAATATATATAACGTTTACGTATAAAATAATCAAAGGGAAATTAATATAATTAATATATATTAATTAATGTATTAAACTAATTAAGTTATCATTTTTATAAATGTTGAATATATGTTAATATAGATTAAAATAATAATAATTAGTTATTATTATTGAGTCCAGAAGTTTATTCTACAACTTAATATGTGTAAAATTAAAAATTTAAAAATAAAAAAAATAAAATAACTATACAAAATATTTAAATAATATTGGCTCATAAAAAAATTTGCAAAAAAAGAAATTAGATCCTTCTCAGCTCATATCAGATCTTTAAAATAGATATATACTACTTTATATTCAAATACACTAATATATATATTAATACTAATACTAATATTATTCTTTCATAATAATAAATATTAACATTATTAAATAATATTATTAATATATTAATATTTACATAGTTATTAATATTTTATGTATGACAATAGTAACTTGGAGGAAGTATCTTCTTACAAGTATCTAGGAATTGATATTCATCACAAGCTCAAGTGGAACTATAACATTGAGAAAATGATTAATGGGATGGAAAGCTTATTTCGGTCTTCAAAATAACCTCGTAATGTGGGATAGAAAGAAGTTCCTCTTTGAAACTTTAGTCACTCCTGTTATCTTATATGTATGTGAGGTTTGGGGTTGCAGCATCTCTAGAGAATCCTGGAGAAAGATTGAGCAAATCCATAAGCGTTTTATAACATATGACCTCAAAATTAAAAGCAATACACCCTATCCTATTCTCCTTATAGAAGTGGGTCTTTCCCTATTGAGAGCCTAGCTATGACTAGGCTTCTGTTGTACAAGCACAAACTCAATAACATAGGAGACCATAGACTTCCTAAGCTAGCTTTAAATTCCAGCCAAAACCACCTAAGGCTCAAACGAGGTTGGTCTAAAGACATCAGGGCCTGGTTAAACAATTGGGAGATCGACAAGAATGTTGCATTGCAAAACATTAGTAACATTAAAAATATTGTTACTTCTAAGTTCAAAGAAAAAATGTGGTGTGAGAAAGATTTAACAGCTAAAAGAAAATTAAGATATTATAAGGAGGTCATCAACCCCACCCTAGAAGATCAAAAGCATTTCTTTGTTTTAACTAGCTCAAAGAAGAAAATTAATATAGCCAAGATTAGAACGAACTCTCATGAGCTCCATAGTGAAATGGGTCGTTGGGCAGTTCCTAAAACACCATGGATGGAAAGTATCTGCCATGTCTGTGAGAATATGAACATCGAGGATTAAAATCACTTCCTCTTAGTGTGCCTGGTATACAACCATATTAGATCTCAATTTCATAATCTTTGTTGCAACAGTGACCTTCCTAGCCTTTTACGATGTCAAAATTATAGTGAGCTCAGGAGGCTTCTTTCCAAGCTTTTTGAGCATAAGAATAAAATCTTAAATCGAACTAAATAATTTGTTTCTTTAGGTCCAATAGACCAAAATTTGGTCTTAGTGGACATTAACCATCATCATCATTAATAATATTAACGTAAATTAACACTAAAAATTAGTTAATATTATTTATATTTGAATTATTTTTAGTTAATATTATTTATATTTGAATCTAATTAATACTAATATTAAAATTAAAGTAATTAATACTAATATTAATATTAAAGTATTAATAATATTATGATTAATTTAAAAAATCATTATTCATCTATCAAATTACAACGTTACGTGTTTAATTTAACTGAGCAGCAGGTACTCATGTAGCTGGTTAGAAAATTAATATAAAATATATAGTAAATATTAATCTGACAAAGACTTGCACCATAGTTTAAACTATGGCAGCTTCAAATTTTCTAAACCAAACTCCGCATCAAGTAAGAACATGACGCGTTCGTATCTTAAAAGCGGGATTACAAAAATCACTTTGCTCATAAAATGGTTAAACAAATTTTACAGGGTAAAAAAGTGTGATTTGGGCATGGAGAATCTATCTCGAAAATTGTGTGGGTACGTCACTTTGCACTCAAAAGGAGGGACAACCTTGAAAACTAGAAATAAAAAATGATTCGCATGCTTTGCGGCGGGATTTACTTAAATTTAAATTTAAGTAATCTTTCTTCTTCTCATATGTAATTTAATCAATTTATCTTTAACCTATAATAAATGAAAAGGTTAAAAGTATTTTAAATTTTAGTAATTTTTTTATAAATTATTAAATATAAATATAAAAATCTCTCTGTAGGTTTTCGTTTGAAATATATTATTTTATTTTATTTTTTATTATAAAAACTAAATATTTTATATTACAAAACTTGCGTTTGTGAATTTTATTGTTTCAATCTTTTAATAGATTTCAAGCAGCGTTTTGTTTTGTTTTGTTTTTTGTTTTTTTTTTTTTTTTTGTCTTTATGGGCTTTTTGAACTATAATTCTGCATTATAACTTTTATATATTCTTAAAAATTTACCCAAAAACAAGATATACTTGCAATACATAGATAATAGGAGAATTAAACAAGCTTTGAAGGCTCGTCTTCATCAGTTTCAGTTCGGAAGACTATTTTTCCTTTATTCACTCATGCATCCATTATGTCATCACCAAAGTGTTTGTGCTGTTCCTTGATGTTGGATTCTATCTTTCCAAAAAGAAGTTCTTGGACATCTGCAAAAAGGCCACAATTGGAGAGCTCTACAGTGCTAGACATTAGTTTTGCCTCCAACCTAATAATTTTTCTTTCCACCTTTCCCTCAAGGCTTTCAAGTTTTTCCTTTATCATAGCAACACTTACATCTCTTTCTCTCTCCTTAAGGTATATCCTATGAGAGAGAAGGTTTATTCATCCCATCAACAGTTTGAATAAGAAATCCACAATTTTCTTCCACTGCACCAGTTTGGGCTACAAGGGATGGTCCCCTTCTAACGCCTTCACCAAGCAATCCCAAAGTGCACAAATGTGTGAAGAACACCATGATAAATGGAAGAGAGGTGACCTAAGGTCTCGCAAAGAAAACATATATAAACCATCCTCATCTGTTCTCCCAAAAATGCACTCCTTTGTCACCATTAAGACTAAATCTCCATTAATCTTCGAATATATTATAGGCTGGTCCTTCTAGAGGAACTAAAACAACATTCCTTTCATAGTATATATGAATACCTGTGGGAAGGATTGAGATCTACCTTGCTCCATTAATATGCCGAGGTGGAATCCCATAGCACCTAGGATTAGTGTCGTCTAACTGTCTGCTATCCTGGCCTTATCAAGTAGTTGGAGAATAGTGTTGTGTACTCGAAATTACCATGTACCAATTTGAATTATTTTAAGCCTCCAAGTGGTCTCTCGTTGAACATCATGACTATTCTGTTGTGCATGCAGAGAATTACCCATGACCAAAATTTCAATAAGTTGCCATCCTTGGTGGCTCTTTGATCCAAACTCATTCTCATTGGGTCATGGCACGAGTGAAAATTCCTTGTCATATCCATTAATTTCGATGGTCCCATTTTCCAACTCTGCTCCAAGGTTAGCCATTCCATTTGCCTCTCCATTTAATTATCTCAGAACATGAAAGAGGGAAAAACAAGTGCCAGTTAATATCTCTAACAAAATTAAACTTTTGGAATCCCTATTCCATATTGTCCCATTTGTTAGTCCTTACAATCTCCTAGACTAAAAAGGAAATCGACAAGGGTAACCTCAAACCACTTCAGCTCAATAGCTAGCCCTATTGAGCATGAGAGGGATCTCTCTAAAGTCTCTTATCAATGATATGACTTTAAAGCAAATGAATCTTAGTCTAGATATATATATATTTGTTTGTGAAAAAAATAGTTTTTAAAGGGTTTGCTGAACTTAGGGTTTGGGGCCACAAGTAGGTCTACGCTATGGGAATATAGGAGCAAGCATAAGAAGGAGCTAGATGTCAGAAGCCATGGTGTAATTGGAGTATTCTGTCAGTGTAGTATAGAGGATATAGAAAGGAAGAAACTAATGAACATTAAAAGATTATTTCATTAGCTTAAGAAGACAAAACATATAACCATGAAACCTAGATAACAGAGCTTGATAATACAATAATTCTGAGTATTTTATCACAAGGTATTCATAAAGAGAAGAAATATAATGTATGCAAAGATGTTTAGACCATGATAAAACAAAAGAGTGAAGCACAAACACCATGAACTCATTGTGCTAGAGTTCCTTGAAAATAGTTGCAACCTGTATCTGTATTAGCTGAAAGATGATTACAATGCAAGCCTTCCTTTACAAAAAGTTCAACCCTCTTCTCCTGAGGTGAAATAGTATTTATAGACTCTCCTGACCTCTTTCCCACCTTCAGGAGTCGAACTCCTTGGTGGAGGAACTGACTCCAATATTCTCTCAACCAACAGGTGAGAGTGAGAAGGTGTAACTCAAACACCTCATGAAGAGTTTGATTAGGAGTTTTCTTCTTTTATGAGGCCTAATGAACATAAAAAAAAACCTATGATATGCATTAATTCATGCCTACATCACCTAGCCTCGTAACTTGTGCCATTACAAAGAGAATCTTGACTTGGACCAAGTTTGACTAGAAAGTAGAAAATTTAAATAGTGAAATTTTACAAATAAAAACATAGAAAATGCAAAAGCACAGCGCCAAATTTGAGTTGATTTTCAAGTCTAGTTTCCAGAACAGTTTGAATTTTTGAATTTGGAGCATGGGAAGACCTTCAAAAATCTATTCTACCAAGGTCACTCCAGACGCGCAGCGCCTGTCAAAAAATGGTCCAGAATGCTAGTTTTTTGCCACTTTTTTGCCTTTTTCTCCCAAAATAAGCCACCTATGCAAAATATGGGAAAATGGGTTTTCAGAGGATGCCAAGTCCTTTCCAAAAATATAAACTTTTCCTCAAATGGATGCCTGAGGAAAAATCGTAGTGCCTTGGCCAAATTTCTGAATTTAGACCAAAATTTGCCAAAATACTCAAAATGCTCAGAATTGGCTCAAAATTGGAGGGAAGGTGTAAAAATGAGTTTGTTAAAGCTTCATGGATGCTTCAGCAAGCATCTCTAAGTTTCCCTCATCCTTTTTCTCTTTTTTGGTCTCCTTGAGCTTGTTTTTGAGCTGTTTCACTTTGACATTGGTGATCATGTGTTGAGCTTGATAATGATGTGCCATGTGTTTGAGCATTTGATTATCTCTATTTGCCTTCTCCAAGAGCTTTTCCAAATGTTCATTCACCCTGTTGAGCCAATATTCTTTATCTTGATGTACCTCAAGGGCAATTCTCTCTTCTAGGTCAAGGTCTTCATTGAGCAATATTTGTTTTTGTTCCTCTTGGAAAGCTTCTTTGAGACATCTGGTTCTTGGTATTTTCCTCTTTCCTGTACC
This sequence comes from Pinus tabuliformis, assembly GCA_031772625.1. NCBI lineage: Eukaryota > Viridiplantae > Streptophyta > Pinopsida > Pinales > Pinaceae > Pinus > Pinus tabuliformis. The sequence goes on from CM062816.1 coordinate 31,925,317, forward strand.
CTTTGATCCTTCAGGCTCGCTTCATTCTATGATCTCCTTACCTTTTCCAACCTGCTACAATAACTTGGCTTTTTATTTTTCCAAGATCAACTCTTTTGTCTTGAGTTGGCTGTTTTCTTGTTCTAGGAATGATATAATGAACTTAGCTCTTTCCATGTTTATTTCCAACTCATTGATTTGGTAATCCTTTTCCCTGGTGGTCTACTTCACGATTGAAATCTCATCTTCCTCTTCTAGATCAATGATCTCAAATTCCCACTCAACTGTTTTCTTACCCTTTGCTGCTGATGCCTGCTTTGCCGATGAAGAAGGCTTGGCCCCTTTCTCTTTGTGAGAAGAAAACACAAGCATATGCCCTTTCTTATACACTTTGGTGACCTCTGGCCTAGGTACCTGAATCTTCTTTGCTGGTCTGCTAGATGACCCCATCTTTGTTTTTTGTTTTGGTGCGCTTGTGGACTGAGATGCTGCATTTTCCTCATGCCATTTTAGAGCTGTTTCTAAGAAGGCTTTCCAAGCCATACCCTTCTCTACCAACTGATGAAGGACAATGGTTTTGATGAGATTATGATGGAACAAGCTTGGAGAGTTCTCTTTTTCCTTCAACTGTATTTGTTCAGACATTTTTGAAATACTCCTGAACAAGTAATTGCACATATTGAGTGTCTTTTGAGATGTGAAGTGCATTAAGAGGTGAATGTGATATGCATACAACCTTGAGAATCTACCTTCACAGGTGAAGAGCCTCATGATGGTCTTAATTAAAGGAGCATACTTCTCAAGCAAATATCTGAAAGGCATAAGGTGAGTATGTGCGTCTCTGTATGGAGTCTTTAAGAAGGGCTTGTAGTTTTCAAGGTCTAGATTCATTCCTTTGAACCAGTATTTGCCATTGTCTAGTAAACCAGTTGATCCAGGTGGATGTTGGTGGCCACCCACCTATCCCATTTGGACCCCCACAACTGTCTCTTTCAGTTTTTCTGTTTCCTTAATTATAGCACAGTTTACTATTTTTAGCAGTTTTTCGGGTCCTAAACTTCCGGAGCCGTTTTGAGGCCCTAAACGACGTTTTTTGGGAAATCCACCGCAGCGATTTTTTTGACTAAAAATCATCTTTTCCGTCGTAGTCCTCAGAGAGATCTTTCCAACGGGCTATCATGCGCGTCAAACGGAGATAGTACGACCAATTCGCGACCCCGGGAAGTTGATGTACCAACTTACCCAAAAACGGGGCCCACAATTTGGCGTTTCATCTTCTAGGGTTAGGTTTTGGAATGTGAAGGGTTTTCCATTGTTTCTCAACAATAAATAGGCCCTCGAGCCTCATTGTAACACAGTGCGAAACAGTTCAGAGGCATGTAGCCAACACATCTCTTCTCAGAGATAAGCTACCATCGCCCTAGCTGGGTTATTTCTATTTGTAAGCATATTTCAGTATTCTCCATTAATGAAATGAAGTATTATTTCCGCTGCATCTCTGTTTTTATGGTTATCGCATCTCTGTATTTATGGTTATCTCTGTAATCTATTGTGTTCCTGCTTAAATCCGGATCACCAGTTGCTAGTGAGATGGAGGCCATTGAGAAGATAAACTCATTACCAGCAATGAAAACAGTCTCCTCTTTCAAATGTGTAGCCACCTAATCTGTCAACTGCTCATAAAACCCTGCTTCACTTACTCTTTTGCATAATTCCAAACAATGAACATCTTCAAAACATTGTTTGATGAAAGGATAGGAGTTGATCTGATTGCAATATGATGGTTCATATATGAGAATCCTCCCTCCTTTGTGCTGTCTCTTTCTCTCTGGTGAAGAATCAATCTCCATGATGACACAAAATCCTAGCAGCAGGAAGTGAAATAGATGTGAGGTGAGTATGAAAATGAAGTGATATATGAGGGATTTTGACAAAATGATGGGAGGGGTTTTGTGAAAGATGAGATGGTTTTGAGAAACTGATGAAAATGAGTGAGGAAGATGGTGAACAAATGTGGCTGCTGGTAAGTGAGACCAAGAAGGTTTTATGATGTGATTTTGCCAAAATAACTCTAGGAATGAGCTAGGGTTTTGTTTTTTTAGTGTTTAAACTTGATTTGGAGGTGGATGGACTAATCAAGATGACTCATAATGCATGTGTGGAGGTGTAGAAAGTCAATTTACATGTTTAGGAGATAAAACATTGTGATAACCATTTCTACCCTAGCATTTCCCATGGCATTTTTGCTACAAACCCTAGCTTGAGATATTATCCACATGGAATGCAAATGGGAAAGCAAAAATCAAGGGAAATAATGTACTTGCTTGTTCCTCAGCCTTAGAAAGCAATTTGACCAAATTTGAAAGCAAGAATTTTTAAATTTGGGAAAATTTGGGTGATTTTCAGGCACTCTGTCCTGCGCGCAGCGCGGTTCTTCTACGTGCAGCACCAAAGCGCAGCGCAGTTCTCCTACGCACATCACCTTCTTCAAAAGCGCAATGCAATGTATCTACGCACAACGCCTGCAAATTTTGGCCAAATTCTCCTAGGGAACTGGATTTTTTGCTTTTTTAAGCAAGTAAGCTCGATGATGAAGAGTGAATGAGAGGTGAATGAAAAGGTATTGAGTCAATTTGAGTTTATATAGGGGTGATTTCTTCACTTTTTCAAAAAGAGAAAAGAAACTAATCCTCTTTTGTGAACTGATTTCAATTTTATGAAGGCAGCTTTTACCTTGCCTTTGCAAATGTTCTTTTTGCATCTCCTGAGTGCTGGTGCTTTCTGCTCCTGAAAACTTTTTATGTCATGAAAATGTAAATAAACCATGTTTCATTTCTTGAACTCTTTGCTTTGTCAATTTGACTTATTTCTGACTTTTTATGGAAATGGTGGACCTTGGGGACTCTTAAGACCTAATGGATGACTTAAGACCTAATGGAATGATAATGATGACTTGACCAATTTTCATGGTATATGACAAGCAACCAGCATGAGTGAAATTTTAGACAATGACTCTATCTTGGACTGACCATACAATGACCAAATTTGCTCTGTAAACCTAGTGATAGAAAAATTTGACGATGAAAGCCTGAAATGACCATGGTAAAACCAATTTTTTGATCCAGGTGACAGGATAACAAGACTAACACTAACATTGGCTCCAACTGGGGATGTCAGCTCCTTGGAGGTGTCAAGAACATCGTAGACCAAGTAGCCTTATTCATTGGGAAATGTAGTCAACATGCATAAAAACTGATTTTTGGCTGACAGAAGAACTAAAAAAAAATGAAAACAATATTGATTGAAAGAGCCTTAGGGCCTTCGCTTCGGGCTTCAAACTCTAATGACAGTTATCTAAAATGCTAGAAGTAAAATACACACTGTTATGTACAATGATGATGACCTTTTTGGATTTTTAGACATAGTAATGCTTGAGAAGCCTACCATTGGTTGCCCCTCCTGAATAGTCTCTTCCATTCATCTCTTCCAACAAGAAATCATTCTTTCCCCTGAATGCAAAAATTTTATATGGTCCCTTCCATAAGTTCTCAAGCTTACCATGTTTTCCCTTGTCCTCATTTCTAGCATCCCACCGAAGGACTACATCTCCCAAATTGAAATTGTCCTCCTTGGTTTTGCGATCATAAATCTCCTCAATAGGATTTGTAGGCTGTCTAGATTCTTCACCAATCTCTTTACTTTTTGTTGTGATAGTTTCATGTATGTTGCCCATTAGGTTAGGAACTTATGAAATTTCTACTGACTGAATTTCTTCATCAACAGAATCCATATCACTAAACAGAATGAAAGAGTCAAGATCAGTATGAACAACATGTATAGGATGATTGACTGGCTTGTCTTTACTACTGATCATAAATTTCATCTTCTTTTCTCTATAAATTTTCCAGAGCTGTCCAAAAACAGGGATAGTGGCATATGAAAAGTCAAGCTGTAGTGTGCCCTTTAATTTTGCTCCCCAAGATCTTGAAAGCAACATGCCGAACCTAGGAGGAATATCAACCACTACAACATCCATAAGTACATTTTTGGCTGGGATTTGATCTAAGGACACGACCAAGTCTTTAATAAGGCCAAGGCATTTCACTCTTCCAGAATCAAAAGAATAAAGATCATGGTAAGGTTGGGTGATGCTCAATCCTAGTTTATCCATGATGGCTTTAGGCATCAAATTATGAGAGGCACCAGAATCTAGCATAGCATTATGAAGGATAAGGTCATGAAGTTTAAGACTCAGATAAAAAGGAAGAATTTCACTATCTTCAGGAGCTCCTTCTAAGGCTGGACCAAAAAGGATGGCTGGCTCATCATCAGCTACATTGACTGTATCAGACATCTGATCAACCCTAAGCATTTTTGCAATTTGAAATTTGTATTTGTCATTCCTTACCAATTTAGTGAGGGGAATGGATATCTTTAATTTAGAAATTTCATTTTCCAAACTAAAAATATTAGATTGCTTATCTACCTCTTTTGAAGCAATTTTCTTCCTTTCTGTTTGGCCTTTATCTTGAGTTTCCTTCTTTTGGCTTTCAGTTTGCATTTCTTTGTCCTTCCTCACATTGCTAGTGCAAGCTTCATTAGTTCTATCCCGATTCTATGTGACAATAGCTTTGTCTTTATTTTGGCCTGTAGGAGGGGATTCTTTGCTTGGTGTGTCCTTTTGCAAATTTTGTCTTTCTGAATTATAGTCATAGGCACATTTATGTTTCTCAAACTGTACTGCTTTTGGAGATGACAGAGGGAATTTTGATATCCTATTTGGTACTCTTCAGTGCTATCAGTCCATAGATCTTCGCTTGCAAGCACAAATTGCTAGTCATCTAGTATAAAAGAGTCTCCAGAAAACTTATCTTCTTCAGTTAGGAAAGTAGGTAGTTCATCTTCTTGAAAGAAGTGATTTTCTTCTACCATCTCCTCTTCATCTTCTTCCTAGCTTTCAATATACTTTTGTTGAAATGGAGCTTTCACCTGACCTTGAGGATCTTGATTTCGCTGCTCTCTCTGTCGATTTCTGAATTGTTGTTGCTGTTGTCTGTGAAATTTAGGATTCCTCACTGATGGTTCAGCTTGTCGATCAGTTATGGATATTTTATCCATCATCCTTTCCATAGTTTTTATCAGGCTGTCAAGCTTTACATCAGATGATGATGCAGGTTATTCTCTGAAAACAACTCTCTTTTCTTCCCTCTTTGGCTTTGATTTTGACTTCTTAATGAGCAGATTGGCTTCAACACTGATTGCATTCTGCTGCATTTCTTCAAGAGTAGTTGGGTCTCTTTCTCTGAGCTGATAGGCCATCTCTGGATCGAAAGCATCAGGATAATGAAGAAGAGCTAAACTAGGAGGAGGTTTCATATCATCAGGTATAGAATTGTACACTGTATTAAATCTTGATGTGAATTCTTGAACTGTTTCATTGGGGCTCCTTTTCATTGAATTATATTCAGCCAATATCTATAATGGATTTTTCTTCTATTGCCAACGAGCTAGAAATAATTCAATTAGTCTTTGAGAACCGTTAATGGAATTTGCAGCCAGACTTCGAAACCATTTCTTGACATCTCCTGAGAAACTCTGAGTGATAATCCTCATTTTAGCATTCTCCTCATCAATTTCTTCTAAGTCAATGAAGTATATTAAATTGTCAACATGCTGCTGAGCTGTAATTTCTGCACTTCCATGAAAGGAAGTCTTTGACCATAGTTCTGAGGCAAAGCAGTAAGTTGAGCAGGCAGTAAAAGAGGTGCAAATATTGCCATGACTGCTGGAGGAAGTGAAGCTGTTACAATTGGTGGTGTAAGTGGAGGTGTTACAATGGTTTGTGTAAGTGAAGGTTGTGATGAGGATGACGGAACTACTAAAATGGGTTGTGGAGGCAAGGATGGAACGAATGGAGGAGGTAAGAAAGATGATGAAACTAAAGCTTTAGGAGATGTGGTAGATGAGCTTGGAGGTGTAAAAGAGGATGAAGATGTGGCTAATTATTCAAGTTGATATTGAACAAAAGCTTTTTCGGTTGTGATTTGGAGTTGGTCAGCAAGGCTTTAAAGCTTATCAAAATTTGACCAAAGTTCATGTTCAGTCTTAGCAGACAAAGATTCTGAAAAAAGAGAGTGAGTTTCAACCTTTAAAGGTTCTAGTGTTGTATTAGAGATGCAGGAGTCAGACTTGGACTAGGTAAGTGATAATTCTATTTACGCTTCGAATGGAATTTGCTCAAAGGCGAATAGGCTTTTAGGCAGAGAAGTTGTTCTTTTAATTTTTTGAACTGCACTTTTAGTGATAGGTAGTCTAAGTTTTCTGAGCAGTCTTTCAGGGTCTTCAACAATAAAGGGTGGATTTGGGTCAGGATTTGACCTGGTATGCCTTTTGGAAGCCAGAATGTATACACCCTAAACTAATGAGGTTTATGAATTCAGCCTATTTTCAAATACTGGAAACTGAGAGGTACAGAACCAGTTCTTGAAAGCTCTTAAGATTTTTCCCAGGGATAATTTAACAATCGTTCCCCAGCAACGATGCCAAAAATGTTAGTCCTTACAATCTCCTAGGCTGAAAAGGAAATCGACAAGGGTAACCTCAAACCACTTCAGCTCAGTAGCTAGCCCTACTAAACATGAGAGGGGTCTCTCTAAAGTTTCTTATCAATGATATGACTTTAAAGAAAATGAATCTTAGGCTAGATATATGTATATTTGTTTGTGAAATTTGGTTTATAAAGAGTTTGCTGAACTTAGGGTTTGGGGCCACAAGTAGGTTTAGGCTGTGGGAATACAAGAGCAAGCATAAGAAGGAGCTAGATGTTAGAAGCCATGGTGTAATTGGAGTATTCTGTTAGTGTAGTATAGAGGATATAGAAAGGAAGAAACTAATGAGCATTAAAAGATGATTTCATTAGCTTAAGAAGACAAAACATATAACCATGAAACCTAGATAACAGAGCTTGATAATACAAGAATTCTGAGTATTTTATCACAAGGTATTCATAAAGAGAAGAAATATAATGTATGCAAAGATGTTTAGACCATGATAAAACAAAAGAGTGAAGCACAAACACCATGAACTCACTGTGCTAGAGTTCCTTGAAAATAGCTACAACCTGTATCTGTATTAGCTGAAAGATGATTACAATGCAAGCCTTCCTTTACAAAAAGTTCAACCCTCTTCTCCTGAGGTGAAATAGTATTTATAGACTCTCCTGACCTCTTTCCCACCTTCAGGAGTCGAAATCCTTGGTAGAGGAACTAACTCCAATATTCTCTCAACCAACAGGTGAGAGTGAGAAGGTGTAACTCAAATAACTCATGAAGACTTTGAGTACGAGTTTTCTTCTTTTATGAGGCCTAATGAACATAAAAAAAACCTATGATATGAATTTATTCATGCCTACATCACCTATGCTCGTAACTTGTTCCATTACAAAGAGAATCTTAACTTTGACTAGAAACTAGAAAATTTAAACAGTGAAATTTTACAAATAAAAACATAGAAAATGCAGAAGCACAACGCCAACTTTGATCTAATTTACAGGTGCCTTCTAGGGGTCAAAATTCAAATCTGAGAGAACGGTCAACTAACCCTTCAAGTCTCGTTTCTAGAAAAGTTTGAATTTTTTAATTTGGATCACGGGAAGACCTTCAAAAATCTATTCTCCCAAGGTCACTCCAGAAGCGCAACACCTGTCAAAAAATGGTCTAGAATGCTAGTTTTTTGCCACTTTTTTGCCTTTTTCTCCCAAATTAATCCACCTCTACAAAATATGGGAAAATGGGTTTTTAGAGGATGCCAAGACCTTTCCAAAAATATGAACTTTTACTCAAATGGACGCCTAAGGAAAAAGAGCAGTGCCAAGGTGCTGCGCTTCTGGACAGGCCAAATTTATGAATTTAGACCAAAATTTGCCAAAAACAAAAAATGCTCAGAATTGGCTCAAAATTGGAGGGAAGGTGTAAAAATTAGTTTGTTAAAGCTTCATGGATGCTTCAGCAAGCATCTTTAAGTTTCCCTCATCCTTTTTCTCTTTTTTGGTCTCCTTGGTCTTGTTTTTGAGCTGTTTCACTTTGACATTGGCGATCATGTGTTGAGCTTGATAATGATGTGCCATGTGTCTGTGCATTTGATTATCTCTATTTGCCTTCTCCAAGAGATTTTCCAAATGTTCATTCTGTTAGGCCAGACAGTAACTCCTCAAAGCAAAATTGATTCATATGTATTATTCCTTCATGTAGGTCTTCATTATATACATGAGGGAGAGACTGTTCACTTCATCTCCCGATGACTGTTCATAATACTTATTTATTTATTTACATTATATTCACCCAATCCTGATGATTAGGTGTCAACAGTGCCCCCCTTAATCTGAAGGGATGTTGGTGAGTCCAAGCAGAAGGTGTAAAAATTAGTTTGTTAAAGCTTCATGGATGCTTCAACAAGCATCTTTAAGTTTCCCTCATCCTTTTTCTCTTTTTTGGTCTCCTTGAGCTTGTTTTTGAGCTGTTTCACTTTGACATTGGCAATCATGTGTTGAGCTTGATAATGATGTGCCATGTGTCTGTGCATTTGATTATCTCTATTTTCCTTCTCCAGAAGATTTTCCAAATGTTCATTCTGTTAGGCCAGGCAGTAACTCCTCAAAGCAAAATTGATTTGTATGTGCCATGTGTCTGTGCATTTGATTATCTCTATTTGCATTGTGGAGTGCTAAAAAAGGTATGTTTTTGATTATTATTTCAGTATCTTTTCAGTAGAACTTGCAAACCTTTTTGCATCATGAACTCGGAAAATGATAAAGAATTATAACAAAACATGTGAGATTAATATGCAAGACTAAAACGTTGACAATTGTCATTTCCTTATGGAGGAAGGAGTGAAAACGAGAAGTTGCCATTCCAAAGGAAAGGACAAGGACGGGTTAACCGCTGTCCCTTTGACGGGAGATCGAATGCAAACAACGCAAAGCAAATCAAAGCGAATCAGCCCAGAAAAGGAGGTGGGGATATTAGCTCGGCGCAGGAGAGAAAAGAAATGATTGAGTATTAAGGGTTTGGCGAATCCCTCAGGATCCTTGATCCTGAGGCATCGCTGTTTTATCTATTTTTGCACTTAGACATCTCCACCATCACCCTTATAAAAGGGACAGCACTGTTAGCTCGGAAAAAAAGGAGAGTTAGACATGATTATGTTTTTATGTAATTTCTTTTAAGATCAAAACTTTGATCATCGAGTCTCGATAAGAACTGGTTTATTGTAATTCTGCTTTATGCATTAATACAAACTTGGTGATTACTTCATCTCTGAGTCTGGATTAACTTCAAGCGGTGTACCCCTGGAGGCTAAGGGCCCGGCCCTGGAGGACACTTGCTCCTGTATTATTACTTTGGTTTATGCGTGGTTTGCTTATCGACGTTATTTGGTAATCTGATGTGTTTTATAAGTTTACATCACATGCTCTGTTATGTTTAATTCATTAAGGTTTCCACAGACAGAACTATTGTATTGATTCTGCATCATATTATATTCTTTTCAGGGTTGATCTAATTGGTTGAAGGGAAAGTACCCCTAGGGTCCTTTGGGCTAAGACTCTACCAGACTGAAAATTGCTTATTCAAAGAAACACACACACAGCCATCATTTTTACTTTTAAGCAAATTCTAATGTTTAGGGTACGTACCTAAGGTCCTACGTTCGAGAAGGCCTTTAGGGTCCAAACCCTTCTTGGAGTTCCCTTCTTCTTTCTTTGACCTGCAAGACAAACAAATCAAAGAACACAACAGTACATGTACATATACTTATGTATAAACCATCTTTATGCTATAAAGTTAGTTATAAAAATCTTTAAGTAACCACTTGCATAAGAATTCAAGACAAGAATCTCATAAGCATAAAGAAAGATTGTTTCGGGAACAAAGACGTGTTTCTTTATATATAAAGGCAAATAAAGTACATATATCGGAAAGATATCACCTGAACACCTTCAGCAGGCTCCAAGCAAAGCTTCCTCCCGGATTCGTTCCAGCCTCAAGCCTCCAACAAGAGCTCCTTCCAAGTCCTACTCAATGATGATATCAAGGATGAATGATCACCAATACACATGGAAACAAGGGTTTCCTATGCAAAATGGGGGAAGTGCAGAAAGCACCAAGGACTTCAGACCTGGTCTAAGGGAAAAATCTCAGCATAATAATCTTGCTCTCCTCTCTCTCCTCTTGGCCTTCCCTTTGATGTCTTTTTATACCCTCTCCAAAGTAGTTTTTTAGTTAGGAGTTGGTTGGGAACAGTTGGGCCACGGGCACTAACAGGTGATCCAGCAGGTAAAACCCGCGATCTCCGCCCGAAAAAGAGGAATTTATTATTATTTTAAGTGTTTTAATAGATACACGCGGGTTGGGTATGACAGACCCGCGTGTACACGCGTTTAACTCAGGGCAATGTCGCGTATAGGGAATAAAACACTGTTTTTTAAATTTTTGGACCAGGTCTGGAAGGAGGGGTTGCCCTAGGCCATAAGTGCAGCATCACAAACCATAAGAGTGAGATTTGGAGCTATAACAGATGCCCCCTAATGTATGAGGTCAGAAGGGGAACATGATGGCCGAAATATATTAAGTAAGTACAAGGAAAGGAACTCTGCCGAAAAACCGAGGAGGACTTCACCAGAATTCAGCCTGCCAAGCCACCGAAAGGAGATCAGAAAGAAACACTGTCTGAGGCGGGCATACCCATGCTCAGGAAAAGTAAAGCATGTCCGCATATCAAGTACAAGCGGATCCACTAAGTATACAAGTATAAATGACTGGAAAATACATAATGGATCATCTGATCATAATGAGTAAGTACATGTCTGAATATCACATATAAGACTGTCAATGATGCTGAAAAATGCAACGGATCACTGATATCAAAGACTGATCCCAAAAAGGTACCAACTGAACATGACGGACTAGGATGGTACTAAACTGCAAACTCAGGTGCCAGCATATAGAATGTCGTCGTGACTGACTGCAACATATAAGGTGGAGTGGTATCAACTAGCAGCAACAGGAGCAACTGTCAAGTGAACCAATGAATGCTGATACAACCTGAGGTCTTCACCGACCGCCGTGGTACATTTCTACACCATGGGAATAAATGATCTGAAGTCGACCATGTGAGAAATCGTTTGATTACCGGTCATTGATGTATACCGTTAACAAACGCGAGACTACTCACCGATAATGATAATGAGCGTCAAGGTACCCAGTACAATCTAACAAGTGTGAATAGATGAGCTGAAGTCGAACACCTGTAAGAATCTATCAATCAGGAGACAATGATGGTTTCCCACTGTCGATAGCGAGGAATCTGCCACTAATGACTGCAAACCCCAAGGTACTGCCAAATGGACTCTAGATCTTTGCCCCAGAGCAATGAGTCGGAGTCGATAGGGAAAGATCCGCTAGAAGGAAGGCATTAAGGCATCCTCCATCAATCTAGCGCGAGTGTAACCCGTAGGCCAATAATGTGGAAGGAATCAGACGAAAAAAGATGTATTAACCCAACCGAAGTACGTTTCCGGCGTACACAAGATGTGGCTAGCGCACGGCAGAAACCCTCTGAACCAACCAATAATGAAAGCTGACACAGAGGCGAGGTATCCACCAATAGGGTCAAATGGAAACCAAGGTACTGCACGAATCCCAATGTGTGATAATGTATGCTGATGTCGAACACAAGGGAAACCACTCAGTCAAAGACCCATGATACTGATCGATGCTGAGCACAAGGTGACCTATCAATAATGAAAATAGGGCCAGGGTGCGGCTCTAGGCCTGTCCTCAGAGCAAGGTGTCGTCGTCGATAAGGACAAGACCCGCCAGCAAGAAGTCAATGGGGACCTTCTCAAACCGGCACGAGTAAAGGACCAATATAACTGATGTGATGATAGACATGACACTGACAACCAGGGATGGCCGACTGAAAAATGAGTCAAGAGACACCGCAGAAAGGCCGACTCAGGCTAACTTCCCTTGAACAAAAGCACGACTCAATGTGACTATGTGGCAGCATATGATGAATCTGTATAAGTTCGTCATGCAGGAGGCACGAACGAACCCTCCATATGATTGGAAGAGATAACCAATCGGGGGAGAACTGACTCGATAACAAGGTTATGGCATACCTAAGTCAAACTAAATCCCACCCATGCGGAGGAGACTTTGTTTTGAGTGCTTTGTTCAAGGGCGACACGACTGACTCTAGCTGCCAACAATAAATGGAAATAATGTCCCTGTTCCCGCTCTTTTTTGGAATATTTAATTTTTTTGTCTTTTTCTGATAAGCCGGAAAAAGAATAAAAGAATGCTATGGTACAGTGGAAAGAACGAGTGTCGGTGAAACAGATGATCTAGTTCCTGGGAAAGGAACGTTCCTATGCTCAATGCAGGGAGGTGAAAAACTGGTCAGTGACACTCAAAGGTAAGTTCCTTCCACGGATCTAGGTATGTCAAGCTGCAGAAGTCAAGGGTATGCAAGGTTGATTTTGCAGACGTCATGGTCAATAGTTGGCTTAAACACGAGTCCAAGTGAAGCCGGCTATAGGCCAAAAGGTGCAAATGGTCAACATGCAATGCAGAAGTACAACTCAACACACATAGGAGCCTCTAGGGTATAAGGCCAGAACGAAGCGAAGAAGCAAAGAGGAATGAGTCTTCAACGCATAAGTCATGGCGGGACTACAGAGGACTCCCGAGCCTAGGGATGAAAAATCAGCATGAGTGCCAAGCGACAAAAAGGTACTAACTAGGGCACCCATGATAAGGTAGGTTCTACCACACAAGTCATGATACTTCTAAGCAATGAGAAGGTTCCGCACCATAGCTTGGTGGGGTCGATCCTAAGGCAAAATGGGAAAGGAAACTGATAAATGCACAATGCAGGTGGAAAAACCTAACCTATATGCCAGTTTCGAGAACCAATACCTGTCAGAACGGACCAACCATAAACTTCCAAAGGAGAAATCTTCCAAGTTCTGTAAACATAAATAAGAACACTAGACACGAAGTTAATACATCCCACTTATAAACTCCATATAAAATCTTTGTGTTATAGGATACAAAACTTGAAAATGCGTACCTCATATATACAATATGTTACAGGGAACCACGCAGCCTTGCGGCTTATGCATAATAGTTCTGCTGAACAAACCCCTTGCAGGGCTCAGGCCAAGGGCTCCTTTGGTAATCATAACTCATGGCTTCAAAGAGTTCCTCCTGTGAAGGCAAAACAAGTTCTAAGAAATCATGAGAACTACAAGGATCATAAGAGGGAATTAAAGGGTCCCATGTCCCTATAGGAAGAATCTCTCGGTCAACTGCCGGGACCAAGTCCCAAGAAGGAGAATCATAAGTCAAAGGATCCTTCTTAGAAGCAATTGAGCATTGAGGATTCAATGCCACATAATTGACCCGTGGCGGGGTAGAGTCTACTTGAACACTTGGAACAAACCAAGGGGCATTCTGCAGTAAAGTCGAATTAGGGTGGTGATTATCAGATGCAAGCTGATCAATAGTGACAATATTCCCGTTATGAGGAAAGCACATTACTCGAAAGAGTGAAGACACCACAGCATTCATAGCATAGACATAATCACGCCCAAGTAGCATATTAAAGTCTAAAGGGCTATCAACCACCATCATATCGATTAAGACAGTCTTCCCACCTAAAGTGATAGGCACTTGAGGAAGAACACCCATAGATTCACCAGGTCTTCTATCATAGGCTAACAACTGACTCTGAGCTGTCAACAACTTTGGGGAACCCAAAGCTTTCCAAGTCAAAGAGGATATAATACTTGTAGAGGATCCTTCATCCACCATACATCGATAGACATTTGTGGAATTAACCCTGACCTTTATTTGGAAAGGTGCAGCGGAAGGAAGACGAGGCTCAACAAGACTATCCCAATCAAAGGAAACACTCTTAGCACTTGGAGGGGAAACATTCGAAGAAACCAGAATGCCCCCTATACCAGAAGACTCTGTACTAGAGATCAAACAGACTCTTTTGTTAGGCACTTCACCCCCCAAAAGAGGAGTGTAATCAGCCAGCGATTGCACTGACTGTACCACATTATCAACCAATGGTTGATGGGATTGATGAGAAACCATATCAGATCTAGGAGTAGAAGTACTTTCAGACTCGGACCATATCCTTTGAACCTCTGGAATACCAGGGCATAAATGAGTAAGATGGTCTCCCTTGCATATCTTACAAGGGAACTTAGGTTTAAAACTTCTACGTCCAGGTTTCTTATCAACCTCTATTCCACCAACATGACTAGCAGTGGTTTGCGGAGAGTCCTGAACATGACTTGCAGAGGTCGGTGACTCTTTGCTAGTATGACTCGCATTGACTAGACTCATGCCCCCAGCATGACTTGCAGTGGCTGAAGACTCATCTCCAACATGACTCGCAGAGGTTGAAGATGAAGTGCTAATGTGACTTGCAGTGACTAGACTTGTGCCCCCAGCATGACTTGCAGTGGCTGAAGGCTCATCTCCAACATGACTAGCAGAGGTTGAGGATGAAGTGCTAGTGTGACTCGCAGTGACTAGACTTGTGCCCCCAGCATGACTTGCAGTGGCTGAAGGCTCATCTCCAACATGACTCGCAGAGGTTGAAGACTCATCTCCAACATGACTCGCAGAGGTTGAAGATGAAGTGATAGAATTATTCTTCTTCTTTGACTTCCTTTTTCTCCTCTTTTTAGATTTCTTATTACAAGAAGGAGAAGAAGAAGGAATCCCAGATTTCTCTTTGAAAGAAGATGAACAATTAGCACCCATATGATGCCCCTGAAATAAAGCATTTATCTGAGAAGCTTCAAGAGCATTTGGAATATTCGGAGTGGACCACAGCCAAACGGGTAGTCCAACATTCAACCCAGGAATATTCAAAGTGGCCATCAAGGGAGTACCAACGTTTCCAAAGAAAGGAAAAGCACAAGGATCCCCTTTTGGAAGGGCACCTTGGTTGGTTTCCACAGGAATATTGGCCATATCTAACTGTTCCAAAAACCCTTTCCCTTGCGGGAATATAGAAATAACTCTTCAAAGAATATGGATAAGCAATCAAAACCTTTGCCCTTGAGGAGGCAACTCCACAACTTCCGAAAAAACGACCAAAAGCCTTTCAAGATCGGTAGAGTGGCAAGCCAGTCACTTAGACTAGAAAGTCCAAAGGTGACTAGACAAAAATACCTAAAGCCAACTATATACAAGGAGCAAAGAGCACACACTATAAAGTCCCTAAAGATACAACCAGTCAAACAACTTCCGAGTATTTCCGCTCCGGGTGGTGAGGACCGGACACCAAAATACAAGAAAGCGGAGTCAGGGGCCTTCCGAAGATAGTCTGGGATAATGACGGCCCAGTCCTATCAGCGAAGGTAACAGAGGAAGTGACGCTGACCTCCTAGCAACAGCCTGCACCGGTGCAAGCCCCCAAGCTTCGCAAGGGTGCCCTCCAGTAGTACTGTCGAGAGTGATACAACGTCGACCTCAGGTGCCACGGGATTCCCCTCCGCAGCCACCTATGCAGATCCCTAGGAGAGGCAACTATGGGTACCAACTCGTCGCAGAAGCCAGGCGGAACAGTCGTGAGGTAAGTTCGGACAAGTAGGAGAGGGGGTATCTCTCTTCCCTGTCTTCACAGACCCTCGTGCTTAACTCCCAGATCCGGAGCTTTCCTGGTCTTCCTAACGCTATTGGATTTACTCTCGTTAATCAGACTCTTATGTTTGACGTTTTATGTGGCCTTGGAGAGTTAACTCTCCACTCGCCTAATCCAAGGCCCTAAAATCCTAAACTTGTTGGTGTAATTGACTAAAACAAAAAGTTCTAGTGGATTTTAATTAAGCGCTTGATTTTATTAGGCTGTTCTTTAAGTCACAGGGTAATGGAGATGAAACTAGTGGTGTTTTTTGACGCAAAAGAAGTTAATAAAAACTTAACTATATGCACATGCACTTTTTCGTTCGATGAAAAGTAATCTCTAGAGGGTTCAGAGGAACTTCAAATTAAACAAAGTTGTTTGCTTTCTTTTCAGACTCCACACTCACAAAAGCTAACAAAGCTATGTATGCATAAAAAGGGATGCAAATCTATCCTAATGCAACAGCTATATGTGAATGCAAGATTTTAAGACTACTCTGCAAACAAAGAAGGAAAGTTGCTCACTTATCAAATTTGTCTTGCCACTAAAATGCTTAGATAGAATATGATGTGCTACCAATCATTTCGTCCAAACAATAAAAACAAGTTCTAAGATAAACATAAAGCACTTTCACTTCGCAAAAAAGAAAATCAAATGAAAAGCAAGTTTAAGAAAGCGAAACTCAAAACTTTCAAAAGATTTTCTTTCAATCAAACCAAAAAGTCTTTTTCAAAGGAAAGCTCTCAAAAATACTGACACCAATGATTGATAAATGGGCAACCAAACACTTTTGTGAATCGACACCTTTCAAATGATGAAAACTCAACAAAAATAAATGTGTTTGAAATCGCTTTTGACAATCAAAAGCAGCAATGAAAGTCCCAAAAGATCAAAAGACAAGTTTCAAGAAAATGGTAACAAACAACTTTCTCGAAACGAAGGAGCAAATGGTCACAAAAATGATTTCGTTAAGCAAACAAAAGTGTCATCAAAGCAAAAATGGACACAAAGATTGAACCCAATCTTCCTACTCTGCCGAAACAGAGCAATCAAGATTCTTAAACAGAAATCTTGTGTGTCAAAAATCAATGACGCTTGCAATCAACGAAAACAAGACTAATACTCCTTATGACTAGAGAGAGTTCAGAACAAGATGCCCCCTGTCAACAGAGAACTGTTACTGGAAAAGTGACTGCTTGACACTGACCCAAACCACCAGACAATCATTCATCAAAAAGAAAATTTATAAATCTTGAAATTTATGTAATATACGCGCCTGCAAATAAGTGCAGAATGCGTGTACACGCGACTGTAACTAAGGAAACCTGCGTATACGCGGGTTCACTTAGTGCAACTTGCGTATATACGCTTCTGTAATCCAGGAAAAGGGCGTATCTGAAGTCTTTCAAGAAAAATAAAAAAACACAGACTGAAAAACTGGAAAAGCTTGGAGTTCAAGAAAAGATCAGACAGTCAGAGCCAACAAACAGAGGGGCTGAGCCTTGATTGGCTTGAAGACTACCCAAACTAGGAACAACAAGAGTGTTGTCCCCAGCGGAGTCGCCAATTCTGGTTGAAGGGAAAGTACCCCTAGGGTCCTTTGGGCTAAGACTCTACTAGACTGAAAATTGCTTATTCAAAGAAACACACACACAGCCATCATTTTTACTTTTAAGCAAATTCTAATGTTTAGGGTATGTACCTAAGGTCCTACATTCGAGAAGGCCTTTAGGGTCCAAACCCTTCTTGGAGTTCCCTTCTTCTTTCTTTGACCTGCAAGACAAACAAATCAAAGAACACAACAGTACATGTACAGATACTTATGTATAAACCATCTTTATGCTATAAAGTTAGTTATAAAAATCTTTAAGTAACCACTTGCATAAGAATTCAAGACAAGAATCTCATAAGCATAAAGAAAGATTGTTTCGGGAACAAAGACGTGTTTCTTTATATATAAAGGCAAATAAAGTACATATATCGGAAAGATATCACCTGAACACCTTCAGCAGGCTCCAAGCAAAGCTTCCTCCCGGATTCGTTCCAGCCTCAAGCCTCCAACAAGAGCTCCTTCCAAGTCCTACTCAATGATGATATCAAGGATGAATGATCACCAATACACATGGAAACAAGGGTTTCCTATGCAAAATGGGGGAAGTGCAGAAAGCACCAAGGACTTCAGACCTGGTCTAAGGGAAAAATCTCAGCATAATAATCTTGCTCTCCTCTCTCTCCTCTTGGCCTTCCCTTTGATGTCTTTTTATACCCTCTCCAAAGTAGTCTTTTAGTTAGGAGTTGGTTGGGAACAGTTGGGCCACGGGCACTAACAGGTGATCCAGCAGGTAAAACCTGCGATCTCCGCCCGAAAAAGAGGAATTTATTATTTTTTTAAGTGTTTTAATAGATACACGCGGGTTGGGTATGACAGACCCGCGTGTACATGGGTTTAACTCAGGGCAATGTCGCGTATAGGGAATAAAACACTGTTTTTTAAATTTTTGGACCAGGTCTGGAAGGAGGGGTTGCCCTAGGCCATAAGTGCAGCATCACAAACCATAAGAGTGAGATTTGGAGCTATAACACTAATATTACTAGTCTTAACAGAATACTGTTACTATTCCATTACAGAGCTTTTGTGCTGTGTACCTGTTCATTCACGTTACAGGATTCTTCTTGGGAATTATGTTCTTTACGATTGTTGGATTTATGAACAATGCTGTTCTATTTTGAAACGCAGTCGTATTCCTTCTAACTGAGATTGATACTTGGATTAGATTACTATTTAAGTGTGTTGTGTGTGTATATGGCTTTTAACTGCTGTTCCATAACTTATCAGTAATAAGTGCCGTTCCATTGGTGTGTGCTGTTCGATCTGCCTTAAGAGTGAAAGATTGCCGTTTGATTACGATTAATGCATTTGATTTGATAGATTAAGTTTGTTGCTGCTTGTGAGACTTAGTTGTTGTTCTATTTCTTAGTTGCTGTTCCATTTAAGAATTGCTGTTCCATTTCGGATTTGTTGTTCCATTACAGACTTGCTGTTCGATTTCTTATTTGCTGTTCCATTTTCTTATCTGCCGTTCCATTTCTTGGCATTTGTTATTTTGGTGTGGGAGACGATCTGAGGCTGTAGTGAGCATTGGCATTGATTGTCTGGCTCCCAGATCCACGATCTGTTCTTTGATTTCCTTTTCCATTAATTTCCAAAGGGATGGGTTATTGCTACTGAACCCTTGACTGATAAGTTACTTAGTCTTTTGAATGTGTGATTTACTCTTTTGAAGTAGTTAAGCTGTAGATAAGCATCCATTTACTCTTGTATTTCTGAGCACTGTACTACTAGCATTACTCTGGCAAATGATAGCCTCAGACTGAGACACTCTTTGAAATAACAAAACGCTCCCAGATCGACATATTAATGTGAGGTAATTAGAGGTGAAAGAGACCCTTTTTATAGCTCTACATTTTGGCGCCGTTGCCAGAGAAAGAGTGTAGCCATTTGTTCTTTTTTTCAGAGTAGTGTACGAACCTGCTAGGGAAGAGTTGGATTTTAAAAACGGAAGATAAGAACCTACGTACGGAGCATGTAAAAGCCTTGCTCCTCTGTCGGCTTTCCTAACAGATTTGCTGTTGTTTTGTTTGAATAGAATTTAGCAGTTAATTTGAGTGCATGACTAAGCAGAAAAAACCAGAAAAAAATACCAAACCTCTACCCAAGCCAGAAAAAGCTAAGGGGCCGGTGACCCTTGGCCAAATGACCTTCATAGACGAAATCTACAAGAAAGAAAAATCTCAGCCATCAGTAGGACCCAGGAAAATCATTTCTAAACAACCTACTAGTTCCCTTCAGGCCACATGATCACCATCTGTAGCCTTTGCTGAGGTGCATAGTCAAACTGAAGAGCAGGACTTTCAAGAAATTGAAAATTCTACTCCAGAACTATTGCAGGAAGGGAATTTCAGCAATCTTTGTGAAGGAGAAGGAGAAACAGGGGAAACTGAGGAACCAAGATCTCCTATTGGAACAACTCAGCCATTAAATAGCCCAGACAAGGGAAGTGCTGCAAAAATCATTGTTGAAGAAACTCAATCTCCTTAGACATCAGGCATTCTCATTATCCCAGATAGAAGAAGTGCTATTAAAACTATTCCTATCAAAGCCATTCCCTCTCAACTTAGGAATACCCTCCTAGATATCCCAGAAGGCTATTGGCATATATTCGACCCTATGGCTCAAAATCAGCCAAACACTCAAACCTCTACATTACAATACCCTATAGTGGATTCTGCAGCAAATGCGCCTATGAAAGCAATCCCTCTTCAACATATCCCTACATTTCACGGTCTTACATCAGAAGATCCGGATGCATTTTTATTTGAATTTGATGTGTTGTGCAGGGGATATGATTACACCACTGACCCCCAGAAACTGAAATGATTTCCCTCTACATTAAAAGGGGCTGCTTTAAGATCGTTTATGGGATTAGGTGGCGAGGTTATAAATAACTGGGATCAAAAGAAAGAATCTTTTCTAAAAAAATATCAGGATTATTGCAGGTTTAGAGAACTAAAGGACGAAATATTCCAGATGACAACTAGACCAAATCAAACATTAGAAGAGTATGTGGAACGTTTCCAGTATAATCTACAAAGATCTCCTTATGCATCACTACCTTTACTTGATAATGTGTTAAAAACAGCATTGATAAGGGGCATGAAGGAACAATGGATTGAAACATTAAACATTATGGGAAAAGGGGATATTTATCAAGAAAATTTTGTTGACATTATTGATTTATGTATCAGGAGCTTGAGAGGCAACACAAGAGTAAAACCGGCAGAACATGATCGGTTTGTAAGAGATAATAAAATTTCGACAGAAGGAGTAACACGTGTAGAAATTGGAAATTTATTTAAAAATTTTAAAACTAATATACTAGGGACATGTTGTGGTCACCAAAAACCCCCCTCTTTGTTTGGTATTAGCAATAACATCAAGCAAAGGGGGACCCTTAACAAAAAATCCCAAAAATATTTTTGTCAAAATTTTTGTATTTAACTCCCTAAAAGCTATATCGCATCGCAAAGAGAGAGTGAAGCGTTTTCCTATGCGCATAAATAAGCTGCAAAGAAGCGATGCGAAATTCATCGCATCGCATATTTTGAAAGCGCCCTTAAAAGAAAACCTAAGGAATCGCCGACGGCCGATATGCGACGTCGCATATCGCAACGTCGCATAAGCAGCGCACAGTGATCAAATGAAAAATGCGATCTTGCGATTTGCGATCTGCGATCTTACAAACTGCGATCTTGCGATCTGCGATCTGCGATGGATGAGACTATCAATTGCTGCGATGACACTTCTCGACATCGCAATCCTCGATGCTGCGATGCGAATCGCAGAAACCACTCATCGCAAAGTTTCCTCGGCATGATCTGTAAACCCAAAATTGAGCGCACACCTTAAGGGAAATTAATGATTGCACGCCTGAGTATCCAAGGATGATCTTGTTGCGTTTTTCGAAGAGTCAAGTCATTATGAGTGTCATGATTATGCATTCATTAGAACTTAAAGCTTTCATGTCAATATTTTCGTCAATTCTCTTTTCCTTTGCGTAAACTGTAAGGCAGCAACTAATATAAATCTATATGCAGGAAACATCTAAGGAAAAGGGGAAAGCGCCAATACTAGAAGAACAGAGAGGAGATGCCTTCGCAAATGGATGCCGCATGCAGCAGGGCCGCGGATTCCAGAGTATCACTCAACAGACACTGATGAAAATAGACTATCCAAGACTCAGAGTCAAAGGCGCGCAAAAGCAGCATGTTTGCAAAAGATCCTGAAGCTCAGACTGGGTAAAGCAAAAAGAAAGACGCTAAAGAGGGAGGACGCTCCAGAAAATCCTGGAACAAAGAACGAAAGCAATTTTCAATACGGAAGATTGTTCAGGCAACGGAATCCCTAACACATTGAGTCATTCGCATGGCCGGAAACCGAAATAGCAACAACACAATAAGTTTGAAAGAAATCTGGGTTATACTAAGTATACACACAGCAAATACACCCAGCCAGAGGAAGATTTTCGAAAATATCTTCTATTTTGTCAGAAAGAGGTGCCATCTTTTGTTATTTCTAGTTTTATCGCTCGAACAAAAGGAAAAGACAACCAGCCGACTCTTTCCAGGCGAACCTTGCATTGCTTACAACACTAAGGAGCAGATACAGAAACGGTTAGAAATTAGATTCAATTTTTAGAAATAAATTTGTTTTAGTAAAAGGGCGGTCATTTGAAGCCGTTTCCTAAATTTGTGTAATAAAGATTAGTTAGTTAGTAGTATTTAACCCTTCTCATGGCATTTGGAGAAGGGTCCGGAAATTTGTCAAAAAACTTGTCCTCAGAACGTGCACTTTTGCACCCTCGGAGGGGGTTTTTGATGAATGGATGGATCGAGATTTATTTATGTTTGCATTTTAATGTCTGCTACTGATGTTGCACTTCTGTAATCTTAGTAGATGTTAGAAGTAAGTAGAGATAAATCGTTATTGCTTGAAGTTTGTGAGTGAAATCAGTCATAAATGGTACTTTTATCTCTTGATTAATTTCTGCTCATATTCTTAGAGTGATATACAGCTGAGTTGTTTATATGTTAATGTATGAATGTGTGGGTTACCATTTGGCACTTTTGTACGGTGGAGTCATTTATTTATGCTTGACATATGAATAACTTATTATGCGATATGCTGTTCACAACTGTTTTGCCTAACTTCTTATGCAGAATGGTTTATCTTAATTGATTTATATTCTTATGATAGCTGAATGATCTTTATTACCAGTTATTGTATGAAATCTTTTTAGATCGCATAATAGAAGAATTCTACCCCGGGTTAGTATAGATTAGATGTGCTGTTTTTGTTAGATTACAGTAGCATAGAGTCAGTTTAGAGTTTAGAATTAAATTAGCTTAAAATTACCTCTAGATTAGCATCATCAAAATCTACACACACACACACATCCTTTAGATTGGGAAGCTGGTCCCATTATCCCCAGTCGGACCCGCTACACCAAACGGGCAAGGAGCCGCCAACCAGGTTCCGGACCGGGTGGGTATCCCCCTTGTTGTTGACCCGATTTTAGGGCCCTCAACATATTTGGCGCTAGAAGGAGGGCACGAACTATGAATGGCAACTAAGTCAAAATCTAAATACCATTCTGAGAGTAAATCACCCTCATCAACTCCCCCGACTTCTCCAGTACGGTTAAACCCGGAGTTAGAAGTCGCTCGAGTATCCACCGCTGCTACCTACCTTAATATATCAGACCAACTCATTATTGAACCCCCTGAAATTCAAACTTTGATTCGTAAACTCCAGGGATTCTCTATATTTTCTCAGAGGTCTGATAAATCTCACAACAGCGTGACTTCGCAGTACAATCCTGCTCATCCCCTGACCAGATTGAAGAGTGAAAAATTTGGTATTCAACCAAGTGAACTCCCTCTCCCTACTAGGAAAAGAGCAAGGAAAACACCACTAGAGTCTGACAGTGTGACTCTTTCATCTACTTCGTCCATTTCAACCCCCTCACCGCGAAGTCAACCACCCACACCCTCATCCCAAATCACTCATCCATCTTCCACAACCCTTCCTCTTCAATCATCAAAGAACATAATATCTTCATCTTCTCAGCATCAGGGACCATCTTCTGCACTTTCATTAACTAGCGGCTCAACGATGGCCCAGTCTCCATGGAACAATCCTAGGGCGGTTTTAATGCCTCCACCCCTGAGCCCAATACCGGCCCATCCTGAGAAATGGCTACCTAAATTCAATCCAGAAATAGGCATGCTAGCTGAAGAGCATATCAATAATTTCATGCTTTCTGTTAATCTCAATGGAGTTACCAATGAGGATGCTGTCGTCCGGCTTTTTCCTTATACAATGCAAGGAACAGCCGGGTCATGGTACTTTTCGTTACCTTCCGGGTCCATCACAAGTTGGGACATTTTTCAAAGTCAATTCCTCACCAAGTTTGGCGATGACAGATCAACAGCGACATTGATCAATGACCTATCTAATCTTAAAGCTGAGGCTAGAGAACCCATTAAGGATTTCAATTTACGGTTCAATAAGATCCTCAACAAAATTCCCGCTGCTTCTCAACCCAGCGAGGAAGTAAGATGTGAATGGTATATCACGGCCTTACCATCAAACTTGGCTATCTTCGTAGATAGGGCAAACAAGACGACCTTAGTTGAAAACTTGACAGAAGCGCTAGCAGTAGAAAAGCGCGTAGTTGCCCTAGAAAAGAGATCTGTAATAGAAGAACGCAAATCTAAGAAAATCTCTTTCAAAGAAGACACCAAGAAGAAGCAAACGAAAGATCCTTTCGATATGGAAGGATTACAAAAAGTGTTAAAGGCCATGTCCAATGAGATGATTGACATAAGAAAACAAGTAGCAGAAACTTCTTCAAAAAAGCCCTACAGATCTTTTAAAAGAAATCCTCCCATGGAGGTGAAACCACCCAATGCTGTCTCAAGCGTCGAATCTGAAGAAGAAGAAGAAGAAGAGAATGCCACTGAAGGGCAGACCGATGATGAATAAGTTGTGGAACTACAAGGAATGTGGGATTTCATCCTCCCACAAGAAGAAGATCAAGAAGCATTTCCGGTTAGCACACGAAGCAAAAATCAACTTGATCCTCCCCAAACTACCCCTAAACAGAAGGGCGCAAGCCCTGCAACAAAAGATAAGGTCGCAACAAAGAAAACAACCGCTAGAGCGACCCAATTTAGCCCAGTCCAATCAGATCAAGCACCTCCATCAAGAACACTGATAGTGTCAGATGAAATGGAGTATAACATTATCGATGACATGAAAAAGACTAGGGCTAATATCACTCTTTACGAATTGAGCAAATTGAAACATCAACAGAAAATAATGATGAAAGAATTACATGCCGTGCCTACTACATCTTTACCTACAGCTGTAGCTTCCCACAACATGGGAAGACCTCCAACCAACATGATCAATAAGATTGATCCAAATGACATTGCCTTGATTGGAGGAAGATCAAGATCCCATACTCCTCCTTTTCTTCTCACTTATGAAATTTTCAATAAAAACGTGCACAATTGCTTGGTTGATTCTGGTGCTTCAACGAATATTTTACCCAGATCAATATGTGCCAAATTAAATGTTCAGCCACAAAAATCCACAGTGCGCATAGTTCAACTTGATCGATCTCAAGTCGAAGTGATTGGTGAACTTAACCAGGTGACCATAAGATTGTCATCTAACCCGAAAGTATGCCAAGTTATCGACATTCTAGTAGCTGATATCCCTGAATTCTATGGTTTAATTCTTAGCAGGGATTGGTCCGAAAAACTCCACGGATATTTCTCAACCGACTGGTCACACATGTGGTTACCCTACAACGGTAAACCGAATCAAATAAAGGTTGAACGAGAGTTGCACCAAAATTACATAGTGACAGAATTGGAAGGAGAGAATGAAGCAATAGCATACAACAACAGTATCATAGGCAATTACTCGGTAGATTCTTTCCTCGGCAATTTCAATGCTCACACCTCACCTTACTTAGAAAATTCAGTTTTGTCCCAAGTTGAAAATTTTTCCCAAACTGATGATTCAAAGTGTTTTAAATTTTTAGATAACTCTGTAAATACATCTTTGTTTTGGAAATTATATTTTGATGGCTCTAAATCTAACGAGGGAGCAGGAGCAGGATGCGTTCTGATTAGCCCAGACGGAAACAAGATCATGCTTACATGCAGACTTGAGTTCGATTGCACAAACAATACAGCGGAGTACGAAGCCTTGGTGCAAGGCCTATACAAAGCAATCGGGTTGAATGTTAAGTATCTTCAAGTCTTTGGAGATTCTGAAATTGTCGTCAAACAGGTACGTAACACCATACATTGCCTGTCAAGTCATTTAAAGCACTATCAATCTTTAGTACAAGATCTGACTTCACATTTCATTGCGTTCAATATTTCGTCAATCCCAAGACTCCAAAATGCGAGCGCAGACCTATTAGCTAACGTAGCCTCTAGACTTATTCCCTCTGAAGATTTTAGTCCAGATAGGTTCTCAATAGAATTAATCTTTAGACCATCCATCCCTGACAACATCACCAACTGGAGAGTATTCAACGACGATCCTGACATTGTAAATTTCCTCACTTCTGAAGGATCCTACTCAAATCAAATAATTGACGAAGACCATCATGATCACCAAATACAGCAAAATAGCACTGATAACGCTATACCTAAATCGGTGGTTAAGTTAGAAGATTTATATGATTTGAAAAGTCGGTTTAAAAGGTCCGCCAATTCTAAACTCTACAGTTCAACTCTGAATTATGAATTAGTGAACCTAGGAACCGATCAGAAGCCACAAAACGTTAATCTAGGCCATGGCCTAGCCCCTGAAGAAAAATCAGCATATATCCGTCTTCTGAGACAATACAAAAACGTTTTTGCATGGAATTACGATGAGCTGAAGACATACAACACTTCTATCATTCAACACACTATCCCTATGATTGACAATGAAAAACCTGTCCAGCAGAAGCTCAGAAAAATCCACCCCAACTTAGAAAATCAGATAAAGACTGAGCTAAATAAGTTGTTGAGAGCCAGAATAATTTTCCCCGTCAGACATTCCAAATGGGTATCCAATATGGTGCCCGTTAGAAAGAAAAACGGAGATATTAGAATCTGTATTGATTTCCAGAATCTCAACAAAGCCTGTCAAAAAGACAATTTTCCCCTCCCACCTATGGAGCAAATACTACAGGCAGTAGCGGGCTCAGAATTAATGTCTTTCCTGGATGGATTTTCAGGATACAATCAAGTGCTGGTACATCCCGATGATCAGTTGAAAACCACATTCTGAACCAAATGGGGCACATACGCATATCGGAAGATGCCATTTGGTCTGATCAATGCCGGCGCTACCTTTCAGAGAGCCATGGACATCGCGTTTAAAGGTTTAGTCAATAAATCGGTAGCGATTTACCTGGATGATATAACAGTGTACTCCAAGAAACGAAGCGACCATCTCAAAGACTTGAAACAAATCTTTCAAAGATGTTTAAGGTATGGGATTTCACTTAACCCAAAGAAATCTTTTTTCGCATTAAGTGAAGGGAAATTGCTAGGATTCATAGTGTCGAAATCTGGTATTGACATTGAACCTGCAGAATCAAAGAAATTTCCGAAATATCCATGCCCCATAACAAAAAGGCCATGCAATCTTTCCTTGGACAAATCAATTTTGTAAAAAGGTTTGTCCCGGACTTTTCACGTATTATTTCTCCTTTACAAAATATGATAAAAAAGAATTCAAATTTTAAATGGGGTCAAGATGAGCACGAAGCATTCAACTTGATCAAACAAGCTATCATCAACGCTCCATCTTTAGCTACCCCAAATTTTTCAGAATCTTTTATCTTATACACTTTTGCCTCAGAGAAATCTTATGCCGCGATTTTAACTCAAGCAAATCAAGAGAAGGCAGAAGCTCCAATCGCATTCTTTAGCTCGAACTTACAAGGTGCTGAGCTCAATTATTCAGACGTGGAGAAACAGGCATATGCTGTTTTCAAAGCGATCAAATATTTCAGACCTTTCTTACTTAAAGCCCATACCAAAGTCGTAGTACCGTTTCCAGCGGTAAGAAACCTGTTGGTACAGAAGGATGTGGGCGAAAAGAGAGCAAATTGGATTACCGCTTTACAAGAATACGATCTTGAGATCAAGCCAGCAAACATCGTAAGAGGTCAAGGCTTCTGCAAGATGTTAGCTGGAGCATCGCAAATTCCTGAGAACTCATCTGAAGAGGTACATATATATGAGGTAAGCCTAAACGACGCAGAATCATTATATGCGGACACCATTTATTATCTTAAGAACGGGTATGCTCCATCACACCTGGATCACACCAAGAAAAGAGCTCTGAGATTGAAAGCTAAACAATACCAGCTCATAAATGATGTTCTATTTAAAAGGAATTACGATTCTGTACTTCTTAGGTGTCTTGAGAAAACTGAAGCCGAAAAGGTTTTGCAGGAACTCCACGATGGACCAGCAGGTGGACACTATGCTGGAGAAGCTACTGCACATAAGATCTTACGTGCAGGATATTATTGGCCCACGCTGTTCAAAGACTCATACAATTACGTAAGGAAATGCCAAATCTGCCAGACTGCTGCGGGGAAACAAAAGAAATCGTCCATGTCACTACAGCCGGTTAACATCGAGCAACCATTCAGCCAATGGGGCTTGGACATAATAGGTGAGATCGTTCCTCACTCTTCTAAGCAGCATAGGTATATCCTCACGGCAAAATATTATTTTACTAAATGGGTAGAAGCAGTTCCTCTCAAGACAGTTAATTCTGAAAACATTATTGAATTCATAGATCAATTTATCATCACTAGGTTTGGATTGCCAATGGCCTTAATGTTTGATAATGCATCATACTTTTCTGGAAATGCAATGACTGAGTTTGCACTTAAAAGAGGGTTCAAACTGAAGTATTCTGCCAATTACTATCCGCAAGGTAATGGGTTGGCTGAATCAACAAACAAAAACCTAATCAGGATTATTAAAAGAATAGTCGACCAAAACCAAAAGAATTGGCACAAAGCGCTGGTAAATGCTTTATGGGCAGATAGAATTACGAAGAAAGCCTCAATCGGCACTTCTCCCTTTAATTTAGTTTATGGGAAAGAAGCGGTTCTTCCAACTCACTTAGTCATTCCCTCTTTGTCTTTAGTACAACACATCGATGAAGTATCTACTTCCTCCTTACAATTGAGACAAATGGAGATAATCAAACTAGAAGAACGACGAGAGCAAGCTAAGAAAACCCATGCTCACCACCAAGCGCTAATAAAATCCTCTTTTGACTCAAACATCATAACCAGAAAGAACTTTCAGATGGGAGATTTAGTTTTGAAATGGGATAAGACTCATGAAGAAAAGGGCAAGCATATGAAATTTCAGAAGCTGTGGCTTGGTCCTTTTCAGATTGTAGAAGTCATAGGCCCATCGACGTTTGTGTTGCAGGATTTGGCAGGTAGAAGAGATTCTTTGCCTGTGAATGGACAGATTCTTAAAATGTATTTTCCATAGAAGATCATTCTTCTATTTTTGTAGGATAGTTTTAGTTTTTTTTTATTATTATTTTTCTTTTCTCTTTCTTATAAATAAAACCGGTTGTAAATGATCATTGAAAAGGATTCATGAAAGAGCACACCAACTTTCTATCAGATTTTGATTTCACTTGTACAAATAGCAAAACTTTTCGAAAAATCTGATTTTTATTATTGACAAAGAGAGTTAACTTTAACCTGAATATGATATTAGTTTCAACCTCTCAAAAAACTTTGATGAAAACAACCTTTGGTAAAAAATTGTTTTATGTCAGCACAATGAAAGGTATCATCAATAATAAAATAAATATTCTCTGTAAAGCTGTTGTTTTCAAACTCTATTATTGTCGTCCAGAGCTTTCTTAAGGAAAAACAATGACTTCCTCCCTGCTAAAGGAAACCGCAGCATTCAGAGAAACAATCCGAGAAAACACTATATCTCAAAGAATAAGAGGTCTCATCATGAGCCGGCTTATCATGATCACAGATATTATAACTTGCTGACTTTGCCAATACTGTCTATCAAAACAGGGCAACGACTCAAGATTGTTGCAATCAAAAGACAAGGGGTCTCATCACGAGCCAGCTTGTTCAGCAAAAGTGTAAATCAAGTGAATGACTGTGTCATAATTTGGCCACCAAACCAAGACATTGTTCTTTAGAGAATAAAAAAGGAAAAAGTGTCGAAAAGGATTTTTCTCTGAAATGTTGTAAATAACCTCAAGCAGGAAAAAGGATCATTGCTGGATAACATGGTAACCCTGTCGAGGCTATGGACGCTTGTGGGCAGCAGAGGCTCTACCTACGACAAATGAGCATATTTTAAAGCCAGTACGCAGAGAAGACCTTATTTTATCTTTAAAAAAGGACCGAGTAATGTTTGGTGTGAATGCAAGAACTAAGCCTAAGGAAGCAGACAATTGGAATAAAAGAAAGGTTGAGACAAAGTATCATTGACAGGATAAGGGGTAATCTACTCTATCTGTCCATAACAAAATTTAGACTTATGAAAATTTTTCTGTTTCAGAAGTGGAAATGTCAATAGAAAGGCAGAGATAACTGGTTCTTCACAGTGAATCGCCATTGTTGTGGTCACCAACAACCCCCCTCTTTGTTTGGTATTAGCAATAACATCAAGCAAAGGGGGACCCTTAACAAAAAATCCCAAAAATATTTTTGTCAAAGTTTTTGTATTTAACTCCCTAAAAGCTATATCGCATTGCAAAGAGAGAGTGGAGCGTTTTCCTATGCGCATAAATAAGCTGCAAAGAAGCGATGCGAAATTCATCGCATCGCACATTTTGAAAGCGCCCTTAAAAGAAAACCTAAGGAATCGTCGACGGCCGATATGCGACGTCGCATATCGCAACGTCGCATAAGCAGTGCATAGCGATCAAATGAAAAATGCGATCTTGCGATTTGCGATCTGCAATCTTACAAACTGCGATCTTGCGATCTGCGATCTATGATGGATGAGACTATCAATTGCTACGATGACACTTCCCGACATCGCAATCCTCGATGCTGCGATGCGAATCGCAGAAACCACTCATCGCAAAGTTTCCTCGGCATGATCTGTAAACCCAAAATTGAGCGCACACCTTAAGGGAAATTAATGATTGCACACCTGAGTATCCAAGAATGATCTTGTTGCATTTTTCGAAGAGTCAAGTCATCATGAGTGTCATGATTATGCATTCATTAGAACTTAAAGCTTTCATGTCAATCTTTTCGTCAATTCTCTTTTCCTTTGCGTAAACTGTAAGGCAGCAACTAATATAAATCTATATGCAGGAAACATCTAAGGAAAAGGGGAAAGCGCCAATACTAGAAGAACAGAGAGGAGATGCCTTCGCAAATGGATGCCGCATGCAGCAGGGCCGCAGATTCCAGAGTATCACTCAACAGACACTGATGAAAATAGAATATCCAAGACTCAGAGTCAAAGGCGCGCAAAAGCAGCATGTTTGCAAAAGATCCTGAAGCTCAGACTGGGTAAAGCAAAAAGAAAGACACTAAAGAGGGAGGACGCTCCAGAAAAGCTTGGAACAAAGAACGGAAGCAATTTTCAATACGGAAGATTGTTCAGGTAACGAAATCCCTAACTCATTGAGTCATTCGCACGGCCGGAAACCGAAATAGCAACAGCACAATAAGTTTGAAAGAAATCTGGGTTATACTAAGTATACACACAGCAAATACACCCAGCCAGAGGAAGATTTTCAAAAATATCTTCTAGTTTGTCAGAAAGAGGTGCCAACTTTTGTTATTTCTACTTTTATTGCTCAAACAAAAGGAAAAGACAACCAGCCGACTCTTTCCAGGTGAACCTTGCATTGCTTACAGCACTAAGGAGCAGATACAGAAACGGTTAGAAATTAGATTCAATTTTTAGAAATAAATTTGTTTTAGTAAAAGGGCGGTCATTTGAAGCCGTTTCCTAAATTTGTGTAATTAAGATTAGTTAGTTAGTAGTATTTAACCCTTCTCATGGCATTTGGAGAAGGGTCCAGAAATTTGTCAAAAAACTTGTCCTCAGAACATGCACTTTTGCACCCTCGGAGGGGGTTTTTGATGAATGGATGGATCGAGATTTATTTATGTTTGCATTTTAATGTCTGCTACTGATGTTGCACTTCTGTACTCTTAGTAGATGTTAGAAGTAAGTAGAGATAAATCGTTATTGCTTGAAGTTTGTGAGTGAAATCAGTCATAAATGGTACTTTTATCTCTTGATTAATTTCTGCTCATATTCTTAGAGTGATATACAGCTGAGTTGTTTATATGTTGATGTATGAATGTGTGGGTTACCATTTAGCACTTTTGTACGGTGGAGTCATTTATTTATGCTTGACATATGAATAACTTATTATGCGATATGCTGTTCACAACTGTTTTGCCTAACTTCTTATGCAGAATGGTTTATCTTAATTGATTTATATTCTTATGACAGCTGAATG
Source organism: Pinus tabuliformis (assembly GCA_031772625.1). Classification (NCBI taxonomy): domain Eukaryota; kingdom Viridiplantae; phylum Streptophyta; class Pinopsida; order Pinales; family Pinaceae; genus Pinus; species Pinus tabuliformis. The sequence continues at coordinate 31,957,151 of CM062816.1, forward strand.
ATCTTTATTACCAGTTATTGTATGAAATCTTTTTAGATCGCATAATAGAAGAATTATACCCCGGGTTAGTATAGATTAGATGTGCTGTTTTTGTTAGATTACAGTAGCATAGAGTCAGTTTAGAGTTTAGAATTAAATTAGCTTAAAATTACCTCTAGATTAGCATCATCAAAATCTACACACACACACACATCCTTTAGATTGGGAAGCTGGTCCCATTATCCCCAGTCGGACCCGCTACACCAAACGGGCAAGGAGCTGCCAACCAGGTTCCGGACCGGGTGGGTATCCCCCTTGTTGTTGACTCGATTTTAGGGCCCTCAACAGGACACTAACTACACAACTTGATATTATGCAGGCCAAACAGAAGCAAATGGAGGCAGAACAAAATTTGGTGATCTTCTGTCCCCGATGCAGGAAAAAGCATAGTCACAAGGAGTGTCCATTGGATACAATCCAAACATGCACCATCTGTACAAAAGATCACCTTACGGAGAGCTGCCCCTCACTTCCTAGATTGAAAGCGGTATATAAGGAAGCGGAAGAAGAACCAAAATCAGTGTATTTTCTCAACCAGCGCCGTTAGTGGCAGCCGAGACAATCTGGTATGCTTCCAGACCCAACTTCTTCCTTTCAGCCTCCACAGTATAATGCTCAACAATATAGTAGGTGGCAAAGTCAATCCCAACCCCCATTTCCAAACTGGTCACCACAGTCGTTTCCTTCTTCAAACCCGTGGTTGAATTAGGCAAGCCAATTTGGTTGGCCGAATTTTCCTTATACTCCACCATATTGGCAAGGTAACTCATATCCTCCACAATGGAATCCCCCTACTTCACAAAGTTCAGCCTGGCAGACAAACTGGCAGAGACCGATGCATCAGCCAGTAGGAGCTATTCTGCTCCCTCAACCTACACTGCCAGCCTTACAACAAAATCCCTAGTCTAATCTGAGACCGCAACTCCCGGCCCAACCCAACCCCAATCCAAATAACAGACTGGTCCAATCTCTCCAAATTATAGAATCACCAGAAATAGGAGTCGATCTGAGGGAGTGTAATGATCTTTAATTAAGATCTGGCCGTATTATTGAAACTGAGGGAGACAAGACAGTTCAGATTGAAGATCAGTTACCCAGAGAACATCTGTCACAACAAGAGGATGTGAATAAAAAACAAATGCATAATCAACCAACCACATCCTCTCCTCCGTTCCCAGAACGATTAGTCATACCTCGACCTATACAATATCCTGATTTTGACATTTTGGGAGAATTACAAAATCTGTACATAAAAATTCCATTCCTCCAAGCCATTCAAGACATCCCGATATACGCAAAAACTATCAAAGAATTGTGCATAAAGAAACCAAGGAGGAATATAACAAATAATCCAAGATTCCAAGTAGTTGGTACTTTATCTGACTTGTTATCAGGGAAAGAAACACCCATTAAATATGAAGACCCAGGAAATCCAATTGTAACTATCCAAATTTATGGTCAGACACTGTCCAATGCCTTAGTTGATCTAGGAGCTACAATTAATATCTTAACAACCACTACTTGCCAAAAGCTAGGCATTACATCTGTAGAACCCACCTCTACCTTGCTAGAATTGGCTGACCGATCTGTGGTTAGGCCGGAGGGTACTCTACATGATGTCATGGTCTCTGTTGATTCCTGGGAATATCCAACCGATTTCCTGATAATAAATCCTAAAACCCAACTTGATGGGCATCCACTGATTTTAGGTAGACCTTGGCTTGCCACTGCCGATGCTTATATTGGCTGCCGGCAAGGAAATATGACCATAACCAAAGGACCAAATATCAAGAATTTAGTTCTATATCCTCCAGCGTAGCCAAGTGTCACAATAATCAAAACTAATAAGCACCCTGTATCATACCTTACTGATAACATTAGATCTCCATTAACTATACAAGAGGCACTTGATTTTAAAGACCAAACAGAAGATGATGCCATTAATAATTTCATTAGTCAAACTGAATCTAGATCCTGCACACAGTGTCACATGATAGAAGCAGCATTTGATAATGAATTAGAAGAAGATCCTCTGAAAGATACACATGATCAAACAATACCTGTTACTTCTGTTGCAAATAGTAAAATTTTGGAAATTGAACCAAGAAAAACCTTAAATATTAATTCCAACCTCGCACCTGAACAAGAAATGAAGCTCATCCATTTGTTAAGGAAATATAAAGAAGCATTTGCATGGGATTACCCTGATATGAAAGGAATTGACCCCCAATTATGTACACACCACATTTATATAGAAAAGGATGCCAAACCTGTTCGTCAACCTCAAAGGAGACTTAATCCTCATCTAAAAGATGTGGTAAAAGCTGAACTTCAGAAACTTCTAGATGTCAATTTTATCTATCCTATCTTTGATAGTAAATGGGTCTCTCCACTTGTGGTCGTACTAAAAAAGAATGGGAAATGGAGAATCTGTGTGGACTATAGGGAGCTAAATAAAGCAACACAAAAAGACCACTTTCCTCTCCCATTCATCGACCAAGTATTAGATACTTTAGCAGGAAAGAAATTCTTTTCTTTCCTGGATGGCTTCAGTGGATACAATCAGATTCAGATTTCCCCTGAAGACCAAGACAAAACTACTTTTACTTGTCCTTGGGGAACATTTGCCTACCGAGTTCTACCTTTTGGCTTATGCAATGCTCCTGCCACATTCCAAAGGGCTATCCTTAGCATTTTTGTAGATTTAATAAATGACGGACTTGAAGTATACATGGATGACTTTACACCATATGGAGATGATTTCGATCCAGCATTGGATACCCTAGAAAAAGTCCTACAACGCTGCATTGCTACCAGGCTTTGTTTAAGCCATGAAAAATGTTATATGATGATGACTGAAGGACTTATCCTAGGACACTATATTTCAGCAGCTGGCATTCAGGTAGACCCAGCCAAAATCCAAATACTTTTGCTTATTCCCACTCCTACCACTCAAACAGAGGTATGCAGTTTTCTTGGATTTTCTGGTTATTATAGAAGATTTATAGAACATTATTCGCACATTGCTACACCTCTATATGCACTAACTGGTAACGTTGATTTTCTTTGGACAGAAAAATGTGAACGTGCTTTCAAGGATCTGAAGAAGCTCGTATCCACAGCCCCAGTCCTTCGAGGACCAAATTGGGATTTGCCATTCCAGATATCATCTGATGCCTCAGATATAGCCATTGGAGCAGTCCTTGGGCAAGAGGGGAATAAAAAACCATATGTAATTTATTACATCAGCAAAAATTTATCCCCTGCTGAATTAAATTACACTGTTATTGAAAAAGAATTCCTAGCTGTAATACATGTTGTCAACAAGTTTAGACATTACATCACTGGATATCCTGTCATTTTGTATACAGATCATTCTGCCATAAAATATCTAGCAAATAAGCCTATCACAAACGACAAAATAACTAGATGGCTGATTTTATTGCAGGAATTTGATATTACAATCAAGGATCGACCGGGCAAAGAAAATCCTGTAGCAGATTTTCTCTCAAGAATGCCAAAGCCAATCGATGCAGCAGCAGTTGAAGATCAATTCCTGGACGAGCATCTGTTTGCTGTTGCTGTTCAAACACCCTGGTATGCTGATGTTGCCAATTACCTAGCAGTAGGTAAACTACCGAAACATCTAACCCCTAATGAGCGGAAATAGATTGTTCAGAAGAGTGCTCGATTCTCGTGGATTGGGGGCTATTTGTTTCACACAGGGGCATACATGCATATTAGGAGATGCGTTCGAGAAGATGAAATCTTTGACATTTTAAAAGGCTGTCATGATGGACCATGTGGTGGACATTTTGCTGAGCGCAGAACTGGACATAAAGTGCTGCAGACAGGGTATTATTGGCCCACGATTTTCAAAGATGCAAAGAAATTTGTCCAAGCCTGTGACAGTTGCCAGCGAGCAGGACGCCCTGGTCACTCTGATGAGATGCCTCTGAAACCACAGTTAGTCATTGAACCATTCGAGTGATGGGCTCTTGATTTCGTTGGACCAATTAACCCATCATCAAACCAGAAAACATATATTTTGGTGGAAACAGAATATGTCACCAAGTGGGTTGAAGCAGAAGCATTGCGCAGAGCTACAGAGGACTCTGTCATACAGTTCCTGTTCCATCTGTTTGTACGCTATGGCCTTCAAGGAGAAATAATTACAGACGGTGGACCATAGTTTGCTGGGAACAGAATAGCTGCAACACTCAACAACTATCATGTCCAGCATAAAATCACTACTCCATACCACCCACAGGCGAATGGACAGGCAGAAAGCAGCAATAAAATAATAGAAGCAATTCTAACGAAAACCATTGCATCACATAGACGTGATTGGGCTGCCAGACGACCTGAAGCATTGTGGGCTTACAGAAAAACATGGAGAAGCACCACTGGTTACTCACCTTATCAATTAGCGTTTGGAAAACAACCCATTTTCCCCATAGAATTCGAAATCCAAACATTACGGACAACACAGGAAGTTGGCCTAGATCTAACCGCGACACATATTAATCGATTGCAGCAGATCAATGAGTTGGACGAAATTAGGCTCTCTGCACTTCAAAATACTGCCTTGATCCAACAACAGCGAGCTAAATGGCATGATGCTCTCATAAAAAATAAAGTCTTCCACGAGGGAGATTGGGCTCTGTTGTACGACTCCAGGTTTCAGGACTTCCCTAGGAAACTCCAGACTCGTTGGTTGGGACCATACGAAATCCAGAAGGTACATGACAATGGGATCCTTACTCTAATCACTATTGACGGTTCTGGATATGCCTTCAAGGCAAATGGCCACCGAGTTCGTCTATATCGCAAACCACTCACTCGGGAGTCCTTCTGCCAGCAGCTACGCCGAGACTCTGATATGGAGATTTTGGGGGAGGAAGAGAAGTCTTCCTCACCTGTAATTCATTAAGGAATTCATTTCTTTTTACAATTTGTACATAAGTTCTTTTTTGAATCATTTTTTTGTACATATTTTTGAATTAATGTTTTGCTGTTCCTTTTTCAAAAGAACAACATTTTCTTTCGGCTGTTCCTTTTTCAAAAGAACAAATCCCCTTGGATCAGTCGTCATCTCGTTGTAATTTGGATCTTTTTATTTTTTATTTTTGCGTGTTTTGCTGTTCCTTTTCCAAAGGAACAACATTTTCGATTTTTGCCGTTCCTTTTCCAAAGGAATGGCATTTGTATGTTTTTGCTGTTCCTTTTCCAAAGGAACAACATTCTTGATTTTTGTTGTTCTTTTTCCAAAGGAACGACATTTGCTTGTTCTGCTGTTCCTTTTCTAAAGGAACAACATTTCGATTTCTGTTGTTCCTTTTTCAAAGGAACGACATATCTGCATTTGCCATTTCCACTGTTCCTTTTCCAAAAGAACGACATTTTTTGCATGTTTTGCTGTTCCTTTTCCAAAGGAAAAGCATTTTTGATTTCTGTTGTTCCTTTTCCAAAGGTACGACATTTTTGCATCTTTTGCTATTATCATTTTTGGTTGCTGCTGTTCCTTTTTCAAAAGGAACAACATTTCCGTGTGTTTGCTGTTCCTTTTCCAAAGGAACAACATTTTTTGATTTCTGTTGTTCCTTTTTCAAAGGAACGACAGTGGAATGTTCTACTGTTCCTTTTCCGAAGGAACAACATCTGTGTGTTTTGCTGTTCCTTTTCCAAAGGAACAACATCTGTGTGTTCTGCTGTTCCTTTTTCAAAGGAACGACATTTTCTGCTATTTGTGGTCTTTTGTTGTTCCTTTTTCCAAAAGGAACACCACTTGCATGCTTTTTCTCTCCCTGTGAAACAGCTTGTTCCTTTTGCTGATCTAAATTAAGGATGCTTATTGCTCCTATTCTTTCAAGTCTTTTAGAATACAGCTATGCACTTATGCAATGGATACAAAATCAAAACATACTGAAATTAACCAATCATAAATCGCTATCTTTATAAGGCTCTGCATTGGTAAGAGGACAAAAGGAAGGACACACTTATTTATCATCTTTTGCTGTCATTGTTCTACTAATTCTGCTATGATTTTTCATCTTCATCATGACGACCCCTTTTTAATCCTCTTTGATTATTATTTAGGAATAAGAGCAAAGGGTTTATATCTTCCTATTGAGATGTTAAGACTTCTTCCACCATTCCTACTCTTAAGGAGTGTTGAACCACCCCTTGTGTATAAAAGGGAAAGTACTGTATGAAAAAGAAACAAAAAGGTCAACATGACTTATAAGTTGTCAAATGCAGGATAGGGGGTCTCATCAAAGAGCCAGCCTACCATGATCATGAGGACGAAAGTGAAGTGGAATTCTCACTATGGCCACCACACCAGGGATATGGTCCAAAAGGTATATAAAATAAACAACCCTTGGAACAGGAGGTCTCATCACGAGCCGGTCTGCCCACTTTTCGCTCCTTCCTCGTGAATGGCATTATGGTTAACTGGTCACCAAGCCAGCATAATGGCCTACATTTTGACATCACACAACATTCTCTAAGTATACACAGAGGATTATGGTTCCATGGGTGAAATAAACAACTCTGCAAGGTTATGGACACCTGTCGGCTGCAGATCACTGTTAATGGTATCGAAGTCACATTATTTACACTAATAGGTGAGTTATTAACACCCTTCTGTTTCTTATACCTTAGTAATTAATCATATGTCATTCCTCAAATTATATAACGCATGTAAATTTATTATCACCAATCATGGCAGAGTATTTGACAATGATCGTAGGAGATTTGGGAAGTACGATAGATTTCCTATCCTCCCAGCCTCGCATCATATCACAGCAACCTCTTACGTAATAAGCGATCTAACTCTACGCCTCGATTTTGGTAATTCGCTGTTTTTGTAAACATGGCATATTTCCATACACTGTTCCTTTATGACTCTGTTTCAGAGCGGGCGCTGCTCCTTTATTTGACAGCTGGGGCAGCCTATCACATTGCGAGGGGGGGGGGAGGTTAACCTCATTATTCCCTGGATTACGTGTCAGCTCACTATTCGGGAAAGTTGTGTGCTAGGGTATGGCATGGATCAACGACATACTATTTTTATTTTTTTTGCACGAATTGCTGTTCATAAGCCATTTCTATGGTATACTCTGTTTTTTGAACAAGTCTTGCGTCTATTAGCCTCTCTGTGTTTCAACAGCATGAACAACTATTGAGAGTTTACAGTGAAACCATGGGAGGAAGATCGATCCGGAGGGAACCGCAGGTGTTGACAGTCTCCGCTGCTGCCCGGGAAATCCTGGCAAGAGCAGGGTGGCTGACCTATCTCAACCACTTGCAGGAGTCTAACGAGACGGTGGCAATTGAATTCCTGCAGAATTTGCAAGAGGATTACTCCATAGTGAGGGGGAGACATATAGCAGTCACCGATGACATAATCACAGAAGTCTCGGGACTACCAGCCACCGGACCTGTATGGACGTTAAAAAAGGAGAGATTGCAGAAGATTATAGAAATCTTCCAGGACGAAGGCCAGAGCCTGGCAATTAAAGGAAAGGGAGTTCTGCCAGCAATGCTAGGAGAGCCCTGGGCAGAATTGGCAAGGACCGTTCAAAGCTACATCACTTGTGAAGGCAGAAAAGACGTGGTAAGACCACAACATCTTAAACTCTTAGCTGTACTAAAATAGAAATGCTCTGTAAATTTACCTGCATTTTTGAATTTGTTACTTCATGACGTTGCACGGACCATAAAAAAGGCACAACACGTAGAGTCAGTTGTTAGTCATCATGGGTTGATTCGGTTAATTGTCAGTCATAACCTCACCCAGCAGCAGAGCAAATGGGAAGAGCTAATTGCCATGATAGATGGGGGGTTGACAACACCATCCCTAAAAGGTAAGCATGCCACCAGTACACCAGAGCGTCCAGAAAAACGTAGAGAATTAGAAAAACAGAAACATGCTACCAGTACATCCGAGCGTCCAGAAAAACACAAGGAATTGACAAAGCATAAGCATGCCACCAGTATACCCGAACGGCCAGAAAAATGCAGGAAATCGATTCGGTTAGCACGGATATGAGGGAGGCTGGAGAAGCTCCAGGAAAACACCAGCCGGCCAGTAGAAATTGAAGATGAGCAACCCTCATGGCCAGAAGAAGAGGCCGAGCAACCTGAAGAAGAAGAGAAAGAAGAGGCCGAGCAATCTGAAGAGGAAGAGAAAGAAGAGGCCGAGCAATCTGAAGAAGAAAATGAAGAAGGAGCCGAGCATTCTGAAACAGAAGCCGAGCAATCCGAGCAGGAGGAGGAAATGGAACAGCAGGAAGGTAGCCCATTGCAGGACCCAGTGGGAGAAGATGAATTGGCTGAAGTCTTGGCCAATATGGGCGAATATGGCCAACCTTCCAGTCCATCAGACCTCCATGACGAAAAGAAACCCCAGGAGGAAAATGCACCTGAAGAACCACATGCAAAGGAGGCAGAAGAAGAGAATCTGCCTGTTCATGATAAAGAGATGATAGGAGATACTGAACAGGAACAATCCGTTCCTAACCAGAAGACACCGGAAGAAATTCTGGAGGAAGCAGGGGCAGAAAGAGAAGTCGCCCAAGAAATGATAGAACCAGTTAGGGTTCCTGCCCCATAACAGCCAGAGCAGAACAATGAAGAAACACCCCAGAAGGAAGATCCGGGGACTAGTCATAGTCCAGGCCATAGTGAATAACCTGCTGTTCCTTCTAAGGAAATTTTGGAAATCAAAGAACTTCGAAAGGAACAATAGAGATTATTGAATATAATAGTCCAGCTCCACCAGTAGATTAGGATCCTTAAAGCAAGGCAAAGGGTAAAAAGGACTTCAGGAAGGAAAAAGGTAACTACTCCAGTAAAACCCCGCAAGGCAAAGGGGCGGAGGACTAGAATTCATCCTGCTATTCAAGACCCTGTCGAAAACCAAGCTGCTGTTCCAAATGATGCTGAGGAACAGACTGTTGTTCCAATTGAAAAGGAACGACAACAGGCTGATATTCACGTTAAAATAGAAATGGATGACATGATGACTTGTGATAAGGAAATTCAGACGGAGGCACCACTTTCAGGAGTGATAAGGGTTCTGAACTCAAAGCAACGCAATAGGAAAGTTCAGGTAAAACTCTCGGCCTCCACTGCTGCATGGAGAAGAGATCCAAAAACAGTAACCCTGCGAAAGGGGTTGAAGCAAGCTCAGCAAGAAGCATAAAAGCTTAGAGAGAAAACGGTCCCTCGTGAAAAGTATGAAGAGCTACAGCAGCAGCTTAGGAACGTCAATCAATCCGAAAGCCAGGCTTTTGAAGGTTGGCGGAAGGAACAAGAGAAAGTCGCAAAGGTAACTCGTAGGCTAGATATTGTTATCAAGCAGATGGATACCTTGTGTTCTTTATACAATGACGTCTTAGCATGTAGAGCCCCTGCCAAGAATTATGCCCTGTTTCTACTAGAACGGTATTTGCAACTAAAAATAAAAGTTGTTAAAGCAGGTGCTCCCATACAAATTAACACTGTCAATGATTTTATAGACTGTTGTAAGCACTACGGGGTAAAAGTCCAGAGATTGCTGTGTGAGTTCTATTTACATAACCTTGTACTAGACCAGGAGACCGAGCTGAACCCTGGCCCTTTTGTTGGAGACATCCAATTGCAGGCATTCATCTCATTTGGGGTTAATCAAATTAAATGGCTTAAAGCCTATAATACTTTCCAGAGGCAAGAAAATGGCTTAGATTTGTGGGTAAGGGCTGAGCCTAGGAACCCAGTTTAGTTGTGGAAAGCACATAGAAACCTCATGAAGACTCCGGTGTAATTGAAACATTAGGACCCATGCATGAGGCACTCATTCGATAGGGATTAGAATACTTTCTTTCTATCAAAGACCTTTCCATTGATGCAGCTAAATTTCGGTATCAAATCTCTAATCCGAATATCCAGCTCAGGGAACCATTTAAGTATGAGAATTTTAAATTAGCTTCCAACCGCTTGCACCTCTATGGTGAAATCATTTTGAGGGCAGGGCCATCCTGGTTAGGATATAGGTTCCAGAGTCCAATTATTTGGCACCCTGCACCCGGATACCAAGCCCTGTATGAGATGCCCGAGGGTCAGACAAGCCATTTCTTTGACTACCTAGTTACTCATCATGGATGTAGGCCTCCGCATGAGATTCCATCTCCAGCCTATTCTCTCACTGCCTTGCATGTCAACTACAATGTTTTCATGAGGGCATGAAACAAGGTAAGCAGGGGGGTGTGTGGAGTGCTAAAAAAGGTATGTTTTTGATGATTATTTCAGTATCTTTTCAGTAGAACTTGCAAACCTTTTTGCATCATGAACTCGGAAAATGATAAAGAATTATAACAAAACATGTGAGATTAATATGCAAGACTAAAACGCTGACAATTGTCATTTCCTTATGCAGGAAGGAGTGAAAACGAGAAGTTGCCATTCCAAAGGAAAGGACAAGGACGGGTTAACCGCTGTCCCTTTGACGGGAGACCGAATGCAAACAAGGCAAAGAAAACCAAAGCGAATCAGCCCAGAAAAGGAGGTGGGGATATTAGCTCGGTGCAGGAGAGAAAAGAAATGATTGAGGATTAAGGGTTCGGCAAATCCCTCAGGATCCTTGATCCTGAGGGATTGCTGTTTTATCTATTTTTGCACTTAGACATCTCCGCCATCACCCTTATAAAAGGGACAACACTGTTAGCTCGGAAAAAAGGAGAGTTAGACATGATTATGTTTTTATGTAATTTCTTTTAAGATCAAAACTTTGATCATCGAGTCTCGATAAGAACTGGTTTATTGTAATTCTGCTTTATGCATTAATACAAACTTGGTGATTACTTCATCTTTGAGTCTGGATTAACTTCAAGCGGTGTACCCCTGGAGGCTAAGGGCCTGGCCCTGGAGGACACTTGCTCCTGTATTATTACTTTGGTTTATGCGTGGTTTGCTTATCGATGTTATTTGGTAATCTGATGTGTTTGATAAGTTTACATCACATGCTCTGTTATGTTTAATTCATTAAGGTTTTCACAGACGGAACTATTGTATTGACTTTGCATCATATTACTGTTCTTTTCAGGGTTGATCTAATATTACTAGTCTTAACAGAATACTGTTACTATTCCATTACATAGCTTTTGTGCTGTGTACCTGTTCATTCACGTTACAGGATTCATCTTGGGAATTATTTTCTTTACGATTGTTGGATTTATGAACAATGCTGTTCTATTTTGAAACACAGTCGTATTCCTTCTAACTGAGATTGATACTTGGATCAGATTACTATTTAAGTGTGCTGTGTGTGTATATGGCTTTCAAGCGCTATTCCATAACTTATTAGTAATCAGTGTTGTTCCATTAGTGTGTGTTGTTCGATCTGCCTTAAGAGTGAAAGATTACCATTTGATTACGATTAATGCATTTGATTTGATAGATTAAGTTTGTTACTGCTTGTGAGACTTAGTTGTTGTTCTATTTCTTAGCTGTTGTTCCATTTAAGAATTGCTGTTCCATTTTGGATTTGCTGTTCCATTACAGACTTGCTGTTCGATTTCTTATTTGCTGTTCCATTTTCTTATCTGCCGTTCCATTTCCTGGCATTTGTTATTTTGGTGTGGGAGACGATCTAAGGTTGTAGTGAGCATTGGCATTGATTGTCTGGCTCCCAGATCCATGATCTGTTCTTTGATTTCCTTTTCCATCAGTTTCCAAAGGGATGGGTTATTACTATTGAACCCTTGACTGATAATTACTTAGTCTTTTGAATGTGTGATTTACTCTTTTGAAGTAGTTAAACTATAGACAAGCATCCATTTACTCTTGTATTTCTGAGCACTGTACTACTAGCATTACTCTGGCAAATGATAGCCTCAGACTGAGACACTCTTTGAAATAACAAAACGCTCTCGGATTGACATATTAATGTGAGGTAATTGGAGGTGAAAGAGACCCTTTTTATAGCTCTACAGGAAGGTGTAAAAATTAGTTTGTTAAAGCTTCATGGATGCTTCAGCAAGCATCTTTAAGTTTCCCTCATCCTTTTTCTCTTTTTTGGTCTCCTTGAGCTTGTTTTTGAGCTGTTTCACTTTGACATTGGCGATCATGTGTTGAGCTTGATAATGATGTGCCATGTGTCTGCGCATTTGATTATCTCTATTTGCCTTCTCCAGGAGATTTTCCAAATGTTCATTCTGTTAGGCTAGGCAATAACTCCTCAACGAAAAATTGATTCGTATGTATTATTCCTTCAAGTAGGTCTTCATTATATACATGAGGGAGAGACTGTTCACTTCATCTCCCGATGACTGTTCATATTACTTATTTATTTATTTACATTATATTCACCCAATCCTGATGATTAGGTGTCAACATTGCCCCCCTTAATCTGAAGGGATGTTGGTGAGTCCAAGCATCATTATGAATCGTTCAAGCTTTTCTCTTCCAAGTGCTTTGGTGAAGATGTCTGCAATTTGCTCATTAGTGGAACAATGACGAAGATGGATTGTTTTGGCCTCAACATGATGTTGAATCAGACGATATTTAGTATTGATGTGCTGCGTTCGATCATGGAACTTTGGGTTGTTGGCCAACTTTATTGCAGAGGTATTGTCAATCATGAGTGGAGTTGATTGTACTTCTTTTACGTGCAAATCTTCAAGAATTTTCTTGAGCCACACAATTTCTTTTGTTGCTTTAGCTACTGCCACATATTTTGCTTCTGTTGTGGAATTTGCTGGAACTAATTGTTTGCGTGATCTCCAGGAGACAGCTCCTGATCCAAGACTCTAGCATATCTTGAAGTAGATACCACAGTTTATTTGTCTCCATCGAAGTCTGAATCAGAGTATCCAATCAAGCTGAAGTCGTCCACATGTGTATACTTGATTCCAAAGTCTTGAGTTCCCTTCAAGTACCTTAGAACTCTTTTTGTAGTAGACCAATGTCCCTCACAAGGCTTTTGCATAAACCTGGAGAGGATTCCAACAACAAATGAAATGTCTGGTCTGGTAGTAGTTAGGTAGTTGAGACTTCCTACAAGCTGTCTATACGTTGTTGCATCCTCAAATTCTTTTCCTTCAATAGATTTAAGCTTTAAGTTTTGTTCCATTAGAGTAGTAAGAGGATTGCATTATGTCATGCCAAACCTGTTCAATAGATCTCCAATGTATTTCTTTTGAGAAAGAAATATGGACTTCGGACGTTGGGTTACTTCAATACCAAGATAGTAATCAACATAGCCCAAATCAGTCATTTCAAAACTTTTCCCCAATTCCTTCTTTATGGATGCAATGTAGCTTTCATTGTTCCCTGTGATTAAAAGATCATCTACATATACCACAAGATATACAACCGTTTTTCCAATTTTCTTAACAAATAAAGTTGCATCATCAAGATCATAATGTTTGAAATTGAGTTTTAGAAGATGCTTAGTTAGTTTTTCATACCAGGCTCACGATGCTTATTTGAGGCCATACAAGGACTTAACCAGTTTGCATACTTTATGTTCATGTCCTTTCACAGCAAATCCTTCAGGCTGGGAAATAAAAACATTCTCTTTTATATCTCCATTCAAGAAAGCAGTTTTTACATCCATTTGATGGACTTTCCAACCATTCTGAGTTGCTAGGGAAAAGAGTGTCTGAATGGTAGCCCATTTTTCTATGGGGGAAAGTCTCCTCATAATCGACCCCTTCCTTCTGTGCAAAACCTTTTGCCACAAGCCTAGCTTTGTGCTTGTCAAGTAAGCCATCAGCTTTATACTTGTTCTTGTAGACCCACTTGTAGCCAATTGGTTTGGTTCCTAATGGAGGATCAACCAGCTTCCAAGTGCCGTTCTTTATGAGGGCATCATACTCCTTTTGCATCGCTTCTTTCCATTCATCATGAGAAGTAGCTTCTTTGAAGGAAGTTGGTTCAAAATCTATAGACAAGTTCAATTCACAATCATAAGAAACATTCATAGCAACAGCTGAATTAGAGTCATCCATATCACCTCCATTTTGCCGTTTGAATTTCTAGTTCTCGTCTTTCCAACCTCATTAGGATGAACACTTTCAAGTGTCTTTGTCAGCCACTTTGGGGGACCTTTCTCAGATGGTCCAGGCTACTCCACTGATTGAGTTGGGACTGAATCATGGTTGAGTCTCCCAATTATATCAATCACATCACTTAAAGCATCATCCATTGTTGGAGTTTCATGCAGGGGAGAGTGTTCTTCAGAAGAAGATTCCACATGTTGATCTAGTATAGGAATTCCCCCCTTCAAGATGTGGAATCTAATTATCAAATTCTTGTAATGATTTTGCTTTTGCAAATCTATCCAAGTGATCAAGTTGCAGCTCAACAACATTGTCAATTTTCGATGACTTAAGAAAAATTACATCTCTAGATACAACAAACTTTTTATTTACTTCATCATAGAGACGATATGCTTTGGAGGTGTTTGAATACCCTAGGAAGATACACTTGCGACTTCTTGCAAAAATTTTGTTTCTACATACCTTTGGTATCAAGGAATAACAGGTGGAACCAAAGACCCTGAGATGCTTTACCGAAGGAACATGTCCATACCACATTTCATATGGAGTCTTGTTTCTGATAGCATTAGATGGACATCTATTCTTTATATATGCAGCACATAGAATAGCATCAACCCAAAACATTATCTTTACATTTTTGAAGAAGAGCATGGATCATACCATATTTAAAATTGTCCTATTCATTCTTTCAGCTACACCATTCTATTGGGGATTATAAGGTACAGTTGTTTGATGTTTGATCCCATGTTGGCAAAGATAGTTTTCAAATTCATTGGATGTGTATTCTTTTCCATTATTAGTGCGAATAGACACAATATGAGATTGTTCATCATTTTCAAACCATTTATGAAAGTTCTTGAATGTTTGAAAAGCATCAGATTTGTTCTTCAATAAATAAACCCAACACATTCTGGTGTAGTCATCAATAAATGTCATCATATATTTATTTCCATTTGTAGAAGGAATAGGCATTGGACCACATAAATATGAATGAATGAGTTCAATTTTTCTATGTGCTCTTGAATGTGAATCATGAAAAGATTGTTTGTTATGCTTTCCTAGAATGCAAGCATCACATTGCTATAGTTTCCTAGGAATTGTAGGCAAACCGGCAAAACCATTTTTCTTCAACAAGTGGAGACTGTCATAGTTCAAATGTCCAAATATAGCATGCCATAATCAACTTGATGGAAATGTACCTTCTTGATAATGAGAATTGCATGAGAAATTTGTGCACGAGCAGAGGTTCCTTGCAGCTTGAGAAGCCTTTCTTCTTCTATTCCCCTCATGACAAGTGAGTGGTCAGATGCTTTTCTTACCTCAAGCTTGCCATCAAACATATGAATGGAATGACCTTGCTGGCGGATGTGGACCAAGGACATCAAGTTTCTCTTGAGCTATGGGAGATATAGAACATGATGCAAAAGAAAGTCTGGAAGACCAGGTAGTTTAAGCCTGATTGTGCCAAGCCCTGATGGCTTGATTTTTGATTGGTCTGCAAAGTATACTGATCCATCAACATTGTCAGTAAATTCTTCAAAAAAATATTTTCTATGAGTCATGTGGCAGGTTGCTCCTGAATCAAGCAACCAATCATTTTTCCAAGAAGCAAGTGAAGGATTATATAAATATTCATTTACTCCAATATTACATTGTGCCACAACATAGTGAGTAGATTCAGGTGCTTTACCTTTGTATGTATCATCAATTTTACCTTTCTGTTGGTTTCTTTGCTGCTCAATTTTGTCCCATGGTAACTTGCATGTAGAGGCATCATGTGATCCATTTCTTTTGCAGCGTATGTAGTGCAAATTTTCCTTTTCTCCTTGAGAGTGTCTGCCCCCCCTGCCTCTGAAATATCTTCCTCTTCCTCTTCGACCACCTCTTCCTCTTGAAGAATCTTGAGCAGGATGATTTTCTTTATGAGAAAGGCACACAGCCTCTTCAGAAGATTCAGGGGTTGTTTTCTTTCCAAAAGCTTTCTCTCTTTCAACAAACTTTTTCACAAGAGAGTCAAAGGTGATATCTATGAGATTTCCATTTGCTTGCAATGACTCAAGATAATTGGAGTAAGCAGGATAAAGTGCCTTAAGAAAAGTGATAAGAGGAATATCCAATTCAACTTTAGTGGATTTGGTATCATGCATTATAGACTTTACTTCAGATGCAAGAGCAAGAGGATCATTATTTTGCAGTTCAAGAGTGAAGAGTTTAATCATGAGTTGAACAACTTCAAGTGCAAAATGTGAGTCATAGAGTTCTTTCAGCTTTTGTAAGGCTTCAAAAGCAGTTGAAAATGGCGAAATATGGCAACTCACCCCTTCATTTACAGATGTTGCGATTAATGCATAAGCTTTGCTATTCTTGTTTTCCCAAATGACGAGCTCTTTGTCTGAGGTAGGCTGTTCTGGCTCTTTGTCTCCGTCTCCAACACACACTCCTTTCCACAACTCATTGAAAATGAGCGTGTGTTTTATCATCCGGGGCCACTCAGGATAGTTCTCTTTTCTAGTGAGAACTATTCCCACGATGGATATGATTGAATGCATACTGTAACAAAAAAACTGCTACTACAAAACTTTACTCTTAATGGGAAAAAAATAAGATGGGACAGCAAATTCAAATGTCAATTGGCATTCATCTGGACTACGTTAAAGTATAGAATATATGGGTGAGACAGTCAAAATATATGGTGAGTGACTGTGTATATATATATATATATATATATATATATATATATATATATGGCAGCCTAAATATACCATAAATATATAAAAAACTGTACAGCGCTGGACACAAAGCTTTACAACGCATACAATAAAGGTATATATCAGAGTTCCAACAACATTCCAACAGTGTGATAGTGGTCCTTCACGCAGCACTCCCAACTTAAATTCACTGCAATAAACAATGCAACTTCAAAACGGTTCAACGCATACCATTTAACATAGGTCACCAACGTTCAAAACAATTCAATGCATACCAAGTGATTTGAGTAGCAACTCTTCAAATTTTTTTTACACCATTTGGGTGCCACCACCATGCTGAGTAGCCAATCCGAGTTCTCCAACAAACGTACAACGTAAATGCACCAACTAGGAATTAAACAACAAATGGCAGATAAACTCAACGAATCGACCAACGTACATATAAACTCAATGAACTAGCATAAAGAATGGACCCATAGTCATAATTGAACTCGACTTTCACCAGCACTGTGGGTAGAAAATAGCAACATATTCAACCTCGACGAGTGACATTCATTCTCGACGCATGCACAGACACGCTTATAGATAATTAATGGCTGCAAGTTCTTGGAGAGGGATAGAGAACAATGGGGCAAATTTTAATACCAGCGTTAATACACCGCTGATTCACGTGTTAATACACAGTTGATTCATGTGTTGATACATAGCTGATTCATGCACGCAGATCCCAGCCAAGGAACCTGATTCACCATGGTTCTTCAACGGATGGTTTTGCGTTAGACAGTGGTAGTGACTATAGAGTGGCAGCGACTGTGGATGGGACAGAGAGTGCAGTAGACAGTGGACAGAGAGAAGTAGGCAGTGGACAGAGAGCAGTAGGCAGTGGACAGAGAGCAGTAGGTAGAAGGGAGTTACAACTATTTTGGGAGCTGTCTCTGATACCATGTCAGGCTAGGCAGTAACTCCTCAAAGCAAAATTGATTCGTTTGTATTATTCCTTCAGGTAGGTCTTCATTATATACATGAGGGAGAGACTGTTCACTTCATCTCCCGATGACTTTTCATATTATTTATTTATTTATTTACATTATATTCACCCAATCCTGATGATTAGGTGTCAACACTTTCACCCTGTTGAGCCAATATTCTTTATCTTGATGTACCTCAATGGAAATTCTCTCTTCTAAGTCAAGGTCTTCATTGAGCAAAATTTGTTTTTGTTCCTCTTGCAAAGCTTCTTTGAGACCTCTGGTTCTTGGTCTTTTCCTCTTTCTTGTACCCTTTGATCCTTTAGGCTCACTTGATTGTATGATCTCCTTACCTTTTCCAACCTGCGGCAATAACTTGGCTTTTTCTTTTTCCAAGATCAACTCTTTTGCCTTGATTTTACTGTTTTCTTGTTCTAGGAATGATATAATGAACTTAGCTCTTTCCATGTTTATTTCGAGCTCATTGATTTGGTAGTCCTTGTCCCTGATGGTCTGCTTCATGATTGAAATCTCATATTTCTCTTCTAGATCAATGATCTCAAATTCCTGCTCAATTGTCTTCTTACCCTTTGCTGCTGATGCCTGCTTTGCCAATGAAGAAGGCTTGGCCCTTTTCTCTTTGTGAGAAGAAAACACAAGCCTATGCCCTTTCTTATACACTTTGGTGACCTTGGCCTAGGTAGCTGAATCTTCTCTGTTGGTCTGCTAGATGACCCCATCTTTGTTTGTTGTTTTGGTGCGCTTGTGGATTGAGACGCTGCATTTTCCTCATGCCATTTTAGAGCTGTTTCTAAGAAGGCTTCCCAAGCCCTACCCTTCTCTGCCAACTCATGAAGGACAATGGTTTTGATGAGATTATGATGGAACAGGCTTGGAGAGTACTATTTGTCCTTCAACTGTATCTTTTCAAACATTTTTGAAATACTCTTGAACAAGTAATTGCACATATTGAGTGGCTTTTGAGATGTGAAGTGCCTCAAGAGGTGAATGTGATATGCATACAACCTTGAGAACCTACCTTCACAGGTAAAGAACCTCATGATGGTCTTCATTAAAGGAGCATACTTCTCAAGCAAATATCTGAAAGGAATAAGGTGAGTATGTGCGTCTCTGTATGGAGTCTTTAAGAAGGGCTTGTAGTTTTCAAGGTCTAGATGCATTCCTTTGAACCAGTATTCACCATTGTCTGGTAAACCAGTTGCTAGTGATATGGAGGACATTGAGAAGATAAACTCAATACCATCAATAACAGTAGTCTCCCCTTTCAAATGTGTGTTATAGACATTTTTGGGCACTGGAACCCCAATCATACATGTCCATAAACCAAGGGCTCCTAAGTCCCTAAAAGTGTTGTTTCATACCCTAAAGGAACAAGGTCAACTGATTACATCATCTCCCAGAAGTTCTCCACAGTAAACTACTCAGAACTGGTCAAAACTAGACCATACAGGTTGCTCAGTGCTAAGGGTGCGATGCATCCCACCTGCCCAGTGAACAGGGTGCGATGCATACTGAAAATCCCTTCTGTAGGGTGCGATGAGCGAGAGTGGACAAATGGTAGAGACAGTTTGCGAGGTGGATGATCATAGAATCTTCCAGAAACTTCTCCTATGACACTTGCCTCTCTGAATTCGCCCAGGGATGAGTAAGAGATCATCAATCTCCAAGTGGAATCAAGAACTATCAGAGAGAGGAAACTAATCAAAATCCCAGAAGCTGACTCACCCCCTTGCAATCATCTATATATGGATCCCTCATCCAAGAGATCCAGAGGCTGGAATTTTATATCTTGTAAGGAAGTGCTGTTGGTTTCTTGTTGGAATATCATAGTGTTGGGTGATCTAAGCTTTTCATGAGGTGAAAGGAGGGATTTCATGCTGGAGGATGACGCTGGGTCAGAACAATTGGTTGTAATCCTCTTTGCTATTCTTGATTATTAATAAAGCTATTCAAGTTTTCCTCCACATTCTTGTATGTTTGATGATATATGCATTTGTGTGGTCAATATATACCTGGTCCTATATTGTTTATGATTGTAGATCTCTGTTCTTCGATAGTATTATGCTGCTTTGATTCCATAGGTGCTCTTTGAAGCTGGGTAGACGAAGGAGAAGCGGCAAGGATCTGTCAGAAGGGAGAGGAACCGAGCAAGGAACCAAGCGCAAGACCGAGGTTGGTGTCCTTCATTCCACTCTCATCTACTTCTCATAAAGGAAAACGAAAGTAGTTTTGGTTTGTTTGTTTCTAAGTTAGCTACCAGTCTTAGTGGGACTAGCAGCTCCGAGTGGACACTAGATTTCCCGATAACAAAATGGCAACTCCACTGGGGAGCGAATAGATTGTTTGTTTGTCTATATTTGCTTGTTTTATAAACTTACAGACAGAGCCTGAAGTCAAGCCATCTAGCCTTCGAACTACATTTTCTATGCAAGTGCAAGGTAGATCAATGTTGCTTCAGTCTATCTTCGGGTTTTGTTTATAAACTGAACAATCGATTTGCAAACCTTCTAATTTCCCTAGTGGTGGCTCTAGTAACCTCATTAGATCAACCCCTGTGATTTATATTTACTGAACATCACTTGCTCGGCCTAAATCCCTGAACTGAGCTGCAAACTGTGACCGGAACCCAGTTGAAGTCTCGTCCCTGGATCATCGCACCTTCTCATCTTGGGAATCTGGATGCATCACACTTCCCGTGTGCAGTAGGTGCACTGCATCTCACTTTCCCCGTGTTACAGGTGCGCTGATCAGATAAGACCTCTTCTGCTCTCAGTTTTTGGTTTCTGCGTTCACTCTTTTTAGCTCTATTTAGGAGTTTTGCTGTCTGTGATCAGTATACCACTGTGGAAACCCCCTTCCTTTCCATCATTCTGCCTCCATTGTGCAAAGAATTGTGATTTTTTTTTTATGTATTGTGCGCCATTTTCAGTTCTCTTTTACAAAGTAGTAGCATAACCGAACTGTTGTTTCTTGATTTGGAAGTGTCGCAAGTGTCGTTTTCAGTCAAAGAAAATAATTCTATTGTTCTCGATGGTCGATTATACAGTTACTCTTGTATTTGATTTGAATTAGTAGTTTTTCAAGTGTCGAAAGTAGTTTTCAATTCAAAATAGCAAAGTGTCGTCATTATCTTCCTTTCGTTTTGAAGAGAAATTTGTTAGTATTGTCGCTTTGAAAAGATAATTCAGATTTGTACTTAGCATTCTTCTTGTCATTCACACATTAAGAAAGCTGAAAACAAATACATGCATGTGCATTTGCATTTAGACTGCTTGTTGGTTTGATTTAGGACAGTGCATCTAGTGTGTGCTCTTTGCTCTATGTTGAAAGAATACCATCTCTCTTTCTTTAGTAGCTAGGATTTTCATTGCAAAAATAAGATTAAACGATTGTTTATCATCTTAGATTGCATTTTAGGAATTGTATATCTACATCACGCGGTGAACTTGAAAGGCAAATTTCTTAAGAAAGATCAACTGTAAAATAAGTTTTAATGAACCTAAAAACGCTTTGGAACCTAACGCACAACATCTAAAAGTCTAGGCTAGAGACGTATTCCGGCATCGTAAAGCCTGGTAACTGTCGCTTTCACTGTTGGTTGGGTGATTCCTCCTCTTTGAGATGACAAGTGCCAGTACGGACTTGTGCTCCCATGTACCATCGAGTATATATTGGGAGACCACAATAGGCTATATCCTTTATCCATAAGAAGCCGTGTCTGCCGCCCTATCGATCGCAATGCACTAAACACAACATTCGGGAAGATTGACTGCCGTACCGTAAAAAGTATTCTGCAGTTTTGCGATTGGTTTGGTAATCCCTCTGTCTAGATTTCCATAGCAGTCTCTTTCATTCCTTTTCATACTCCTTAAAGGAAAAGGTCCATTTGAGCACTTGTCACTTCAGGCTCATTAAAAATCGAAGGCGACTAGAGTCATCTTTTGTTTTTTCTTGACTCTTAAAAATTGAAAAAACAAGTTGTGTCAAAGCGTCTAAAATTTATTTTAATCGGAATAACACCACCTTTCCCGCGTTGGTCTTAGGTTGAGAAAAATGGAGTCCACCAACCAAGGATTTCCCCTTGGAGGAAATCCTAGTCCTTTCTCCTCTTGGGGAGATGTTGGTGCACCCCATATGGCCACATTGTCACTTCCAGGATTGACAATCGGCTTGCCCGTATGGCTCTTCTCAACCTCTGTCATTCAGAACACCGTGATTCCTGAGCAATCAAGTCAGCAACTAGATGATACTAAAGTTACCCCCCAACCTTCTACTTCATCCAATTCTCCCTCTCCTCCTTCCTCTTCGCTTGATAAAGTCGGTAAAGCTAAAAATCAAGTAACTGAGTGATCCAGGTGGATGTTGGTGGCCACCCACCTATCCCATTTGGACCCCCACAACTGTCTCTTTCAGCCTTTTCAGTTTCCTAAATTGTAGCACAGTTTACTATTTTTAGCAGTTTTTCCGGGTCCTGAACTTCCGGAGCCGTTTTGAGGCCCTAAACGACGTTTTTTTTGGGAATCTGGGGCAACATGGGTCCATGGACCCATGTTGCCTCCCAAAGTGGTAGTACTCGGATAGATCTTTCTAACGAGCTATCGTACGCGTCAAACGGAGATCGTATGCCAAAGTTACGACCCCGGGAAATTGATGTACCAATTTACCCAAACGGGGCCCACAATTTGGCGTTTCATCTTCTAGGGTTAGGTTTCGGGATGTGAAGGGTTTTCCATTGTTTCTCAACAATAAATAGGCCTTCGAGCCTCATTGTAACACAGTTCGGAATAGTTCAGAGGCATGTAGCCGCACATCTCTTCTCAGAGATAAGCTACCATCGCCCTAGCTGGTTTATTTCCATTTCTGGTTGTAAGCATATTTCAGTATTTTCCATTAATGAAATGAAGCATTATTTCCGCTGCATCTCTGTGTTTATGGTTATTGAATCTCTGTATTTATGGTTATCTTTGTAATCTATTGCGTTCCTGTCTAAATCCGGATCAGTGGTATCAGAGCGGTCTGCTTTTTCTCTCTTTTTCTTTGCATGTCCCCAACGAGGTCGGGATATAAGGAGTTAGGGCTTGAACTGGTCGAACCTTTGCAAGGCCAGCCTCGCAAATCCTAACGACCTCCCATGGCGGATGAGAAGAAAGATGAGGGGGCAGGAGATCCTATCAAAATCTTGCTCGAAGAAGCGCTCGAGCGGCAAAGGAATGCGATGATGGATAGCTTTGCACAGATCCTTCAACGGCTACCCAGAGGCGACGCATCGGCTTCGAACAGCGACTCTGGAAATGCCACACCCTTCAAGGTACAAGTTAATTTTGAAATCCCCATCTTCGAGGGTCAAATAGACGCAGATGCCGTAGATAAATGGTTAAATCTGCTAGATGGGTATTTTTCTGTTCATGAATTTTCAAGTCGGGAAAAGATTGTTTTCGCTCTTCTCAAAGCAGCCCCCCACGTCAAGGACTGGTGGGAAACCTACTACGAGCAGAAGGATGAAAGTACAGGCTCACTATTTTCAGCCGCACCCACTTGGAATGACTTCCGGGATGCCATCAAGGAGCAATACTACCCTGTCGGAAGCTATGAGGACAAATACATCAAATGGACCACACTGCGGCAGGGACGAGACCAAGGTGTGCCGGAGTTCACAAAAATTTTTCATACCCTTCGCACACAATTGGGTATCAAAGATACTGAGCTGCATCTGCTACTCAAATACCGTGACTGCCTACACAGATACATCCAGGAAGAGATGGCGTTCTTGAACATCCCCTCACTCGGCACAGCATACCGATACGCTGTCAAAATCGAGCAAAAGTTCAAACAGAAGAAGCGAGACTTTGGATCTGCAAATCCGAAGCCCAAAGGACAAAGCCAAGGCGGGGTGACCCAAGACAACCCGTCGAAGCCGCAAGAAAAGAACAACACCATGAAGCCGAAGAAGGACACAGCGAAGTGGTGTGAGTTCCACAAGAGTCCCACTCATAACACAAGTGAGTGTCGGACCAAGCAGTCGCTGGTGGCTGAGTTGAAGGCTTCGGAATCAAATGCATGTTCCGATCCTGAGCCAAAACCCGACAAGGGGAATGGCAAAGGGAAGCAGATCATTGATGCGGATCCTAGCGCCACTGTTGCCACTTCCAAGATCGAGAAAGATGAGCCCGAAAATCCAGAGGAAGGGGAGCGTCTTTTCCACTCACAGATGTGGGTGAAGGGTTCGCCACTACAATTCATTATCGACAGTGGCAGCCAAAAGAACCTCGTTTCAGCAGAGGTCGTGAAGCAGTTGGGCCTATCGACTACACCACACCCACAACCGTACAATATCGGGTGGCTTCATGAAGGACGAGATCTCAAAGTTCGCCAGCAGTGCCGCCTTCCCTACAGCATCAAGCCCTTCACAGACGAGGTATTGTGTGATGTTACACCTTTGGATGTTTGTGATGTATTATTAGGCCAACCATACTTGTGGAGGCGACATGCTGTGTATGAGTCAAGGCCTCGTGCTGTCATTATTTCTTTGAATAATTCATTATACAAGATACCAGAGGTAGCCCCACCTACCGCCACATCTTTGATCACTACCAAGAAAGGCAGCAAGCTCATATCACAGACGAGGAAATTCATCTGTCTGGTTCACTCCCAAAATAAGGGGAAGATCGTTGCTACATCCATGACCCCTGCAAAGGGTTCCTCCATGCAGCAGCAGCAACAAAGGGATACGGTCATGACGGAACATAGGAACAACTTCTCCTCACCCACAAGGGTACCACACAAGTTTCAGGTGGGCAACAAAGTTTGGTTACATCTACAGAAAGAACGCCTTACAAGAGCCCATCAGAAGCTCCGACCACTCCGACATGGTCCTTACACCAGTACCAAGGCTACGGGAAACAATGCTTTGAAGCACAGCATTCCTCCATTCCTCCGCTTGCACCGAGTGCTCAATGTGGACCATCGCCAACCATGCTTCCCACCATCACTGGACACATCAGAGATTGCAGGACAAGTTCAGCAGATGGAGGAACTCAACGCAATGGGGACCATTGCTTCCTAAGGGGGGAGGAATGATCCAGGTGGATGTTGGTGGCCACCCACCTATCCCATTTGGACCCCCACAACTGTCTCTTTCAGCTTTTTCAGTTTCCTAAATTGTAGCACAGTTTACTATTTTTAGCAGTTTTTCCGGGTCCTGAACTTCCGCAGCCGTTTTGAGGCCCTAAACGGCGTTTTTTTGGGAATTTGGGGCAACATGGGTCCATGGACCAATGTTGCCTCCCAAAGTGGTAGTACTCGGATAGATCTTTCTAACGAGCTATCGTACGCGTCAAACGGAGATCGTATGCCAAAGTTACGACCCCGGGAAATTGATGTACCAATTTACCCAAACGGGGCCCACAATTTGGCGTTTCATCTTCTAGGGTTAGGTTTCGGGATGTGAAGGGTTTTCCATTGTTTCTCAACAATAAATAGGCCTTCAAGCCTCATTGTAACACAGTTCGGAACAGTTCAGAGGCATGTAGCCGCACATCTCTTCTCAGAGATAAGCTACCATCGCCCTAGCTGGTTTATTTCCATTTCTGGTTGTAAGCATATTTCAGTATTTTCCATTAATGAAATGAAGCATTATTTCCGCTGCATCTCTGTGTTTATGGTTATTGAATCTCTATATTTATGGTTATCTTTGTAATCTATTGCGTTCCTGTCTAAATCCGGATCACTGAGAAGAAGAAGAAAGGGCAGGAGAAGAAAGAGAAGAAGAAGGAGCCAAAGGCGAAAAGGGGTAACCAGGCATCGTCTAGTGAAAATCCACACACTGCACCATCTAAGCCTAAATCTCCATGTGTCATTTGCAAAGGAGACCACTATCACCGAGATTGTCCTTGCATCCCTCGGATCTTAAGGGACTGGTCTCCTCGTTTGCACAACCTGGTGTCATCAACCTCTGAAGACCATGTTGAAAGTACACCATCAACTAGTGAAAGCGAAGCATTTGGACAAAAAAGGAAATGTAAATTTCCTTGTAAACTGTGTGAAGGCGATCACGCCGTCCACCGTTGTCCCTTCCTAGACGAAGCTAAAAGAGTTTTGGATGACCGTCCGGCTTCACCGCTACGGCTTCCTCCTGGATATAAGAAACTCTTGCCGAGTCCGTCGCTAGTTGAAAAACTGACCAACACGCCATTATCGTCAGTCGAAGCATATGTCATTGAAGATAAACCCGCTGAATCCGTACCAGATGAAAGTCAAAAGGTTGAGGCGGCAGTCGACCCGGTCTTGCCTTCGGAAGGTCCATCTTCAGATGACACAATCACTGAAGAGAATGAGAATGACACCGTTCAAATTCTTTTCGTAAATATTGACTCCGATGAACATGGGGGCAGTCTACCCGGTCCTTTACCGCAGGAAGGAAGTTCGTCAGAGTCATATCTGGCCGTCTATTTGGTCCCACCTCCAAGCAACCTAGTTGTTTCCTTCGATTGGAACCTACTAGGCAGACCCCGTTTACCGGCTAGTGTACCATTCCGAATCATTGCACAAGTGTACAGAATGGTCATGGCCAGTACCATCATAGATGAAGGGGCTTCTGTGAGTATCCTTTCCTCAATTTCTTGGAAAGTGCTTGGTTCGCCATCGCTTTTTCCTGAGATGAGAAATCTGACAGGCTTTGACAAAGGAACCAGTCGACCGTTAGGGATCCTTCCCAATGTGCCCATAACATTGAGAAGGAAAACCGTTCATATAAACGTAATGGTAGTCCAAGGGCCTTTAGATTACAATCTACTCCTTGGGTGTGACTATATTTATTGCATGGGAGCCATCGTCTCCTCACTCTTTCGAGTAATGTGTTTTCCGCATGAAGGCAGAGTGGTCCAGCTCATAGACCAGCTTTCATTCCCCGGCTCACACATAGCAAATAGTCAAATGCCATCCCTAAATGGTCTTTTCATGCAAGGAATGTCTCATCAGTCTCCAGTCCATCCACCTGAAGAGCGCGAGTGATTCGGGAGGACATGACTGAAACCCAGGGGGCATGCACCCTGGTCTGCTTCGGCAGGAAAACTCTAGGTATAGGGTAGGTTTCCGTGAAGGATATATGACTGGTCCGATCCCCGTCTGTATAGGAAGAGGGGATTAGACCGGATAAGATACCTTCGTTAAAAGGTAGGCCTTTCCCGACAGAACAAACATTTTGTCTGCAAATTGAGGGGTAACCTAGAAACTCTACTTCGCTATACCTAGGGGCATGCAAACCTCTTGTGAGCAAGCGAGAAATGACCAACTAACGTTAACTCTATGATTCCGCTGACTTCAACCGCCTAGGTCGGGTGAGTGGTCAAATCGACCATTCATCTTCGTAGGGGCCACCATGGCACCGGCAAAGTAAAGGAAAAAGTTTCCTACCTAACCTTGGTAGTGATCTTGGTAGTAAGTAGGGGGGCGTAGTTGGTTGTTCCTAGCTTGCATGCGAGAGGCCCCGGAGCATAGTTTCGAATGGTGCAAGCTCCCTAAAAATTGAACCTATCGATGGGACATCCTTATTATACGACTGGCACGAGTAGTTTTTATGTGGAGTTCAAGCTCGTTAAAAATTAAACATAAGCAATGAGCAAACGTTCCCCTAGAGCTTAAGCTCATTAAAAAATGAACAAATTTCTGGTAAATAACCATTGTGAATGCATTATCATCAGCTTTTGAGCCCTGGTCATGTTCTCATCATCACCTCCACTCTGTTTTAGCTGATCATTCACCTCCATTTGATTGTTTACCCCTTTTGAGGAACAGCTGCGAAGAGTGATCCTGTTAGCCATCCTTGTGACACTGCCGTGATTGGAAAATTCCAAACCTTACCTGGAATCAGCTGCTACCCGAAATTATCACTCGTTCCTAAAAAAACGAGTCTCCATTAAGCTCTTTTCAATTGACTCGTAAAATGTGAAAAGATTGCAGAGCAATTGGCCTCTCCAGCTCGTTAAAGCAATCAGAAGTGCTATCCCTCTTCTATATTTTAATCTTTTTGGACCTGAGGGATTACTACACAAAAATATCGAGCACTTGTTTTGTTCGGCTCGTTAAAATTACCGAAAATTCATCCCTTTTGTATTGTTTTATACTTTTTCGAACTTAAGGGATTATATGACGAAAAAGGATTATCGGAGTTTCCTTTACGTCCCTTTCAGACTCTCTAAAATTGAAAAGGACCGAGTTATCTTTGTCGTTAAACTCGTTAAAACCGATAGCGACAAACTTGTCCATATAGACAAGAACGAGTTTCACCGTCGCTAGGCTCGTTAAAACATAGCGACGGGTTTGCTCGAAGGGTAAATTATAGAACAAGCATGTGTTATCCTCCTCAAGCTTGACAAAAATAAAGAGGTATTGGTCAGAAAGGACTGGGGAAAAATTGGGAAGAAAACTTGAAGAAACTTTATTGGTAGCAAGTCGCTCTTGAACATGACACTTTCACTCCGCATCCAAGTGAGGTTGGGTTGTTCCGTTAACCGGTCATATCACCATTGGTCCACCGCACCATCCATATTTGGGGTTAATGCTACCAATCCATGTCAGTGTCGTATGTTCAAGAGAAGTCGCTCAGAGAATTCACCTGTGTCTCATCCGCTGCAATACATTCACGCTCCATTCTTTCATGACCGCCACCCTGAACCCTGTATCATCAGATCGTTTTCACGTCCAAAATAATTTACTTTGTTCCGTGTCATAGGTGTGGGATTCATTAAGGCCCTCCTACGACGGGTCGCTTCTTGTCAACATCAGCTCATTATCCAAGAAGTCGACTTAGGAACAACCCTTTCAGTACTTTGAAGCTTGCATGCCTCAATGGCAAGTTTCTCACTTCCGGCGACAGGTTTACATCATTGGCCTTCGACCGAAAGATTTTGCATGGTGTTCGACGCCAAGTCCCTTTTCACACCACGCGAATTGTACTGTAGTACCTTGAGGGTCATCATCATTATCGGTGATTCATCTCGCGCCTGTTAACAACTTACATCATTGACTGGCAATGAGGCGATGTCTTTCCATGTTCGACTCCAGAACATCTTTCACATGGATCGACTTGTACTCTGAGTGAAGGTTGAACGAGTTTGAAGACCCGAGATCTAGTTTCATCCATCTGGGCTGCGATATATTCAGGAAAATAAAGACATCAAATGTACATTGTTGCTGCACAGACGATCATCCGAATCAAAGGATGGTGACTCTATCAGAATCATCGGTCTCCCGCACAGACGGTTGTTTATCTTATGTACATGAAATTGAATTTATAAAGCTGAGCATGGGAATGCCCGCCTCAACTAGATCATGAAAAATATTATGAAGATAATGTATTGTATTGTATCTTATTACAGGTTGCCTTCCAGCGCGAAAAACCTTTAGATCCTCATGATAAAGCATTTCACCCGACATCAAAAGATTAACGACCTCATGCTTTAGGGGGCAACTGTTATAGACATTTTTGGGCACTGCAACCCCAATCATACATGTCCATAAACCAAGGGCTCCTAAGTCCCTAAAAGTGTTGTTTCATACCCTAAAGGAACAAGGTCAGCTGATTACATCATCTCCCAGAAGTTCTCCACAGGAAACTACTCAGAATTGGTCAAAACTAGACCATACAGGTTGCTCAGTGCTAAGGGTGCGATGCATCCCACCTGCCCAGTGAAAAGGGTGTGATGCATACTGAAAAGCCCTTCTGTAGGGTGCAATGAGCGAGAGTGGACAAATGGCAGAGACAGTTTGCGAGGTGGATGATCATAGAATCTTCCAGAAACTTCTCCTATGACACTTGCCTCTCTAAATTCACCCAGGGATGAGTAAGAGATCATCAATCTCCAAGTGGAATCAAGAACTATCAAAGAGAGGACACTAATCAAAATCCCAGAAGCTGACTCACCCCCCTACAATCATCTATATATGGATCCCTCATCCAAGAGATCCAGAGGCTGGAATTTTATATCTTGTAAGGAAGTGCTGTTGGTTTCTTGTTGGAATATCATAGTGTTGGGTGATATAAGCTTTTCATGAGGTGAAAGAAGGGCTTTCATGCTGGAGGATGATGCTAGGTCAGAACAATTGGTTGTAATCCTCTTTGCTATTCTTGATTATTAATAAAGCTATTCAAGTTTTCCTCCACATTCTTGTATGTTTGATGATATATGCATTTGTGTGGTCAATATATATCTGGTCCTATATTGTTTATGATTGTAGATCTCTGTTCTTCGATAGTATTATGCTGCTTTGATTCCACAGGTGCTCTTTGAAGCTGGGTAGACGAAGGAGAAGCGGCAAGGATCTGTCAGAAGGGAGAGGAACCGAGCAAGGAACCAAGCACAAGACTGAGGTTGGTGTCCTTCATTCCACTCTCATCTACTTCTCATAAAGGAAAACGAAAGTAGTTTTGGTTTGTTTGTTTTTGAGATAGCTACTAGTCTTAGTGGGACTAGCAGCTCCGAGTGGACACTAGATTTCCCGATAACAATGTGTAGCCACCTAATCTGTCAGCTGCTCATAAAACCCTGCTTCACTTACTCTTTTGCATAATTCCAAACAGTGAACATCTTCAAAACATTGTTTGATGAAAGGATATGAGTTGATCTAATTGCAATCTGATGGTTCATAACTGAGAATCCTCCCTCCTTTGTGCTGTCTCTTTCTCTCTGGTGAAGAATCAATCTCCATGATGACACAAAATCCTAGTAGCAGGAAGTGAAATAAATGTGAGGTGAGTATGAAAATGAAGTGATATATGAGGGATTTTGACAAAATGACGGGAGTGGTTTTGCGAAAGATGAGATGGTTTGAGGAACTGATGAAAATGAGTGAGGAAGATGGTGAACAAATGTGGCTGCTGGTAAGTGAGACCAAGAAGGTTTTATGATGTGATTTTGCTAAAATAACTCTAGGAATGAGCTAGGGTTTTGTTTTTTAAGTGTTTAAACTTGATTTGGAGGTGGATGGACTAATCAAGATGACTCATAAAGCATGTGTGGAGGTGTAGAAAGTCAATTTACATGTTTAGCAGATAAAAAATTGTGATGACCATTTCTACCCTAGCATTTCCCATGGCATTTTTGCTACAAACCCTAGCTTGAGATATTATCAACATGGAATGCAAATGGGAAAGAAAAAATAAAGGGAAATAATGTACTTACTTGTTCCTCAGCCTTAGAAAGCAATTTGACCAAGTTTGAAAGCAATAATTTTGAAATTTGGGAAAATTTGGGTGATTTTCGGGCACTTTGTCCTGCGCGCAGCGCCAAAGCGCAACGTAGTTCTCCTACACGTAGCGCCTGCTTCAAAAGCGCAGCCCCTGCAAATTTTGGCCAAATTCTCTTAGGGAAATGGAATTTTTGCTTTTTTAAGCGAGTAAGCTTGATGATGAAGAGTGAATGAAAAGGTATTGAGTCATTTTTAGTTTATATAGGGGTGATTTCTTCACTTTTTCAAAAAGATAAAAGAAACTAATCCTCTTTTGTGAACTAATTTCACTTTTCTGAAGGCAACTTTTACCTTGCCTTTGCAAATGTGCTTTTTTCATCTCCTGAGTGCTGGTGCTTTCTGCTCCTGAAACTTTTTTATGTCATGAAAATGTAAATAAACCATGTTTCATTTCTTGAACTCTTTGCTTTGTCAATTTGACTTATTTTTGACTTTTTATGGAAATGGTGGACCTTGGGGACTCTTAAGACCTAATGGATGACTTAAGACCTAATGGAATGATAATGATGACTTGACCAATTTTCATGGTATATGACAAGCAACCAGCATGAGTGAAATTTTAGACAATGACTCTATCTTGGACTGACCATACAATGACCAAATTTGCTCTATAAAACTAGTGACAGAAAAATTTGATGATGAAAGCCTGAAATGACCATGGTAAAAGCAATTTTTTGATCCAGGTGACAGGCTAACAAGACTGACACTAACACCAGTAACTAGGATCACTGAAATACATAAATGGAAAATATTAGGTACCATGTAGTAAGTCAATGAATGACTCACTACCTTTATATCTTGTTCATTGGATGAGAAAGTGATTGAATAGATAGGATGGAAAGGCAGTAAACCATTGATTGGGTTACTGTATGGTGCCTAATGCAAATACCACATGGAATTCAATGCAAATAGTAGCACCATGCAATAAACCAATGATTGGTTCACTATATTTTACATTTTGTTTCATGCACAAAAATAAAATATTATTCAATACACAAGATAGAAAAAAGAAATCAATAAATCATTAACTTATTGCATGGTAATTAATATTTTCCATACATAAACAAAGCTTGCAACTTTATGAGAATCCTATTAAATTGATAATCCTTTCCAAAATAGTAGCATTCTTTCCTAGTGTTTCCAAATTTGGCATCTCCCATAAAATATTCGGTTAGTGCTGGTCATGGAAGAATCTAAGGTGATCTTGCCTACCAGGTGGGGAGAAAACGTGAAACTAAACCTAATGAAGGAATCAACTAACATAGAAAACGATGCATCATGCAAGATTTTTCTCATGGCCACACCTTTGCTTGATGTCAATCCGTATGCCTACACTCCTCAATTTGTTTCACTCGGGCCTTACCACTATGGTAAGGAACCTAAAGATGTTTTCAAGGCCAATCATATCTATGACAAGATCTAGTACGCCAATGCACTCTACTAGAAATTGATGAGGAATCCCAAATCGGGGTTTAACTTGGATGAGATGGTTTCCAAGATCGAAGAGAATCAGACGTGGATGGAGAGTTTATATGAATGTTCAATCCCGTAAGGCGGCTACTGTAATAAATTTGTTTTGATGATGGTGGTAGATTCCTTCTTTCTACTACAGTTCTTATTCAACCATAATTGCGGTGAGCATGGTAGAAATATAAAATGTGAAGCCCCAAGGGTTAGCTCAATCGGTCAAGCCGGGGCCTCGCCAATGGGAGGTCACAGGGTCGAAACCCGAAAGCCCTTGGGGTTAGGTCTGTGATGGCCGAGGGGTGTGACCCCCTTCGGGTGGGGTCCACTCTAGAGACTTTCGATCCTGGACGTAGCGGACCACTGACCATGTATCCGTGAACCAGAAGTGAACAAAAAAAAATAAAAAAAAATATATATAAAATGTGACATTCTCATGATGGAGAATCAAATCCCGTTGTTTGTGCTCACAGAAATGTTTGACAAAGTGAAGGCAACTTTAGTCCCAACACTAGAAAACATTAACTTGTGCGAAAATACAATTAATTACTTGTTGGCCTGGAAGGCATACATGGAGTTGTGCCCATTCAACATAACACCTAACACACTTATTGACTATGCACTCAATAAGAGGATGCCCAAGACAATGCATCCACGCCTGTTGGGTTGCATGCACACAATCATCTTTCAATTCATGCTTAATTAAGGAGTAGATGACAAAATGAGTGTGCGTTTGGTGGGTTACATGGCAGAGCCGACTCTACTTCAAACCATCTCTATTTTTCTTACAGTTCCCATTGTTGAAAATATGTGTAGGCTTTCTTTTTTATCCCCTCATGAACCCAAGGATCTTCCCATAAATGGATATACCGCTAGTGGGTTGGAAAGGGCTAGAATTAAGTTCAAATCCTTCTCCATGCCCTCCCAATGCATCTTTTTCAACAAATACTCCCATAAACTCTACCTTTGGCAGATGACTGTAACATACCCTACTCATACTAAAGTGTTCTTTAGGAACCTGCTTGCATTGGAGGTGAATGACCCCAACCATGGAAACCACATGAGGGACTTCATTCAACTAATGGACTGCCTCAATGTAAGATCCCAAACCTTAAAAATTTTAGCAGATCTAGCACACTATAATGTTATGATTAACATAAGCTTTCAATCAAAATGAGAACACATAAGGGATCTGAAACTGCAACCACTTTATTTAATTAATTATTATAAATAATACATGCAAGAATTATTAACATAAGAAACCCTCACCAATGGCATGCAAGGTTGCTCATCAAATGACAAATCACAACACTGAAGAACAATCGTAGATCCTGGATGGATCCAACAGACAAATTACTTCGCTAGGGTTTTCCTCCCTGAGATCAACTAGAACCGGCCTTGCCGAGTTCCCAACAAAGGAAAAATAGATGAATAACTTAGGATGCTCACTCTGTTAGGCTCTTATCCCTTTTTATAGGCTTGATAGAATCTCTAGAGACTTTATTTTATTGTTTTCCATAAAAAACGAAGGCAAATACCATGGGCCAATGCCATGGGAAAATACCATGGAAAATACCACGGAAAATACCATGGGTGGATTCCGTCCACTTTGACCATTTCCAAAAAGGGAATATTACAAATCCTCCCGCCCGAAGATTGCTTTCCCTCAAGCAATCAAATTCTATCCACAATAAAAGCATATGTATATTAATACCAGGATCCTATACAACCCACTATGTTATTCCATGCCTCAATACTAAATGATCCTGAATTTATCCTTTGATACCTGAATCCCAAACAATCCTCTGGTCAATCCTACCCCCAATGGATTCTCCTAGATCCCAATGCCACCTAAGTCTTGGGACCTGTGGGTTATGACACCATCTCAGCCCTCCATCATTTCTCGTGCTTAAGGGCCCAAGCTGCAATATTCCCTTGGCTAAGAGTATCCCATCAATAGAGTTCCAACTCATAATCTCTCTCCAATCCATCTCATGGGAAGGACATAATGCATGAATGCCCACACCTGCAATGAGTCTACCCTGTTGATGCTTCCTAATGCTCAACTCATGTTTCTCCACCCAATCACCCAACATTATCCATTTGTAGAACTCTCCCATGTTATCCCTAATGTATAAAGGTGGGTTGGTAGTGTTGCAAACCTTATCTATGTACTCTTGCAGAGGGATGTTATGGAACTCCTAATTGTACTCATCTTGTTTCCTTGTGGAGGTCTTGAGTCGTTCCTCAACACTAGATAACTTAGCTGTTGATTCGACACATACCCCTATGAGCTCCTCAATTTTTCTATTCTCATGTAAGACAATGTCTCGGACTGTACAGACTCTCCTCTTCAACATCATAATATATATCTTGAAATGCATGATATTTTCCCAAAAGTACTCTACTGGAAATTATGGTGCCCTGCTGAATTCTTTTGTATCTATCTACATCGGATTCTCAACTATCATAGCTCCAACTTAAACCTTTGAGTGACTCTCCAGATATGGCTCATCCTTCATACAATATTTTTCATGCTGCTCCTTATGATCATGCTCATCATATTGGTTTACCATCATTGTTTCCTCATTTAAGTCTCCTTGAATGTCTTCGTCCTGGCCTTCTCCACACGCGGGGACAATCCGTTCTCCAACCCCTTTGGTTGTCAAACATGAATGTAGTGGTGGACTGTTACCTACACCATATTTCCCATACTCTTTATGGATGTCCCCGTGGATATCTATGGAATCAACTACCACATCACCAGGAGGAATTATCCCCTTCCTTTCCCCATGTATTTTTTCAAGTTGGCTAATTATCCCTGGCTTGTCATGCAAGTTTCTCTAAAAAACATTGTGTTGTTGCTCATCGTCTGTACTTGAATGCTTGGTTCCTTCATAGGTTCTCTCCTAAAAACCAATGAACCCAACTATGAACGAATTCCCATGATTTGCTTGTTTCTTCCTTATCACCTAGACATGAATGGTTAAGGGCCCAAGTTCCCTTGAAGATAAAGCATAGTCCTTAGTTCATTCTTGTTGTAGATTTTGTTCTTGCTTCCTCCATCAATCCTTCTCAACTCCTTCCTAGTTAGCATCTTTATGAGCAATTGTATGTTTTTCCTAACAAACTTCTTGACTAGATGATAGGCAGTTAGTGATACCTTTGGTTCCTTCCTCTAGATGGCAAACAATTTAGATCTCAGTATCTTACAGATGTCAATGTATCCTTTTAAGAATAGAGACATAATCCTTTGCATGCTTGTTTTGAAACAGTCCAGATGAGATGATGTAATGTTGGTGTAAAATATTTGTATTAACTGAAATATTAAGTCATCACATTCCAAATTTAGCATAGAGGTGCCAAAGCTGAACTCTACCATGAGTTTTAAAATTTTGCACCCCTTATGAAAGGTAGGAAACATGATGTTATTCAATCCCTGAAGGGCTTCTATTATCAGTTGTAGTATATCTCTCATGAGATTATTGTTGTAGGGTAGTAGTGGCGATGTTAGGGCTATGACCCTAATGAGACAAGAAGCAACTGTGAGGTTGACCTCTTCACAGGGATGTTCCCAAAATTTGGGTTGTATCAATACAAACATGGATGACTTGAGAGCCCAAATGAGTTTCTTCCATTCTGGCTGCCCCACCTTAGTCAGACATGTGTCTAATTCCTCGAACTTATGAAGTTCTATGTCTGACTTTTTTTTTGCAATTTAGATCCAAGTGTGAAGAGCTCAGTCCCTCTTTTCTATCTTTCCTTCACTTCCCATGGGTGGTTTTTCTGCAAAATAATATGGACCCTTTTTGAGATTCTTCTTCTTCTTCTTCTTCACAAATGTTTAAGCATAATATGCCTCAGAAAAAAAATAAAAATAAAAATTAGCAGATGAATATCCAAAACAACTCTAAGTCTCCTTCTTAGACTAGTGGTATTCATGAAGTAATCGATGAGCCCCTGCCAGATTCCATGACGATAGAGAAGCACATGCTTAAACCTGAAAAATTTGAGGTCTCAAGAGATTGATTCCTTACTGCATAGTTCTTTGGACTCGTCAAAAATGCTAGAATGTATGGCAATCCACGCTTACTCTAAGATATATGGTTTCCTCAACCCAGCTCTCAGATTCGTTATATGGTTGCTTCACACCTTCTAGATAAAGGTATATACTTGGCTGACAACATATAAGCTGCAACCTTAACAAAGAGATATTGATCGTCTTTCCCTCAAATAACCCATGATATATATATATATATATATATATGTATATATATATATATATATATATGTATATATATATATATATATATATAGCTTCACTCGTACCTCCTACGTGGCATGTTGTCCTTTTACCATTACAACCATGGTCACAATGACTTATGACATCCTACCGTCTCCAAGTTTCATACTTCTTGTTGATCACCTGTGCCTTTCATTAATTTAAATCACCCCACCATAACCTTTGATATTGAATTAAGCCTTTGATGTTATTTTAATTATGTAGTTGTGCTATATGCATTTAATTAGAGGACACATGATAATTTAGAGCACATGCTAATCATCCCAATTGGATGGCTCATATAAATTATGAAATTAAGGAATGATCTGTTGCAATAATTTCCCATTCTGTCGCTACTCGGTAAGAGATGTCCAAAACAAAAAATGGTTGACCTTACAAGTCTCGTTAACCATGGTTTTCCATCAGAAATGAAACAATGTTCCCTCTGCAATGTTATGAGGCCTTTGATACTGGTTCATTGACCAGATGGCACATGTTCTTCATTGCTCCTGCGCAAAAGGCCTTGTCCAATCCTTGTGCACTTGGTTGTTCGACCCTTCTGCCCCGTGTGTTGACTGTATGGTGCCCCGAATTCTAAATCGATATAAGATATGCTAATGATAACTAATGTGATGGATGCTGACGTAGAATTTCATATGGTCTCTTCAGCCTTTGACCCACTGAATCTTCCTTCAATTGATCTCAGCTCCTGAACTTGGTTGTGGATGCGACAGACTTGCCGTCATTTACCTTTTTTGCAAAATGGCCTCTCGGCCTTGGCCATCGATGCTTCATGGCTCAACCCATTGAAACAACCCTTGATTTATAGATGGACTATGCCCAAACCTCACACCATTAATTCAACAAATTAATCTAATGTTAGCGTTAACACATCTTTGTCCCTTTGGCAGTCGAATGGAGAGCTTTTGAAGCAACAAAATTGTAGCTTGTTGACTTTAACGTACTAATACACAAAAGGTATTTGTAGTAATAATTTATTGATATATATAAAAAATGTACAAGGATGAGAATGTTACAATGAGGCCCTACTTAAATACCTAAGCAAGTGTCCTTTCATGTCTCGGCATGTCTTTTAGACATGTCTTTTCACTTAACTTAATGACTATTTAACATAACCATTATTTTGATTATTTATTTTTATTTTATTTTATATAATTTACATTGCCTTCTTCTTCGAAAATATTTTTCCTCAAAGCTTATTTGCTAATAATTCCTTCCTTGCCCACAACTTTCTGGTATGTGTAAGTCATCGGTACTATTGCCTTGGAATCATGGTTTTTTGATTTCTCCTTCATATATATATATATATATATATATATATATATATATATATATATATATATATATATTAAATTAATTAAATTAACTTATATTATTATATAACTTTAAGGTTACGAATATATTTCACCAACGATTCACAACGATTCAAATTAAAAGGCATGACACATCAATAACTCGACCCACCATGATTTACGTCGCAAATAAGGGTCAACAGGGTGTCGGGTGGTAGGGTGGACGTAGCATGGTTGAGAGGACCTGTCGTGTAGATGAGTGTTGTCTAAGTTGGATGTCAAATCAAAGGGAGGGTCATCATTTTCGTCCTGAACATATGCAATATAACGCCCAGACTTGAGTGATTCACCCTTGTGAACTACTATCACATACAAGTCATATCTATCTTCAATACTTGGAAATTCAATATTCTTTGTAAATGCAATGGGTTTTGTTTCCTTAATCATCTCACCCTTTCCATCCCCATCTCCATCCTCGGTGTTGTGGAATCTTTGGAGATGTATTGTAATCACGTTGGGAGGTGTGATAATATGGAGTTTGGTGGCATGAGATGCAGAGAGTTGTTTGAAATTTTTGCAATTGAATCTTCCTAACATGGACAACAATTGTTGATTCAAATATGACCATGACTTATCACTTCCCAAGATGGGAATTGTAATGTCAATGTATGGCTCCCCACTTTTGTACTTGTAGCCACAGGAAGAGCACTGTGTAAGGGTTTCCAATACCAGTCCTCTGAATATTTGCTTCATTATATCATCATCACAGTTGTTGACCAAGCATTAGAAACAATATGCGGCATCTGATTCATGGATCTCTTCATTCGCAGGGTCCATAAAATCCTTTCCCACAAGATTTAAATTTCCTATAATATCCCGAGGCATGACTATGTCTGGGAAGTTGGGGCAGATCCACCTTTCAATGTGATATTCCAAGGGACGCATAAGGCACATCTGGCTTTCGTAAGGGTGTGATCGTCTAGTCCTACACTTGTAGGAATAATTTCTCTCAATGCAATAATTTTCCAAGGGAGGATCAAGGTCATAGCGGGAGAGCCAGCCATCTAACATAGCTCTCATTCAGAAATCCAACCTCAAATCTTCTGGCTTATGCAAGTCTTTTACAGAATCTCGATTGTAGGTGACGGTGGACATATGGATTCGAAAAATATTTATATTTGTTGAGAAAGATATGTATGACTTTTCTGACAAACACCATATGTCCATTCAAATATTGTGTAGAACTTGATGGTAACATTTCCTGAAAGTTTTTGTGCTCTAAAGTTGTCGGAATCCTTCTCCCCCTTACCACTAGTAGAATTGTTTTCCTATCAGGAAGGATCCTCTGTAACGTCATTGTTTTCCTTACCCCAAGTTTTTGTCCAATATGTTATATTCCAAGCAAAAACCATGTTCAGTGTAGACTTAGTTGAACCAATAACAACATTGGCCAGTGAGGATGTTATGTCACTTGATTGCCATAGAGAACTTTTTGAAGGTGATTGAAAAGGCCCTTTCAAGGGAACCAAATGCCAAAAGCCACCAACCTTTAATATACTATTAAATCCTCCTTTCAATGCCTTCTCATTATTATTTAACCCAGAGTCAATGCCAAACACTTTAAGGTTTTTGGCACACTTTTTTGTCTGCAAAATTGTATAGCTTTGGTGACTCCTTTTCTTTGTGAAGTTGATTTTCATGGATGTTGTTGGTGAAGGTGACATGATCTTCTTTATTTTCCTCCAATTATTTCCCGTTGCTCTTTATTTTTTGTGTGATCCAAGAGATTTCTTCTT